>CM057351.1:305192562-306397792 GCA_030015575.1 Agapanthus africanus | reverse complement strand
GGCACCGGTGTGGTATGGTCGGTAGCAGAAGGTCGGCCATGTCCACAGGCTGCAGACCCGGGGTATTCTACCGACGTATCGTTTCTGGTCCTTTCTTGCTAGATTCGGAACACGTCATCTGCCACGTGTCACGATCCGGGAAATCAACGATATCGAGCATCATCAAAGCTTGCTCATGAATACATGTATAGAAATTTTTTGTAAATAAAAAAACAATGCACAAAATATATGCGCCACGTACCCAGCTACTACCATCTTATACCCTCTTCAAGCCTTCTTTTATTTTTTGTCTTTTTTGGTTGCAAAATTATCAGTGGCCCCTCTAAATCCCTTTAACATTACACCTTGCTTTTTAGTTTTTCTTTTTGTCTTTTATCAGCTTCAAAATCATCTTTGTCCCTCCCCTCCAAATCTTATTAGCATTAAATCTAGACGGGTTCGGCAACTATTTAGCTTGGAGTTGGGTGGAAAATTAATTTCCACCATTTCCCTCAAAACATTTTAACATTAAAATCTTCCGGTGATTTGAAAAATTATACTCAAACCATGATTATTTATTATATAGACATAGACAAATAGGCGATGGAAAAAGTTTCGGTTGGAGAAAGATGAGAGAAGAAGAAATAAACGAGCTTCTCTCACAATTATATATAAACGTTAAATACACGAGTAATTGAATATTCTTAGAAAAATACATTTTTAATCTAATATATACTCTTTTACAACTAATTAATGTGTTGCTTAAATTTTTTAGAAATTTTAATTTTTTAACGACTCAAGCAGCTATTATATGTACAAACTACTAAAAGCTCCTTAACTACATTTCCAGTTTCATACAGGTATTAATCTTAAAATTAGAGGAATATAATAATAACAAGAGATCATATTTGCCATTTTATTTGAAATGATTTTTGAGTTCTTCATGCTTCTTCGATGCAAACAGGGCATGCCTAAATCGATTTAAAGTTTTCATGATTTTGGTGCAAATTTAAAGAGTCGTCACGGCTGCGGAATTTTCATTAAACATTTAGTTGGATATTGGATCGCTTTTATAAAAAATCATCGTTTTTGTTATATTGATAATCAGCGTTTGAAAAACATTATTTTGATGATGTACGCGGTTGAATTATTTAGAGAGAAAATGACAAAATTTTTAAATTGTTTCGAGAGAGTTTAGATCAAACTTTAAAGATTAGCCTGCAATAACATTTAGTTACGATTCTGGACATCTATACGATTGCATATTTTTTGGCAACTCCCTGTGCCCGTGCATAGCATGGGGCACTTGCTAGTGTCATCATAAAACAGAAAGAGGGAAAAATCAAATAAGATACAATTTCAAATTTAAATTAAAATGTTCAATTTAAAGAATAAGAGCCAAATTTATTATGTATTTTATAAATTTCTATAGTATGAGTAAATTAGCATTCTATCTAAAGTAATGATGATCAACATCCTTCCTATTTCATTTCACATGCATCAAATGCGCAAAATTAGTACGCCCCTTTACTCTAATACCCACCAGTATTGGATCTCATTGAAACAAATTGGGCATAACTCAGTTGGTATCAATTTTCTCTTCAATATGAGAGGTCGCAAGTTCGATTCGGAATTGGTTTCCCAAAAAAATAAAATACATAGTAAATAAAAGATAATATTTACCATAGAAATAATCATCATGAAGGCTTTATAGTTCTGGTATGCCAACAATCATATAATTACCATCAATTAAGCTTCAGGCCAATGTTTCTGCCCTTCAATAGATGATCATGTATGCCAATCAATCTCATACTTCATCCCCTTTTACTAAAAAGCATGCAATCATAAACACATTGATGAGAAAATTTATGAGCTAAATAAGAAATACATGTAATTAACAAAATAATGTTCATCAATAATCCACCAAGAAATGTATTCCCATGGATTTCGCCATGGTCTCCCCGTCGTGAATTATGAGTTACACATAGAAAGAAGGTTATATTATCATATACTACTGTGAATCTGTGTGATATATTTTTTTATAAGATAGAAAAGAACTACCATATATTTTTCTAAATTGTAACTGACTACAACAAACTAATAATCACACACGCACAAAAAAAAGGCTACCAAACTTGAACCGTCTACAGTTTGACAAAAACGCCCATCTTCAACCAAACTTAAACCATCACTAATAATACAAACCAAGTTACCTTGTATCCCTCAGTTCGCAACTCATTGTCCCTTTTTTCATATTCCCTTTTTATCTTACTTTGGAACTAGTGGGAATGTCCCCTACTCCGAACCTGTTCAGGAGCTATCGTAAGCCTTCCATGTTCGCGAGTTACTTTTGAGTTGTAAGCCCTACGTGGAACCATACGTATATTTCTAAACCTGTATATGACTCGAAGTTGCCCAACATATACTCTTCAATCTTTTGGTTTACATTATTAATGTTCCGATTTCAGAATGAGTTTGATGGATGAAGGACGAGAAAAGAAGGGTGATAGGAGGATGGCGCCCACAGGTTCGGATAGAGAGGGAGGAAGCTGAGAGAGAAAGAAAAGAGTCACGGATCTGACTGGAGATGGACATGAGACTGAGAGGAAGTATTATATTTTAGATCACTCATACATTCAGAATTTAAAACTTCACAGGCATTTTCACATAAAAGTCGAGTATAGGTTTGAATTTAAATTTTACCGGCTTCTTAATTCTCATGACTTGGAGCTGCACGCTGTATTTACTCACTTTGCTTGGCTATGGGATGATGTGTTCCATTGTTACAAAATGTTCGTCGCAAACATGGAGGGTGAAGATTGCAACATATTGGACAATTATGAAGATGCATCATTTTGTTGAAAATGACTTAAAACTATTTAAATCAGCACAGAAAAGTCCGGCCTGGCTCAGGAAACTGACGTATGCGCTGACGTGCGTATGCTCAGCGTACGCGGCCGACTGCATGTTTAGAAAATTAATGTGAAAGAGACGTAATTCATTTGCATGAAAATGTAGAGAAGAACCACAATGAAAAAAGCACAATTGTAGGGAAATGAAAATGACTCAAATAAATGCACATTGTCTCCTTATACATTTATTTATGTGAAAATGACTCATATGTTAGCAGCCAATGTAATAAAACACATTGTATGTACTGATAAAACCTAACAATATTCAGGCATAGAGAAAGTCAAAGAAGGGGACAAGGAGGTGGAAATGCATGTGTGTATGCATTTAACTTACAACACGCAAGTTAGCACATTCCATGTGCTAATAAAGAGCCTTGATACTATTGATGCAATAAAATCCAAGAGGGTTGCCTGCGTGCTTGCCTATTTAAACAAAGAACAGTTTTGATTTGTGGTATTCGATAACGAAACCCAATCACAAAGTTGTGAAGTATCGGCTTCATTCTCCAGAAAAATTTGTATGAGGGAAAATACAGAGAGAGTATTGGAGAATTGTAATCATGCATTTTGTAAAGATATAAAAGAAGAAAAACTAATACGGCAAGTGAACTGGGCAAATTGGTTCAACCCTCTTGGACTTCGTCGCATCAATAGCATCAACTCCTTATTAGCATATGGAATGCGCTAACATGTGTATTGTAAGTTAAATGCACACACACATGCATTTCCACCTCCTTATCATCCATCTTTGATTCTCTCTATGCCTACACATTGCTAGACTTTGACAGCACATGTAATATGTTTCATCATATTGGCTGTTAACATATGAGTCACTTTCACTTAAATAAATGCACAAAGATACAATGTGCATTTATTTGGGTCATTTTCATTTCTGTGCAATTGTGCTTTCTTTTATTATGGTTCTCTACATTTTCATACAAATGATTTACACCCTTTTACATTAATTTTCTAAACATGCAGTCGATCGTCTTGCCGTCCGCATGTGCTGACCATACACATGTCATCACATGCGTCAGTTTTTTGGACCAGACTGGACTTTTCTGGACTAATTTAAATAGTTTTAAGTCATTCAATAATCAGCACTTTGACTTAATAACTAGTAAATCTCGACACATTCTTGAAACCTTGAAATGTTGTTTTCGTTGCCCTGGACTTCAACAATTTATCAAGTCAAAAGAATTTTTACCGTAAACTTGTTTTCTTTTCATAATAAAAAAAAACTTCCTAGTGCGGCACCTCCTTATCATTAACCGTGGAGGCCAACTGAGATATTGCACAACCTCAGTTTCTCAATAGTGACAATCTTGGTAAGTATATCTGTCGGGTTTTTTGATCCAAGAATCTTTTCTAATAACAATGTTCTACTGCCTATAAGCTCGCGAATAAAATGATATCTTAACTGGATGTGCTTTATTCTTGAATGAAACATTGGATTCTTTGCAAGATAGATAACACTCTGAGTGTCATTGAAAAGAGCATTGTTGTCTTGCTCTTTCCCAACTCTTTCAGAAAATTCTTCAACCAAATCATCTCTTTTGCAGTTTAAGATATAACTATATACTCTGCTTTAGTGGTTGATAAAGCAACGCTTTTCTGGAGTTTAGACATCCAACCAACAGCCGTGCCACCTAAAGCGAACACATAACCTGTTGAACTCTTCCGTCCATCCAAGTCATCACCTAAATCTGCATCGATGAATCCCTGTAAAATCACACTGCTTTTCTTGAACTGAAGTGACATACCTGAGATGCCTTTGAAATATTATAGAAGCCACTTCACAGTTTCCCAATGTATCCTTCTAGAATTCGCCATATATCTCCTTACTACTCCCACTGCATGTGCTATGTCAGGTGCGGTACAAACCATAGTATACATCAAACCTCCAAACGCTGAGACATATGGAACCTTTTCCATGTGTTTTCGCTCGTCATCTGTTTTGGATGACTACTTCTTGGTAAGTTTGAATTGACTTCTCAAAGGTGTGCTTTTAGGTTTTGCATCATAAAGATTGCTCAACACCTTCTCTACGTACTTCTCTTGGGATAACTCCAAAGTTCCTTCTGTTTTATTTCTGGTGATCCTCATCCCAAATATTTGCCTTGATGGTCCTAAGTCTTTCATCTCAAATTCTTTTGACAATTGTAGCTTTAACCTATTGATCTCTTTTATGCTAGATCCTACAACAAACATGTTATCCACATACAAAAGCAAAATAATATAGGAGTCATCAAAATTCTTGAAGTAACAATGGTCCATTTCACTTCTTATGAAACTGTAATACCCAGTTTTTTTTGAATGTTTTTCCGTATTTATAAATAAAAGTTTCCCAAAAATTTTCTATTAGAATATTTCCTATAAATCATTTCCAACACTTTCTAATATTTACTAAACTTTTACCTAATTAAAATTCCCTAATTCCTATATTTTCCTAACCTAAACCCTAAACCAATCTATTTTCTTCTAAAAACCCAGCCCAAACCCACAGCCTGACCCAACTCCTTGAACTAAACCCCACACCCGCTCTTCTCTACCCTACCCGAACCCGACCCGTTACCTCCCCACTCTCTTTCCTCTTCTTCTTCCTCTCCTTTTCCCGCCCACGATTTCCCCAACGGTTCCCACGCCCCGCTCCTCGTTCGCGTACCCACTCCCCGTGCAACGTCGGACTCATGCCCGTGCCACACCGTGCCTGATCCAGTGCACACGCCGTGCCGCTCCCGCACCACGCCCCGAGTCCATACCGTGCTCGGTACCGTGTCGTGCCGTGTCACGCACCGAGCCAGGACCACGCCCACTACCGTGTCACACTCACATCGTCACCGTGCCCAGCACCGTGTCGCGCCCGCGTCATCACTAGGTCCACTACCGTATCACGCCCGCATCGCCACCGCGCCCAGTACCGGATCCCCACGCATCGCGTCCGTGCCACGCACCGTGTCCAGCATCGCGCCGTCTCGTGTGTCGAGACAAACTCTGCAGCGGCGTCGCTTCAACCGACCCAAGGCAAGTGAACCCCTCACTTGCTTTACATGCTAATGTGCTATACACTAATATACATTTATTTTCACTGCTCTAATTTATCAAGTGTTCGACATGAAACTCTAAACGAAAACCCTATTTAAAATGGCAGAATTTGTGACCAATAAATCCCTTTCTGATAATGAATGTTGTGTAGGGAATTGAGTTAAAAATAGCTAGATTATATCTTTGTAATGTTGCCCAAAAAGACGACGTTAAATCTGGAAATCGCCGTGCATATCACATTGTAAAACTAATAGTAAATTTGATATAACTCGTTTCGTGACTTGCTCGGGCTCGTTACGAAGCAAACTGGATAATCTGTAAACCTCTGATAATTCTTACTGAATATTTTTCCGTTATGATGTTAAATGCTGAGGCGATTCGCGGCCCTGAACTGCAGTCCGGGGCAGCGTTCGTTTTGAATACTTGGCTTTAGAACACCTGTACACCTCTTCCTTAAACTGAAAATGCGCGGAGCCCCATATGGTCGCGTAGATAATTTAGTTAGCTAACACCTAAATCTAGTCGTGTGTCGTTTCACCTTCGTTTGATATTTAATTCGTATTTTAGAATACCGTTGTGTCCTGCAGTTTTCTGCAGTGACAGTTTGTACATATTGATATTAAACTGAACATATCTTCCCGTGTACAGCGGATATCATCGATCCGTCTGATACGTTGGAAACCTAACTGTTAAACCTAAATATTATCCAACTGTAGCGTCGCTTAATTACGATCCCAACTAGGATTAAAACGTGTTAAGAAACGAGCTTCCAATTCAGAAATTGGATTTCCAGCAGTAAACACTTAAAATGAAATGACCATAACTAGCGAACCTGAAACCCGATTGACGCGAAACTAATTTTGATGGATAGATAATTAAACATACTGCTTACCCCTTTTACATTGTTTCGCTTAATTCTGCATGTATGATTTATAGTAAATTATACAAGTGGTAGGACACTGGCTGCTGATATTTTATTCATATCGTAACTATTGTATTCTCATCATGTCATGTAGATGTCATTACATTGGTAACCTAGTGATCGTGTACATTACCCAGTGATAGGTATTAGTGTCTTGATTGTGGCAAGTACGTTAGTGTTAAAACGTGAATGAATAAGTGAAGTGACACATACTTATACACAATCAGCGAACCCAGTTAATTTATTGCATTGTCGACGTCTATGGGACATATATAAGTGTAACTATAACTGGTATGGGACGGTTATGGAAGCACTTATATTAGTGTCATAGGTAAGGCGTCAAACACTGTCCATTTATCTTCGGTACCAGTCGAGACATGCTTGATGGAGATCATGTCTCCAGTTCTCGCGTAGACTTGTCATGGACCGACTAATATTTGAGTTTATGGTCGGGGTTTGATATAGACCACGGGGTGTGGGGTAGTTTGAGTGTGAGTTCAACAGAATCTCGGGAGTCCCATTGCCGGCTTATACGTGATTCTGAGAGTTGTATGGATGGAGTTACTGATTGTTATCGTGCGTGTTTCGGGCCCGTGTTCTCTTGCCTCTGGGGCCCTACCCTTGGGTGGGGAATACTCACGAGTGGTTGACTCTCACACTTGGACTGACGACAGGTTTAGCGACCTGGATATTGAGACTTAGAGATTGATAGGTTTAGTGACATGAATTGATTACTGATTACCACGTAACGCTAGAAGCCGAAGTGTGACTATGGCAGGATGTTTTCTCGACCGTAGGAGCATGGCTGGCCTTGTCAACCCCTCGTATTCCGTATTTTGGGAAGCGGGACGTGACATGGTTTTGTTGGTATCAGAGCCAGGTTTTGCTATGATTGGGATTGCAGTTTCCGAGTAGGGCTTGACAATTTAAGTCGCTCTTTCGGTCCAGATTGTGAACTTGTTATCCTTGACTAGAATCCCTATTGTTCGTAAAGCTATTTTTTAACTCCATCCGCTAGAGTTTTGGGATGACTTAGTAAAGTTCTGTGATTGTAATTATGAACTGCAGCATAGTTACAATACTGTACTCTGTCTAAGGAACTTGGGGTTCTACTTTCGATTCCTTTCTCGATTGAATATTATTGTATCACATAATCTTGTTTTGATCGTCAAATCTCTATCTCCGTTTATATCTTATATCGTTCCCGAGTTTTCAAATCTATTTTACATTTTCATCTTTATACTTTTCTATTGATCATACACCTGCTTACATTTTTATCGGACTCGTTGCATTCTCACGTCTTCGTTTCTTCAAAGTTATCGTATCGCGTTGCATATTTTAAGTTCCTATCCGAGTGGCGCAGTGAAAGTTAAAACCTGGCTTCCAACGACTCTTCTTCCGCCTCCGCTCTCCGGAGTCGGGCCGCCGAGATTTTGGATGTACTGCAAGGCTTGAAGGAAGCCCAGGAGCAAACGGACGATCACTTAGCTGAAGGACTAAGAATGCAAATGGTCCAAGCACCAGCGGAAGCCTCCAATCGTAAGGGAATTCCCGTTAAACAAAGAAGAGATGTGAAGATGAAGCGCCCATTTGTTCCTCAGCAACGGAAGCAGCGGAAAACTCAACGTTGTGGTTATTGCAAGATACCATGACACCTTCAGAGAGACTGTCGTAAGGCTAAAGGGCAGTGCCTGATTTATGGATCCGACGAGCATCTTATCGATGGTTGCCCTCGAAGAAAGGAGTTACACGGAGAAGATTCGTCAACGCTTTCCACGTCGGCTTGAGTAACTTGGTTATTTCGAGTTTAAGAATAGTACGGACCCTGCACAGGATTCAAACTCGCTTGACGAGATTTAGACATCGACACGAAGTTATCAGCTTCCCTGCTTCCAACAAAGATATCCCTTTTCAGTTGTTCCTTTTCGTTTAACTCATGTATCTGTTGAACTCCTTGATTTATATGCCAATATATATATATATATATATATATATATATATATATGAGAATAATTGAGGAAAGATGCCATAGGAGGGGATTTCCTCCTATGGCGTCGAAAAAATACCCACTCCCTCATTTTTTTCGACGATCGGCACCCACCATCTTCATCGTTATCATCTAAGATGTGGGTACACCAAATTTCATATGATTCTACAACTTTTTCACCGTTGACTTAGCAATGTAAAAAGTTCTATTGTCGGTAAACCGTTAATTTTGAACCCACTAAATCAACGGTGAAAAAGTTGTAGAATCACATGAAATTTGGTATACCCACATCTTAGATGATAACGATGAAGATGGTGGGTGCCGATCGTCGGAAAAAATGAGGGAGGGTGTATTTTTTCGACGCCATAGGAGGAAATTCCCTCCTATGGCCTCTTTCTTCCATTATTCTCTCTCTCTATATATATATACGTTTATTTTCCTCATCCTTTCTAAGTACTCCACTATTTTCAAATCTTTCATAGTTCTACCTTACACTGTATATTTATTTCCTAGTTTTGTTCTCCCACTAATGCTTTTCATAGTATCGTCCTCTTATTATGAAATTCCATTTTTCGTGTCTTTTTGTCTTGATCTTTTATCTACTTAAGTACATGATGACATTTTGAGCTATTTGCTACTCAATATTTATTTTAATATTTTATTGTTTATCATACCGGTGTCATTCATAATCATTTCATTATTAATTGACTTTTAAAATTTATATTATTAGCAGTTTGAGTTTTTTTTAAATGGGTTCCATATTGATTTTCTATATAGTATTCCCTTTTCTTTGTTTATATGAATGCTAACTATCTTCCGTTTTCGTATCTACGTTTATCTACGTATTTTTATGCTCCAATCAAGCTAAATTTTCTATTTACTATAATTACATTCATTGACGTTTGCTATTCGAAATTTAGTTTCCTTTATCTTGTAGTTACAAAAAAAAATCGCGTTATTGACTACTTCCGTTTTACTTATTCTAAAACGATCTACTATTCTTCGCATTTTAATAGTGCAAACGTATATCACACATACTATTTTGTTTTTCTCTTATTTCACCATGTGAGTTTTCTCAAGTTATTTTAATTACGTGATCTGTAGCTTTATTAAGATAGTTTTGGTTCTTAAGGCCTATGAGCCAACCTTCATTGTTGTTTATTATTGAAATTCTCTTTTATTTTTGTATATATTTAGTTTATCACTATTAAAAAGTTATGTCCTTATGTGTGACTGTTCCTTTTAGCTGTTCTATTTCTTATATATATCTAAATATTTTTATTTTCGACTAGTGCTTTTGCGTAAATCGCTATATAATAGTATTTGATTTTGTTGTTTTTCGTATTACATTTTATAGCTTATCGTTTATTTTAAATTTCGAGGACGAAATTTTATATAAATGGGGTATGATGTAATACCCAGTTTTCTTTGAATGTATTTTTCCGTATTTATAAATAAAAGTTTCCCAAACTTTTTCTATTAGAATATTTCCTATAAATCATTTCCAACACTTTCTAATATTTACTAAACTTTTACCTAATTAAAATTCCCTAATTCCTATATTTTCCTAACCTAAACCCTAAACTAATCTATTTTCTTCTAAAAACCCCAGCCCAAATCCACAGCCTGGCCCAACTCCTTGAACTAAACCCCACACCCGCTCCTCTCTACCCTACCCGAACACGACCCGACCCGTTACTTCCCCACTCTCTTTCCTCTTATTCTTCCTCTCCTTTTTCCCGCCCACGATTTTCCCCAACGGTTCCCACGCCCCGCTCCTCGTTCGCGCCCCGTACCCACTCCCCGTGCCACGTCGGACTCACGCCCGTGTCACACCGTGCCCGATCCAGTGCACACGCCGTGCCGCTCCCGCACCATGCCCCGAGTCCAGACCGTGCTCGGTATCGTGTCGTGCCGTGTCACGCACGAAGCCAGGACCACGCCCACTACCGTGTCACACTCGCATCATCACCATGCCCAGCACCGTGTTGCACCCGTGTCATCACCAGGTCCACTACCGTGTCGCGCCCGCGTCATCACCAGGTCCACTACTGTATCACGCCCGCGTCCAGTACCGGATCTCCACGCATCGCGCCCGTGCCACGCACCGTGTCAGCATCGCGCCGTCTCGTATGTCGAGACAAACTCTGCAGCGGCGTCGCTTCTATATCAAGCGACCCAAGGCAAGTGAACCCCTCACTTGCTTTACATGCTAATGTGCTATACACTAATATACATTTATTTTCACTGCTCTAATTTATCAAGTGTTCGACATGAAACTCTAAACGAAAACCCTATTTAAAATGGCAGAATTTATGACCAATAAATCCCTTTCTGATAATGAATGTCGTGTAGGGAATTGAGTTAAAAATAGCTAGATTATACCTTTGTAATGTTGCCTAAAAAGGCGACGTTAAATCTGGAAATCGCCGTGCATATCACATTGTAAAACTAATAGTAAATTTGATATAACTCGTTTCGTGACTTGCTCGGGCTCGTTACGAAGCAGACTGGATAATCTGTAAACCTCTAATAATTCTTACTGAATATTTTTCCGTTATGATGTTAAATGCTGAGGCGATTCGCGGCCCTGAACTGCAGTCCGGAGCAGCGTTCGTTTTGAATACCTGGCTTTAGAACACATGTACACCCCCCTTTCTTAAACTGAAAATGCGCGGAGACCTATATGGTCGCGTAGATAATTTAGTTAGCTAACACCTAAATCTAGTCCCGTATCGTTTCACCTTCGTTTGATATTTAATTCGTATTTTAGAATACCGTTGTGTCATGCTGTAGTGACAGTTTGTACACATTGATATTAAACTGAACATATCTTCCCGTGTACAGCGGATATCATCGATCCGTCTGATACGTTGGAAACCTAACTGTTAAACTTAAATATTATCCAACTGTTGCGTCGCCTAATTACGATCCCAACTGGGATTAAAACGTGTTACGAAACGGGCTTCCAATTCAGAAATTGGATTTCCAGCAGTAAACACTTAAAATGAAATGACCATAACTAGCGAACCTGAAACCCGATTGACGTGAAACCAATTTTGATGGATAGATAATTAAACATACTGTTTACCCCTTTTACATTGTTTCGCTTAATTCTGCATGTATGATTTATAGTAAATTATGCAAGTGGTAGGACACTGTCTGCTGATATTTTATTCATATCGTAACTATTGTATTCTCATCATGTCATGTAGATGTCATTACATTGGTAACCTAATGATCGTGTATATTACCCAGTGATAGGTATTAGTGTCTTGATTGTGGCAAGTACGTTAGTGTTAAAGCGTGAATGAATAAGTGAAGTGACACGTACTTATACACAATCAGCGAACCCAGTTAATTTATTGCATTGTCGACGTCTATGAGACATATATAAGTGTAATTATAACTGGTATAGGACGGTTTTGGGAGCACTTATATTAGTGTCATAGGTAAGGCGTCAAACACTGTCCATTTATCTTCGGTACCATTCGAGACATGCTTGATGGAGATCCTGTCTCCAGTTCTCACGTAGACTTGTCATGGACCGACTAATATTTGAGTTTATGGTCGGGGTTTGATGTAGACCACGGGGTGTGGGGTAGTTTGAGTGTGAGTTCAACAGAATCTCGGGAGTCCTATTGCCGGCTTATATCGTGATTCTAGGAGTTGTATGGATGGAGTTACTGATTATTATCGTGCGTGTTTCGGGCCCGTGTTCCCTTGCCTCTGGGGCCCTACCCTTGGATGGGGGATACTCACGAGTGGTTGACTCTCACACTTGGACTGACGATAGGTTTAGCGACCTGGATAGCGAGACTTAGAGACTGAAAGGTTTAGTGACATGCATTGATTACTGATTACCACGTAAAGCTAGAAGCCGAAGTGTGACTACGGCATGATGTTTCCTCGACCGTAGGAGCATGGCTGGCCTTCTCAACCTCTCGTATTCCGTATTTTGGGAAGCGGGGCGTCACAGAAACCATTGTCACACATGAAGTTATCAAACTTTTTGTATCACTGCCTAAGAGCTTGTTTCAAGCCATACAAACTCTTCTTTAAACTACACATAAGATTTTCTTTACCAGGAACTTGAAAACTTTCTGGTTGTACCATGTAATGTCCTCGTCTAAATCACCATGGAGAAAAACCGTTTTCACATCTAGTTGCTCTAGATACAAATCCTCAGCAAGAACAATACTCAACACCAATCTGATAGAAATTAATTTGACTACAGAAGAAAAAAATTTGGTGTGGTCAATACCTTTCTTCTGTTGAAAACCCTTCACTACTAATCTTGCTTTATATCTTGTGCTGCCAGTATTCTCTTCTTTAATTCGGTAAACCCATTTGTTCCGTAAAGCTTTCTTTCTGGCAACTGAGTTATTATCCATATTCTGTTTTTCTCTAGAGAATCCATCTCATCTTTCATAGCTAACTCCCACTTGACAAAATTTTTCACCTGCATTGCTTCATCAAAATATTATGGTTCACCAGCATCAGTCAATAGTAAATAATATAAGGAAAATACCGTTGTGTGGATCTAGACATCGTTTCTGATCTACTTACAACCATTTGAGGAGTCGTTTGTTCCTGTTCTACTTCCTATTCTGCTGTAATGTTTTCAGGATTTTCTTGAGATCTTGTAGCTATATCACATTCTGTGATCTCTTCTAACACAGCCTTTTCATATTCTTTTGGTTGATTTCCTGCACTATCAGATCCTGCTACAAGTCTGTCTTTATACAACACATTTTCATTGAAAGTTACATCCTTGTGTCTTATGATTTTTCTATTTTGATCATCCCAAAACCGATAATCAAAATAGTAAGAACCATAACCAATGAAATAACATTTTCTATTCTTAAGATCAAGCTTGTCTTTTTTATCATAGTTTATTTATACATATGAAACACAGCCAAAAACTCTCAAATGAGAAAGACTTACCTCATTGCCGGTCCATACATTTTCTGGTATCTGAAAACCCAACAGAACTGAAGGTTCTCGATTTATTAAGTTGTTGTGTTGACTGCATCTTCCCAAAAATGTTTTGGTAACCCTGAATATAGCTTCTTGCTTCTAGCACGCTTGTTCAAGATTCTGTTCATTCTTTCAGCGGCACCGTTCTGTTCTGGAGTTTCCGGAATCGTTTTTATCATCCTGATTCCCTTTTCTACACAAAATTCCTTGAACTCCATACTGTCATACTCACCACCATTGTCAGATTTTAGACACTTGATTTTTAAATCAGGCTGATTTTCAACTTCAGGTTTTCACTTTTAAAAATAGCAGACACATCAGATTTACTTTTTAACAAATAAACCCATACCTTTCTAGTGGAATCGTCAATGAAGGTGGCATAGTAGCAAGCGCCTTCAATAGACTGAACCTGGGCTGGCCCCCATACATATGTATGCATCATCTCCAACTTCTCTTTCTTTGGTGTCCTTCCAACTTTTGAGAAGCTAACTCTTTTCTGCTTTCCATAGACACAATTCTCATACAAGCCGATATCGATGGTCTTTAATACGGTCTTTAATTCAGGTAGTTGTCCCTTTGATGTTAGCAATTTCATTCCTTTTTCTCTCATGTGCCCGAGCCTTTGGTGCCATAGTTTAGAATCATCACCACCTTTGGCCACTACCGCTGTGTCTTTACATTCTGCAGTCATATACAAGATTCTCAACTTAATGTCTCTTGCTACGACCATAGCACCTTTGGAGATCTTCCAAGCACCACCTCCAAACATTGTTGTGTATCCCCTGCTGTCTAGATGACTCATGGAGCTCAGATTTCTCTTTAGGCCAGGAACATATCTGACAACTTGCAACTTCTACTGAGTTCCATTTGCAGTCTTTATGTGAACGCCACATTTCCTAGTAATCTCTAAAGGTTCATCATCAGCCGGATAAACCTTTCCAAACTTCCCTACAACGTAGTTGTGCAATAAGTCTTTACACTGAGTTAAATAAAATGAAGAACCAGAGTCCAGAATCCAGGACTCAATAGGTCTGTCAATGCTACAGATAAGAGCATCATGGATCTCTTCAGTAGCAACATTTGCAGAAGAACTCTTCTTCTTGATGATATTTCTTATGGTACTTTTAGAGTTTCTTGATCTTCTTTGGTTTATTGCAGTCACCGGAGAAGTGGCCTTGAATACCATAATTCCAGCAGTTGATATTTTTGCGATGTTTTGATTTACTCCTCCCTTAGACTTAGATCTGTCATTGCTCGGCCTATATCCTCGTTGAAAACTCTTCCTCTGCTTTAGGTACTCAAAGCAGACCCGGAAGATTCTCACGATTCTCTCTTGCGAACATTCTAGCTGAGAATCAAATCTCGGACTTCATCGAGTTTTAACTTCTTACTCCGTGAAGAACCGCTCTCCGCGGTCATAGTTGAGGCCCAGTTTTCAGGTAAGGAAGACAACATGATCAAAGTTTTGACCTCGTCATCGAAGTCTATTTCCACAGAACTCAATTGAGTTGTAATCACATTGAAATCATTGATGTGATCTGCAACAGACGCATATTTTCTCATCTTCAGATTAAATAGACGACGCATCAAATGTACTTTGTTAGAGACTGATGGTTTTCCGTACATATTTGATAGCGCCTTAATCAGATCCGCTATAGTTTTCTCGTTGATGATGTTGAACGCAATATTCTATGCCAACGTCAGACGGATCACACCCAAGGCTTGACGATCTAACATATCCCAATCTTCTTTCTTTGTATTTGTTGGTTTTGTACCCAACAAGGGTTCGTAAAGTTTTTTCTGATACAAATAATTTTTTATCTGCATCTTCCAAAACCCAAAAGCATTCTCATCAAATTTATCGATCTTCACTTTTGCTTCATCCGACGTCATCAACCGTCTACCGTCGCAGCAAACTCAATCTTCTCATTTGGATTTTTAAACCAACAACTTCGAAATTACAATCCAAAAAGATGGGGAGCGGACACAAGCGTCGTCACCCACCGTAAACTTAGATCGTAGAACCGAAGGCCCTTTGGGTTCCTTACGCTCTGATACCATTTGTTAGGATTTGATCTACCGAATATGTAGGAGAAAACGACAGATAAAAGAAATAACCACACAAATAAAATGGAGACGCATGATTTATAGTGGTTCAGTAATTTGTTTAGTCCACTCTTACTGCACTAGTTTTTCTTCTTTTCTTTCTTTACAAGATACAAGATTATAAATTCTCCAACACTCTCTATGTATTTTCCCTCACACAGTTTTCTGGAGAATGAAGCCGATACTTCACAACTTCGTGATTGGGTTTCTTTATCGAATTCTTTTGTTTAGATAGGAAAATATGCAGGCAACTCTCTTGGACTTCATTGCATCAATAGTGTAAAGAGTTTAGAGTACTTAAAGTTGAGGGAGTGATGGGCTTTTTATAGATACACATGGGTCTTTAATATAAATGGGTTCTAACAATAAAACTCAAGTCTTGTTGAGGTGTGACCCATTTTATATTTTATATCCATGTGTTTCTTTTGTTGTTTCCAATGTGGGACTATCTTTAAAATCTCATCACTTGACTTTTTTTACTTTCAACACTTCCGCTCACGTACAACCATCACTTTTTTCTTTGGTTACTTTCAGCACTTCCGCTCACGTACCACCATCACTTTTTTCTTTAGTGTGGTTATCGCATGGAAAGTACAATACTTGGTAGTATTGTCAAGTCGAATTTGGATCGAGCCATTGGCTTTGATATTGTGTTAAAGTTATTTTTTTAAAGTAGAGTTGAGTTTAAAGTTAGAGAAGAGTTGGAGAAGTCTAAAATCCCACCATAGTATCAGAGCTCATGTGTTTGTCTGTTTGTCAACGTTGCACATATGAGGTTTGAGCCCTCGCACGTGAAAACCTCGTTGCATGTACACGTCACCACGTGAGAGGAGTGTTGAGAATGTGGTTAACATAGTCCCACATCGGGAAAATTGTTGGATGCATATGGGTATAAAATATAAATTAGGTTAAACCTCCATAAGGTTTGAGTCTTTTTGATGGAGTCCCGCTATATTAAAAGCCCATATGCATCCATTTGTGGGCCCAAACCGAATTTTACAAATAGCATCAAGGCTCTTTATTAGCACATGGAATGTACTAACATGTGTGATGTAAGTTAAATGCACCCACACATGCTCAAAATGTTCCTCTCAAACATGGAGGTGAAGATTGCAGCATATTGGACAATTAAGAAGATGCATCATTTTGCATAAAAAAAAAAGATGTATCATTCTCCAGGGATGATAATCAAGATTTGTGCTTCGACAAATAGAAATTTATTGGAACAAATTTGTGAATCCAATAATGAGTGGATAGTAGAGAAAGAATACATGGATTACTAGTGGTACCCAAAAGACAAGGGGGAAGGGTGTATAACTATCGATTCCTCGACCTAGTATATGTAGATTTAATAGCTGATTTTAATTTTTCAAGCATCTAGTAAGTTTGGTGTTTCAAGCATCTAGTAAGTTTGGTGTTATGCCAGTTATGGATAGAAACTTGATACGTAAATGCCATTGTTAAAAGAAATGAGTTCTACAAACGAAGAGGATGGCCACAAGAAAAATACTATTACCAATGATGATCATGATGAACAACAAAAGTGTTTTGGGAAAAGAGTTATGACCTTGGTTTAGGGAGAGGCTCATCCATGAAACTGAGTATTTTGGGAAAGAGTAATGTTCTCTATTGACCTGGAAATGTCTTGATTTCAATATACTGCATCTAGAAGGTATATAGCATAGTGTTTGATTACCAGTTTCAGTGGTTAGCAACTCCATATTGAAAAGAAGTTTTTCCAAGAGAAACGATGAGCTCTGAGATTTAAACAAACTGTACAAAAATGACATACAACTTTCTCTGAGCACCACGATTAACATGTCCCATACACCATAAAAATGGCACCTTGGCTCTTAGCTTCTTCACTAGACAATACGACCTGAAGAAAGATGTAAACTCGAACCACACGAAATTGATAAAGAAACAGGTCTAGAATAAACTTTTGAATGCTAGACTTTAACAGTAAAGCATATCAATTGCCAAATCCTAAGCTCACAGCAGAAGCGACTCGCTTATTGAATGAGCTATATTAGAAAGGTATATGCAAAACCGACAATCGTGTAACCAATTTTACAATGGCATGCCGTTTTGTAAGCGATGTTGTACCATTCTTGCTTATGATTTTAAAAGCACAAAATTTGCATTAACAATGAATTTTTCAAATGGGTGCAGTATATATAATTAGTCACATAAGGCTTATTATGGTAGGTACTCAAGGCGGCATTTTGCTAGTTGAGATAAGCAATACAAACAGCAGCAACATAGCAACTACACAAAGTGAAAAGAAATCGATGATAATTCATCACCAAAATGTAAGCATACAGAGGTACGTACAGAAGCTAGGAAAATCAAATAAATAAATAAATAAATAAAATAAAATTGATAAACATGTATGTTACCCTCAAACGATGGAGATCTTGGCGCCGACGGCCTCGAGCTGCTTCTTGGCGTCCTCGGCCTCGTCCTTGGTGATGCCCTCCTTGAATTTTTTAGGGAGGCCCTCGATGAGATCCTTGGCCTCCTTCAGCGCAAGGCTCGTCAGCGCCCTCACCACCTTGATCGTCGCGATCCTCGCGTTGCTCGGAACCTCCTCGATCACCACGTCGAACTCCGTCTTCTCCTCCACCGCGGCGGGTCCCGCGTCGGCCGCTGCGCCTGGGGCCGGGGCGACGCCGACGGGGGCGTAGGCGGCGGCGGAGATGCCGAGGCGGTCCTGGAGGAAGTCGACGAGGCCGCGGGCCTCCTCGAGGGTGAGGCCCGAGATCTGGGACCCGAGCTCTTCGATTTTAGGGGAGACGGCGGTTGCTGCGGCGGCGATTGGAGGAAGCAGGCGGCGGCGGCGGCGTGTGAGTTTAAGGGATTTGGAAGGGCATTTTGGGGATTTTGCGGGGGAGGAGTGAGGTGGAGAGACGAGGGAGAGAGCAGAGGAGAGTGTTGCTGCTGCCATCGTTCTTCTCTCTTTCTCTCTCTCTCTCTCTGTGTGTCTTTGAATTTGGAGGAGGATAAGATAAGGAGAGGGGGGCTGCTGCTTGCTAGCAGCCTCACTCTCAAGTCATGGGCTAAATCTATTGGGCTTACTTGGCATTCACCTGGACCCAGGCCCAACGCTACTATTTGTTCGACTCGGGCCGGTAAAGCTAAAGAGATTTGAAGAAGATGGGCAAAAGCGCTGATGAGAAGATGTACGGCAAATTGGCAAAAAGCTCCTGGCTTGCATCAAACTTGTGTAAAAACCCTTGGCTTTTTGTTCTTGCTAAAAGACTGGGCCCAATCAAAACCCACTGTATACAAGTTCACTGTGATATCTAAGTGGTTGCCGCTGCCATGCACGGGCACACAATATTGCCCAAGAATTTAAGAAATATGTTATTGTAGTAACGATCAACATTTCAACTAAAAATCCATTGTCTCGCTAATCTTTAAAGCTTAACCCAAATTCTTTTGAAACAAAATCTGGAAAATTTCTTTATTTTTTTTAAAAACGATTTCATAGAAGTCTCTAAGACTTTACACCTTTATCAAAACTTGATCAAAATTCTCTCAAAACAATTTGAAAATTTTCCTTATTTTCTTTGAAAACAATTTCATAAGAGTCTCTCTCAGACCGTACAACTTTATTTATTTTTTAGATTTATTGAATGGACACTAAATCGCGTTTGAAAATTTCAAGATGAACCAACGTGTCCTTCGTGGAGATTTCAATTCTTCATATATATTAAAAAAATAAAATCAGACATTATAATTTTAAATCTATTTACAAACATTGTTAATTTTTTTAAGAAAAAAGCTACGATATTATGACTTATGAGATTTCATCAAACATGGAAAACTTACATATATAAAGTAGCTTGTAGAACAATTATAATCATCCAAAATTTATATAAAAAATATAAGATACATAAGTTTCTCTACAGTGCTATGATTTATGAGATTTCATTAAAATATAGAATAAGAAAATTTCAAAATAAAAGTTCTGATATTTCATCAAATCCAATTTGCATCTTATCGTTAATGAAAAAACAAAGAAAAGTTAATGCAAGCCCAAGATAAAAGTTAAGGGATCAAAAACCTATTTAAATCATAAAGAAGGGATGTAGAAAATTACGGCAAACTAATAGGGAAAGTTGAGATACCGGATACAAAGTTAAAGCCCAAGGAGGGGCTAAAGAGAATTTTGAGGATGATTTGATTTAAGGTTAGGACAAAAATGGCATTGATACAATCAGGAGGGGCAAAGTTGGAAATGCAAAATGCTTGATTTCAACCTCAATAAAGATTGAAGTAGGATTTTATATCTCTATATATAATGCAAATACACATGCTTATCTCTATATATATCTCTATATATAATGCAAATACCCATGCTTAGAGATCCATCCTTATCTTTTTTTCTTGAAAAAAAGAAAAAAGAAGAAAAATCCCCACCTCTCAAGTCCTCCACATCATCTCTCTCATCTCTTAAGCGTTCCACATCATCATCTCTCTCTCTCTCCTCCCATAAAATAACTAATTGTTTATCTAGAATCCTCCACACCACCAATCCCCTTTTTAAGAATAAATAAATAAAACTCTTGAACCCTCCGCATTTCTCTCCCCTTCTTCCCTTTCTCAAAGTTTTTAAACTAACATGTGCAACGCACGTGCATAAATTCTAGTTATATATAACTATTGTATACACTATTATTTGGATTATGGTTTTAGAAATATAGAAAAAAGTAGGGAGATGCATGATGTTTAAAGATGATGAAGATAAAACACAAGATAGGTGTCTATGATTTGAGATGTGTGGTTGAGATCTAATAATAGCAGAGATAATTGCAGAAATTGGAAACTCTAGCTAGTTGAACGTAACAGCACCTTCTACACAGCAACTTCTTTCTATCAACCGATCGTCATCAAAATTCCTGGCCCGAGGCATTTTACTCCTATTTTCACTTCCCCTTCGTCTACAAATCGCAATGTCTTGATCAACTTAATTTATCCCTCATTCGCAATATATATCCTCAGGCAATATTCACCAAGTTCTCATCTTTAATTATATCATATACTTTGAATGAACTCAATCATCAACATACAGTACCCCTCTACAAGAACCAGTACCAAATTAAGTGATCCCATCATCATCTTCGCAACAAAATTCTTGTCTCGATCGAATCCAACCTTTCGTCAACATCATCATTGCCATCAATTGAATAATGGAAGCTAAGCTGCCGGACTTGATCAGAGGAGCAGTGCTGTCACGATTTGATCAGATCTGCATTATTGTGCGGAGTTCTGTTGGATTGGATTGGATTGCGGAATTAATCTTTTTAAGGTAAAATCAATTCTTGGTTTAAAAAATTCTAATAAATCAAACATTTATTTCTTGCTAGGTGATACTCTTAAGTATTTGTCGTGTTTCACTTTCGTGCTTAATATATTGAGATCATTATGACATTGGTATATATAGTTTGTGATTGCTATGTTTCAAATATTTTACTTTAGACACTAATCCAATTGTAGAGGGAGTTATAAAGATCGATGAATTGTTTTAATAATTAATATTTTGCTATCAAATCTTATATCATTTAGTTGGACGGTTGGGTCAGAAGCCCTATATTTCTGTGTGGCATCATAATGTTTGTTTTATGATAAGGATTCAAACTCAAAACAAAGGTATAGACACGCATATATATATATATATATATATATACACACACACACACACACGCACACACACAGAGAGAGAGAGACCATAGGAGGAATATATATATACACACACACACACACACACACACACAGAGAGACCATAGGAGGAAATTTCCTCCTATGGTGTGGAAAAAATACAACCTCCAACAATTTTTTCGACGATCGGCCCCCATCATCTCCATCGTTATCATCTAAGATGTGGGTACACCAAATTTCATGTGATTCTACAACTTTTTCACCGTTGATTTAACAATGTAAAAAGTTCTATTGTTAGTAAACCGTTAATTTTGAACCCACTAAATCAATGGTGAAAAAGTTGTGGAATCACATGAAATTTGGTGTATGCACATCTTAGATGATAACGATGATAATGATAGGGGCCGATCGTCGGAAAAAATGGTGGAGGTTGTATTTTTTTCGACGCCATGGGAGGGAATTGGCATCTTTCCTCCATTATTCTCTCTCTCTCTCTCTCTCTCTCTCTCTCTCTCTCTATATATATATATATATATATATATATATATATATTTTGGATCATGAAGTGTACTTTTAGATTGATTAGGAATTGTATAAAATAGCCAAGTTGCACATGGATTTAGAAATTTTTTCTTTATTTCAATTTTAAAACCTACTAGCTATCATAGATTTTAGAGATGTGCTTTAAATTTTTTTCCTTAACCTGTAATTAAACTGCTGCTACAAGGATTAGAAAAGAGATAAGTTTTATGTATTTTTGAAAGATAGTCAAACCAGTTCAAACGAGACATTTCCTTAGTTTTGGTCATAAATTTTACTTCAAAGAAAGAGGCTTTGTTCATAAAATATGGATACCCTGTGTAGGAATCATGCATATAATTCCATGTCGGTGTTGGAAGTTGAACCAAAAATAAATCAAGTCAAAATCTTCTATAAATTATTATTTCTGATATGTGTATGTTGTTAAATGTCTAGAGAATAGCAATAGTCAAACGCATGAATGTACCTAGAGAATGACAAGAGTCAAATGCATGTACTCATTTAATAGAGTAAATTCATTAACCATCTACTTGGCTATATAAACCCATGTAAGTGTGGGTTGTTGATGTAGCCAAAAACAAAGTTCAAATCAATCGTAGTGTTGTGCCTAATTTTCTCCATGTTATATTAGACTCCACTTGCATTATTTTTCTCCACAACACTAAATTCTCCAACACTCTCATTTCCAACAAATTGGTATCAGAGCTCAAGAGAGATGGCCGCCCTCATGAGCTTCATCTTTCCGACGCCAAAGCTCAAGAGGGACTACAAGACATGGTCGATCCACATGGAAGCGGTGCTTGCCGCATACAGCGTTTAGAGCGTTGTCAAAGATGGCTACATACGACCGCAAGAAGGAGCGACTTTAACGGCGAATGAGAGAACGATTTTGAGGGAGAATGAAAGGATGGCTACGCCCGAGCCACCATTCTTTCCGGCATCGATGATTCCACCAAACAAAAGGTCTTCATCGCCACTACTTGTAAAGAGATGTGGGAGAAAATCCAAAATATCTTCAAAGAAACCAAGAAGATGAAGAAGGTGCACCTACAAACTCTTCGTGGAGAGTTTGAATTATTGAAAATGACCGAGAAAGAGTCTATCTCCGACTACTTCACAAGAGGTTCCACAATCGTCAACCAATTAAAGAGGAATGGCGAGACACTGGAGAACGTTCGCATCATTGAAAAGATCTTACGTTTCTTGGATTCTAAATTCGACTATATTGCTATAGCGATCGAAGAGTCCAAAGACTTGGACACGATGACTATCGAAGAACTCATGTCACGCCTTGCTTCCCAATATACATAAATACGGGAACGTAACAAAACCAACCATGCTGCCTACAGTAAGGAAATATTCTTTCATAGTCATATTAAGACTGTAAATCAGTAATAAAAAATAATATAATAATATATCAATCTATTACATGTCCAATTTGTCACGATAAAGAATAACAATAATCGATAATCAAGGGTTAATAGCGGAAGTAATGAATAAATCCAACCTCAAGATCCTAGGAAAATAAGAAACAATACCCAAATTATGTCCCTTATGGGATCACAATTAAAACCAGCAAAGTGCAATACTAAAAAATAAATTTAAACCATAAATAAAAACTAGATCAATGGAATGCTCCTTACTGATTGGCAATCATGTCGAATTACTCACGATCTTCCTCTGCTTGTCAAAATATCTGAATAATAAACATAATTATGAATAACATAGATAACATAATTATGAATATAACCGGAATGAGATACAATATACCGTTTATAACAACCCTATGTCATGTGCATAAATAATAAACAATAGCAATAATGTATGATGTAACAAGTAAGGTATAAAAAAGCAATCGTGTCAATGTATATCCTATCGGTCCAGATCGCTAGATTATCTATCTTTCAGTATTAGAATCAATCAATGTAATCTTTCAACGTATCATACCCAAGACGAATAAGATATATCATAAGTCAAATACATGCATGTCAATGTACAGATGTCCTTATGACCATTATACAAATGTTCCTTTGACCATAAAACAGATGTCTTATTTGACCATAATTCAGATGTCTCATATGGACCATAATGCAGATGTCAGTTTCATGTTTCATGTCATGTACCAATATAGTCTTTACCAAATGTCAAAACTAGAACTAGCACGGTAATGATAACGAGATAATATAGAATCAGTCAGTATATTAGCATGATAGGAATAACCTAGGTATAGGTAAACGATCAGTGAACAAGCAGTCTCAGAAATATCGTAATCAATGAATAACCATGAACGAATTAAATCAATATCAACATCAGTAATAACCATGAACAAATTAAATCAATATCAACATCAGTATAAATATATATGGTTTATGAGTCATGGTCAATGCAGTTAAATATTATTTATAGCCACATTGCATCAAGGTATATAGTATTCTAACTTCGTCAATTTATTAATAAAACTATACGATATCTTTAAGCATGAAAACCTTGTTGGTTCCTAGTGCTCTCGCCGCTAATCCGTGGCCATTGAGGAATTCAAAAACAAAAAATTTGATGGCACTAGAAACTAAATCCCAAGAATCTAACCAAACACCTAAACAAGCAAACATAAAAGGGATATAAATCACAACCTTTGTAGCGTTTTCATTTACTCCAATTGGGTTAGACTCTAACATGCTCTTAAGAGCTCTGGATCGCTCTTGCAAGCCGTTCCTTCTTCACCGAAGATGATCCATCTGAAGAAACCAATCCAAGCTCCAGTTTCACCTAGTGAAACAACCGACACTCCAAACTCGATAGGAATGGAGAGTGGGGATGTAGGAATTTTCCACTATCGTTTTCTCTCAAATTTAAAGCTCATGAGAGTAACTAAAGAAGAAGGAGGAGATGGTGAGGAAATATAGCCATGAGCAAGTGTTGAAAAACATAAGAGAGTGATAGAATGAAGAATAGAAAAGAATGGCTTTATATTCTCTTGCAACCATACAAGTAAAAATGTCATAACGATTTTTGATAAAATAATGAAGCCCATTCCTCTCTACATATCTTCAATCATGCTCAATACTGTCTCACCCCCCCACCTCATTTTATGAATATTCACAAATGAGGTGTCCATCTTCTAGAACAAATTTCGTATAAATACGGAATACAATCCAGTATACGTATCGAAATACATATACGCGTACTCATATAAAAATACGAATAACCAAGAGAGAAAATGAATAGTGAATAATAATACCAGAATATATATATTAAAAATATATATATAAATTATTAAATCTAAACTTGATTTAATAATCCGGTTTAATCTTAAGCCGCCAGTATTATCAACCGTCCGATTAAAGTCCATGTAGCCTGTACACATATTTAATCGGACACTTATATATACCAACATATGTCATCTATATCATATTGTATGAACCGGAAAAACCCTATGTGTGAGACTCTAAAGACTCATCAATACGCTGGCAGTGGGTATAACCACAAGCATATTAGCGGCACTAGCTGTACGTAACGGCTACTCAGGTATTGAGCGAAAGGAAGGCCAACGAGCAAACTCATCTGTATCCCTACTGAGCCTGTCTGTGACAATATCCATACAGTCCGGTCTGTTCGTCTAAGAGTATCGCATATCGGGTCTAGGGGTGGATAAAGCCAGACCCCTAACAACGCAATAATTCGTGTCGGTGTGAAGACCATTATCCACTGAGAAAATACTAATCCAAATTAGTAATTCTCGTCCACCTTGGCCAAGAATTTTTGGTGATGGCCACCCGTACACACCGTGACATCAACCCCCAATACCAGAAGGACGAATCCCTAACGATCTGTGTTCTCCGCCGAAACACAGAGACGCGACCGCGTAGGTCCGTATCACCTGAATTTAGGGGCAGATACTAATTGGTGCTATCCGTTCACCTCTCCAAAGATGCCAAGTTGATTTATGACACCATGTATCAAAGGTTTAAACGGATGCGGCCGATATAGCAGAGCTCGTCAGATTCCCCCTCATTAAGGGTTTTTTTGATTGTGGGGACGCTCTTCCCTGCAGACGCAAGCCCATGCAGTTAATTACGCTACCGCATCGCGACAACCACTTTCTCCTTCTCCAGATAGTCACTTCGTGTCGTATGTATTTGTTTTGTTTTTGGTTGCCCGTGGATTGTATACGGAGACTAATTATGTTGTCGCCCGTAGGGCGTGGATTAGTCCAAATCCGTATCTTCTTAGATTTGGGTTTGGGGTTGGGTTTAAGGATACGTTAGTCTCATTTGGGACTAAGATCAGCTTAAACGTTTGTTAAGGATACGTTAGTCTAATTTTAGACTAAGATCAACTCAACAGGATCATTTAGATCCAACAAGAGAGCATTTGGCCTCTGCTGTTTAGTTTAGGGACATTGCGGTCGATTAGTTTAAGGACATTACGGTCCAATGTTAGTTTAAGGAAATCTTGGTCCAAGGTTAAGGTCATCATAGTCCGTGGGTTTAAAGGGACCCCACAGTCCGAGGTTAAGGACATCATAGTCCATGGGCTTAAGGACCCCACAGTCCGTAGTTTAAAGACGTCATAGTCTATAAAGTTTAAGGACATCATAGTCCATGAGTTTAAGGACCCCACAGTGCATGGAATGTTTGGTTGTCGGGACCCGTCACCTCTCTGAAGACGTTGAAGGATTACAACGACAAATATCAGAGGAGTAAAGAGATGTACCCTTAAACCAATTTTGGTTGAGAGATCTGTAGTCCAATTTGAGACTAAGATCAAAAGATTTGTGAGCATATGGGCTCAATTAATCTGAGTTGAGGACTTATGGCCGATCTTGGGCTAAGTCCAATCAGGTTAAAATGTTTAACATTAATTTTAGGCTGTTGAGCCTTTATTTGGGCTTGTCCCTGACAATGTTTTTGTCTTTTACTGAATGTTGAGCATTCCTCATAGCCCTGGGCTCATTAAAGAACAATTTATGTTCTATCAACGCAAAACATGGTGCGCTTGGCGCTTTGTGCCAGTCAAAGAGCGCAGTGCGCTTCTGCCGAGTAGCGCATACGTGAGAGACACGTGTCGCGCTTGGCGCTAGGCGCCAGATGATGGGCGCAGTGCGCTATGTTTGGAGCGCAGAGCGCTAGCTTATGAGCGCATTGCTCTATTAATTTAGTGGTGCACACGTGAGGAGCACGTGGTGCGCTTGGCGCTGAGCGCCAGTCCATGAGCGCAAAGCGCTAGTTCAAGAGCGCAAAGCACTAACTGTTAAGTGGCGCATACGTGAGTGACACGTGGTGCGCTTGGCGCTGAGCGCCAGTCCAAGAGCGCAGAAGCGCATTTGATCAATTTTATGATCTGGGAAATAAATTCTCCTAAAGAAGAGATTTTGTCTCAAGATCCTAAGAACAAAAATTCTTATTTTGTAGGAGATGTTTCAATCTCTTATATTGATGAAAGGCTTTGCCTTTATGAATTTGTGATCCTTAAGAGAATTGAATTATTCTCCCCCCTTTTTTATAATGAGATGTTCATGATCTCTTTGAGAAAGACTTTAGTCTTATAGATGTATGATCTGTGGGAAAGAAGTAAATTCTTCTTTTTATTTTATGATGAGATCTTTTGATCTCTTTGTAAAAGACCTTGGTCTTGCAGATCTATGATCTTGAAGAAAGAAGTGAATTCTTCTTTTTAATTATGAGATGATTTCATCTCTTTGTTCTTTTACGTTGAAGAAAAGAAGTTCTTCTATCGAGAGCTTGGCTCTTCTTTCTGAGATTTTCTCAAAGCTTCTGGGGGGTTCTTCTCTATTTCTCTCTTTCTCTATCTTTTTTTAGACTTGAAGTCTTGGGGTTTTTATATAGGGCTTGAATCAGTTAAGAAGATCTTTTCTCCAATTGATTTGGGAAATTTCCCATCGTTGGATTTTGATCCAAGGGCTTCTGATTTACAGAAGGCAATCTTCTTGTTTTTAACAAGATTGGGAAATCTTCTAAACAGAATTTATTCTGTGTTTTTTAATCACCATTGGATCATTGATCCAACGGTGCTCTGATTTACAGAGCACAATCTTGTTATTTGGAAAGATTTTGAAGAATCTTTCCTTAACAGAATTTAATTCTGTTTAATTAATGATTTATCATTATTATTGGATCTTTGATTTGACGGTAGGGAGCTTTTAGTTCCAGCGCTATCGCACCCGTGCTTTGCACGTGGTACGCTGCTTAGAGTGTAGCGCACTTAGCGCTAGCGCATCCGTGCTTTACATGTGGTGCGCTGCTTAGAGCGCAGCGCACCTAGCGCTAGCGTACACGTGTTTTGCACGTGGTGCGCTACTTAGGGGGCAGCGCACCTAGCGCTAGCGCATCTAGCGCTAGCGCATCCGTGTTTTACACGTGGTGCGCTGCTTAGAGCGCAGCGCACCTAGCGCTAGCGCACACGTGCTTTGCACGTGGTGTGCTACTTAGGGCGCAGCGCACTTGGCGTGCTTCATTTCAAAATTTGAATTTTGAACAGAGTTTTGCTCTGATTGGGGGAAACAAATGCCCCCACCGTTGCGCTCACGTGGCCCACACGTGAGTGCAGCGGTGTCAGCATCTACGCCCTTGGATCAACTCAGAAGTTGAAACGGCATCTCAGTGCCTATAAATAGGACCTTTGGCCCTTGAGATGATTTCTATTCATCTTCTTCCTTGTCTTTTCCTTAGAATTAATTCTCTTTTTAGAGCAAAGCTCTTCATCTTAAGAATTTTCTTAAGGACAGAACTCTGTCAAAATCTTAGGTAAAGATTAAATTTTTGAGTAGATCATTTAATAATCCAGGGTTTCACCCATTAACAGAGCTTTGCTCTTCATAGATCTTCGATCTAAAGAAAACCTTTTTTTTAGGGTTTTGTTGACAGAGGTTTGCTCTCTTGAACCCATAAATCTAAAGAGATGTTTCTTAGGGTTCCTTAACCCATTAACAGAGCTTTGCTCATGAAGAACTCTTAGAGTTTATTCATAGATTTTGAAGATCTCAGAATTTTAATTTATTAAAAATTTTATTTTAAGTTTTCTGATGATTATTCCATCATTTTTACAGAGTAAGGCTCTTAGAATTCCCGGAGAATTTTTAATTCCCCTCATAATTGACTTTGACAGGTGTCATTCCCGTCTGCAGAGCATTGCTCTCGAGGAGTTTAACTCCTTGGCCCGAGGATTTTATTAAATGCGAAATCCTTTTTAGGATTCCTTTCTTAATTGTACAGAATTAAATTAATTGGGTGATTTAATTAGCACTTTTTTCTCTTTGGGGATATCAAGAGTTGTTTAAATCCCGTGTCTGTTAATTTTAATCAGTCTGTCCACTAACTCTCACTGATTTTCCTTTTCAGACGTTATGGACGCTCATATGTATGATCTCAACGAGATTGTTTCTAATGGAGACATTCGCGCACTCGGCCGTTCCCAAAACCAAGAATTCACGAACACCCAGTGTGCTGAAATTATGGGTCGTTTTGATGCATACAATAGTCGACTGCTTCCTCGTCGTTCCTCTCTCTTGAAGCTTATTGTGGGAGCGATCTGGGGAGCACTTCCTCTAATTTATGCCGGCATACCCCTTAAGGCATTGGACGACACCGAAGATAAGGTGCACTCGGTGTATCTGATGAGCTTAATCTCAAAGAAAAGGCGAGATAACCTTGTTGATATCCTGCATCAAGCTTTTCAGCAGGCGGCGATACTCGCTGCCTATCGAAGGGTGGAGCATATCAGTGGGGATCCTGACACTTGTGATCGTGAAAGGATGCACACGAAGATGGTCCGAGAGGCCCGAAGAATTTTGGATGGCCTTGCTTTTGAATTTCTCAATCCATGTCCTGGATTTGATGTTTTGCCTTTGTAAACAATTTAATGACGTTTTTGTTTACTATTTTCATCAATGTAAGCTTTTTCTGAAGTATGAATGGTAACCCTTTCCATTTCCATGTGTTTATCTTATGCATTAAACCTTTTTGCTCATGTATGAACGGGCACGCTTTGAATGCTTAACTAAATGCGAATCAAATGTTCTCCTAACTGTCGCTTTCTTCTCTTTTCTTTGTTGCCGGCATGTTACCTTGGTAAGCGTAGCCTGTAGATGATAGAGAACATTCCGTCTTGAATTCTTCGAGAGGTAGTGATGGCTTAGGAAGCAGGTTCAGATTTGCTGCCTAAGGCTTTTCAACTTTATGAGCCGTGAGGGTCTCATAAAGAATTTTCTTCCTACGAGTCGAGAGGATCTCGTAGGTGTATTTTCTCCTTAGGAATCGTGAGGATTCCTAAGTGTGTTTTTCTCTTGGGAGTCGTAAGGATCTCACAAGAGAGTTTTCTTCCTTACGAGTCGAGAGGACCCGTAAGTGTTTGATGAGATTGACATTATCCGCATTTCATGGAGTCAGGAGTTGCTCTGGGCGTTTCCCATGGGGTCAGGATTGACAATAGCCGTGTTCCACGGGACCAGGATTTGCTCTGGACGCTTCCCACGGGGTCAGGATTGACATTAGCCGTATTCCGCAAGGACCAGGATCCGCTTTGGACGTTTCCCACAGGGTCAGGATTGACATTAGCCGTGTTCCACTAAACCAGGATTTGCTCTGGATGTTTCCCACGGTCAGGATTGGCATTAGCCATGTTCCACAAGGACCAGGTTCCGCTCTGGACGCTTCCCATGGGGTCAGGATTGACATTAGCCGTGTTCCGCAAGGACCAGGATCCGCTCTGGACGCTTCCCACGGGGTCAGGATTGACATAGGCCGTGTTCCACTAGACCAGGATTTGCTCTGGATGCTTCCCACGGGGTCAGGATTGACATAGCCGTGTTCCACAAGGACCAGGATTTGCTCTGGATGCTTCCCATGGGGTCAGGATTGACATAGCCGTGTTCTGCAAGGACTAGGATCCGCTCTGGACGCTTTCCACGGGGTCAGGATTGACATAGGCCGTGTTCCACTAGACCAGGATTTGTTCTGGATGCTTCCCATGGGGTCAGGATTGACATAGCCGTGTTCCGCAAGGACCAGGATCTACTCTGGACGCTTTCTACGGGGTCAGGATTGACATAGGCCGTGTTCCACTAGACCAGGATTTGCTCTGGATGCTTCCCACGGGATCAGGATTGACATAGCCGTGTTCCATTAGACCAGGATTTGCTCTGGATGCTTCCCACGGGGTCAGGATTGACATAAGCCGTGTTCCGCAAGGACCAGGATCCGCTCTGGACGCTTCCCACGGGGTCAGGATTGACATAGGCCATGTTCCACAAGACCAGGATTTGCTCTGGATGCTTCCCACGGGGTCAAGATTGACATAGCCGTGTTCCACAAGGACCAGGTTCCGCTCTGGACGCTTCCCACGGGGTCAGGATTGACATAGGCCGTGTTCCACTAGACCAGGATTTGCTCTGGATGCTTCCCACGGGGTCAGGATTGACATAGACGTGTTCCACAAGGACCAGGATTTGCTCTGGATACTTCCCACGGGGTCAGGATTGACATAGCCGTGTTCTGCAAGGACCAGGATCCGCTCTGGATACTTCCCACGGGGTCAGGATTGATATAGCCGTGTTCCGCAAGGACCAGGATCCGCTCTGGATGCTTCCCACGGGGTCAGGATTGATATAGCCGTGTTCCACAAGGACCAGGTTCCGCTCTGGACGCTTCCCACGGGGTCAGGATTGACATAGGCCGTGTTCCACTAAACCAGGATTTTCTCTGGATGCTTCCCACGGGGTCAGGATTGACATAGCCGTGTTCCACAAGGACCAGGATTTGCTCTGGATGCTTTCCACGGGGTCAGGATTGACATAGCCGTGTTCCGTAAGGACCAGGATCCGCTCTGGACGCTTCCCACGGGGTCAGGATTGACATAAGCCGTGTTCCGCAAGGACCAGGTTCCGCTCTGGACGCTTCCCACGGGGTCAGGATTGACATTAGCCGTGTTTCGCAAGGACCAGGAACGGTTGACTTTATCCGCATTTCACGGAGTCGGGGGTTGACTCTCGGTTGTTTTTGCACCGCTGAGTCATGGAACTGGGAGTTGCCGCGGTTCCACTTTGCTGATGTTGCATATGTGGTAGTGAGACGAATGTTGAGATGATCTCCAGGCTGTCTGTGAACCGTCGAGACTTGGCACTTTTTCGGATGGAGCCTATGGGGGGGAAGGTGTGATTCCTTCTTTGTTTGTGCCCCTGAATTGTATACAGGGATCGATGCGATCTCACCTGTAGGGCAAAAAGTTTTATTTTATATATTTTTCTTTCCGCGATGCTCTATCATTTCAACTTTTATATCGCGAAAGTCGCGATTGCCCAATCATTTCGGCTATTTTTCGCGGTGCCCAATCATCTGCTTTTTATTGCGAGTTGCCCAATCATTTCGGCTATTTTGCATGTATATATTTTGACTTGCTGATTTGCAAGTTGCCCCATCATTTCAGCTATTTCGTATGCATTTGTGGCTCGCTGGCTTTTCGCTGAGTTTTGGGATTTGATACCGATTTCGGCATCAGCAACGCTACAACTGGGATATTGCCAGGAGCGAATCATCATTTGCCTCTGTCGATGTCGAACAAATGTGGCTTAGGGAACAGGGTTAGGATCCTGTCGACTAAGGCTTTGGACTTCATGAGCCGTAAGGGTCTCATTAAGGTATTTCTCCCTACGAGTCGTGAGGATCTCGTAGGTGCATTTTCTCCTTAGGAATTGTGAGGATTCCCAAGTGTACGGCTTCTTGTAAGTCGTAAGGATCTTACAAGAGTGTTTTCTACTTATATATCGAGAGGACTTACAAGGGTTGTTCACCGTGTAAACATATCCCTAGTCGCGGGTAGGACTTTGTTAGAGAAATGTTTATTCGCGCCCGTGGATTGTATACAAGGGTCAATATTGAACCGCTTGTAGGGCCACATTGGAGATTGTGATGGCTTAAGAACATGTTCAGATCCCTGTAGCTTAAGTCTTTTGAATCTTATGAGCCGTGAGGGTCTCAAAGGAGGGTTCTCCTTACGAGTCATGAGGATCTCGCAAGTGTAATTTCTCCTTAGGAATCGTGGGGATCCCTAAGTGTATTACTCCCTTGTGAGTCGTAAGGATCTCACGCAGGTGGTTTCTCCTCACAAGGTCGAGAGGGCCTTGCAAGTGTCTTTTAACGAGATTGCGCCCTTTCGAGTTTTCACAAAACTCGCCGGTAGCCCTACTGTTTTTACTCACGGAGCCCTTTCGGGTTTTCATCCGTGCCCATTTTGCTTATGGACATACCGTTTTCTTTCTTTATTTTTTGTCAGCCTTGAGATGCTGCGGTCCATAGTAGTTTATTGACGTTTCGGTCAACAGCCAGTTTTAGGACATAGTGGTCCATCGTTAGTTTAAGGACGTTTCGGTCCGTTGTTAGTTTTAGGACATTTTGGTCCGTCGTTAGTTTAAGGACGTTTCGGTCCGATTGCCGGTTACTACTTATAGAGTTTGGGTTTAGGAAGATAGCGAGCGGACATAGGCGTCGTCATATATCGTTGACCTAGGCCGTGACTCATCAGGCGTAGTATTTTTTCAGGAAGCGACCGTTTATTGGCCTGAAAGATCTTTCGCCATGTATGTCCATGAGTAGATAGGCTCTACCCTGGTAAACTTTGTCTATGATATACGGGCCTTCATAGTTCGGCTCGAATTTCCCCTGCTTGGCACGATTGGGGATCATAGGTCTTTTGACCACTAGCACGAGTTCACCTTGACGGAATGTTCTCGGCCTAGTCAATCTCTCGTATGAGTGCGTCATCTTCGGTTTATAAGCCTCCAGATTTTGTTGCGCCATGAGACGGGTTTCATCAAGGGCGTCAAGCTCCTCAAGCCGAAGGTCAGCATTTTCTTCGTCTGTTAGCTCATAGTGGACGGCCACTCGTAGAGAGGGTAACTCTATCTCGAGAGGGAGTACCGCTTCTGTGTCGAATACCTATGAATACGGCGTTGTGTTCGTGGCTGTTTTGAACGTAGTTCGATATGCCCAGAGAGCTTCATGCAGTCTTTCGTGCCAGTCCCTCTTATTTCGAGACACCTTCTTTTTCACGATCTTCGTTAAGGTCATGTTAAAAGCCTCAGCTAGACCGTTAGCTCGGGGATTATAAACCGAAGAGTACCTCCAGTCTATATTATGCTGTTGTGCGAAGCGGCTGATCTTGTGGCTTCTATAGGCTGGCCCGTTCTCGGAGATAATCCGTCGCGGAGTGCCGAACTGGTAAATGACGTATGTCTTGAAGAAATGGAGGATATTCTCCGTCTTCACTTCTCTCAGCGGTACTGCTTCTGCCCACTTAGAGAAGTAATCGGTTGTTGCCAGTATGAACCGATGTCCTCTGGACGATGCTGGTTCAATGGGTCCGATTATGTCAGTTTCCCACATTTTGAAAGGCCAACTAGCCACCGTTGGATGTAGCGGATTTGGATGCTGATGGATAAAATCCCCGTGAATTTGTCACGAGTGGCACTGCTTCACGTATTCGAGGTAGTCTTGGATCATCGTGGGCCAATAGTAGCCCATCCTTTTGATCTTCAGTTTCATCTTCAGCCCGGCTTGGTGAGAGCCGCAGAGTCCATCGTGAGTTTCTTGGACGACCCTCCTTGCTTCTTCCAGTCCCAGGCATCTTAGCCACAGAGAATCAAATGATCTCTTATACAGAGTATCATTAACAAAGGCGAAGGATAGAGCTCATTTCATGAGCTGATGCCTTGAGGATGCCTCTTCAGGTGTTCGACGGGCTTTGAAATAGTCTATAAAGACTTCTCTCCAATCCGTAGCCTTTTCCTGGCCTTTTACTTGTAGGGTCGCTTGCTTGGTCGCTCTTTTTTCTTCGGACGACTCCGGAGATATTTCTGCCGGTGCAAGAACCCGACGACTTTGCACAATGATCCTCACGTCATCGAGGTTCTCGTCGGCCAGTTCTTTAGCGAGCTTGGCTAATGCATCAGCCTTGCTATTTTCCACACGCGGTATGCTTTCCAGGGTGTAGGAAGAAATTTGAGTCAGCAGTTGCTGCATTCTCTCGCCGTACTTCACCAACTCAGGCTTGCACGTTTGATAGTCGCTGTTTACTTGACTAACGATCAGTTGGGAATCTCCGTATATGAGGAGGCTTTTGACTCCCATGTCGACAGCGATCTCAAGACCTGCTATTAAAACTTCATATTAGGCTTCATTGTTCATCCTCGGCTCTGTTAAAGAGAAGGCAAAGCGCATTATCCCTCCTTGTGGAGTCACGAAGATGAGGCCCACCCCAAATTTGATTATGGGGGTGCTTTGTTTGCGCTTCTTCATAGAAGATGCTCCATCAAAATAGAGTTCCCATTGGGTATCATTCTCTCTCCTCTCTCCGTCGATCGTGTCAAACGCGTGCTCGTCTGGCAATTCGCAGTTCAAAGGAGAATCGGCAGGTATCGGATGCTCAGCGAGGAAGTCGGTGATGGCCTGGCCTTTCACTGCCTTAAGGGGTCGATAAGTTATCGAGAACTCCATCAAGAGAAGGGCCCATTTAGCGAGTCGTTCCGTTAATATATCTTTTGACATCAAATATTTGAGAGGATCCACCTTCGATATGAGATGGACCTCATGTGCCAACGCGTAGTGTCTGAGCTTCGTTATCGCGAAGATCAACGTCAGGCAGTGTTTTTCAATGGGGGAGTAGTTACTTTCTGTCCCCGGTAGAACTCGACTCAAGTAGGAGAGGGCTTTCTCTTTCCCTTGGTCGTTTTCTTGTGCCCACAGTGCGCCTAAAGAACTTTTAAGGGCAGTTGTATACAGAATAAGGGGTTTTCCCTTGACTGGAGCGGTTAGCACCGGAGGATTCTGCAGGTATTGCTTAATTTCGTCCAGTGCGCCTTGGCATTTGCGATCCCAGACGAACGGGGTTCCCTTCTTCATCAGGTGACTGTAATGACGGCACTTGCAAGAAAGATTGGCTATAAATCGCCGGATATATGCGAGCTTTCGTTGGAGAGACCGCAGTTGCTTGAGAGTTCTTGGTGGAGGCATTTCCATGATCGCCCTGACCTTTGACGGGTCTATCTCGATGCCTCGATGTCGGACGACGAATCCTAGGAACTTGCCCGAGGAAACTACGAACGCGCATTTGAGAGGGTTCATATTCAAATTGTATTTTCGAAGGCACTGAAATACGATCTTCAGATGCTTTAGATGTTCTTCGTATGATTTGCTTTTAACTACGAGGTCGTCGATATAGCATTCGACGATTTCATGTATGAGGTCATCGAAAATCTTCGTCATGGCCCTCTGATAGGTGGCTCCAGCGTTCTTTAGATCGAAGGGCATCACCTTGTAGCAAAATATGCCCAAAAGGGTCCGGAAAGCGGTATGCTTCTGGTCCCCGGGATGCATCTTGATCTGATTGTATCCTGATGAGCCGTCCATGAAGGAGAAAACTTTATGAGTGGACGTATTATCTATCATCATCTCGGTGACCGGTACTGGAAAGTCATCCTTCGGCCAAGCTTTGTTGAGATCCCGAAAGTCCACACATATGCGCACCATCCCATTTTTCTTCATCACTGGGACGATGTTGGCGATCCAGTCAGGATACTGAACCTCTTGGATGAAGCCGGAGTCAATTAGCTTCTTGACCTCGGCATTGATACTCATCTCAAGCTCGAGCCGCATCCTTCTCGGTGCTTGTTTGACCGGCTTGACGTCTGGAGAAATCGCCAATTTGTGGACGGCTATTTCTGGATCTAATCCGGGCATCTCTGAATAGTTCCATGCGAAGCAGTCTTTATACTGCATGAGCACGTCTTTGAGCGTAGCCACGTTTTCTTCAGACAACAGCTCACTGACGAATGTCGGCCGTGGGTCACTTGCCGTCCCTAAGTCGATTTTCTTGAGGTTATCTGTAGTAGTATGTATCCCATCTTCCAATTCTTTTGGTGCTGGTGGAAATTCTGAGATCACCTCGTCATCATCATTTTTGAAGCACCAGGGGAGGTCATCCATGTTCTCGGGTTCTTCTTCTGACAACGTTATCACATGACAGGTACGAGATCGCTTCCAAGCCTGACGTTGATCCGGCTCTGCTTTCGTGGCTTTTGGTTCATGCTTCTGCGGCGGGGTTACCCTCTAACTGCTGGATAGAGCAACCCGCCTGCTGATACTGGTCTTTTACCCAGTCTTTGAATGTGAAGCAGTCTTCGAGAGGATGTCCTATCGCTTGGTGATAGGAGCAATAATCTGGGTGAGAGACCTCGCTTTCCCGCTCGGGGTGCTTGGACTCCGGGAGGGTAATCATTTGATGTTTTATGACAAGATCAAGTATCTTCCTTGTCTTGTCTTGGGAAAAATAAATACGCTCTACCCATCTTCTTTACAAGAGATGAATCTTGGTTGCTCGATTCTCGATCGCGTGACTTATTGGTCCCGCTTTGTCGCTGTCGAACATTTTTTCCGCTCTTTGATTTATTTTTGCCTCTGCGTCGGGTCTTTTGTATGATGGGCTGGCGACGAAGGGCATTTTCACTTTCTGCAGCCTGCTGAAGGAGGCGTTGCGTTCTGGCTTTCTCGTAGATGGCCATTTCGCGATTATGGTCGTCTCGAACCTTTTGACCCGCTTCCCTTATAAGCTTTTCCATTTGTTCTTCGAACGACGAGCTTGGTATTTTCACGATGGGAGCTCGTTTTGGTTCAGGGTTAGCCTCTTCCCACAGAGCATCTCTTTCTTCATCAAAGTCTTGTATGACGTAGCAGCCGCGGAATCGCTCTCGTTCCTTGGATTGAACATATCCAAGCCCGATCATTTCTATTTTCCCTTTGGGCAACTTTCGTTGAGTTTCGGGGACATCCCAGATCCTGTTGTAGAACTGAGCTTGTCGAGCTGTCCGTTTGAAGGGTACGCCTTGGCGCCTCAATAGTCTTTTTAATCCATCAGTGTAGTATCTGGGCAAACGGATGGGCTGGAGTCTGTCAAGTGTAGAATCCGCACCATGCCAAATTTCATTCTCCACCTTGGTTTCCCCAGATCTGTAGAACATGCTCTCCTTTTCACCTCTTTGCCTGGGAGGGACGTAGAATGTCTGCAGTTCCTGCACACTATAGGCATTAAGCGCATCGAGCTCTTTGTAATGCTCTTGCGGAACCATGGTGATTTTCAAACTCCGATCATCATCAGCGAAGGCTTGAATTTATGGCCGAACAGAAAATACGGCATTGACTTCATCTTCCGAGTCGCTGCCGAAGTCCAGAATAGGGGTGGACGGTCCCGGCTTGTTGCATTGGAGCGGCCTTGAATAAACTATTTCTTCTTCCTCCTCGGTATCACTCCCGAAGACCGGAATAGTGGTGATAGCTTTGTTCTTGTCCTCCGGTTTGCGACATCTTTCTATGTCTTCGAAATCTGGCAGGAAGTACTTGGCATCCTCATATTTGTGGACTTCGTTCACGGAGAATGGGTTTAGTTCTCCTGTCACAGTATACTCGAGACCATCCTTGAAATACTTCACACACTGATGTTGTGTAGAAGGGATGATGTTGTACTCGTGTAACCAAGGCCGGCCGAGCAAAGCGTTATAGCAGGTCTTAGCGTCAATGACGTGAAATTTAATGTCCGTGACAAGCAGCCCAAAGCGCAATGTCAATATCACAGACCCGAGCGTCCGTGATGACTGGGAGTCAAACCCGGAGATAGTGATTTTATCACGAGCGAGGTGCTGAACGCTCATGCAGATTTCCTTCAACACTCTTATATTGAGGAGGTTAACGGAGGACCCATTGTCAACCATGATTTTGCCTATCTTGATATCATGACAGTATCCGGAGACAAAAAGGGGACGGTTATGCTCACACGTCCCGAGGAAGAGATCTTCATTGCCGAAAGTGATATCGGCCATGCGTACTTCTTCCAGCTCGTCCTTCATCTTTTCTTCGGAGAGGAAAGCTTGGAACTGTTCGGGCTCTTGTAACTCTTTGATCAGAGAATCTCTTGCTTCTTTTGATAACAAGAGGGCATCGAGAATGCTTAGCTGCGAAGGTAGCTTCCTCAAGTGTGCCAGAACGTTGTAATCCACCTTGTTTTTCTTTGGCGGGTCCTTGGCTGTCAGCTCTTTGACGACTTGATCATTTAGGGCGATGTCCTCAGGGACCATTTCTTTCCCCTTATCATTTTTGTTCGATCCCTTATTTGCAGGTCCAAGATTCTTTTCCGGTAGCGTGCGATTGCGCAGCTGAATGTTTTCGCAGCTCTTTGGTTCTTCTTCTTTTCCTGAGGTGGATTCTTTGAATAGAGGGCCAAGGGCTATTTTTTCATCAGAATCGCTCCCAAAGGTGAGAACTTGCTATCCCCCAGCGTCGACCATGTGACAGTTTTCGGTAGTTAGTTTGCGCTCCTCGGTCGTATTCCTTTGCTCCCGACGAGTTTTGCGTTTCATCCGCTTGAAATGTTGTCGGTGAGCAATATATCCCTCCCACCAGTTTTTAAAAGCGTTGCACTCTTCGGTGGGGTGTGCAATCTTTTGATGATATAGGCAGTAGCTAGGATGCATATCCGCTTCATCAGGAGTGTTTCCTTCGAAGGGTGGCAACTTCATTCCCATCGATATGGCTTTGGCGACCTTTTCCACATCTCGAACCTGCTTTTATTTACGGCGGATGTACTTTGATCTGATGAGAGTGTTTTAATCCTTTCGTCCAGTCGCCGGCGTTTGGCCTTTTCAAATATGGCCATCTCGTGATCTCGATCAGCTTTGCTTTTCAAAAAAGCTTTGTTTAGGAATGCATCAATCATTTCGTATGATGGTCCTAGAAGTTCCGGCTCAGGATCTGCCCCCGGTTTCTCTGCATCCAGAGCTTCTCCACCATTTATTAACGAGTGAGAGATCACATGACAGCTTGCCACATAATCCTCAGGCTCATCCGACGAGTCTTCTCCATTGTCATCATCTCCGTCCTCAAGGATGTGGCTGAGAAATTCTTGGAGTGTGACTGGGGTCCACACCTTCTGGTTATATTCTTCCAACGCGTCAATCTGTTTTTGCAGATCTGTGCGCTTGTCACCAGGCTTCACGGGCTTTTTGGTCTTCTTCTTCTTCTTCGAAGACTTTGACGGCTGGGTATGGACGCTTTGACTATCACCACCAATTTTCGGAGTTGGGCGCGGTTATAGCATTCCCTCGATGATCTCGGGTTCCAGTGGATTTTTCCACCTGATCGCCGGGCATGTTTGGAGATCCTTCAGCATTCTTTTCGTCTTGGCTGAAAGAATGACCTCCCATGGAGCTTCTTCCACAAAAGAGTATGATGCCCCCGGAGTATCCGTCTTTTTTAGAGCGTGCGGCTAGGACGGGCTTACTTTCCAATTCTCGGACAGTGCGAACTTGCCCTGTTGGTATTGGTCTTTGATCCAGCCTTTAAAGACGAAGAAATCTTCAATTGGATGGCTTACTTCTTGGTGGTAGGGGCAATAATTGGGACTATTAGCCTCACCGGGTTGCAATGGGCATTTTGGATTCGGCAAATTAAAGAGCCTGTTGCGCACTACTAGCTCGAACAATCTCCTCGTTTTGTCCCGGGGAAACGAATAAGGGCGCTTTATTTTCTCATTATAGTATCACCGTCTCTCGTCTAGGCGATCCGTTAATTTTGGACCACTGGGCTGCTGTTGAGCATTGGCAACGAAGATTGCTTTCCTTTTCCCTTTTTCATTTCGCGGCTCCGGCTTCGAAGAGGAAGGCCTGTGACCCATTTGGTCCATTTGGGCCAGCTTATCAATCAAGGAATGGAAAGTGGTCGGCTTGAAAAACATCATAAATTGGGAGATGGTTGCTTGAGGGTCGAGAGTACCCACGAACATGCCCACCGCAGGCGCTTCTTCGATGCGCTGCTTGCACTTCGACCATAAGTTCCGCCACTGTATTGCATATTGAACCCATGTTTTGCCTGTCTTTACCCTGGCGTTAATCAATGCGGTGATCGGGGTGCGCTCGCTAGCGCTTGCGAATCTCTGTGTAAACAGCAGCTCCATCTCCGCAAATGTCTTGATAGAGTCATTTGGAAGTTCAGAATACCATTCGAACGCTGTCTCCGACAAGCTACCGACAAACTGGCGGAGCAGAAGTTTATCATCACCTCCAATGTTGCCGCACAAGGCTCTGAATTGAGCGACGTGCTGATGCGGATTTCCCGTCCCCTTATATACGTGGAATTTGGGGATCGTATATCCCGGCGGGTACCTTATTTGGTCATACCAGCCCGGATGGGGTCGTCCAGTCTTAACGATCTACCCAGCAGCTTCATTCGCCTGGTGAAAACTATACAAAGTATTTTTACGTAAACCCCCCTCAAGTTCTATAATTTACCCTAATGACCCTAGTAAATATAGGTTTAAGCGGGACCAATCTCTTGAGCCTCAGGGAGCCGGAGAAGTGGGTGCTTGCCTATCCAAGGTAGACAACTTAACAACGGTGTTATCAATACGGTAATCGTCTTTGAAAAAGACACAAATCCTGTCGCCCATGTGCAGCGGTTACCGATAACATCAAAACAATCAGGACTTCAATTTACCTTTCTAATTGTCTGACTCAGTTTGAGTCTCATTATAATCTGACTTGAATATGATTCAAGTACAACCTACAATCTACAATCTACAATATTCCAATTCAACATGATTCCATGAATCCATTATACAACTTGACTTAACCGAACCATGGATATACATTCCATTTACATGATTCTCCAGTTACATCCATTTACATGATTCTACGGTTACATCCGTTTACTGATATCATGGTTTCGGTCAGTCAATCAATTATACAATCAATACAATTTACAAAATAAATAATATAAAAAAGACATCTCAGGGTTTAAGGGGTAGATTGGTACGGAAGGTGTTAGAAGTGGCACAAGACAGTAAGACTTAATACACCTAACATGAATCTAATTTCTGTTGTACCGTGGCATAAACGGTTCCTTGTACTATACTTGCCTCTAGTCTCTGGCATATAGAGACTCCTCTCGTATACACTGGCATTCTTCTATACCAAGCTACAAACAACAACGTTAATACACCATTACAATAATATAATACAACTTTAAAAGATACCTTCTTATTCGGTCTATTCTACTTTCCTCTTATCTTTGGGACTTACCGAGTGACCTGTTTGCTGACGACATTCTATTTCTTTCTTCTTTGAATGTCGTCAGGGGATTTGGACCCGTCAGAGATCGAGCCCACTGCTGAAGACTTGGACCAGTTCAGTGAAGACCCCGAGCTCTAGTCATTGTACACTTTCCATTCAGTACTTTCATTTCTGTTATGTCATTGTTTAGGCATTGCTTTTTATTCAGTTGTATTTACTTTTCATGCATTGTACAAAAGAATGTTAATAAATAAAGTTGCTGTTCAGTTTATATCTCTTGTCTCTTGTGCTTACTTTTATATTGCTTAGATACGCTTAGCGTATTTACTTCATAGTAAATACGTAGCGGCCTCGTCGCGTCCTCTGCCCGTATACTGGGAAGCGGGGCGTGACAGTGGATCTGTTCCAATGTTTCAATATTTATCTATCTATATCTAAACTTCGCAGAGAATGACTATCTCCCGAAATGAGCGATATATGTCTTGGAATATCTGATGGGACCAAGTTCATAAATGAACTCCAAATCCAACAAACTTCTTAGACTGTATCTTCCACTGAATTTAATCAGTATCTTGTGACATGCCTTCCTCAGTATCCGTTTGGACCCCCTGTCTAACATACTGCCCCTCAGTAGAGGGTAAAATTTAACTCTGACAGCCACTCTGTCATGCAGGTCATCTTGGAAGTCTGAAATGATAACCGCCTCCTTATGGAGGCTGTTGTTACTTTATACCAAGAACATTCTCTTATGTTCATAATTGCTTCCCAACGTTTCTCCCGGATTGGAGTAATATCTTCTTATTGCAGCTAGTGCAAAAAGCAATATCTGGTGTGGTACTTAACAAAGCATGATTAACTCAATTGCCAAAACAAATGATATGTCATTCATGCAAATTCCTCTCCTCATCAGTTTAGAAGACATTTCTTTAGAGATGGTGTAACAACTCCAATTTCATTGTACAGAAAATTGTTTAACAGTTAATGTACAATTGGGGTATTTGCAATCCTGTGTATACTATAAGTATTTGTTTTAATTTAGAACAACAAGAAAACACTTGTAGCTCATTGGTAAAGTCTTGCACTGCTGTAATGTAGCCCCTGTGATCGGATCCCCCCAGCCACATTAATTTTTTTATTTATTTTTCTTTTAATCTTTTAGAAACCCATAGGTCTACACGTGCACTACACAGAAACTGAAGAGACACAGAATAAACAAACATGTGCACGAGAGTATACCAAACGACCCCGACACATGGCCTAAATACCAAGCCCCTCCGTCGGTAATGGACCAGCGAGTTTGGACTTTCGACCGGCCTCGCCGGTTTAAACCGACAGTAATGCCCCCATCTCTTCACCCCTACACTCTTTCAGCTACCCCACTTCCCCTATGCTGTTTTTTTTCTCCGCACATTTTCAGAGAACATTAAAACACCAATTAATCCAAATTTTAATACAAATTTTAAATGCATTCTTTTGTAGGGTTCCCTAGGGCAGCAGCAAGGGTTTCGGGTGGCATCGTCCATGCCGTTTTCAAATTTTTACCGTACTAAAGAACCCTAAACAAGAATCTTAACTAGAGATTTAGACGGACAAGCAATGCAAACAACTTTACATCTAAGTGAATGAGAAATACAACCTTTGCAGACCGGTCCTTCACTTCTAAATCTCCGTGTAGTAATCCCTTTGCTCCAAGTAGTGAACACCCGAACTCTAGTAAGGGTTCACATGAAGAAATGAACAAGCCTGCTCGAAGTCTTCGAGGCCGAAGATGATCTACGTCGAGAAGACTCAAGCTCATGCTACCTCTTCACTAATGGTAGATTAGTGAAGCAAACACCCTAAACTAAATGGCTAATATAGTAGAGGATGATGAAATAGGAAATGAGCTCACTTTAGATTAATTTTTCTCACAATATTTCATCACCTTTTCAAAAGCTAGAAATCTTTTCCATGAGGAAGAAGAAGATGAAGAGGAGATGGGAATGAAAACTAATGAGGTGAGAATAGCAACCATGGATGAGTTAGTGTCATACACTAACTCATGTAGATAATAAACCATGGCTAACAATAATGGTTATGTTAATAAATATCTACAAGTAAAACAAAATTAGCGGACTTGGTCAATGGTTCCACAAGCTTCTACAAGCTTGAACTATGTGACTAATTACCATTAATTTTGATTAACTTTAAATAAATAAAATCATTCATTATATCAAGCATGGTAAGAGTATCATACACCCATGTAGCATGTGGCATCAAGCATGACACAAATAAAATGTACATTAATATATATCACATATATACTATATGCACACAAGTGAGAAAAAGAAATGTTTAGTGAGCAAATATTAGTTAATGTAAGTTAATATATCAAATATATAATTATACATTAAATTATCAAATCAACACTTGATTTAATAATCCGGCTATATCACATACAACCGACTAATATCAAATGTAACAACTTATCGAATCAACACTTGATCCGATAACCCGACTATATCACATATAACCGACCGATATCACATATCACGAGAATAGAATACGGTATCACATACACGCAATAATCTCGGTCCCGCACATATCACATATGTACTCCTACTTTGTTTCTCATGAACCAGGAAACCTCTATGTAGGACTCTAAAGACTCATCAATACGCCGGCAGTAGGTGATGATCATATCAAACACCCACAAGCCGTAAGCGGTTTGCTAAATGTAACGGCCACCCGGGTATTGAGCGATCAGAAGATCAACAAGCAAGCATGCTCATACTCCTGCGAATCCAATCAAGTAACATTATCGTACAGTCCGGTCTCTTTGTCAGATATGTCGCATATCTCAACCTGGGGGTGGTAAACGTCAAACCCCAATAGCCCTGATAAGTCATGCCGATGCAAGGTCCATAACGGTTCGAGAAACTACTGATAACACTTACCAGTAGATCTCAGCAATACTGACCTGGGATTTCCTGTTATGGCCAATCAAGAATAGCGCAACATTAACCCCCAATACCGGGAGAGACGAAATCCCCTCCTATCGCTCATTGCCTCCATGTGACTCGTGACTGTACCCAAAAACCACATTTTTGCATGATCTCTTGAACGCGGTATGGTGGAAATCAAAGCACAGTGGGAATCACACAAGACTCTATGACGAACTTGGGTCGACAGACTAACCTGTACCAGTGTCACCGGAGAACTGCTATCTGACGATAGGTATAATACCATCTAGGAGTTCTCGGCGAGTCCGTTCAGTGTACCCAGTCTCCACTGAGCACCAGTATACCTTCTCTGATGTCAAACACCAATGGATGTGGGATCATCCATCGCCCATCATATGGGTTAAGAAGCGCATACGCTAGTCTACTCTGGAGTGTCGATGCCCTGTCTCAATACTCCCACGACTAGGAACAATTGAAGGATATACTTACCGACTACCATTGCCCCACTAGTATGATCCGCATCATAATCCTGGTAGTCTAGTAATCATCTTAATGGATTTATCAACATGTAATAGAGAGAGACAATAAGTCAACATGTTAAGATAAAGTGCAACCAGATAGCATACTACCATGTCGAGCAAGAAAGTCCTCCCTATATATGTCCAAGCATCCACTACAATATACATTACATGTACAGTAATGGCCTCTAGGGTATACATATAACTAACATCTTTAACACACCAAACCATAATTTTTCCTATAAATACCATACCTCATTTCACACATCCTCACCAAAATTTCATTATCAAAACTCTACCAAATTCTTAAGTCCTTTAGTGTACAAGTGGAGTTAGCAAAATGGTGAAGTTCCGTCGACGATTCAAGGAGATTCCGGCGATGAAACGGCATCCCGACGCTTCCCTATTATTTCCTTACCTCTCTTATTCCTAAATAGCCAGTAAGCCCCCCTCCTCCTCCTCTCATCTTCTATTCTAAAAACATTCACTTCTAAAACCGGACAAAAGTGGAGTTAATCCGACTTCCAGTTCGGTTTTTTCTTTAAAAATTCTATTTTTCTTAAACAAGAAAATACCATACTCTTATATTGTTTAACAAACATTAACAAACATATATAAACAAGTTTCATTCCAAAAGAATTTTTATTTCAATTTTTATCGTATTTTTACGGTAAAATACCACATACTTTAGTTTCGACACAAATCAACATAAAACACGTATTACCTTTAGATAACTCACGAGGTAATGACCTACCTCATCACAACACACATTTTTGACATATCACGATGAGATTTTGGGAATATATTTCTGGGATAATACGACATTACAAATAAATACCATCAACTTATAAAACCATTTCTTTAAAAAGATGTATTAAACAATTCCTTGCAATTGCGCTTCTACAACCCACTTTTGGGGACCCCGTTCAGGATGGTGTGGGTTATCGCACATCCTCGGGCCTAGTAGAGCGAGATGCAGACCTCCGAAAGAAGTATTCGATCTCGATGGAATTTTAATGTATTTTTCTGATGTCAAACACCAATGGATGTGGGATCATCCATCGCCCATCATATGGGTTAAGAAGCGCATATGCTAGTCTACTCTGGAGTGTCGATGCCCTGTCTCAATACTCCCACGACTAGGAACAATTGAAGGATATACTTACCGACTACCATTGCCCCACTAGTATGATCCGCATCATAATCCTGGTAGTCTAGTAATCATCTTAATGGCTTTATCAACATGTAATAGAGAGAGACAATAAGTCAACATGTTAAGATAAAGTGCAACCAGATAGCATACTACCATGTCGAGCAAGAAAGTCCTCCCTATATATGTCCAAGCATCCACTACAATATACATTACATGTACAGTAATGGCCTCTAGGGTATACATATAACTAACATCTTTAACACACCAAACCCTAATTTTTCCTATAAATACCATACCTCATTTCACACATCCTCACCAAAATTTCATTATCAAAACTCTACCAAATTCTTAAGTCCTTTAGTGTACAAGTGGAGTTAGCAAAATGGTGAAGTTCCGTCGACGATTCAAGGAGATTCCGGCGATGAAACGGCATCCCGACGCTTCCCTTTTATTTCCTTACCTCTCTTATTCCTAAATAGCCAGTAAGTCCCCCTCCTCCTCCTCTCATCTTCTATTCTAAAAACATTCACTTCTAAAACCGGACAAAAGTGGAGTTAATCCGACTTCCAGTTCGGTTTTTTCTTTAAAAATTCTATTTTTCTTAAACAAGAAAATACCATACTCTTATATTGTTTAACAAACATTAACAAACATATATAAACAAGTTTCATTCCAAAAGAATTTTTATTTCAATTTTTATCGTATTTTTACGGTAAAATACCACATACTTTAGTTTCGACACAAATCAACATAAAACACGTATTACCTTTAGATAACTCACGAGGTAATGACCTACCTCATCACAACACACATTTTTGACATATCACGATGAGATTTTGGGAATATATTTCTGGGATAATACAACATTACAAATAAATACCATCAACTTATAAAACCATTTCTTTAAAAAGATGTATTAAACAATTCCTTGCAATTGCGCTTCTACAACCCACTTTTGGGGACCCCGTTCAGGATGGTGTGGGTTATCGCACATCCTCGGGCCTAGTAGAGCGAGATGCAGACCTCCGAAAGAAGTATTCGATCTCGATGGAATTTTAATGTATTTTTCTTTAGGTAATGACCTACCTCATCACAACACACATTTTTGACATATCACGATGAGATTTTGGGAATATATTTCTGGGATAATATGACATTACAAATAAATACCATCAACTTATAAAACCATTTCTTTAAAAAGATGTATTAAACAATTCCTTACAATTGCGCTTCTACAACCCACTTTTGGGGACCCCGTTCAGGATGGTGTGGGTTATCGCACATCCTCGGGCCTAGTAGAGCGAGATGCAGACCTCCGAAAGAAGTATTCGATCTCGATGGAATTTTAATGTATTTTTCTTTAGAAAATGAGATTTCTACAAGAAAATAAATAAAATTTATTTTTAAATATATATATATATATATAAATATATATATATTAAATATATTATATAAATATTCCAAGTTTTCTAAATGAAAGGAATCATCTTTATATGAGAATACCATCCAAATACAAAACAATTTCAATAATTCAAGAAAATACCATATACTATGAAAATTAGGTTCTATTCACTAGAAATTTTCACATTCATAAAATATACATCTATGAAAACCCTAAAGATGATAATTAAATACTTGAGGTGTATTTTGAAATTATATCAAAATTATTTTTACATAAAACCCTCTCAAGTTATGCTAAATTACAATAATGACTCTAGTAAACATAGGTTTAAGCGGGACCAGTCTCTTGAGCCTCAGGGAGCCGGAGATATGGGTGCTTGCCTATTTAAGGTAGACAATCTAATAAACGGTGTTATCAACACGGTAATTGTCATGGAAAAAGACATAAATCCTGCCGTTCATATGCAGCAGTTACCGATAATATCAAAACTAATTCAGGATTTCAAGTTCTTTTTAAAGTGTCTGACTCAGACTGAGTCTCAATCTAATCAATCTGACTTGAATGTGATTCAAGTATAAACTATAATTCAACATGAATCTGTCTATTCAATCTATATCAATCTATATTGACCGAACCGAACCATGGATATACTCCATCTACATGTACATCCATTATATCCGTTCCATTTACCGATATCATGGTTCCGGCAAGTCATCCATATACAACTTACAATACAAACCAAACTAATACAATCAATACAATAAAGACATCGCGGGGTTATAAGGGGTAGATTGGTATGGAAGATGTTAAAAGTGGCACGAGACTGTAACCATAATACACCTAACCTGAATATCCATTGCCGTTGTACCGTGGCTGAATGGTTCCTTTTGCTCCGTATACTTTAGTCTCTGGAATAGTGGGACTCCTCTCGTACACACTGGCATTTTTTGTACCAAGTTACAAACAACTGTGTTAACATAACAAACTCATAATACACCAGTTATATTATCATATCTGTCTATTCTATTCCTACTTTTCTTTGGGACTTACCGAGAGATTGTTCGCTGACGACATTTCTTTTCTTCTTTCTTTGGAATGTTGTTAGGTGGATCGGACTCACTAGACATCGAGCTCGGCACCGAGGATTTGGAGCAGTTAGCATTCGACCCGGAGCTTTAGATACTTGTATATATTTCATTTTCATTTTCTGTTATACCATTGTTTAAGCATTGCTTTTATTCCATGTATTTACATTTCAGTTGTACTGTAAAAGAATGTTAAATAAATAAAGTTGATGTTCATTTACATTCCTGTCTCTTGTGTACTTTTACTTTATATTGCTTAGATATGCTTAGCGTGTTTACTTCTGAGTAAATACGTAGCGGCCTCGTCGTGTCTCCTTGCCCGTACACTGGGAAGCGAGGCGTGACAGGTTTTGTTTGTGGCCCATGCAGGTCAGCTTTGTATGGACATGTAGGTCAGTTCTGCATGGACATGCGGGTTAATTCTGCATGAAATCCTAAGCAATATATAGCACAAGAACCAGCAACTAAAAACATTCTTTACATATTCCTTGAATTTTCCAATTTCATATATTTTGAATCTGTCATAACCCAACTTTTTCTTTCAAGGTTATAGATTCCCCAAACAACACTAGCACCAATGTCAACAATACACCTCCAGCTCTACCGCTTACACCTACCGTAGCTGCTCCGATCAATGAGCAGACGGCACTGCTTGAGGCAATCCGCAGCCTCCTGGAAGGACAGCAGCAACAGACTACTATATTAATGAACCGACCAGAAGCGGAAGCACCTAGGGTAAAACAATTCCGAGCTTTACACCCCAAGCAATTTTCGGGAAAAGAGAGCCCTTTAGAAGCTGAGGAGTGGGCTCAGAGTATTGAAGATGATCTGGAAGCAGCACAAGTGCCAGAGATCGCTTGGGTTCGAGCTGCGATGCTGCAGCTCACCGACAATGCACAACTCTGGTGGAAGGCGGAAGAAAGCCGTCTTGCCCAACCGATAGAATGGAAGATCTTTCACTATATGTTCGACGAAAAGTACTTCCCTGAGATTTCCAGATTCGACATGGAACAGCAGTTCATCCACTTACAACAAAGTTCGATGTGGACCAAATCCGTGGATGAGTATGATGCTGAGTTTACCATGCTCACTCGGTAAGATATGTCTCAATATTTCGATTTTCAAATATCACATACTACACAGCTAACACAATACCTTAACAGATTCACGACACATTTGATACCGACGGATGAGATCAGAGCCTAAATATTTCAACAAGGGTTAGATCTGGAGATCCAAGATGCATTAGCTACAGGGGATTTCCCGACCCACGAATTAGCCCTAAAAGTTGCTTGTCGATATGAGGCAGTGGTAAAGATGAGGGACATACCTCAATCTTCCGGGATGAAGCGCCCTGCCACTCAGATGGCAGTAGGAGCCTCTTCAAGGCCACCATTTGTGCCCAGGAGACCGGGAGTATCAAACAACCCGCCCAACCCAGCCTTTTGCACCTACTGCAGGAGAGATGGAGATTTGGTGAAAGACTACTGGCGTGCAAATCGCCTTTGGTTAATCTGCGGCTCAGCTACTCATGACATCGGGTCTTGTCCTCGGAGACATAACCTAAATGCTGCACCCAGGCCAGCAATTGCTTATCAGCAGCGCCCAGCCATCCAGGCACCTGCTCCACGACTCGCACTACCTGCTCCACCTCCTCGTGGACCGACTGCACCTCCTCCCCGTCAGTTCCATCAAACTCAAAGGAACCCACCTCAAGGACAGAGGAACGGACAGAGGAATGCTCCTCCAGCAAGGAGGAACGTACCGAGGCGACAGGCTTTCACAATGACTGTGGAAGAAGCTAAAGCCACCGGCCAAGTCATCACTGGTAACACTTCCCTTTCAAACTCTCTTTCAGTCTATATACATACCTATATATCTTTTCATTATACCTAACATATCCCACATACCTTAGGTACAATCTTAGTAGCCGCATTTCCTGCACTCGCACTTTTCGATACTGGAGCATCTCATTACTTTATGTCGCAACGGTTTGTCCGAACTCATGCGATTCCAGTAAAACCTCTCGTATCCAGCTAGAATGTCAGTTCAGGGAACGGTATTCTAAAGACAACAATAGGATACAACATGTATCCAGTGGTCGTCTGAAGCAGAGAATTGTATGCTGACTTCAAGGTGGTGGACATACCGAACTTCGATGTGGTTCTGGGTATGGATTGGCTAGGAACCTTCTATGCTACCATCGACTGTCGTCAAAGGAGGGTAGTGTTCAAGATTTCAGACCATCCGGTCTTTTATTTCAAAAGTGGAGACCGTACCCTGGAGCCAGGCACTTACAAGGCGAAATCGAAGAAGGCGGTGATTGCTACGCATCAGACAGAAGAAGATAAGCCAGAGGTAGTTCGAGTGTTCGACAATGTATTTCCTGAAGACATATCAGGTTTGCCTCCCGATCAAGCTCTTGAATTCAGCATTGATTTAGTACCTGGAGCACAACCGGTGATTAAAGCACCTTACCGCCTAAGTCCAGAAGGTTTAAAGGAGATCCAAACTCAGTTGGACGAATTATTGAAGAAAGGATGGATTCGTCCCAGCGCTTCAAGTTGGGGATCTCCAGTTTTACTCGTGAAGAAGAAGGAAGATTCATACAGAATGTGCATTGATTATAGAGCCTGAAGTAACGATAAAGATCAAGTATCCACTACCGCGCATCGACTATTTATTCGATCAGCTAAGTGGATCTTGCATTTTCTCCAAGTTAGATCTTCGTTCGGGTTATCATCAGGTGAAGGTCAAAGAGTTTGATATCCATAAAATGGCATTCAGAACTCGCTATGGTCATTACGAATTTCTTGTGATGCCATTTGGAGTGACCAACGCACCGGCTATATTCATGAACCTAATGAATCAAGTTTTTCGGGAGTAACTAGACAGGTTTGTTGTCATCTTCATTGACGACATCCTGGTGTATTCTAAGAGTCGAAAGGAACATGCCGACCTGTTGGAGATAGTGCCCTTAGAGTCAATTATTGGATCACATGCACGTGATTGCAATGATTGAGGGAGGACCTATCCCGGTAGGACAGTCTTACTCAAGATGATAGTATGCTATCTGGTTTATCTTTATCATCGTGTACTGCTTTAGGTGACCTTACGAGTCGCTATTACACGTTGATAGAGGCCCTAGGATTCTTGCTTGACTACCAGCAGTATGAGGGCGATCATATACGTGGGAGCTGGAGTCTATAAGCAAATCCTTAAAAGGTCCCTAGTCGTGGGAGTTTCGAGACAGGGCATCGATTCTCCAGAGTAGACTAGTGTATACAGTCGAGACTCTGACGAGGGGAGGTGGCCGATCTCACAAGCCATTGGTGTCAGTTGGTTCACCTAAGATGTATACAGGTGCTCATTGGGTTATGAGTACACCGGACAGGACTCGCCGGGAACCTGCTAGTTGGTATTATACCTGACGTCAGATAGCAGTTCCCTGGTGACATGTGTATAGGTTAGTTCATCGACCTGAGATAGTCATTTGTCTCGTGTGAGTTCCCACTGTGCTTTGATTACTACCCTACCACGGCTCAAAGGAGTCGTGCAAACAGGTTTTAGTTGGGTACAGTCCCGAGCCACATAGAGGCAGTGAGCGGATTTACAGGGGTTCGTCTCTCCCGATATTGGAGGTGAGGTCGCGCTGTGTCTAGGAGAGCCAGTACATGAAAAGTCCTTGGCCAAGGCAGGAGATTTACTGGTAGGTATTCCAGTAGTATCTCAGGGTGTTCTGGGCTACACTCCGACACAACTTGTACCGCTTTTGGGGGTCTGACTTTTACCAACCCCCTAGGCCCGCCATGCGATGCACATAGACGAACGGACTGGACTGTACGGATATTGTCACTGACAGGCTCAGTAGGGTGTCAGTATAAGTTCGCTCACAGACTTCCCTTTTGGTCAATAGCTGGTGGCCCGTCACGTATGGCTAATACCTCTGACGTGCTAGTGGTTAAATCCACAGCCATAGTATTGACGAGTCTTTAGAGCCCACCACACACTGTTACTCAAGTTTTGAGCGAAACACTGTAGAGGCCATATGGAGATATGGCAGGGTTCGATCAGATACGTGCGGTATTGCACGGATCGTGATCGGACGGATTTTACTAGCCGGCTTTGGCTTAAGCCGGATCCTAGTATTAGACAGTGTAGATTTTGTCTCTTTGCATTTATATTCAGTGGGAATACAAATGCGGGCATGTATATGCAGTCGCGGGGTTTTCCTGTAATTTATTACAGGATCAGTTTTCTGAGGTTGCCAGTTTGCATTCCGTTCCAGCCAGTTTTCCTTTGTTCCTTCACGGCCGGATTCTTCCGATGGAAGGGGGCTAATTTGCAAGTTTGCAAATTAGCTATTGTGGAGGGTTCTTTGTGGCTTTTGGCATTATGATGGTTCATAATATTTCTAGCATCTTTAGATGCTTTTCTTGTTCTCATTATTGTTTTGCATTAATGAGATTGGAATTGATTTGGTATGGGGGTGACCTTTTCTCCTCATTATCCTTACATTTCTTATGGTTACCACATTACTCCCTTGTGCTCACCCCCCTTTGGAAATTCCCTACTCATTATGGCCGGCCACTTTGGGAGAAAGAGAGAGAGATTGATTTAAGTGTATAGTATTTTTCCTCCATCTCATTTCTTTGCAAGAAAATGATAGCTCTATTTTTCCAAAGCTCATTTTCTTTCTCCACCTCCACATCCATGGCAACTTCATAAACCCCACGAGACAACATATTCTACACTACACCTACAGTACCCTTGGACGCGTCGGCTTGCCAACTTCGCGCCCGAGTTGCCTCGGTCCAGAGGTGAGAGCCCGTAAAAGAATTCGGCTACGTGGTGCCCTTTCCGACGAGGAGGTGACGAACGGAGATTCTGCGGGAGATCGGAGTGGAGACGAAGATCGAAGGACATGGATCGCTTGGTATAACTCTCTACCCATCTTTTAGTTTGCTAGTAGCTAGGTTAATGGCCCGATCCGGGATGATAGTGCGCGGTGGTGCCGGTTTGCAAGTTTCGCAAAGTTTTTCGTTTCCGCATTCCGGCGTCGGATTGACGGCCGGGGCGCCGCCGTGCACTTACATTGGTATCAGAGCCACGCCATTAACCTTGCCTAGCTTGCTCTAGTATGTTTAAAGACTCGATCGAACAAAAATCCCAAAAACCGTATTTCGTGTGCATCAGGTTTCTGTCGAAATTTTTTTGGCTCTAAAAATTTTTCAGGTTGTTTCAGAAACATATGCAGGCAATTCTAAGCATACTGGGAAAATTCGATGCAATGATTCCTCACTACGAATGCGGAAACGCGGCCAAACCCCTAGTTTGGCCGCGGTTCCGCGGTGGGTAAGTGTAATCGTTGCACCAAATTTTCACCGTAGGCTTCTGAATAGGAAATAGGGTTTATGGAATGTTCTTTTTGGGCCCAGATTTTCTGTGAGAGCTACAGTACTGCTTGGGGCCCACTTCGATAAATTTGATCGATCGAAAAGTTTAAACATGTTAGTTCACAGTATTTACATTATATCTGCGACCGTGAATGTCATTTGATCGGTAAATCCAGTCTAACTGCTATAGCCCTCTTAGACGGATTTGCGAACGTGACATTCACGTTGATGTTCTGTGTTGTGCTGTGATGTTGCGGATTGGTCGTGGGGATAGCCTGGTTGCAGTGGTAGTACAGTTTTGTTTTATATGTACATTTGATATTGCGGGACGAGCGTCCGACATGTGGACTGCCGTCACTGCCTGTTTGCATTATTCTTTTGGGGCACGACCGGGTCAATGTACCCGTTGTATGTATATTTTACTTTCTGTACTAGGATTACCCCGCGGAGGGGTGCACGGATAGCCGGGTTCTAGAGGGCAACGGGCCCGCATCTCATGGCTTTGAGACGGAGGGGGCTTTACTCTAGAATTGGCGGGCTATTCGCCGCACTCGTAGGGGTATAGGTTGACCCAGGAGGGGTGCCCAAGTTACCGAATTCCGTGAAGTGCTGGGTGGTCCATTCACGTTGCTGAAGGGGGCTGCCTCGCTTCAGGTTTTGGCGGGTAACTTGCCGCGCCCGTAGGGGTCTAAGATTTCATTGCACAGGCTATCCACACGACCAGGGGAACGTCGGGTTTCAGTAGCGGCTCTATGAAACCCGGGGATCCCAGATATCTGTATTGTTCTGTGATGCTGTACATTTCTGTGATGTTGCATTTTATCACGCCTTGAGCGAAATATTATATATTGATATATATACTAGTAGATGTTGTATATGTTTTGCATCCGCGCTAGTCCAGTCCCCGCTCTGTCGTTAGTTAAGTAACCTAACGGGTGATGACGGGACCCAGTGGCGAATGCGGATGGCATATACGTATATCATTATTTTCGTTCTTTTGTGGTGTGATCAATTGATGGGACTGCGTTGATTCGGATCAATGCAAGTTAAACAAACCTATTCTGATGTTGTTGGAACACTTTTTCAAAAAGCTGTTATTGCAAGGACGTTCTCTTCTGTTTTGCATCGTGGTATTCAGTTGGAATATCCTGCTCCTCAGTCGACGAGGCAAGGGCCGAGATCCCTTCACCGGGAGTGACCCCTTGGATAGAAGTTTGCGTCAGGGCAATAACTTCACTATAGTCGTTAATTTTTGCTTTGCATCGTGGTATTCAGTTGGAATATCCTGCACCTCATTCTACGAGGAAAGAGCCGAGATCCCTTCACCGGGAGTGACCTCTTTAGCAAAGGTTTTCGTCACTATATTTTTACAAAGCTATCTGGTTCCTTCAACGATATCAAGTTCATTACGTTAAATGTTTTCGCCAGAAACCATTTATAGCCCTCCATCATTTCAGTTAAATATTCGGTAGTATTCAAGCTATGCATTTTGACCTCACGCCAAGGCATAGTGATTGGTAGCTGCCGGATATTTATCTGTTGCATAGATAGATGCGTTGGTTTGGGACAGTCGTACTACTATTTTAGCCTTCGTCAAGGGTAAGTACGGGTGGGTTCAAATTAACCTGGACAATGATGGGTAGAACTTGACATGTGACTTATGATATTTTGACCTCACGCCAAGGTCATAAGAGCATGGGGAAAAAATCACATCGGGAGTTTCTAAAGAAACTGAAACTTGCCAGATATGCGCATACCTTCTGGAGTGTGATAACGTGAGCGGATTCCGTCACGTTATCATGCGATGATAGTTGGATCCCGATTCCCACTGATGAGTTGGTTTACTCCTCGGGTGATCCCGGCTAATTCTTCTTTCAGGTTTGAGGAAGAATTTGACGTTACAGTGGGAGGTTTCCAGATTAGATAAAGTGATAACCATTCTGATCTAGGTTAGAGTGCACGCTGAGTGTTTCTTTTCTCTCTCTCTAGCAGCGACCATTGACCCGACCCTAGACTATGACTCAGTGACCAAATTGACCGAACCTTCTTAAACACTGGATTTTGGATTGTCAGAGTTGCAAACCTCATTGCCACTCCTACTTTTACCCTTTTTCTCCAGGACACCCCGTATTACTACGAACGTCCACTTCCATTGGACAAAACCATCATATGGTTATATACGAACTCGAAGGAATTCGAGGATGGTTTCCGGTTCTGGAGAAAACGAATAGGACTATTCAGTTGTCTTTTCCTTTTACCTTCTCTCAGGTTGCGAGTACTCCTTGGTTTAGGAGATAGTACACCTATTACGCAAATTGGATAGTCTTCTTCCAAACCTTAGGCTGGTGCCGAACAGTGGGGAATGAAGAAAACCAATTAGCCTAACGGTGGTGTACAAAAGGTATTATGTAAAGACAAAGAAAGGGATTAGTAAGAGGGCAAAGTAAATTGCGACTGCTATTCACGACCAAACCAAATATTTCTTCGCCAATCCTAAATCACCTTTGTATTTCTCCAGGACACTCCGTATCACTACGAAGATCCACAGATTATTGGATACTCCATCGTATGGTTATATACGAACTCGAAAGGAACTTGTTCCAGTTCGGGGATGGATTCTGGTTCAGGAGAAATAGGAATAAGGTTTATTCGGTTGTCTTTTATTTTCACCTTCTCTCACATTGCGAGTGCTCCTAAGATTAGGGCAGTACACCCATTATGCTTATTGGATAGTCTTCTTCCAAACCATAGGCTGGTGCCGAACGGTAGGGAAGGAAGAAAACCATTTGGCCTAAAGGGGTGTGCAGAAGGTAATGACTAAAGACATATAAAGGGATTTGGAGAGATGGCAAAGAATTATACGGTTATAGTTGTGAATCGGATAATGGAAGAGGCATTACTAGGAATACCGGGATTCCCCGTCGAAACATTTCAATGTTTCAGTTTCACTGTGTACTGTTAAAAGAAAACTGATTTCCCAATTAGACACTTACTCCAGGGTATGTATTTACCAGGTTTGATTCTCACATCTGTATGGTTTTACAGATGATGAGTGGGAGTAAGTTATTGGGAATTAGGTGATCATCCTCATTATATCGGGATTCGTTGTAATTGGTGATATTTGAGGAAATCACCTGGGTTGTTTGCCGGACGGCAAATATTTGGTTTTGAATATCCGTTGTTATGCACCAATTTCAAATTGATATATCTGTACGTCTATTTTTATAGAGTGAGATATACCTTTTTGAAATTATGTCTATAACATTTACCTATATCAGTGGATGGTTAGGTAAGGAGCATTGAACAGCGGTGTAATTCTTCTTAACCATAAGTACAGTTTTTCAACCTACGACACACGGTTAATGAGTTATTAGACTCAAAGGATTTATACAGAGTATTGTATATTGTCCAGTGTCCATTAGGACAGAGGGGTAGGTACTCGTACTATATTCTGTTTACTTGTGACTTCTCTAGTCTTAGACAGGTGTTTCATAGAAACACAGGGTCCAAGTTTTGAGAAGTTATAGGTATATGAGTAAAGTAGAGAACCAGGTATTGCAAGCATCAGGATTCTTCAAGGTGATCGAAGATGTAGATACTTGTGTATGGTATTCAGTTGATAGTAATGATTAAGAGAACTAGCTTCTCTTTCAGGTTACTCATAATTGGAAGTACTCCTAAGTTGAGTAACGCTGATCGGCCTCTCTTCCATTTAGTTGACATGCACTGGAGACAGCTGCATGATTTGAATCTGGTTCAATTAAATCAGTGCCTCTGTTTCTATATTGGATATAGAACAGTTCATATCTTAACGATGTTAAGGTACGGGGAGTTGTCCAGCTTATGCTTAAAACCAGACTCTGGATAACTCAAGGCACGTTTCTGTAATGGCTGTTTGTGGGTTGACCCGGGCTATGACGAGGGTTGATTTTCTACCATCTGGAAGATCAATAGTGATATTGTTCTTAACTCGCCACAGTTTTAACAAAAATGGATTTTTTCAGAAAACAGTAGTGGGAGTATGGTAGAACTGGAAGTGATTCCAGAACCGCAAACGATTACTGAAGATTTGATAAGAACCTAAAGATTCAATCTAGTTTGACATTCCATTGGCAACTCCGCAGATATGGTGGGTAACCTCAGGCGCTCGAGAGGTACTTCGGTATGCTCAAGGACGGTGGCAGGGAGGTTCTTGTTTACCCAGACTTGCCATTGCTGTTGTTCTAGACTGTGAGACCCGGCAGGAGGATGAGTATAGCGTCGTTCTAAACTGGTTTTAGAAGTGTACGTCTATATGACTCTGCCAGAGGGTTGTCGTAGTCAGTGGGAGCAGCGGAAGCATGGTGGACAAGTGGCTTATGTCTATTTATGGACTAAAGCAGATATAGCGGAGATAGATCATCTATTTCTGATGTGACAGTCATAGGTTTGACTTCATCAGAATAGGGGATGGATCTGTTAAGAAGGTAGTAGGGTGTGATGTCCTGGTATTTGATGACATACACAGAGTAGGAAGTGAAATTCCTATACTACGATCAGTTATACTTTGTTCGTCACACGGTGTTTTCTCCACACAGGACTTGGATATTATATCAGACATTCTAGTCACTAGATCTATAGTTTTAGATCTAGATTTGGGTAGTTTCCCAATCTGGGTACTTTGACAACATTCTATGAGTATTTAGAATGGACGACTCCTGGCACGGCAATATACCTGCAGGTGATGGGGTCACCCTCTCTAAAGGTGTCTTACAGACTAAAGGGGAGAGGAATACGCATGATTGGCAGATCACTTGCTTAGGCAATTGAGTTGATCATGAGATGTCAAGTACCACACCAGATGTTGTTTTTGCAGTAGATGCAATAAGTTGATATTGATCCAATCCTGGAGAAACAGTCGGAAGCAGTTTTAGAACATAAGTTGATGTTCTAGGGAAATGATAACAGCATTCTCCTTCGGGAGACAGTTATCATTCCAGGCCTCCAAGGTGACCTGGATGGCAGAGTGGCTGTCAGAGTTATAGTTTTCTCTCTGACGAGGGGCAGTATTTTGGACAGATGGTCCAGGTGGATACTGAGAGAAGGCATGGCGCAGGATACTGATTAAGTTCAGTTGACGATACAGTTTAAGAAGTTTGGATTTGGAGTTCATTCATGAGCTAGGTCCCATCAGATATCCAGACATATTCTAAGACAGGTATTGCTCATTTCGGGAGATGGTTTTCTCCGCGAACTTGAGATAAAGATAGACATAGAAAGAAACATCAGAGCGGATCTACTCACTAAGGCTATTCCTCGAACGCAATAGTTTCGCAAACGAGCTTTGTGAGACTGACTAGTAGAGGAGTTGGGTGTTCGGTATCACACGGGCTATGAGTATGCGACATCGCAATAATTAGCCTTGAGTGCAAGTGGGAGATTGTTGGAGATAGTGCCCTCAGAGTCAATTATTGGATCACAGGCACGTGATTGCAATGATTGAGGGAGGACCTATCCCGGTAGGACAGTCTTCCTCAAGATGATAGTATGCTATCTGGTTTATCTTTATCATCGTGTACTGTTTTAGGTGACCTTACGAGTCGCTATTACACGTTGATAGAGCCCCTAGGATTCTTGCTTGACTACCAGCAGTATGAGGGCGATCATATACGTGGGAGCTGGAGTCTATAAGCAAATCCTTAAAAGGTCCCTAGTCGTGGGAGTTTCGAGACAGGGCATCGATTCTCCAGAGTAGACTAGTGTATACAGTCGAGACTCTGACGAGGGGAGGTGGCCGATCTCACAAGCCATTGGTGTCAGCTGGTTCACCTAAGATGTATATAGGTGCTCATTGGGTTATGAGTACACCGGACAGGACTCGCCGGGAACCTGCTAGTTGGTATTATACCTGACGTCAGATAGCAGTTCCCTGGTGACATGTGTACAGGTTAGTTCATCGACCTGAGATCGTCATTTATCTCGTGTGAGTTCCCACTGTGCTTTGATTACTACCCTACCACGGCTTAAAGGAGTCGTGCAAACAGGTTTTAGTTGGGTACAGTCCCGAGCCACATGGAGGCAGTGAGCGGATCTGCAGGGGTTCGTCTCTCCCGGTATTGGGGGTGAGGTCGCGCTGTGTCTAGGAGAGCCAGTACATAAAAAGTCCTTGGCCAAGGCAGGAGATTTACTGGTAGGTATTCCAGTAGTATCTCAGGGTGTTCTGGGCTACACTCCGACACGACTTGTACCGCTTTTGGGGGTCTGACTTTTACCAACCCCTAGGCCCGCCATGCGATGCTCATAGACGAACGGACCGGACTGTACGGATATTGTCACTGACAGGCTCAGTACGGTGTCAGTATGAGTTCGTTCACAGACGTCCCTTTTGGTCAATAGCTGGTGGCCCGTCACGTATGGCTAATACCTCTGACGTGCTAGTGGTTAAATCCATAGCTATAGTATTGACGAGTCTTTAGAGTCCACCACACACAGTTACTCAAGTTTCGGGCGAAACGCTGCAGAGGCCGTATGGAGATATGGCAGGGTTCGATCAGATACGTGCGGTATTGCACGGATCGTGATCGGACGGATTTTACTAGTCGGTTTTGGCTTAAGCCGGATCCTAGTATTAGACAGTGTAGATTTTGTCTCTTTGCATTTATATTCAGTGGGAATACAAATGCGGGCATGTATATGCAGTCGCGGGGTTTTCCTGTAATTTATTACGGGATCAGTTTTCTGAGGTTGCCAGTTTGCATTCCGTTCCGGCCAGTTTTCCTTTGTTCCTTCACGGCCGGATTCTTCCGATGGAAGGGGGCTAATTTGCAAGTTTGCAAATTAGCTATTGTGGAGGGTTCTTTGTGGCTTTTGGCATTATGCTGGTTCATAATATTTCTAGCATCTTTAGATGCTTTTCTTGTTCTCATTATTGTTTTGCATTAATGAGATTGGAATTGATTTGATATGGGGGTGACCTTTTCTCCTCATTATCCTTACATTTCTTATGGTTACCACATTACTCCCTTGTGCTCACCCCCTTTGGAAATTCCCTACTCATTATGGCCGGCCACTTTGGGAGAAAGAGAGAGAGATTGATTTAAGTGTGTGGCATTTTTCCTCCATCTCATTTTTTTGCAAGAAAATGATAGCTCCATTTTTCCAAAGCTCATTTTCCTTCTCCACCTCCACATCCATGGCAACTTCATAAACCCCATGAGACAACATGTTCTACACTACACCTACAGTACCCTTGGACGCGTCGGCTTGCCAACTTCGCGCCCAAGTTGCCTCGGTCCAGAGGTGGGAGCCCATAAAAGAATTCGGCTACGTGGTGCCCTTTCCGACGAGGAGGTGACGAACGGAGATTCCGCGGGAGATCGGAGTGGAGACGAAGACCGAAGGACACGGATCGCTTGGTATAACTCTCTACCCATCTTTTAGTTTGCTAGTAGCTAGGTTAATGGCCCGATCCGGGATGATAGTGAGCGGTGGTGCCGGTTTGCAAGTTTCGCAAAGTTTTTCGTTTCCGCATTCCGGCGTCGGATTGACGGCCGGGGCGCCGCCGTGCACTTACACGAGCACCTACGAATTATCCTGGAAACCCTACGACAACATCAACTCTATGCCAAGTACAGCAAATGCGAGTTTTAGCTAGATCAAGTTGGTTTTCTTGGACACATTGTATCAGGCGAAAGAATCTCTGTAGATCCAGCGAAAGTATCAGCAGTAAGCGAATGGCCGACACCAAAGTTAGTGAAGGACATTCGAAGTTTCTTGGTTCTAAATGGATATTACAGAAGATTCATTGAAGGATTTTCGAAGATTGCAACAACCCTGACCAAGCTCACATGTAAAGATGAAGAATTCGTGTGGTCAGAAGTATACGAACAAACTTTCGTAGAACTCAATTCAAGATTGACATCAGCACCTATTCTTGTCATACCGGATCAATCTGGAGCTTTTGAAGTGTATTGCGATGCCTCCGGTAAGGGATTAAGATGTGTTCTACATCAGCATGGTAAGGTTTTGGCTTATGCTTCAAGACAGCTGAAGATTCATGAGCGCAATTACCCGACACATGATTTGGAGTTGGCAGCCGTAATCTTTGCTCTTAAGATTTGGCACCATTATCTTCTTGGTAAACGAGTGAACATATAAACAGATCACAAGAGCCTGAAATATGTGTTTACTCAGAAAGAGTTGAATATGCGGCAGAGAAGATTGTTAGAACTCATGGCGGACTTCGACATCAATATTACCCAGGGAAGGTGAATGTAGTACCTGATGCTCTTAATCACCAACCATTAACAATGAATCTCACCGCACAGTAGAAGCTTCAACAAGACTTGCATCAGATGGAGATTGAAGTGGTCATGCCAGGTAACGCTTCAAGTTTGATGAACTTACAAGTTCAATCTACCATTGTCAATCAGATCAAAGCAGCTCAAGCAAGTGAAGCTAAGTTGCAAAAGATCAGCGAACAAGTGGAAAGTGGACTTCGAACAGACTTCATCCATGAAGACGGATCTTTGAGGTACGGCAGCAGATTGTGTGTACCAAAAGGTTCTGTACGAGAAGAGTTAATGAAAGAAGCTCACATCTCTCCCTACTCAGTACACCCTGGAGGTATAAAGATATACAAAGATCTACGTCAAAATTACTGTTGGCATGGAATGAAGCGTGAAGTAGCCAGTGTTGGGGTCAAAATTTGCACCCCCGGTTGACCGAGTCAAAGTCAAGGTGCCAGGTGGGCCCAAGCCCAGGTCAAGCGGACCCATGCCCAAGTCGAGCCCGCGGCCAGCCTCCTCCATACCAAAATATAGATCATGTAATAAATAATTTTTATGTAATTTTTTTTATGCATGAATGTATACAAAATGGGCATAAAGCCAATTTTTTTTGTAAGCTCGTGGCTTATGTGCAAAAAGAAATGGCACATGAGCCATGGGATGGGAAAAATGCCATTGTGTAAAGCCCAAGGGGCTATATATAAATATTTTAGCCTATATAAGGCAACATGATGATGAATAAAGTAACACTTTTCATTCTCCCAAAAAAATTCCAGGGTTTGTGCCTCTTTCCCCTTTCTGAAGGTTCCAAACCTTCTTCTTTCTTTTGAATTAAATCAAGAGTTTTACTCTTCCTTTTCCAAAACTAAATAGTTTTTCACCACAAAACCCACAAAGGGGAACTTGGATCTGTTATTAGATCTCAAAAAGAAGAGATTTTTAAAATCTCACATCTCTTGATCTTCAAGATCCTGCCAACAGAGAAGAAAGAAGGAGGCCCATCTCCAGAAATCCCACTTTGGGGAAGAGCTAGGGCTCTCAAAGAAGAAGCCCTTCATCAGCTTCAAAACATCTTAGGAGTTTAACTCCACTCTAATTTCTCTTTCAGGAGTTTCTGGGGCTAAAAGCCCCTTTTTCTTGCCGGCGCCCGAGCGCCTTGCGCTCAAGCGCCCAGCGCCCACGTGCCGACATGTGGCACGCTAGAGCTCGAGCGCTTAGCGCTCAAGCGCCCAGCGCCCACGTACCGACACGTGGCGTGCTAGCGTTCGAGCGCCCAGCGCCCAGCGCCCACGTGCCGACACATGGCGCGCTAGCGCCCAAGCGCCCAGCTCTCAAGCGCCAAGCGCCCATGTGCCGACTCGAGCGCCCAGCGCTCAAGTGTCGACACGTGGTGCGCTGTCGCTCGAGCGCCCAGCGCCCACGTGTCGAACACGTGGCGCGCTAGCGCCTAAGCGCACAGCACCTAAGCGCCCAGCGCTCAAGGCGCTGGCTCCACGCGTCCTTTGGGTGCTTTTTCCCCATTTTTTTTTATATATATGTATACATGTATATATATGTATAGATACACACACACTCTACAACACTGTCCCTCCCAAAAACTCTGTGTGGCCCCCCGATATATCCAAACCCCCTCCAAAACAAAACACACGTACACTGCACATTAAGTTCGTATGACCAGTTTAACCCGTCAATTGGAGGTTCCCTCGCTCCAAAGGCGAGGCGTAATTAACGGCAGCTTAGTCCGTGGCTTCCGGAGATTCGGATCCCCACAATCATTAAACCCCGGCCTACCCTTAGCAGGGGGAATCTGTAGTACGCCTGACAAGCGCGTGCGTATTCCCATCTCAATGGGGTGACAAAAAACACCCTACAGATTCTGGCACGCCCGGTGGGACTAATCTCTCCTCCCATGTTTCGGGTTAAGCTTTCATACGAACTCAATTAATATGCATATCAATTGCCTGTACTAAAATCATGTTTTTTTGTGCAGGTTAACGTTCTCCAATTGCAATCTTCGGACGTAGCAAAGATGTCTTCAAGGATCAGCTCAGCCCTCGACACAGCTCCCATCTCCTACACGATGAAGATGGACGCCAGGACGGTCCTCCCGGCCAGTCTTGGGCGACAATGGGAAGAGCTGCCGCTACCATTCGGCTCTATTATGTTCGTGTCAGCTAACGCCATCCCAGCTCCTCAAGCCCCGGTGTCACGACCCGAAAGAGCACGTGACTGGCCCTTGAACCATATGAAGTCTATAGGACCCCATCTGATCCAAGTAAGCCAAAAGCCCAGCAATCTAAAACCATTTAAAGAGTAAATAAGGAAAACTGGTTTTGCAAAGTAAGGAAATCATGTTTCGAAAATCAAAGTTTTTAAATAACTAAGCCGAATATGCATTTTTAAAATGTGTAACCTTTCCTGAAAATTTCGGCAGAGTTTCCTTTGTAAAAACTGACCCCAAACGGGGTACAACAAGAATAATATATATGAAATGATAAAAGGCATCCCCAAGCGGGAGCTAGCTCTTCGTCAATCGACGGTCACAACCACGCAAGCAATAATAATATACAACGCCAAAGGGCGAGGATCAAAACCCAAAAAGAAACTCAAAACAGCCAGAAAACCGTAATACTACAAGCGCGACTCTAAGGTCGAAATAATACAACACTGTTTTCTAAGTCTGAAACAATACACAAGTTTTTGGTTGATGGAAGGACTAGATACAATAAATAATACATGAACAATGGCGGTTCTGATACAAAAGAACCCACCTACTAACGCAAGTCACCCATATGGAAGCAGTGTGCCAGAAATGCCGCTATGGAATCTGTACGGCAAAAACCTGCAAGGACTGTGGCACAACGGGGGTGAGTTGCCAACTCGTGAATAGAAAATATCTACAAGCAGAGATCGAATGCATGACCTATCCTAGGTCAATACGATCAGATATATATAAACCTCAATATGAATAAGTCTGAACCATGCTAAACTGGCAATATAATCTCTATACATGAGTGAAATGCCAAATGCTCGTGCCAGTGCCTCAGGTAATAGCATATCATAAATGTGAGGTAGAATCAATGTAATCAATCTGCATGTACGTGGATCCCGTCCACTCGTCACCCAATGACAATAACCATCATGCATGTAAATATCATCAGCATATGCATGGAAATATGAGGATATAAACCACCTGTGTCCCTCGCGACACGTCAAAATCATGGAACCAGAGTGCCCAGCATCGGCACTCGAAAACATCATGAAAACTGTGCCGAGCATCGGCACGTAAATCCTCATATATCGGGCTCCGTCAGTCCGGATCGGCCCACAGGCTCTGTCTGCGGTATCGGCCCTCGGCCCCGGCAGTACGCCTATATCCATCTATCGACTCTGGTCGGTATCCTCCGGATAACCGCCAGGTCCAACAAAATCACCGGTAGGTACTCGCCACCCTGCCAGGCTCATCGTCTACTCCACGAAAAACATTTCTTGCCCCGGGGAACCATACCGGGTCCACCATGTACCCGCAATCGGCCTCATCCGCCTCCTCGAATCGGGTTTCACATGTCGCTCTCAGCACCGAGAAAACACATGGTGGACGCACTGAAATATCATATCAAGGGTAACCGGGTTTTAAAACAATTACATACTTTCCTTTTGAAACACCCACGGTTCCCACAAACCAGAAATATCATGGAAATAACATATCTCAATGCGTATAATCAGGAAGCAGCATGTATGCGACATATAGCAGAAAGGTAAGCATATCAATATGTCATGCAAGGGTCATATCCTGAATGCAACAGTACTACAGTGTAGTGACATGGCAATTATCGATGATGAAGTGTGTGAGCCGGCAACAGTGTACGTGGAACATACGCATCATCGATAATGGTGCTAGTGTCCTAGCAGCATGACTGAAATATATCAACAATACAAGCGATGCAATGCAAAAAGCATGAATGTGCGGAATCGAGTAGTCAACGCAACAGTAGAGAACCTACCTCAATAGATATATCATGCAACCTTGCCTTTTGAAATAAGACGAATTAGGGCTTTTGGTAAAATAAGGGCTACGGTGTTTTAAGAAAAGATGCGCCTTTTGAAATATCCGTATAAACCCTTTTGCTTATCTTTAAAATATCCCCGATTCGTTAGTTTTGAAATAGGTATGACTCGGGTCTAGTCTAACGCCTACTATGCGAACTACGAACCCACAATCAAGTCAATAGAGAGGGGTATGGAAACCACCTAAATCTGAGTCGATATCACAATATCTCATCACATGACTGGTATCACTACCATAATATCACATCTCCAATACGAACTCTGTCATGTCGCCAAATCTCACGGCCTCAATCGAATCTCATCGACTCATCTCAATCCCACGTATCATCCTCAAAACCCGTATATGAACACATAGTCCCATACCCATGTGTAGATATACACACCATCATATGCGCACAGATATATGAAAGAATGTATGCAAGTATGTGTGTATGTGTGAGTGTGGGTGCAACCACTACTCTAGGGTTTCGCACTACTCAACCAATACATCCTTATCACCAATAATCCATTATTACCATCAATAACCCTAAACAACACATAATAAATATATGTGTGTATACGTATTCGTATACATCACCACGGACTGTGGGGGTGCTATACACCATCCACCCGACTTCTCCCCGTAGATATAATCTACTCACCTTGCTTCTCATGTATCGGTGCCGATGTCGCCATCTTCATCTTCTTTGCCTCAACATCTCGTAGGGTACCTACAAGTATATCACAATGCTAAAGCACATGAAAATCACATTGGAAACCAAAATAGCACACGCTACCCGTATAGGTAAAAACCTATCGACTCGCATGTAAACACGATCAATATCCACTTGTCGTTGACGTCCAAACGCCACCCGACAGGAATGAATCACCAAATACCAAAATCTATGCTAAATCAAGTCGTAAACCATGCACCAACATAGGAAAATCAACCCAGATTTCACACTAGATGGAATCAGTCAAAACTAGACATACCCAGGGTCAAGACTAGAGGAAATAGGGCCATGCACAAAAATCGAGGCAGATCCCTCCTGCTCTGGCCGCAAATTGCGGCCAGAATGGAAAAATTGGCGGCCTCACTATGGAGTTGGGGGCTAGGGTTTGGTGTGGTGGTTCTATGGTACCTGCACATCTCACTGTCAACTCAGTTTCATTTTTGGGATCTCGGGGTGATAGCAGATTCCACAAAACACTTCCAGATTTATAGTTTTCCCCGATATCGATTCCGTAATTCCGTATTCTGGTTTCAAGTTCAGGTTTGGGTTCAAATTAGCATCACATAAGGGATTCTAAGATCACCACAATCCTCAATTCCATCTTTGATTTCAGTTTTACCCTAAACCCTAACTTGAATTCTCCAAAGTCCACAAACAACACAATATCGATATGAAACTAGAATAGATGCACAAGAAAATGAAATACTACTCTAATAGGTGCAGAAATTACCTCCTTTGGCAACTCAAGAAAATTCTTGAGTTGCTCAAAGTCCTCCAAATCCAATCTTGCTAGGTTCAATGTGTAGCTAGTGAGCTTGGGAGTAAGTTTTGTGAAGTGGGAATGGGGTTTTGGTGAGGGAAATGAGAGGGATCTATGGAGTGAAGGGGAGGGAAATGAGAGGGATGGCAGCAGCAGCAGCAGCAACAAGGGGAGAGGGGAGAGAAAATGAGAAGGGAAATGATGGAGGAAAGGGTCAAAAGTCAAGCAACATACTCTCTCTCTCTCTCATCATCACTTACTTTTTCTTTTCTTTTTCCTTCTCACTCCAATAGTGAACCCAAAAGAACCATGGCAAAAGAAATGTAACACAAGTGTAACAAGTGTGGAAAATGATATGTGCACATTTTTGCACAAAAAAGCTAAAATCCAATTAGCGATTCTTAATCGCGATTAGCACTAAATTAGCATATAACTAATCTTAAAAACTTTAAAATGGCATAATTCCATAAAATACCTTATTTTAGAATTTTCCATAATTTCCCCCCATTTATTTGTATTTAATTATACCAGAATATTAAAATATTCATTAAAATAATATTAAATTATAAAATTTCCCAAAAATCATATTTTATTATTTTGAAAACGTTACACCCGGTGACAGACAAACCGGTCTCGAAAGGCAAGAGGCCAAATGTGGTGGTCTCGAAGACGCCCCAACTCAAACGCAAGTCGGTGTTTGAATGACTCTCCTTGGCCCTAGCTGGGGGTAAGGCCATCAACACCAACAAAGCAACAAGGCCTCTCGAGCAAGTTTCGGTGGTGTCCCTGACAACTGCTCGATCGAGTGTCTTCTCTAAGCTCCCCGCTAATCGACTCACGGTGGCTTCCCAGGAAATGGATGCTCGCCAAGCCCTTAAAATTGAGAAGCTAAGGCAGAAAAGGCTCAGATATAGAGCCAACAAAAGGGCCAGGGCTCCTGCTAGGCTGAACCTCATGAGGTTCGAAGAACAGGGTCACCCCGCCAAAAATGAGGAAATGGCTGGATATGTGGTCCACACTGTCTATATGGTGGGCATGCGCAGCAAGAGCAAGGACGGGGCCACCACATCTCAAATCCAATCTGGCTTGAATATGGTTGCCGCTTCCCAAGAACAGCCGCATCCGCTGGGTGATGAAAACCCTCTCGATGAGGATGGTAGGCAGAAAGACCCTTCGGTCCATGAGGAGTCGGGCTCGGAAAGTGAAAATGAGCCAACTTTCCATCCTAAGACCGCGGAGCAGCAACTTCTCCAAGAGCTCCGAAAACAGCTCAGAAGCAAAGACAAGGAGATGGCCAAGCTCTACTAAAAAATTGACGACTTGACAAACGTCGTCTTACAGCTCACGGCCCAACTTGCCTCTCAGCTGCCTAATCAGGCACAGGGCTCTCATGAACCGGGAAATGGTGTCCCGAAACAGCCGGCGCCCGTTCCCTCAAATTCAAAAGTGGGCGGACCGCATGAAAATCAGTCGCATCCTATCTCGGGAAATGTTTTGGCTACCGATGACAGTAGCCCGCTATCTCAAGATCAAATCATGGATTTGGTTGCCAACAAAGTCAAGACATTGGTAGCCGAAGCCGAAGCGCAAAAAGATATCAGCAGCAGTGGGAGACCATATCCTGCTCAGTATGATCTGGTAGAATTTCCTAGCGGCTATGTCATCCCTAAATTCGGAAGATTTGATGGGACGGGAAATGCGAATCAGCACATCGCCCACTTCAAAGCCTCATGCGGGAATACTGGGGGCAATGATGCACTTCTCCTCCGCCAGTTCGTTAATAGCTTGACCGATGTTGCTTTCGACTGGTACGCGAGTATACCGGATGGCTCCGTTACTACTTTCGTCCAAATGAAATCTTTGTTTCGACAAAGGTTCATGAGCGTCAGCGATAAGATCACCATTGCCGAGCTCGTAAGGACCGAGCCCAAGAACAACGAAAGCAGCACGGATTTTAAACCCGATGGCGCAATCTCTCCGTCAAATGTGAACCACCGATAGAGCAGGACCAATCTGTCAGTCTCCTTGTCGGAAATCTCAACAATTGGATGGCCCCATTTCTATGCACCGCGGGTCTCAAAACATTCCAAGAGCTGACCAGGAAAGTTCAAATGCTGGAGCGCTCAAAGCAGGAGTCCTCCTCGGATTCCCAAAATAACAATAGGTCCTGGAGAAACCGAAAGGACGATAATCGCAAAGGCGGAAATTCCGACAATTCTGAATCTTTCAATGCGTCGGCTAACCGAAATAAGGAAGGGTTGAGCGGGCCTAATGCTAACCAGCCTCGGAAGCCAGTGTTCGGGGAGGGAGGAGAATCTCCACTGAAAGAGAAGCTGGATAAGGTCTATTCCTTCAGAAGGGACAAAATCCGTAAAATATTCAAAGACGCCCTGAGGAACGGTCTACAACTGCCAGAGTCAAAAAGACCGCAGGAAGCGAATATGACCGACGACCCCAAATACTGCCCCTATCACAAAGTGATAGGTCATGCCATTGAGGACTGCTTTGTCTTCAAAGATTGGGTCGAAAAGAAATACCAGGCAGGAGAGATAGAACTGTCTAAAGGCGTGTTAACAAACAGTCCAGCTGCAATCGCCAATTTCATACAAACAGAGACCGAAGTTCTTCGTGAAACCGATTCTCTCAGACATCCGCCTTTCTCTGAAAACAATCGACCACCACGTCATTAAACTGAGAACGGTCGACCTCTAAGTCGTTAAACTGGGAATGTAAAAATAAAAAATATATATGTAAATAAACAAAAAAATGTGTAAATAAAAGAAAAATAAAGGAAAGCCGAAATGATGGGGCAACTCGCAATAAAAATCAGCGAGTAAAAATAAAAATGAAAATAAAGCCGAAATGATGGGGCAACTGCGAATAAATAGCCGAAATGATAGGGCAATCGCGACCTTCGCGATAAGAAAAGCTGAAATGATAGAGCAATCGCGGTAAAACGAAAGAAAAAACAAAGGCGAATGATGAGTCGCTCCTGGTACCATATTCCAGTGCAGCGATGCAGACGCCAACAAAAATTTAAATTTCCAAAATTCTCCCGGCTCTACGGTTAGTCCCCAAATTGACTGTCGTATACAATCCACAGGCTCAAATAATTCTCATCATACCTATGCCCCACCGTAATCACCAGTTATGCGGCTGGTTTTCGCCCTTGGAACTATGCTCCATTGGGAAGACCCACTCATGTATCCTCACGATACATGAGGAGAACAAACCTTCGTGGGATCCTTACGACTCACAAAGGAAAAACACACTTGGGAGTCCTCACGACTCCTAAGGAGAAAATACACCTACGGGATCCTTACGACCCGTAGGGAGAAATTGCTTTTATGGGACCCTTACGGCCCATAAAATTGAAAAGCCTTAGGTGATAGGGATCTAAACCTGTCTCCTAAGCCATCGCTCCCCAATCCCCAAATGGCGAATGATGAGTCGCTCCTGGTACCATATTCCAGTGCAGCGATGCAGACGCCAACCAAATTCCAAATCTCATACCCCAACGGCGAATGATGAGTCGCTCCTGGTACCATATTCCAGTGCAACGATGCAGACATCGACAAAGTCCCAAAATTTTTCCGGCCCTACGGTCTGGATCATACATCCTGCAAAACCGTATACAATCCACGGGCGTAAAACAATCCCAATCTCTCCCAAGTCCTACCGGTGAGACTATATTCAAAGTCCCACCAAAAATAAACAAAAAAAAAATAAAAAAATAAAATGGTATGTCCTCAAGCAAAATGGGCACAGATGAAAACCCGAAATGGCCCCGTGAGTAAAAAACAGCAGGACTGCCGGCGAGTTTGTGAAAACCCGAAAGGGCGCGAACTCGTGAAAAAGAGATGAAATACACTCACAAAGTCCTCTCGACTTTGTGAGGAGAAAATCCCCGCGTGAGACCCTTACGACTCACAAAGGAGCAACACACTTAGGAGTCCCCACGACTTATAAGGAGAAAATACACCTACGGGATCCTTACGACACGTAGGGAGAAAATGCTTTGTGAGACCCTTACGGCTCACAAAATTGAAAAGTCTTAGGTGATAGGGACCTAAAACCTGTCTCTTAAGCCATCGCTTCCTGATAAACAAGCGCAAATGATGATTCGCTCCTGGTACCATATTCTAGTGTAGCGATACTGATGCCAAGCAAAAACCAATTCCCAAATCCTCCCAGGGCAAATGATGAGTTGCTCCTGGCATTATTCCAGTGCAGCAATGCAGATGCCGACAAAAAAAAAATCCCCAAATCCTCTCATGGTAAATGATGATTCGCTCCTGGTACCATATTCCAGTGCAACGATGCTGATGTCAACCCAAATCAAATCAAACCAACAACCTCTGCGGCGGAATCATGCTCCGTCCCAGAATTTACCCCGTGTCGAAATCATGCTTCGCCTCGGGATATCTACCTTCCCTGCCGGAATTATGCTCCGTCTCGATCAAATCAACCAACCAGCTCTGCGTCGGAATCATACTTCGTCTCAGAGTGTACCCCGCGTCGAAATCAAGCTTCGTCTCGGTGTATATGCCTTCCCTATCGGAATTATGCTTCGCCTCGGAATCAAATCAACCAACCAGCTCTGCGTCGGAGTCATGCTCCGTCTTAGAGTGTACCCCACGTCGAAATCAAGCTTCGCCTCGGTGTATCTGCCTTCCCTTTCGGAATTATGGTTCGGCTCGGAATCAACCAACGACCTCCTCGTCGGAATTATGCACCGCCTCGGAATCAAGTCAACCAGCAAGATCTGCATCGGAATCATGCTTCGTCTCAGAATGTGCACCCCGTGTCGAAATCATGCTTCGCCTCGGTGTATCTGCCTTCCCTGTCAAAATTATACTTCGTCTCGGAATCAAGTCGGCCAACAAGCTCTGTGCTGGAATCATGCTCCGCCTCAGAATGTACCCCGTGTCGAAATCATGCTTCGCCTCGGAGTATTTTCCTTCCCTGTCGGAATTATGCTTCGCCTGGGAATCAACCTCTGCATCGAAATTATGCTTCGGTCAGAATGTCCGCCACTCGTTGGAATGATGCTCCGATCCCTGGAATCATGCTCCGGCCATCGGAATGATGCCCCGATCCCCTGGAATCATGCTCCGCTCTTCGGAATGATGCTCCGATCCCTGGAATCATGCTCCGCTCTTCGGAATGATGCTCCGATCCCTGGAATCATGCTCCGCTCTTCGGAATGATGATCCGATCCCTGGAATCATGCTCCGCGCTTCGGAATGATGCTCCGATCCTTGGAATTATGCTCCGCAAATCAGAATGATGCTCCGATCCCTGGAATCATGCTCCGCTCTTCGGAATGATGCTCCGATCCCTGGAATCATGCTCCGCGCTTCGGAATGATGCTCCGATCCTTGGAATCATGCTCCGCTCTTCGGAATGATGCTTCGATCCCTGGAATCATGCTCCGCTCTTCGGAATGATACTCTGATCCTTGGAATTATGCTCCGCAAATTGGAATGATGCTCCGATCCCCGGGAATCATGCTCCCCGAGGGATACCCCGACCCTGGAATTATGCTCCGCGAATCAGAATGATGCTCCGATCCCCAGGAATCATGCTCCCCGGGATGATGCTTCGCCCCCGGAATGATGTTCCACCTCGAAGTTCAGCTTCAAGATCTATCAATTTCATGCACACCACTCAAATGTGCGGTATGCATTTATTGATGGGGGGCACTTTGTTGGGGTCAAAATTTGCACCCCCGGTTGACCGAGTCAAAGTCAAGGTCAACCCCAAGCCAGGTAGGCCCAAGCCCAGGTTAAGCGGGTCCATGCCCAAGTCGAGCCCGCGGCCAGCCTCCTCCATGCCAAAATATAGATCATGTAATAAATAATTTTTATGTAATTTTTTTTATGCATGAATGTATACAAAATGGGCATAAAGCCAAATTTTTTTGTAAGCCTATGGCTTATGTGCAAAAAGAAATGGCACATAGGCTATGGGATGGGCAAAATGCCATTGTGTAAAGCCCAAGGGGCTATATGTAAATATTTAAGTCTATATAAGGCAACATGATGATGAATAAAGTAACACTTTTCATTCTCCCCAAAAAAATCTAGGGTTTGTGCCTCTTTCCCCTTTCTGAAAATTCCAAACCTTCTTCTTTCTTTTGAATTAAATCAAGAGTTTTACTCTTCCTTTTCCAAAACTAAATAATTTTTCACCACAAAACCCACAAAGGGGAACTTGGATCTGTTATTAAATCTCAAAAGGAAGAGATTTTTAAAATCTCATATCTCTTGATCTTCAAGATCCTGCCAACAGAGAAGGAAGAAGGAGGCCCATCTCCAGAAACCCCACTTTGGGGAAAAGCTAGGGCTCTCAAAGAAGAAGCCCTTCATCAGCTTCAAAACATCTTAGGAGTTCAACTCCACTCTAATTTCTCTTTCGGGAGTTTCTGGGGTAAAAGCCCCTTTTTCTTGCCGGCGCCCAAGCGCCCGAGCGCCTCGCGCTTAAGCGCCCAGCGCCCAGCGCCCACGTGCTGACACATGGCGCGCTAGCGCTCGAGCGTCTAGCGCCCAGCGCTCAAGCAGCCAGCGCCCACATGCCGACACATGGCGCGCTAGCGCTCGAGTGCCTAGCGCCCACGTGCCGACACGTGGCGCGCTAGCGCTCGAGCGCCCAGCGCTCAAGCGCCTATGTGTCGACACGTGGTGCGCTAGCGCTCGAGCGCCCAGCGCCTACGTATCGAACACGTAGCACGCTAGCGCCTAAGCGCCCAGCGCTCAAGGAGCTGGCTCCACGCGTCCTTTGGGCGCTTTCCCCCTTTTTTTATATATATATGTATACATGTATATATATGTATAGATACACACACACTCTACAACACTGTCCCTCCCAAAAAACTCTGCGGGACCCCCATAAAAACTCTGCGTGGCCCCCGATATATCCAAATCCCCTCCAAAACAAAACACACGTACACTGCACATTGAGTTCGCATGACCAGTTTAACCCGTCAATCGGAGGTTCCCTCGCTCCAAAGGCGAGGCGTAATTAACGGCAGCTTAGTCCGCGGCTGCCGGAGATTCGGATCCCCACAATCATTAAACCCCGGCCTACCCTTGGCAGGGGGAATCTGTAGTACGCCTGACAAGCGCGCGTATTCCCATCTCAATGGGGTGACGAAAAACACCCTACAGCCAGAAGCGTCGATAAATGCTTGGTGTGTTAGCAAGCAAAGGCTGAATATCACCGGACTGCTGGATTACTTTAAACGTTACCTATCTCAGAATGGAAGTGGTAACATATCACCATGGATTTCGTGACTGCACTTCCACGCAGCACGAAAGGTAACGATGCGGTATGGGTTATTGTGGATCGACTCACAAAGTCGGCTCACTTCATCCCATTTCGAATTGGCCAATCTACTAAGATATTAGCAAAGAAGTACATGGGGGTAAGAATCTAAGTAAGATTTAAACTCTTCATAATGTACTATCCCTGATACCCATGAACTCATGCAGGAAATCGTGAGACTTCATGGAGTACCGGTTTGCATTGTCTCCGATCGTGACACCAGATTCTGAACGCAATTTTGGCAGAGTCTGCAAGGTAGCTTGGGAATAAGTCTGAACTTCAACACGACTTATCATCCACAAACAGATGGTCAGTCTGAGTGAACTATTCAGATCTTGGAAGATATGCTCAGAGCGTGTATGCTAGATTTCGGAGGATAGTGGGAAGATCACCTATATCTTGTGGAGTTTTCATACAATAACAGCTACCAAATAAGTATAGTAATGACACCTTTTGTAGTGCTATATGGATGGAAGTGTTGATCGCCATTAAATTGGGACGACATTGGAGATAGAGAACTCCTTGGACCTGAGATGATAGTAGCAACTGTTGACGTAATTCGTACTATCAGGGAAAGAATGCGCATAGCCCAAGATCGACAGAAGCACTGGGTTGATGCAAAGCGCCGTCACTTGGAGTTTCAACCGGGAGAATATCTATTTCTGAAGATATCTCCGAACCGTGGAGTGATTCGTTTTGAAAGAAGGGGTAAGCTAAGTCTAAGGTACATTGGACCGTTCGACATACTCGAACGAGTCGGTGAAGTGGCTTATCGCTTGGCACTTCCACCTTCATTAGAAGGAGTGCACAATGTGTTCCACATATCCCAACTCAGAAGGTATGTGAGTAACCCCAGCCATATTCTTGTTCACTCCGAGCTCACTGTACAGCCAGATTTATCTTGTAAGAAACAACCTGTTGAGATCCTGGATAGAAAGATGAAGTCACTTCGGAACAAGGAAATCAACTTGGTTCGAGTGATGTGGAGAAAAGACACACCGGGAGAATCAACATGGGAAAGAGAAGATGAGATGCGTGTAAGATACCCTCATTTATTTGTAAACTAGTTCTTAAAATAAATAGTAAATTTCGAGGAAGAAATTTTTGTAAGGAGGGTAGACTGTAACAACTCCAATTTTATTGTACAGAAAATTGTTTAAAAGTTAATGTACAATTGGGGTATTTGCAATCCTGTGTATACTATAAGTATTTGTTTTAATTTAGAACAACAAGAAAACTCTTGTAGCTCATTGGTAAAGCCTTGCACTGCTGTGACGTAGCCCCTGTGATCGGATCCTCCCAGCCACATTAATTTTTTTCTTTCTTTTAATCGTTTAGAAGCCCAAAGGTCTACACGTAAACTACAAGTAAACTGAAAAGACACAGAATAAATAAACATATGCACGAGAGTATACCAAACGACCCCGACACGTGGCCTAAACCCCAAGTCCCTCCGTCGGTAATGGACCGGCGAGTTTGGACTTTCGACCGGCCCCGCCGGTTTAAACCGACGGTAATGCCCCATCTCTTCACCCCTGCACCCTTTCAGCTACCCCACTTCCCCTAGGCTGTTTGTTTTCTCTGCACATTTCCAGAGAACATTAAAACACTAATTAATCCAAATTTTAATACAAATTTTAAAAGCATTCTTTAACACACCAAACCCTAATTTTTCCAATAAATACCATACCTCATTTCACACATCCTCACCAGAATTTCATTATCAAAACTCTACCAAATTCCCAAGTCCTTTAGTATACAAGTGGAGTTAGCAAAAGGGTAAAGTTCCGGCGACGATCCAAGGAGATTCCGGCGACGAAAAGACGTCCCGACGCTTACCTATTCTTCCCCTACTTCTCTTCTTCCTAAATAGCCAGTAAGTCCCTCTCCTCCTCTCATCTTCTATTCTAATAATATTCACTTCTAAAACCCGACGGAAGCGGAGTTAATCCAACTTCCGATTCGGTTTTTTTTCTTTAAAAATTCTATTTTTCTTAAACAAGAAAATACCATACTCTTATATATTGTTTAACAGACATTAACAAACATATATAAACAAGTTTCATTCCAAAAGAATCTTTATTTTAAGTTTTATCGTATTTTTACGGTAAAATACCACATACTTTAGTTTCGACACAAATCAACATAAAACATGTATTACCTTTAGATAACTCACGAGGTAACGACCTATCTCATCACAACACACATCTTTGACATATAACGATGAGTTTGGGAATATATTCCTGGGATAATACGACATTACAAATAAATACCATCAACTTATAAAACCATTTCTTTAAAAAGATGTATTAAACAATTCTTTGCAATTGCGTCTCTACAACCCACTTTTGGGAACCCCGTTCAGGATGGTGTGGGTTATCACACATCCTCGGGCCTAGTAGAGTGAGATGCAGACCTCCGAAAGGAGCATTCGATCTCGATGGAATTTTAATGCATTTTTCTTTAGAAAATGAGATTTCTACAAGAAAATAAATAACATTTATTTTTAAATATATATATATATATATCTATTATCAAAATATCTATTTTAAATATATTATATAAATATTCCAAGTTTTCTAAATCAAAGGAATCATCTTTACATGAGAATACCATCCAAATACAAAAGAATTCCAATAATTTAAGAAAATACCATATACTATGAAAATTAGGTTCTATTTACTAGAAATTTTCACATTCATAAAATATACATCTATGAAAATCCTAAAAACGATAATTAAATACTTGAGGTGTATTTTGAAATTATATCAAAATTATTTTTACATAAAAACCCCTCAAGTTATGCTAAATTACGATAAGGACTCTAGTAAACATAGGTTTAAACGGAAAAAGTCTCTTGAGCCTCAGAGAGCTGGAGATATGGGTGCTTGCCTATTTAAGGTAGACAATCTAACAAACGGTATTATCAATACGGTAATTGTTTTGGAAAAAGACACAAATCCTGCCGTCCATGTACAACAGTTACCGATAGCATCAAAAATAATTCAGGATTTCAAGTTCTTTTTAAAGTGTCTGACTCAGATCGAGTCTCAATCTAATCAATCTGATTTGAATGTGATTCAAGTATAAACTACAATTCAACATGAATCCGTCTATTTAATCTATATCAATCTATATTGACCGAACCGAACCATTGATATACTCCATCTATATGCACATCCAATATATCCGTTCCATTTACTGATATCATGGTTCCGGCAAGTCATCCATATACAACTTACAATACAAGCAAATACAATACAATCAATACAATAAAGACATCGCGAGGTTATAAGGGGTAGATTGGTACGGAAGGTGTTAAAAGTGGCACAAGACTGTAACTATAATACACCTAACCTGAATATCCATTGCCGTTGTACCGTGGCTGAACGGTTCCTTGTGCTCCGTATACCTTAGTCTCTGGAATAGTGGGACTCCTCTCGTACACACGGGCATTTTTTGTACCAAGTTACAAACAACTGCGTTAACATAACAAACTAATAATACACCAGTTATATTATCATATCTGTCTATTCTATTCCTACTTTTCTTCGGGACTTACTGAGCGATTGTTCGCTGACGACATTTCTTTTCTTCTTTCTTTGGAATGTTGTCAGGTGGATCGGACTCACTAGACATCGTGCCCAGCACCGAGGATTTGGAGCAGTTAGCATTCGACCCGGAGCTTTAGATATTTGTACATATTTCATTTTCATTTTTTGTTATGCCATTGTTTAGGGATTGCTTTCATTCCATGTATTTACATTTCAGTTGTACTGTAAAAGAATGTTAAATAAATAAAGTTGTTGTTCATTTATATTCCTGTCTCTTGTGTACTTTTACTTTATATTGCTTAGATACCCTTAGCGTGTTTACGACAAAGGCATATATTTTCTACCGTTAAACTTTAAGGAAGGTTATTTTTAGGGTTTTTAATTTACTAAGTCTAAGATCTAGTTGTTCCTAGCCAGTTAACCTATTTGTCAAACTCAAGTCAAATATGGCCAAAATTGAATACAATAATTTTTATAATTTTTGAAATTTTCAAATTTTTATGGGTTTTCGAATAAGTATGCAAATGCAAAAAAATATACACATGAATGCGAAGGAAAAAGACTTACCGAGCATACCCCCAAACTTAAACTTGACAGTGTCCTCACTGTCATGCTACACCAAGAGGGTTGAGAATGTCGGCATTCCCCTGTTTATTTATTTATAATTTTTTTTTTAATTTTTAATTTTTTTTAATTTTTATATTTATTGTTAAAAGAAAAACAAAAATATATATACAACAAGGTTCCCCCCAAACTTAAGCTTGGCCTTACATAAGCTAAAGGTTAGCACCAACCATTCAAAAATCTTATCGTGGTAATGGTAGGGTTGGTGAAAGAATGTGGTGTAAAGGAAAGGAATGAGAAACACACGAGACCGTGTGGAGAGAAAGGAAGAATATGGTCTCGGTGGAGGAGAAGAAGGGCGGAAAAGAGAAAGAAGTGTAGTGCGATCTTGAGGGTGTAAATCGAGTGAATAAATTAGCACAATTTGTGATGACCGATGTGTTAAAAGTGATTGTGCTAATCTATCAATCCGTCGAGAAATGGGGTCAAATCCCTCAAGATTCGCAAGAAAACATGGGTCCGTCGAACTTGGTATTGGAGATGAAAGCGTAATGGTCTCTTGTAAGGTCGGAACGATAGGAATGACGAAAGGAAGTGAATTAGGGATAGTCTCATTCTCACCGCAGTAAACTGTCTTGAACTGGAAAGATTCCATCAATGGTTCGAAACGACTGTAAGCAACCGAGTCTGATGGTTCAACTAACTCATCTGAAAATTCAAAGGACTCAAACTCGGGCGCGGTGAGTCTTCAACATCGTCTCAAAAAGTGAAACACTCGTAAGTGTTATCGGCTGTGAGAACTGTGTCAGATTCAAAGGAAAATTTTTCAAGCTCACAGTCTTCAAGCGTGATCTTTTGCATGGTCGGAACGATGGAAAGGAGGGAGGGTGATATAATAGTTAAAGGTTCAGAAGGATAAATTGGAAAATCCGACACATCAAACAAAAATTGTTCAACCTCAATATTATCCTCAATACTCTCCTCAATACTATCCTCATAATTCTCCTCAATATTTTCCTCAAAATTTTGCTTATCCATGCCAATATCACCAAAATCAAGACGCATATGAGGTTCGGGAGAAACATTTAATGACTCGGGATGATGAATTGGACATAAAATTTCAATCAAATCGACGGGTTCATCATCCGAAATATTCCCGGCGTCTATATCCTCAATCAAGTGAAAATCAATTTTTTTTGACACCTCATCAAAAGCATGGATATTTATCGATTTAGGTTCTAGAGTGAAGGTGTAAAGTTCAAACGGATCAGGTGTGGTTTCACTCGAAAGGGGTTCTTCACAATCTGGCAAATCAAGTACTACAAAGTCACACAACTCGTTTTTATTTTCAACTGGTGAAATATTTTGGGCAATCGATGGAAAACCGGAGTTGTGGGTTTCAATTGGATAAGGGTAGGTTTGATTTGGGAAAGTGTAGAACTCGCTCGCTCCTCTCAAATTCTCACACTGTCCAACCGCCTCCTCATACATTGAAAAATTTGGAGCTAGTTGGAAACTAGCTACCGGTTCACTCGGTTGCATAAGTGCGGCAATGGACGCATCCACATTCCTAACCATTTTGTTTGTTGCAGAAATATAAACCTCCAACGACTGTTCCAAACTAGACATGGGTTTGGAAGGGGTTTCGGTAAAAGAGTCGAAATTGTTTGAATATGTGAAACTCCCAACTGGCTGTGTAGAATCAATGTTTAGTGAAGGTGGGAAAGTCGGGTAGGACTGGTAGGAATTGGATGAGTGGACAGACGTAGGATCAATATATGGATAAAAAGGTGAATGGACTTGTTGATCCCTAGAACTGGATGTGCGGAGAGGGGTGAAAGATCGGCTACGAGATTGAGCAATATGCTTAGCAATGGACATCGATTTAGGAGTTACAGCAGGACTCGAAAAAGTGGTATCAACATATGAAGGTGGTAAAGGTTGACTTGGTTGACACAAAGTGGGTTGCAAAGTCGAACTGTTTCTCCTAGACGCTTTTATTTGATCTTTCAAAGATATTTTAGGCACGGAGGGATCTTCCTTAAATCGACCGAAACAATTGACGTACGAGGCAAAGTTATGTTCGGGATACCAAAGTTCGGCAAGAGATTTATGATGTGGGGTACCCATGATAGAAGAAAGAGAAGAGAAAGAAGGTAGGTGGTGCTAGGATTTCTTAGCGGCAAAATTTGCAAGTCTTGTAAAATTTTTTCCTTTTCTCCTTTTCTCTTTATTTGGAAATTTTTGCAAAAATATTAAGGATATGTAAATCAGAAAAGATCACTTGCAATCAATTATTATTTTAAGCATAGCACAAAGAATCCTGCATAAGATTTGTTATCTGGAAGGGAAAAGATGTTTTTAAACGCACAGAATCCTGCAGGAATTTTTCAGAAAAGATATATCTAGATATCCAGAGCAAGAACAGAGGAGCTTATAGCGCAAATTTCTCAAGCTGATGTCACCTTGAAACCGCGTTTCCGCGGTCCAAGTACGTTACTGCCGCGTTTTCGCGGTTGGATTGAAAGCACGGTTCCCGAGAAAAATTTGTACGCGACGATATCACGAGAGCGCAGCGGATCCGCGGTCTGAGCACGGGTTGCGCGGCGGATCCGCGGTCTACTGGATGGATCAGTTCACCAAATTTTTGCAGTTGCTCTGTTGTTGAAATCTCCTTCTGTTTGTATCTCCCGTTTTCAAATTTGATCTCTGGATTTTTCCAGATCCGAATATGTTCGTAGATCCTGCAAAATTCGCACAAAAATACCCTTCCAAAAATAACAGATGATATATTTTTATATTTTTTTTGATTTTTCAGTTTTTATGATTTTTTAAATTTTAGATTAACCCGAAATTGCAAAAAGGAAATAACACGCCATCCCCGGCAACGGCGCCATTTGATTTGGAGATGTTTTATCGATAAAAAATATATTACTGCAATCAAGAACGACGTCGCTTGGTAGCTAGCCGGTGAATACGGGTCGGTCCACAGGGATGTTGTGAATTTCCTAATCGCTCAAACGAGTTAATTCTGATAGGTATTCGGATTGATTATTAAATCTAAAAACTAAATCTATCTAAAAACTAAATTAATCTAGATCTAAATCTTGCTAGGGTTAGGTTTAGGAATGGTTTGGAAATGTAAATAAATCTCAATGCTTTCTATACCCAAATGAAGATCTATGAGGAGTTATGGTAATTATCAATAAAAGGGATTAGATCCATTCGGGAAGGTGTTCCTTCCTCTAGGTTCTTGTCCTTCCTTTATCAATCCTTACCCTAACCTCCATGGAAAACACGCGCAACCGGGCCTTTATACTACGGTATCACCGCTGCCTCGAGGGATAGGGTGCCGTAAGGCGCGGTGTGTGCGTGTATGCATGGAGTCCTATTGAAAAGATATAATGGGCAAGAAAGGGATGAGAGATCTCATCTCTCAAAAGCCTTCCCCAAAGCTAACCCTAACAAGCGAGGAGACTACTCGCTCATTAGGGAATTTAAAAACATTTATCTAGGGCAAAGAATGAAAAATTACCTAGGGCAAGAATTGAAATTACCTACTTACTTTACAGATGGCTCTTCTCCAAACATCAACACAGGGTTGTCAGATCTGAATTCATGATATGAAAAGAGGCATCGATGCTCTCCAAAAGAATTCTAAATTTTATTCATAGAAAGAGGCATAGGGAGGCATAACCTTTACAATGATTTAGAGTTCCTATTTATAGAGGATAGGAAACCCTAGGTTACAATTGATTCGCATGTCTATATTTACCAAAATACCCCTAGGTTGACCAGTCAAAGCCGTCACAAAAATATGGTAAAATTTCCAATTCCTGATCGTGCTATACGGCCGCGGAACCGCGGCTCCAGCCAGGGTCTGGCCGCGGTTCCGCGGTCAAACTGTGGAGTTGGGTTGTAAAAATTCTTCTGCTGGCTCTTCTGTTCTTGTACTTCCTATTCCTACAGGTCTTTTCTCAATTTGGTTTCTTGGTCTCTTCCAGATCTCCAGTGAACATTGTAGCGGACTTTTACTGTTTCTTCATGTCGCTGCCTTTATACTCGGTGAACTGTTGTTCATTGTTCCTCACAATATAGGCGCGATCAAGATTTCACCATTTATCATTCGTAGTCTCACTTTTTCATTGTCTTTTCATTATTTTCGCTGTTTTAGCTCCAAGAACCTGTAACCTGTAATATGTAGCAGACATGCGTCAAAAGCACCTGTTTATTTATAAAACGAATAAGAATAGGGAATATAATAATACAATATTATGGTGTGAACAATAACAACGGATATTCAAAACCAAATATTTGTCGTTAGGCAAAACCCAGGTGACTTCCTCAAATATCACCAATTACAAAGAATTCTGATATTGAGGATGTAATCACCCAATTCCCAATATTCTACTTCCACTCAGCATCTGTAACGCCATACAGATGTAAGAATCAAGTCTGGTAAATACATAACCTGGAGTCAGAATCTAAGTGGGAAAGCAGTTTTCAATTAACACCGCATAGTAAAACTGAAACATGAAAATATTTCGAGGGGGTGGCTGGGTATTCCTAGTAATGCCTCTTCCACTATCCAGATTCATGACAGTAGTCACAATTTTCCTTGCCCTCACACCAATCCCTTTATATATCTTTACTTCTTACTTTCTGTACACCATACCTAGGCTAATTGGTTTTCTTATTCCCTACCTTTCGACACCTGCCTAAGATTTAGAAGAAGACTATCCAATAAGCGTAATTGGTGTACTCTTCTAATATTAGGAGCCCTCGCAACCTGAGAGAAGGTAAAGAGAAAAGGCAACCGAATAATCCTAGTCAATTTCCCTAGAACCGGAATCCATCCTCAAACTGAAACAAGTTTCTTCGAGTTCGTATGTAACTATACGATGGCATACCCAAGCAATATGGATCTTCGTAGTGATACAGAGTGTTCTGGAAAAATGCAAAGGGGAAGTAGGAGTGGCAGGGATATATGCGACTTTGTCGTGAATCATGGCAATCCAAAAGAAAAAGTGTGTAAGAAGGTTCAATTAATTCATGAGTTTTATTTTAAGACGAGTCATGGTATCTGCCAAAGATAGAGAGAGAAAAGAAACACTCAACGTGCACTCTAACCTAAATTAGATTAATTAATCACTTCATCTAATCATGATGGCTCCCACTGTTTCCTTGAATTCTCTTTCAAACCCTAAAAGGAGAACTGGTCGGGATCATGTACACCTTACAAGTTCGCTAACCGTTCAGCCAGGCCAGTGTTGGTAGTCCGAGAGAGGTCTGTCACGCCCCGCTTCCCAGTGTATGGTAAGGAGACACGACAAGGCCCGCTACGTATTTACTCAGAAGTAAACACGCTAAGCGTATCTAAGCAATATAATGTAAATATACACAAAAAGATATGAAGTGTAAATGAAGAACTTTTATTTATTAAACATTTCTTTACAAGTACAACAGAAAATGTAAATACAGGAATGGAAAGCAATGCCTAAACAATAGCATGAACTGAATAGAAAATATATACAAGTATCTAGAGCTCTTGGTCAATGGCGAACTGCTCCAAGTTCTCAGTACTGGGCTCGACCTCCAGAGAGTCCGATCCACCTGACAATATTTCAAAGAAAGAAGAGGAGGAATGTCGTCAGCGAACAATCGCTCGGTAAGTCCTAAAAACAAGTAAGAATAGACAGATGAATAGACAGCTATGAGAATATAACTAGTGAGTTTGTTATGTTAACGCAGTTGTTTCTAGCTTGGTACATGATATGCCAGTGTATACGAGAGGAGTCTCACTATTCCGGAGACTAAGGTATACGGAGCACAAGGAACCGTTAAGCCACGGAACAACAACAATGGATATTCAGGTTAGGTGTATTAAAGTGACCGTTTCGTGCCACTTCTAACACATTCCGTATCGGTCTACCCCTTTAAAACCCCGTAATGTTTTTTGTATTGACTGTATTATTTTGTTTTATAGATGGAAGACTTGCCGAAACCATGATATCATGTAAACATAATGGATATAAATGGATAGTCATGTAATCAGAGTATATCCATGGTTCGGTACGGTTCAGTCGAGTCATGTTGATATAGATTGAATTCTGGTATAAATGGAGTTATACTTGAATCGTATTCAAGGATAGATTGATTTCATATTAGACCGAGACTCTGTCTGTTTCAGACACTTTAAAACAAATTGAAGTCCTGAATTAGTTTTGATGTTATCGGTAACTACTGCACATTGACGGTAGGATTTGTGTCTTTTTCCAAGACAGTTACCGTATTGATAATACCGTTTTTAGGCTGTCTTCCTTAGATAGGCAAGCACCCATATTCTCCGACTCCTTGAGGCTCAAGAGAACTGGTCCCGCTTAAACCTATGTTTACTAGGGTCCTTATTGTAAATTAATATAACTTGAGGGGGTTTTATGAAAATTAGTTTTGATATATTTTCAAAATATATCTCAAGTATTTAATTATCGTCATTAGGGTTTTCATAATTGTAATTTTTATAAAGTGAAATATTCTAGTGGATATAACCTAGATTTCATTATATATGGTATTTTAGTGTAATATTGGAATTGTATTGATTTGTAATGGTAGTTTCATGAAATTTGTGATTCCTTTGATTTAGAAAACATAGAATATATATATTGTATACTTAAAATAGATTTTTTTGATAATATTTATATTTATATATATATTTATAAAAAATAGAACTTATTTATTAAATAAAAATCATATTTTTCTTAAAAATTGCATTAAAAATTCGATCGAGATCGAATGCTCCATGAGGAGGTCTTCATCTCGCTCTACCAGGCCTGAAGATGTGCGATAAATCGCACCATCCCGATTGGGGTTCCCCAAAATGGGTTGTAGAGGCGCATTTGCAAGGAATAAAATAATACACTTTTAAATAAAATGGTTTTTGAATGTTTATGGTATTTAAATGTAAACTCGTATTTTCCCACAAACTAATGTTCCAAAAGTCATCTTGCTATGTCAAAAATGTGTGTTGTGATGGGGTAGGTCATTATCTCGTGAGTTTTCTAAAGGTAATATGGGTAAAAATGAATAAGCAATGACGTATATAAACATGAAGGTATTTTACCGTAAAATTGAAATAGAAGTTGCAATACATATTATTTTGAATTGAAACTTATTGTGAATGTTGTTTTATATTTGTTAAATAATATAAGAAGAGATGGTAATTTGTTGTTTAAGAAAAATTTGAGATTTTAAAGAAAAGAGAATCGGAAGTCGGAATAACTCCGCTTCCGACGAGTTTTGAAAAGTGGAAGTTTTAGACTAGAGATTGAGAAGGGGAGAGGGCACTTACAGATTAGGATTAGAGAGAAGAGATAGAGGGAGATTTTAGGATCGTCGGGGAGTCGTTTCGTCGCCGGATTCTTCCCGAAATGTCGCCGGAATTTCGACCTTTGCTAACTCCACTTGTACGACCTTGGACTTAGAAATTTTAGAGTGCTTTTGTGATAATTTTCAGAATTGAGATGACTATGGTGTAGGGGGTATTTATAGGATAGAATTAGAATTTATGGTAATGAAGAATGGAATTAAAATGTGTATTAAAATGGATTTAAGAGAGAAATTATCATTCTCTGGATAATTGCAGAGAAATTAAATAACATGGGGGTAGTGGGGTAGGCCAAAAGGTGCCAGGGGAAAAATTCCAGAGCATTACCTATGGGGGGGCCGGCGGCGCCGGCCCCATAGGTAATCTCGCCGGTCCAAATCCGGTGGTTGGGGTGTGGATCTCTGCCACGTGTCCATGTCGCTTGGTATATCATTTTCCACATGTTTGTTTACTTTGTGACTTTTCATTTTACGTGTTTTGGACGTGTAAACTTTTAAGCTTCTAAAAATTTAAAAGAAAATCAACAAAAAAATATATATGGCTTGGGGGATTCGAACACAGGGGCTACGTCACAGCAGTGCAAGACTTTACCAATGAACTACAGATGCTTTCTTGTTGTTCAAAAATAATTTAAATACTTATAGCATATACAGGATTGCAAATACTCCATTTGTACATAAATTTTTAAACAATTTTCTGTACACTGAAACAGAGTTGTTGCATTCTACCCTCCTTACAAAAATTTCGTCCTCGAAATTTACATTTATTTGAAGGACTAATTTACAAACAAGTGAGGGTATTTTGCACGCATGTCGTCCTCACGTTCCCATATTGATTCTCCTGGTGAGTCTTTTATCCACATCATTCGAACCAAGTTTACTTCCTTGTTCCGAAGCGACTTCACTTTTCTATCCAGGAATTCAACAGGTTGTTGCTCACAAGATATTTCTGGCTGTACAGTGAGCTCGGAGTGATCAAGAATATGACGGGGGTTTATGCACTCCTTCCAATGAAGGTGGAAGTGCCAAGCGATAAGCCACTTCTCCGACTCGTTCGAGTATGTCGAACGGTCTAATATACCTCGGACTGAGCTTACCTCGTCTTCCAAAGCGAATCACTCCACGGTTTGGAGATATCTTCAAAAAGACATGATCTCCCGGTTAGAACTCCAAGTGACGGCGCTTTGCATCAGCCCAGTGCTTCTGTCGATCTTGGGCTATGCACATTTTTTCCTTGATAGTGCGAACCACATCCACTGTTTCTACTATCATCTCAGGTCCAAGGAGTTCTCTATCTCCGATATCGTCCCAACTTAATGGTGATCGACACTTCCTTCCATAAAGAGCTGCAAAGGGTGCCATTACTATACTTGCTTGGTAGCTGTTGTTGTATGAAAACTCCACAAGATGTAGGTGATCTTCCCACGATCCTCCGAAGTCTAGCATACATGCTCTTAGCATATCTTCAAGTATCTGAATAGTTTGCCCAAACTGTCAATCTGTTTGTGGATAGTAAGCTGTGCTGAAGTTCATACTTATTCCCAAACTAGCTTGCAGACTCTGCTAAAATTGCGACCGGAATCTGGTGTCACGATCGGAGACAATGCAAACTGGTACTCCATGTAATCTCACGATCTCCTGCATGAGTTCATGGGTATCAAAACTATTACACTATGAAGAGTTAAATCTTACTTAGATTCATACTTACTTCCATGTACTTCTTTGCTAGTGTCTCAGTAGATTGGCCAACTCGAAATGGGATGAAGTGAGCTGACTTTGTGAGTCGATCCACAATAACCCATACCGCAACGTTACCTTTCATGCTGCGAGGAAGTGCAGTCACGAAATCCATAGTGATGTGTTGCCACTTCCATTCTGGGATAGGTAACGGTTGAAGTAAACCAGTTGTCCTGTGATGTTCAGCCTTTACTTGCTGACACACCAAGCATTTAGCGACGCTTCTGGCTACTTTACGCTTCATTCCATGCCACCAGTAATTTTGACGCTGATCTTTGTACATCTTTGTACCTCTAGGGTGTACTGAATAAAGAGAGCTGTGAGCTTTTTTCATCAACTCTTCCCGCACAGAAACTTTGGGTACACACAACCTACTGCCGTATCTCAAAGATTCGACTTCATGGTTGATGAAGTCTGTTCGAAGTCTACTTTCTACTTGTTCTCCGATCTTTCGCAACTTAGCATCACTTGTTTGAGCTGCTTTGATCTGATTGACAATAGTAGATTGAACTTATAAGTTCATCAAACTTGAAGTGTTACTTGGCAGGACCACTTCTATCTCCATCTGATGCAAATCTTCTTGAAGCTTCCACTGTGAGGTGAGATTCATTGATAGTGGTTGGTGACTAAATGTATCAGGTACTACATTCACCTTCCCTGGATGATATTGTAGGTTGATGTCGAAGTCCGCCATAAGTTCTAACCATCTTATCTGCCGCATATTCAACTCTTTCTTAGTAAACACATATTTCAGATTTTTGTGGTCTGTGTATATGTCCACTCGTTCACCAAGAAGATAATGACATTAAATCTTGAGTGCAAAGATTACGGCCGCCAACTCTAAATCATGCGTCAGATAGTTGCGCTCATGAATCTTCAGCTGTCTTGATGCATAAGCTACAACTTTACCGTACTGATATAGAATACATCCTAATCCCTTACTGGATGCATCGCAATGCACTTCAAAACCTCCAGATTGGTCCAGTATAACAAGGATAGTTGCTGATGTCAATCTTGACTTAAGTTCTACGAAAGGTCGTTCGCATGCTTCTGACCACACGAGTTCTTCATCTTTACGTGTGAGCTTGGTCAGGGGTGTTTCAATCTTCGAAAATCCTTCAATAAATCTTCTGTAATATCCTGCTAATCCCAAAAAGCTTCGAATGTCCTTTACTGACTTTGGTGTCGGTCATTTGCTTACTGCTGATACTTTAGCTGGATCTACAGAGATTCCTTCGCCTGATACAATATGTCTGAGGAAACCGACTTGATCTAGCCAAAACTCGCACTTGCTGTACTTGGCATAGAGTTGATACTGTCGCAAGGTCTCCAGGACAATTCGTAGGTGCTTAGCATGTTCTTTCCGACTCTTAGAATACACCAGGATGTCGTCGATGAAGATGACAACAAACATGTCTAGGTACTCTCGGAAAACTTGATTCATTAGGCTCATGAATATAGATGGTGCGTTGGTCACTCCAAATGGTATCACAAGAAACTCATAATGGCCATAGCGAGTCCTGAATGCCGTCTTCGGAATATCAGACTCTTTGACCTTCACCCGATGATAACCCGGACGAATATCTAACTTGGAGAAAACGCAAGATCCACTTAGCTGATCGAACAGATCGTCGATGCGCGGAAGTGGATACTTTTTCTTTATAATTACTTCGTTCAGAGGTCTATAATCAATGCACATTCGATATGAACCTTCCTTCTTCTTCACAAGTAGAACTGGAGATCCCCAACTTGAAGTGCTAGGACGAATCCATCCTTTCTTCAATAATTTGTCCAACTAAGTACGGATCTCCTTCAAACCTTCAGGGCTTAACCGATATGGTGCTTTGATCACCGGTTATGCTCCAGATACTAAATTAATGTTGAATTCAAGAGCTCGATCGGAGGCAAACATGATATGTCTTCAGGAAATACGTCATCGAACTCTCAAACTACCTCTGGCTTGTCTTCTTCTGCCTGAAGTGTTGCAATTGCTGCCTTCTTCGGCTTTGCTTTGTATGTGCTTGGCTCCAGGGTACAGTCTCTACTTTTGAAATAAAAGACCGGATGCTCTGGAATCTCGAACACTACCCTCCTTTGACGACAGTCAATAGTAGTATAGAATGTTCCCAGCCAATCCATACCCAAAACGACATCGAAATTCGATATGTCCAGCACCTTGAAGTCAGCATAGAATTCTTTGCTGCAGACGACAACTGGACACTGCCTTTAGAACCTCATTCTCTGAACTGACATTCCAGCTGGATACGAGAGGTTTGACTGGAATCGCATGAGTTCGAACGAACCTTTGCGATATAAAGCAATGAGATGCTTTAGTATCGAAGAGTGCTAGTGCAGGAAGCGAGGCTACTAAGATTGTACCTAAGTTATGTGGGATAGGTTTTAGGTATAGGAAAAATATATGGATATAACAAGTATTGAATATCTTTGAAAGATTGCAAGGTTACCGGTAATGACTTGGCTAGTGGCTTCAGCTTCTTCCACAGTCATTGTGAAAGCCTGTCGCCTCGGTACATTCCTCTTTGCTGGAGGAGCATTCCTTTGTCCGTTCCTTGATCCTTGAGGTGGGTTCCTTTGCGTTTGATGGAACCGATGAGGAGGAGGTGCAGTCGATCTACGAGGAGGTGGAGCTGGGAGAGCTAGTCGTAGAGCAGGTGCCTGGATCGCTGGCCGCTACGGATAGGTAATTACTGGTCCGAGTACAGCATTGGGATTGAGTCTACGAGGACAAGAACCAATATCATGTGTGGGTGAACCACAGACCAAACAAAGGAGATTTACACGCCGGCAGTCCTTCGCCAGGTGTCCATCCTTCCTGCAGTAGGTGCAAAAGGCCAGGCCAGGCCAGTTGGATGGTACTACCGGTCTCCTGGGTATAAATGATGGCCTTGAAGAGGCTTCTCCTGCCATCTGGGTGGCGGGGCGCTTCACCTCGGAAGATTAGGGTCTGCCCTTCATCTTTACCACTGTCTTATATCGACGGGCATCTTTCAGAGCCAGTTCGTAGGTTGGGAAATCCCCTATAGCTAAGGTAGCTTGGATCTCTAGATCTAACCCTTGCTGAAATCATCTGGACCTGATCTCAGCAGTCGGTATCAAGTGTGCCACGAACCTGTTAAGGTCTTGTGTTAGCTGTGTAGTATGTGATATTTGAAAATCGAATATTGAGATATATCTTACTTACTGAGCATGGTAAACTCAACATCATACTCATCCACAGATTTGGTCCACTTCGAACTTTGTTGTAGGTGGATGAATTGTTGCTCCATGTCAAATCGGGCAGACTCTGGAAAGTACTTCGTGTCGAACATGTCGCAAAAAGTTTTCCATTCGATTGGCTGGTCAAGAAGGCTTTCTTCCGCCTTCCACCAAACTAGGGCGTTGTCGGTGAGTTGCATCTTCGCAACCCGTACCCAAGCGATCTCTGGCACTTGTGCTGCTGCCAGATCATCCTCAATACTCTGAGCCCATTCTTCCGCTTCTAAAGGGCTCTCTTTCCCCGAAAATTGCTTTGGGCGCAATGCCCAGAATTGCTTTACTCCGGGCGCTTCCGCTTCTGGACAGTTCAGTAATATAGCAGTTTGCTGCTGCTGTCCTTCCAGGAGGCTTCGGATTGCCTCAAGCAGTACCGTATGCTCATTGATTGGAGCAGCAACGGTAGGCGTAAGCGGTAGAGCTGGTGGTGTGTTGTTGAAGTTGGTGCTGGTATTGTTTGGAGAATCCATAACCTTGAAAGAAAAATAAGGTTAGGATAGATTCAAAGTATATGAAATTGTAAGATTCAAGAAAATGTAAAGAATGTTTTTAGTTGCTGATTCTTGTGTTATATTGCTTAGGACTTCATGCAGAATTGACCTGCATGTCCATGCAGAACGGACCTGCAAGGTCCGCCAACAAAACCTGTCACGCCCCGCTTCCCAGTGTACGGTAAGGAGACGCAACGAGGCCCACTACGTATTTACTCAGAAATAAACATGCTAAGAATCTAAGCAATATAATGTAAATATACATAAGAAGACATGAAGTGTAAATGAACACCAACTTTTATTTATTAAACATTTCTTTACAAGTACAACTGAAAATGTAAATACAGGAATGGAAAGCAATGCCTAAACAATAACATGAACTGAATAGAAAATATATACAAGTATCTAGAGCTCTGGGTCAATGGTGAACTGCTCCAAGTCTTCAGTACTGGGCTCAACCTCCAGAGAGTCCGATCCACCTGACAACATTCCAAAGAAAGAAGAGGAGGAATGTTGTTAGCGAACAATCGCTCGGTAAGTCCCAAAAACAGGTAAGAATAGACAAATGAATAGACAGATATGAGAATATAACTGGTGAGTTTGTTATGTTAACACAGTTGTTTGTAGCTTGGTACAACATATGCCAGTGTATACAAGAGAAGTCCTACTATTCCGGAGACTAAGCTATACGGAGCACAAGGAACCGTTAAGCCACGGAACAACAACAATGGATATTCAGGTTAGGTGTATTAAAGTGACCGTCTCGTGCCACTTCTAACACATTCCGTACCAGTCTACCCCTTTAAAATCCCGTAATGTCTTCTGTATTGATTGTATTTTTTTGTTTTATAGATAGAAGACTTGCCGAAACCATGATATCATGTAAACAGAATGGATATAAATGGATAGTCATGTAATCAGAGTATATCCATGGTTCGGTTCGGTTCAGTTGAGTCATGTTGATATAGATTGAATTCTGGTATAAATGGATTCAAATTGAAATGGAGTTATACTTGAATCATATTCAAGGATAGATTGATTTCATATTAGACCGAGACTCTGTCTGAGTCAGACACTTTAAAACAAATTGAAGTCCTGAATTAGTTTTGATGTTATCGGTAACTGCTGTACATGGACGACAGGATTTGTGTCTTTTTCCAAGACAATTACCGTATTGATAACACCATTTTTAGGTTGTCTACCTTAGATAGGCATGCACCCATATTCCCCGGCTCCCTGAGACTCAAGAGAACTGGTCCCGCTTAAACCTATGTTTACTAGGGTTCTTATTGTAAATTAATATAACTTGAGAAGGTTTTATGAAAAATAGTTTTGATATATTTTCAAAATATACCTCAAGTATTTAATTATCGTCTTTAGGGTTTTAATAATTGTAATTTTTATAAAGTGAAATATTCTAGTAATATTAATTTGCATTGTATATGGTATTTTAGTGAAATATTGGAATTGTATTGATTTGTAATGGCAGTTTTATGAAATTTCTGATTCTTTTGATTTAGAAAACATAGAATATATATTGTATACTTAAAGTAGATTTTTTGATAATATATATATATATATATATATATATTTATAAAAAAATTGAACTTATTTATTAAATAGAAATCACATTTTTCTTAAAAATTGCATTAAAAATTCCATCGAGATCGAATACTCCGTAAGTAGGTCTGCATCTCGCTCTACCATGCTCGAGGACGTGCGATAACCCGCACCATCCCAATCGGGGTTTCCCAATTGTATATGGTATTTTAGTGAAATATTGGAATTGTATTGATTTGTAGAGGCGCATTTACAAGGAATTAAATAATACACTTTTAAAGAAAACGGTTTTCGAATGTTTATGGTATTTAAATGTAAACTCGTATTTTCCTACAAACTAATGTTCCAAAAGTCATCGTGCTATGTCAAAAATGTGTGATGTGATGAGGTAGGTCATTACCTCGTGAGTTTTCTAAAAATAATATGGGTAAAAATGAATAAGCAATGTCGTATATAAACAAGATGGTATTTTACCGTAAAATTGAAATAGAAGTTGCAATACATATTATTTTGAATTGAAACTTGTTTTGAATGTTGTTTTATTTTTGTTAAATAATATAAGAAGAGATGGTAATTTGTTGTTTAAGAAAAAATTGAGATTTTAAAGAAAAGAGAATCGGAAGTCGGAATAACTCCACCTCTAACGAGTTTTGAAAAGTGAAAGTTTTAGACTAGAGATTGAGAAGGGGAGAGATGAATTACAGATTAGGATTAGAGAGAAGAGGTAGAGGGAGATTTTGGGATCGTCGGGGAGTCATTTCGTCTCCGGATTCTTCCCGAAACGTGCCGGAATTTCGACCTTTGGTAACTCTACTTGTACAACTTTGGACATGGAAATTTTAGAGAGTTTTTGTGATAATTTTCAGAATTGAGATGACTATGGTGTAGGAGGTATTTATAAGATAGAATTAGGGTTTAGAGTAATGAAGAATGGAATTAAAATGTGTATTAAAATGGATTTAAGAGAGGAATTATCACTCTCTGGATAATTGCAGAGAAATTAAACAATATGGGGGTAGTGGGGTAGGTCAAAATGTGCCAGGGGAAAAATTCCAGAGCATTACCTACGGGCGGGGGGGGGGGGGAGGGGAGGGGGCGGCGGCAACGGCCTCATAGGTAATCTCGTCGGTCCAAATCCAGTGGTTGGGGTGTGGATCTCTGCCACGTGTCTATGTCTCTTGGTATATCATTTCCCATACGTTTATTTACTTTGTGACTTTTCATTTTACGTGTTTTGCATGTGTAAACTTTTGAGCTTCTAAAAGTTTAAAAGAAAATCAACAAAAAAATATATGTGGCTGGGGGGATTCGAACACAGGGGCTACGTCATAGCAGTGCAAAGCTTTACCAATGAGCTACAAGTGCTTTCTTGCTGTTCAAAAGCAATTTAAATACACACAGGATTTCAAATACTCCATTTGTACATAAAATTTTCAACAATTTTCTGTACACTGAAACAAAGTTGTTACAAGGTCTCTCATGCTTTCGCACGGACCCAATTAAATAAGCTCGTTTCCACAGAGGCGTAATCTCGTTAACACTTTCTAGACACCTAATAGGTTAGATAATTATGAAGTGAAATTCTCCCGAGGAGTAATACCTACTCATCAGTGGGAATTGGGATCCAACTATCATTACGTGGTAACTTTGACGGAATCCAACCAAAATCACCACTCCATAAGGTATTTTCATACTAGGCAAGTTTCCCTTATATTTGAAACTCCCGATATAGTTTTTGCCCCAAGCGGCTTATGGCCTTAATAAAGGTCAACATACCATAATTCGTAAGTTTCTACCCGTCATTATCCTGAATTAATTAGACCCACCCGTACGAGCCCTTGACAGAGGTCAAAATGACCGTATGACTGTCCTAACCAATCGCATCATCATGCAACAGAAATGCATTACAGAGCTACCAAACACCACGCTTTGACAAAGGTCAACATACATATTATGAATACTAAGCAATACAATCTGAAATGACGGAGGGCTACGGTTGATTTTTGGCAAAAAACCTTTAACGTAATGAACTTGATATCGTTGAAGAAACTCGAGCAGTTTTGAAAAGGAGTGGTTTAGGCTCCGCATTTTAAAATGAGTGGTTTTGTAGAAACCGATGGTTTTGAAAAAAACCGAGTAGTTTATAGTCACGTAAACTTTTACCAAAGAGGTCACTCCCTATGAAGAGATCTAGGCTCTTTTCTCATCGAATGAGGTGCATGATATTCCTAGCTAAATGCCTCGACACAAAGTAAAAGGAAACACCTATAGTTTTCAAAAATTGGTTCCAACAATATCATTTAGGTTTGTTTTCCTTGCATTAATCAGAATTAATGCAGTCCCATCAATTAAACATATCATGCTAGAAAGAAACGAAAATAGGCACGCACATATATGCTATCCACATTTACCACATGGTCCCGGATCTTCACCGTAAAGTTACTTAACTTACGGCAGGGCGGGGACATGACTAGCGCGGATGCAAAACATATATAGTGTTTACTAGTTATATATATAATATATACAAACATTTGTCTCATGCATGATATCAAGTAACATCACAGAAGCATCACTGCAGAAGCAAAACACGGTATGGAAATAGGGATAATCAAGGAAAAGTATTGTAATGACCCTGAATTTTCTGTATAATTTTTTTTCTTTTTAAAGTACAGAAAGGAGTTCCTTAGCCTGAGCACAATTTAAACGTTATTCTTATTTAAGAACAACAAGAAACAACTTTTAGCTCATTGGTAAAGCCTTGCACTGCTGTGACGTAGCCCCTATGTTCGAATCCCATCAGCCACATATTATTTTTTTGATTTTTCTTTTAAACTTTTTCGAAGCCCAAAAGTTTACACGTGTAATACACATAAAAATGAACAGTCAGGAAAAACAAACATGTGTAAAATGTTATGTACACAGAGAGGAACACGTGGCAAGCATCCAACCCACAACCCCATATAATGGCCGGCGAGATCGGGCTTTCCCCCGGCGCCGACGGTTGGCTCATAGGGAAAGGTCCCCGGGCTTTGCACACTTGTCGATTGGCCTACCCTCATTACCCCTGCATTGTTTGTTCAGAGAATTCAATTTCCTAATTAATCCAATTTTTAATGCATTTTAATTCATTCTTTCAATTCCAAAATCCTAATTTCACACTATAAATACAACCCCATACCCTAGCCTCTCCTCATTCTAAAATCCCTAGCCAAAATTATCAAACTTTTCTAAGTACAAGTGGAGTAGAAGTGGAGTTCACCCAAGGTCAACTTCCGGCGAGGAAAAGAAGTAATTCCGGCAATCCCACAACGCCACGACGACTGCACAATCTTCTTTTACCTTATCTTCACCCTTCTAGCTAGTAAGTCACACCCCCTTCTTCTCTTCCTACATAAAAAGTCTCTTTTTATAAAAGATGTCGGTAAGTGGAGTTATACCGACATTTGATTCTAAAATCTTTGAAACTACAATTTTTCTTAAGAATTGCTCATTCATATTCCTATACATTGCTTGTTAATCTTAAAACTAAAGTTTAGAACAACTTTCTCCCTAAATCATCATGCTAAACAACTTTAAAATTGAGTTTTACTTTTAAATACCATGAACTTTGTATCGACCATATTTATTTGTTTTGCTTGCTATTACCTCTAGAAAACTTCATGGGGTAATGACCCACCCCTTACATACACACATATTGATATAGTACGATACTCCTAGAAACCTAATTTTTGGCGAGTATAACTTTTCATTAAATTACCATAAACTATAAAAATAACTTGGTTTTCTTTAGAATTGTATTTCAAACTCTTTGCGATTATGCCTCTACAACCCATTTTGGGAAACTCGCTATTGGATGGTGCGGATTATCACACATCCTTGGGACTAGTAGAGCGAAATGCAAACCTCCTCATGGAGCATTCGGTCTCGAAAGAATTTTAATACGATTTCTAAGAAAAACGTAATTTTCTACTTTAATAAAATTTATTTTTTAATAATTATATAAATATTATCAACCACATATTTTCGAGTTATAATAAAATTCCATGTTTTTAAAAAAAATAAAAGAATGACAAGTTTCACCAAAATACCATCAATTATTAATACAAGGTAAGTATTACACTAAAATACCTTGAACTATTCAAGCTAAGTTAATATTCACTAAAATACCTCAAATCTTAAAAGTTACATCCATGAAACCCTAAATATGATAAATAAATACTCGAGGTTTATTTTGTAAGTATATAAAATATTTTTCATAAAACCCCCTCGAGTTATATAAATTACATTTAAGGACTTAGTAAATATAGGTTTAAGAGGGATCAATTCTCTTGAGCCTCAGGGAGCCGGAGAAAGTGAGTGCTTCCCTATTTAAATTAGAAAAACTTAACGGGGTTATCAATGGTAAATGTCTTGGAAAAAGACACAAATCCTGCCGTCCATGTGCAGCAGTTACCGATGACACCCGAACTGAATTCAGAATCCAAATCTGTTTAAAGTGTCTGGCTCAAGTCTGAGTCTAAATCAATCTGAGTCTAACTCAATCTGAATCCAACCAGAATCCAACCAGACATGAATCCAATACAAACATGAATCTAATTCAACATGAATTCAATATATCCAACATGTATACTTGAAACTGAACCTGAATATCAGAACAATATTAACATGACTTGACTTGAACGAACCATGGCTATGTCTTGACTTGACTACACGACTACTTGATACAATCCTGAAACAGTTTACATGAACAACTTATATCCATGGTCTCGGCAAGTCTGATAACTACAATCTATACAATATACATTACGGGGTTTTAACGGGGTAGATTGGTATGGAATGTATTAAAAGTGGAACGATGATGGACACTAAAAGACGTAGATTAACATCCATTGCTGTTGTCCCATGGGTTTTGACGGGGCCTTATACTACGGGTTACCATAGCCCACGGGGAAAGTTGGACTCCTCTCGTATACACTAATATATTCTGTACCAAACTACAAACAACTACGTTAGTATAACAAACATATACCTGTTTATATTACCAGTTCTCTCCTCTTTACTTGTTCTATTCCATCTTATCTTTGGGACTTACCGAGCGCTAGTTCACTGACGACATTCCTGTTTCTTTCTTTCTTTGGAATGTTCGTCAGGAGGACCCGACTCTCAGGAGACCGAGTCCAGCCAGGAGGACTTCGATCAGTTCACAGAGGAGCCAGACTTTTAGTCTTTACTTGTACTTACCTTTTCTTTTGTATGCCATTGTTTAGGCATTGCTTTTATCATTGTACATTTCCTTTTCAAATCAGTTGTAATGTAAAGAAAGAATGTTAATAAAAGTTGCTGTTTATTATTATATCTCTTGTTATTCTTGTGTATTCATTTATATTGCTTATTTACGCTTAAAGTGTTTACTTCTGAGTAAATACATCGTGGCCCGTCACGTCTACTTTTCCGTACACTAGGAAGCGGGGCGTGATAGGTTTTGTAATGTCGGGACCCAGTTCTTGTTCAAGGAACAAACTGCCACACGAAATAAAGTGCTACGCCAATTGTCATGCCAAGGGGATGGGGGCCACCTCTTGAATCCATGGGGGCCACCTCTTGAGTCCGTGGGACCCGCTGTAGAACAATGGGAAATCTTAGGAACACATTCCGAAAAAAGACCGAACTGCATTATAAATGTAATGATACCACCTTCAATTACAGAGGCGCCTTTTAAGTGAAACGGCACGACAGGAGCTTGAGAACTCCGTAGTTAACCGTGCTCGGGCCAAGGAAGTTCTGGGATGGGTGACCTCCTGGGAAGTGGCCCCTGGTCGGGTCCGGTTCGCTCTAAAAGACAAAACCGTGCGGTTTCGGTCAGAGTGGACAATTCCATCTGTACTGGGGCGTGGAGCGATACAAGTACATTTCAATGGACCCAAATATGAAATGCAATTTTCCGGTCGTGTGGATAGCTTGTGGTATCGGATCCTAGATCCCTACGAGTGCGGAAAGCCACCCGCCAATCCCAGAAGCGGGGCAACCCCAATCAACAAAGTGAATGGGCCACCCAATACTTCCAAAATCCAGTGACTTGGGCACCCCTCAGCGGGTCAACCCTATACCCCCTATGAGTGCGGCTAATAGCCCGCCAATTCTAGAGTAAGACACCCCGGTCTCAACGTCATGAGATGGAGGCCCGTTGCCCTCTAGAACCCGGCTACTCAAGCACTCTGCCACGGGGTAATCCTAGTGTATGTAATGAAAACCTGAATATACAACGGTGAATACGTCCGCAACCAGGACGCGCCCCAAAGAATAATATAAGCCGCGATGACGGCATTCCACATGTTAGATGCTCATCACGCAATATGAATATACATTACATCACAAAGAATTATATCTAATACTTTATACTCCAGGCTATCCGTCACGGCAAATTCAACACAACCATAATCAACAAGTAATATCCATCACAGAACATGCAAACCTGTGAGCATCAATTCCGTAACCCCGTTTAATTGATACGTATAACAATTAGACGAAATTTTACCAAACGTTATGATATACGTAACCATTACTAAGCCTACGACAATCGAATACCGCACACAAATAGCCAATACTTCAATTTTCTAAAATACCGAAAATCAAGTGTGCTAAAAACAGGAATAAATTCCATGCTAAAACCAATTCTCGAAGCCCAAAATGAGCTCGGATTGATCCGAAACTTCACGAAGGGGCCCGACACAAAATTAATGTCAACCGGGAGGGATCCTAAGGGTGGTATCCACCCCCGAGGCCACCATAACGTGGCCCACGGAGCTGGACAGACCTGAGCAAGCCCTATGGGCTGGTTTTGGGTCCCCACTCCCCAAAAGGCCACCATATGGTGGTCTCAGGGGTTTGGTGTTGGGTTAGGGCAGCGCCCCGGCCATCAAACTGTGACCAAATATGGAACAAAAATTTTCAAAACTGGCATTATGTTCATACTATAATATTGCATTATTGTACTCCCCATTTTTATTCATTTTATAAATAAACAGGTACTCTTGACGCACGTTTGTTGCATATTACAGGATACAGGCTCTTGGAGCAAATACAGTGAAAAAGACAGAAGAAGACACAAAAAAGGGACTTTTGACCAACAAGTAGACGGATCCTAGTCAAGCCTAGACTAATAACAGTTCACATAGGTACAAGGCAACACAAGGTCCAAACATGTCAGAGTGAAACGGTTAAAAGACCAATACAAATTTTCACTGAAGATCTGGGGAAGAATAAGAAGCCAAACAGAGAAAAATAGTAAAGAATTAAGAAGCCAAAATACCCAGAATGCAGCTCAAGAAATTTGGTGAGCTGAGCTCACCAAAGGGCCGTGGAACCGCGGCCCAAGGCCTACATTTGCCACGGTTCCGCGGCCATTAAGCGCCCGTGTCGGTGGAATTTTTCTGTGTCGGTGCGTCGGTGCGGGTGTTGGGATTTTTCGTGGGCATATTTGTAATTGCACATGCGCGAGACTCTGTAACCCTAGTTTTCCTGTTTTCCTATAAATTGTAATCACAGATCTGTAAAACTCATGCCTCTTTTCAATACACAAATTCAGATCTGTTCTGTATTCTTGCTTGGAGGGAGCCATCAATAAAACTAGTAAGTTACTTTTATTTCTTAGTTTTAATTCTCTTTTAATTACAATGTCTTTTAATCCCCTAATGAGCGAGTAATCTCCTCGCTTGTTAGGGTTAGCCTTAGGGAAAGGTTTGAGAGATGAGATCTCTCACCCTTTTCATGCCCCTTCACAACTAAGAATTAGAACTCCATGCATGCACGCACAACCGCGCCCTACGACACCTTATCCCTCGAGGTAACGGTGAACCGTAGTATAAAGGACCGGTTGCGCGCGTTTTCCATGGAGGTTAGGGTAATTATCGATAAAGGAAGGACAAGAATCTAGAGGAAGAAATATCTTCCCAAAAGATTCTAATCCACTTTATTGATAATTACTATAACATCTAATAGATCTAAAATAAGGCATTGAAAGCGGTCAGGAAACCTTTAATCTCCAAACTTCCCCTAAGCCTAACCCTAGCAAGACTTTAATTTAGATTAATTTAGTTTATTGATAGATTTAGGTTTTCTAGAATTAAGAAATCAATCCAAACAACATTTGGAATCAACTCGTAAAAACACATTAAGAAAATTACCCATCTCTGTGGATCGACCCGTACTCACCGGCTAGCTGCAAAGCGACGCCGTTTCTGATTGCGGTAAACATATATTCAGCTAGCCGGTGAGTACGGGTCGATCCACAGAGATGGGTAATTTTCTTAATATGTTTTTACGAGTTGATTCCAAATGTTGTTTGGATTGATTTCTTAATTCTAGAAAACCTAAATCTATCAATAAACTAAATTAATCTAAATTAAAGTCTTGCTAGGGTTAGGCTTAGGGGAAGTTTGGAGATTAAAGGTTTCCTCACCGCTTTCAATGCCTTATTTTAGATCTATTAGATGTTATAGTAATTATCAATAAAGTGGATTAGAATCTTTTGGAAAGATGTTTCTTCCTCTAGATTCTTGTCCTTCCTTTATCGATAATTACCCTAACCTCCATGGAAAACGCGTGCAACCGGTCCTTTATAATACGGTTCACCGTTACCTCGAGGGATAAGGTGCCGTAGGATGCGGTTGTGCGTGCATGCATGGAGTTCTAATTCTTAGTTGTGAAGGGGCATGAAAGGGGTGAGAGATCTCATCTCTCAAACCTTTCCCTAAGGCTAACCCTAACAAGCGAGGAGATTACTCGCTCATTAGGGGATTAAAAGACATTGTAATTAAAAGAGAATTAAAACTAAGAAATAAAAGTAACTTACTAGTTTTATTGATGGCTCCCTCCAAGCAAGATACAGAACAGATCTGAATTTGTGTATTGAAAAGAGACATGAGTTTTACAGATCTGTGATTACAATTTATAGGAAAACAGGAAAACTAGGGTTACAGAGTCTCGCGCATGTGCAATTACAGATATGCCCACGAAAAATCCCAACACCCGCACCGACGCATCGACACAGAAAAATTCCACCGACACGGGCGCTTAATGGCCGCGGAACCGCGGCAAATGTAGGCCTTGGGCCGCGGTTCCGCGGCCCTTTGGTGAGCTCAGCTCACCAAATTTCTTGAGCTGCATTCTGGGTATTTTGGCTTCTTAATTCTTCACTATTTTTCTCTGTTGGGCTTCTTATTCTTCCCCAGATCTTCAGTGAAAATTTGTATTGGTCTTTTAACCGTTTCACTCTGACATGTTTGGACCTTGCGTTGCCTTGTACCTATGTGAACTGTTATTAGTCTAGGCTTGACTAGGATCCGTCTACTTGTTGGTCAAAAGTCCATTTTTTGTGTCTTCTTCTGTCTTTTTCACTGTATTTGCTCCAAGAGCCTGTATCCTGTAATATGCAACAAACGTTCGTCAAGAGTACCTGTTTATTTATAAAATGAATAAAAATGGGGAGTACAATAATGCAATATTATAGTATGAACAAATACCCCCAAACTTACCTTTTGCTCGTCCTCGAGCAAACTTATTATTTTATTCTCAATAAAATCCTAACCGCACTTTCGCAGGGAAATGCGATTGCACTGAGCACGTGCAACAAGCCGTTAAACCTCTAGGTGTCCCTAGTAGGAGGAGTGTTGTCTCCTGAGGGTTTTCAGCGGATACTACCCACAAAATCCTATCAATTTGGCCCATTGACTTTTGTTCTCCAATTAGGTTTTCTAACAAGGAATTCTATTATCTTCTACTTGTAAATTATCCACCCATATTCTTCACGCTTCCTCATTATTTAACTTAAGATTATATATGTTATGTAGACCTACTTAGCTTTCGGCATCTCTTAAGTCTTCCTTCTAGGGTTTTATCTCCACTTAGGAATTTCTATCAACTCCATTAAAGATACAAGTTCTATCTTTCATTCCTCTCTCTTATCTAAATTCCAATCACATACCCCTACGTGTGTGTATAGATCACCCCTACACTTGGAAATTCAAATCAAGCAATCGTAATCTCGTCCATTTTCCAAAGTACTTATCAGTAGGTGAATTTTTAATTGAATTTCGCTTACACATCCTTCATGCGACCGTTAATACTTCTTGAGGTACCAACAACCGATTACAAGATGCGTTAGCACTTTAAAGCGTACTTCCTAGTTTTGCAACACCCAAGGCTTTAGCAGTGACTCCCAAACCAGTTGGTCTAAGGCACTAGGTGATGAAGCACCCTCGCTAAATATTTTTCTATTTTTCACAGCCTTAAGTAATCACAAAAACCAGTGTCCATTTTTCTTTATTCACTTTTTTCTTCTTTTATTTTCTTTGTACTAAGGACTTTAGACAGGAGCATTTCATGGTCTCTTCTACTATTCCAAATTTCAAGGTGCGTGATAGTGCAAATTGTAGGGTATACATTTTCAGAATTTAGAGTTAAGCTAGGAACTATTTTTCAAACTTATACTCTAATAAGAACATCAATACTCTTCCCTCATTTTGACTTAACCCAAGAAGTGAACCAAAAATTTGCCTATTTCTAAATAAACTACAAGGCATATACTTTCTACCGTTAAACTTTAAGGAATGTTATTTTTAGGGTTTTTAATTTACTAAGTTTAAGATCTAGTTGTTCCTAACCAGTTTACCTATTAGTCAAACTCAAGTCAATTAGCCAAAATTGAATACAATTATTTTTATAATTTTTTGAAATTTTTCAAATTTTTATGGTTTTCAAATAAGTATGCAAATGCAAAAATATGTACAAATGAATGCGAAGGAAGAAGACGTACCGAGCATACCCCCAAACTTGAACTTGACAGTGTCCTCACTGTCATGCTAAACCAAGAGGGTCAAAATACCGGCACTCCCCTGTTTATTTATTTATAAATTTTTTATTGTTAAGAAAAAAAAAATATATACAAAAAGACCCTCCCCCAAACTTCATTTAAACTATGTTAGACATTACTGCCAAACTTTGCATAGACCAAACGTCAACACCAACCAGTTGAAAAATTTATCAGTAAAGAGTATTGGTTGGTGGAAGAATAAGTTGTAGCGATCCAAAAAGAATTGGGAAAGATAGAAGTGGTGGTATGGACGGTGTGGAGGTGAATATACAGGAGGTGGTGATGCATCAAAACGAGAATGTGAATGATCAGCAATCAGTGGAATATTGGCATTCTCGTAGCTTATTAAAAGAAATGGGGGTGGTTCAACTTCTAAAGGAGAAGGTTGATTAACCACAATACCCCCAAAATGTTCCTGTGGGTCCTCTATTGACTTGGCATCATCCATCAATTGCATATGATATTCAATTATAAGGGAACTGATCTCCTCGATGTCCGCCATAGTCCAACCGAAAACTTGCCGCCTATCTTGTAAGACTTTTAAAAGGGCGTTCTCTTGCTCAAGGACTAGAGAAGCCGATATGATAATGGGAAAGGTCTCATTCTCACCTATGTAAGCATATTTAAGGTGAGGCGGTAAGGACATGAGTTCGAGTTTCCGAGACGAAAGAATCATTGCGGAATCTACCTCGAACTCAAAGGACTCCAACACAGGTTCGAAATCACTGCAAACAACCGATTCGGATGGTTCAACTAACTCATCCACAAATTCAAAAGACTCATATTCGGGCTGTGAGTCGTCATCATCCGAAAAAGTGAAACATTCATAATTCATATCGGTTGTGTCAACGGTGGTAGGCTCAAGGAGGGACGCACTAGTGGCGTCAAAACTGTTTTCATCAAACAAGAATCTTTCAAGCTCGCAGTCCTCCTGCGTGATTTCATGAATAGAGCAAACTTCTCGTGTACTAGTTTTAGGCACGGGGGGGGGGGCAGACTTCCCATCTTATAAATATTGAACTCATTAGACATCTTCCCAAAGGATAGAGTCATGGAGCCATTGCGACAGTTTATTACAGCATTGGAAGTGGCCAAAAATGGTCGACCGAGAATCACCGGAATTTGGTTTCTTGGGTTAGCAACAGGTTGTGTATCCATAACAATAAAATCAACGGGGAATATGAACTCCCCAACTTTGATCAACACATCCTCTAGCTCACCCCTTGGATGGGTGATTGATCGATCAGCCATTTGGAGAGTACAACGAGTGGGTTTCAACTCTCCAACCCCTAATTGTTCGTACACGGAGTAGGGAAGCAGGTTAACACTAGACCCAAGATCTAAAAGTGCTCGATTAATTTTCTTATCCCCAATTGTGATTGAAATCGTCGGACAGCCGGGGTCCTTTCGTTTTTGGGGTAAGGTTTGATGGTGGTTAATAGCATTGCTCACTGCACTAGCCACTAGCACTTTCTTGGGTACTTGAGATGCCTTTCTCTTCGAGGTGCATAGGCCCTTTAAGATTTTCGCGTATGAAGGGACTTGTTGGATTGCATCCAAGAGGGGTATATTTATGCTAACCTGTTTAAATAACTCCACAATCTTCTCCATTTGTGCAGTTGGTTTATTGGGACTCAGCCTATTTGGAAATGGAACATTTTGAAGATTTGTTGAGTCAAAAGTCTGTGGAGTAGAATGTGGAGTAGGAACGGCACCCCGTGTAGATGTGTCGTGTTGTGAGAAATGGGTCCGTTCAAGTTAGAAGAAGTAGAGCCGTGTGAAGGGTGGAGAATAGGCTCTAAAGAAAAAGGTGAAGAAGAAAGTGAAGAAAATGAAGAAGGGGAAGATGACGATGGAGAAGAAGAAGAAGAAGAAGAACCACCGGCGAGGATGTCATCACTAACACCCACATTATTTTGCAACACTCTTCCGGATCTCAACGTGGTCACCGCATTTACATTGTGATTGTGATATGCGTTTTGTGTGTGACCGGGATTTTGCATTGGTTGAGATGGAAGCTTTCCCTTTTCTCTCTCGCTCAACGCAGCAGTTAATTGTGCAATTTGTGCCTCAATAGATTTGATACTTTGATCGTGTGAAGCATTGTTATGCATCAAAGACTGAACATAATTTTCAAATCTTGCTGCGGATTCTGTAGATTGCTTGAGAAATGCATCTAGACTTTTTTCGAGCGAGATAACCTTATCATCATTTGGTTGAACCAAATTGTTCGTTTGATTTGTATAAGGTTGTTGTTGGAAAGGTTGCTGGTTTTGAGTTTGTGAAGGTGCTTGTTGTTGTTGTGGAGGAGGAGGTCTTTGAAAATTGTTATTCCTTTGGAACTGTTGATTTGGGTGACTCCTCCACCCCGGATTGTATGTCGAAGAGTACGGATCGTTTCTTTGTCGTTGCTGAAATGCAGCATTGACTTGATCCTGTCCTTGAGTAGATGCATTATAAGGACACTCTTCGGTTAGATGTGATGGATTCGCACAACAAGCACAAACAGTTCGTGGAGGTAAAGCAGGGGCAGGAGAAGACGATGAGATTTTGGTCTCAATGGCTTCTAGCTTTTTCATAAGTGCGGCCATCTCGGCCTTCATAGCAATCGACATATCTATTTGATGTATGCCTGCCCTAGATTGACCAATAGAAGAAGATGATGTGGTCTTGGTACTCTCCCACTGAATTGTTTGCTCACTAAGATTCTCAAGAAACTGCCACGCTTCGTCGCTAGACTTGGAGAGAAAATGACCTTGACATATGGTTTCTAGCAACTGCTTCGTTGCCGAGTTCAATCCCTCGTATAATGTTTGGCAAAGTTGCCAACTTTCGATCCCATGATGAGGGCATTGAACAAGTAGGTCTTTAAATCTCTCGAAGCACTTCCAAAATGGTTCGGAAGGAAGCTGTGAAAATTGTATAATCTCGTTACGGATTCTAGCAGTTTTATGATGAGGATAGAACTTTTTCAGAAAAGCTCTCACAAACTCGTCCCAATTTCTAATGGAGTGTGATGCGGTGCTGTATAGCCACTTCTCGGCTAGGTCACATAAGGTGAAAGGAATGACCCTTAGCCTTATAGCGTCATCACTTAATTGGGTCGTTTTCATCATAGCGCACACATTTTGGAATTTATTGATAAAGATATACGCATCTTCAGATTCCAAACCATGAAATTTTGGCAGCATATTGATGAAATGTGGTTTTATTTCAAAATTGTCCCCATTTGCCGATGGGGGTGAAAGACATGTAGGTAAAGAAGTGCGGACGGGGTAGAAGAGATCCTGGAGCGCAACTCGTGCGGGCGCTACAACAGGCGGAAGATTCGGGTTATTCGCACCTAACGGAGGTGGAATCATTCCCGTCGGTAAGGTATCGTTGGGGTTGAATCCCGACATACCTTCGAATGAAGAATTTGAAGGTGGGGGTAAGGAAATGGAGGGAATTTCGACTTCGGTGTCGAAAGGTTCGTCGGTCGGTACCAACGAAACACGGACTAATCGGGCGTTAGTATCCCTAGTCCAAAGTGATATACACTAAAGGAGTAGTGTAGTCAGAAAAAAAAGAAAAAAACAGAATGTGGGGGTAAGATAACGTCAATGAGAAGAAGTGGTGTAAGTGAGTTGCAAGATTTCTTTAGCGACAAGTTGCAAGTTTTGAAAAGATTTTTCTTTTTTTTTTTATGTGAGAGTTTTGCAAAGAGGTTTTTGAAAAGAGACTTATGACACAACTGTATCAACCACACATGCACAATCAGGCCTAGATCAAGGGTCACCTAGGTCTGCTAGACAGCTCCTAACTAGGGCTAGAAATAGGACCTCAAACCGCCTCTTCACCGACAATTACGGCCAGGTAAGTGCCAGGTAAGTGGGAAGGAACCACAACAGTGGGCCTAATTAATAACCACTAGCCTAGACACACTTTCCTAGACACCGTAAGGTCAGGTTAGGATAAACGGCCGATGCCTATACTAGTCCTTTTCCTAGTGAGCTCGATGTCCTTAGGGCTGAGTCTAGTATTTTTTAATTAATTGTGGTCGATGCAAATGCTTTAAGTGTTTTCTGGGGTCCTGGGAAGGGTGATGAAATCCCCACCCAATCTGAGTTTGGTCAATTAGCCCCTTAAAATCCGATTAAATTATGCAAAACAATAAAATTCACTTGCAATCAATTTTTTAGCGCGGCGCAAAGAAACCTGCAGAAAATCTGTTATTTAGAAGGGAGAAGATTTTTTTTTTAGCGCAAAGAATTCCTGCAGAAGATTTGGCAAAAGATATATTGTAGGTTGCAGAGGAGAGAAGGAGAAAACAAACCAACAGATTTTTAGATGCTGACGTGGCCAAGTCGCGGAGGAACCGCGGTCCAGGGGGCACTTGTGCGGCGGAAGCGCGGTCGTATGAGCTGATCTCTCTCTGAAAAAAATTGCACTGCTCTGTTATCAAATTTCCCTTCTGTTCTGATATGCACTTTTCTGATTTGCCCTCTGTAAATCTCCAGATCCGCGATTCTTCGCTGTTCTGCAAGATTCAAACAATACACCCTTCAAACAGATCAAAATTGATAATTTTTATTTCTTTTTTTTATTTTCAGATTTTTATAAATTTTTTTTATTTAAAATTTATATCAACCCGAAATTACACAGAAAGAAATTTTACGCCATCCCCGGCAACGGCGCCATTTGATTAGTCCAAAAATATATGTTTACCGCAATCAGAAACGGCGTCGCTTTGCAGCTAGCCAGTGAATACGGGTCGATCCACAGAGATGGGTAATTTTCTTAATGTGTTTTTACGAGTTGATTCCAAATGTTGTTTGGATTGATTTCTTAATTCTAGAAAACCTAAATCTATCAATAAACTAAATTAATCTAAATTAAAGTCTTGCTAGGGTTAGGCTTAGGGGAAGTTTGGAGATTAAAGGTTTCCTCACCGCTTTCAATGCCTTATTTTAGATCTATTAGATGTTATAGTAATTATCAATAAAGTGGATTAGAATCTTTTGGAAAGATATTTCTTCCTCTAGATTCTTGTCCTTCCTTTATCGATAATTACCCTAACCTCCATGGAAAACGCGCCCAACCGGTCCTTTATACTACGGTTCACCGTTACCTCGAGGGATAAGGTGCCGTAGGGCGCGGTTGTGCGTGCATGCATGGAGTTCTAATTCTTAGTTGTGAAGGGGCATGAAAGGGGTGGGAGATCTCATCTCTCAAACCTTTCCCTAAGGCTAACCCTAACAAGCGAGGAGATTACTCGCTCATTAGGGGATTAAAAGACATTGTAATTAAAAGAGAATTAAAACTAAGAAATAAAAGTAACTTACTAGTTTTATTGATGGCTCCCTCCAAGCAAGAATACAGAACAGATCTGAATTTGTGTATTGAAAAGAGGCATGAGTTTTACAGATCTGTGATTACAATTTATAGGAAAACAGGAAAACTAGGGTTACAGAGTCTCGCGCATGTGCAATTACAAATATGCCCACGAAAAATCCCAACACCCGCACCGACGCATCGACACAGAAAAATTCCACCGACACGGGCGCTTAATGGCCGCAGAACCGCGGCAAATGTAGGCCTTAGGCCGTGGTTCCGCGGCCCTTTGGTGAGCTCAGTTCACCAAATTTCTTGAGCTGCATTCTGGGTATTTTGGCTTCTTAATTCTTCACTATTTTTCTCTGTTTGGCTTCTTATTCTTCCCCAGATCTTCAATGAAAATTTGTATTGGTCTTTTAACCGTTTCACTCTGACATGTTTGGACCTTGCGTTGCCTTGTACCTATGTGAACTGTTATTAGTCTAGGCTTGACTAGGATCCGTCTACTTGTTGGTCAAAAGTCCCTTTTTTGTGTCTTCTTCTGTCTTTTTCACTGTATTTGCTCCAAGAGCCTGTATCCTGTAATATGCAACAAACGTGCGTCACACTACCACAACCCGATGCCCGGATCTTCCTTAAACCCTAAACTAGCAAGCAATATAAAGAGTTAGGAATGGTTATACTGAATGAACCAAGTCCTTTGTGTCTTCAACCATCATCCCAAGCTCTTAGTGGTCGCGGATCGAATTTGGTTACCGGTCTTCCTCCATCTACGATGATCCATCCGAGGGAAACGACACAAGCTTCAGCCTCGCAAAGCGAGGCAATCGACTCTCCAAGGTTGCTAAAAATGGAGAGTGGAGGTGTAGGATTATCTCACTATGAATTTCTCTCATCACAAATGCTCAAAGAGCAACTCAAGAAGATGAAGAGGAGGTGAGAAAATATGTGGCATGAGCAACTAAAGAAAGTGGCTAAGCTTTCTCCAAGTGAGAATGAGCAAGTAATGAAGCAAGTCAAGAAAAGAAATGAGCAAGGCATGTAGAGAAATATGGTGGTTGCCTCTCTCAATCATGCACCCAAAATATCTCCTCACAATATACAATAAACAAATCCATGCCATACCTCTCTACATGCCATACAATGTTCATGCCACCTCACCCCTTCCACCTCATTTACCAAAATGATTTTCTAAAAAGAAAATCAAATAATGAGGTGTCAAATCTTCAAGAAACTATTCCGTATAAATACGGAATACAACCTGGTATACGTATCGAAATACACATACGCGTATTCGTAAAAAAATACGAATAGCCAAGAGAGAAAATAAATAGTGAACAATAATACTAGAATACACACACACACATATATATATACACACACATAAATAAATTATTAAATCAAAACCTGATTTAATAATCCGGCTCAGTCCTAAGCCGCTAGTATTATCAACCGTCCGATTAAGGTCTGTGCAGCCTGTACACATATTTAATCGGACACCTGTATGTACCAATATACGTCATCTACACCATATCTCCTGAACCATGAAAACCCTCTGTGTGGGACTCTAAAGACTCATCAATATGCTGGCAGTGGGTTTAACCACAAGCACGTCAGCGGCACTAGCTGTACGTAACGTCTACCCAGGTATTTAGCGAAAGGAAGGTCGAAGAGCAAACTCATCCATACTCCTACTGAGCCTGACAGTGACAATCTCCGTACAGTCCGGTTTGTTCATATAAGAGTATCGCATATCGAGTCTAGGGGGGTGGATGAAGTCAGACCCCTAATAACGCGATAATTCGTGTCGGTATGAAAACCCATCACCATCTGAGAAACTACTGATCCTAGATCAGTAATTCCCGACTACCTTGGCCAAGGATTTCTGGTGATGGTCACCCGTGCACTGTGCGACATCAACCCCCAATACTGGGAGAGACGAATCCCCGACGATCCGTTCACTGCCTCTATGTGGCTCGGGATTGTACCTAACTAAAATCTGTTTGCACGACTCCTTTGAGCCATGGTAATGTAGTAATAAAAGCACAGTAGGAACTTGTAAGTCAATGTCGCGCACCTTACGTGTTCGCGGGGAGACGGAATTTTCCAAAAAAGTTTTTTACGGGCTTCGCAACACCGACTAGAACCAAAGATCGTTCATAAACCCTAGCTAGCAAACTACATGAGTTTTAACTACTCGGAAAGAATGTTATACCTCATGATACAAGTCCTTCGGGTCTTCTCCGCTGTCCTCCTCGTTATAGTAGGCTCCAAGGATCGATCCGGATCGTAGCTTCTTCGACGGCCTCCTCGAGTCAAAGACGATCCACCCGAGAGTCTATAGTCCGAGCTCCACCTTAAAACCGAGATAATTAGGGCAACAAGCTTGCAAAACTTGATGGTCTAGGTGATGTAGAGTATGAAGATGGATTTATTTGTCTCTTGAAACCCTAGGATTCTCAACACATGAGAGCTTTTAGGGTTTTGATGTGAGGAAGAAGAATAGAGCTAGCTTGAGGAAAGATAAATGATTTTTTATAATGATAATGATAAAATGAGATGGCTACCTTGACATGACCACAAGCATGGCATGAAAAATATCTCATCAAAATATCTAGGTCATAAAATATCTCATAAAAATATCTAAGTCAAATAGTCAAACCAAGTTAAATGGTCATACCAAGTCAAATGGCCAAACAAAGTCAAGTAGTCAAAACAAGTAGCCATGCCTCAATTACCATTTACAAAAATAACAAATACTTTCCTCCACCTCATAATTGTTTTAATCAAGCAAATGGTTAAAACCCTAATGAGGTGTCACCTTCTATGCCCCTCTCATCCGTATATACATACCCGCATTCGTGTTCCGAGAAACACGAATACAAAGAGACGAAACTGATCCATCAATATAATACTAGGATCCGGCTTAAACCAAAGCCCACTAGTGTTATCCGCTCGAACATCATACGCGTACAAGTGCACGTAAGTGATCGAAGCCCTGCCGTAAATTCATACGACCTCTACACCTTTTGCCCGGTGTAGGGAAACTCTCTATGTGGGACTCTAAAGACTCAACACTACGCTAGCAGTGGGTTTAACCACAGGCCGCAAGCGGTACTAGCTGCATGTAACGGTCCCCAGTTAGATGTCGATAAGAAGGCCGATGAGGAAAACCCATTCGAACTCCTACTTAGCCTGAATGTGACAATCTCTGTAAAGTTCGGTCTGTTCGTGTAAGTGTATCGCATATCGGGCCTAGGGGGCGGTAATCGTCAGACCCCTAATAGCGCAATAAGTCGTGTCAGAGTGTAACCCAAAACACCCTGAGAAACTACTGGAATACCTACCAGTAAATCTCGCTTTCCCTGGCCAGGGACTTTGTGTAATGGCTCTCCGAACACAACACGATATCAACCCCCAATACCGGGAGGGACGAATCCTATCTAACCGCCACTGTCTCCAAGTGCTTCGGGACTACACCAAACTACTACCTGTTTGCACGACTCCTTTAAGCCGTGGTAGGGTAGTAATCAAAGTACAGTGGGAACACACTCGAGGCGAAGTAGCAGCGTCAAGTCGACGGACTAAGCTGCACTCATGTCACCTGGGAACTGCTACCCGACGACAGGTATAATACCCACCAACAGTTCTCAATGAGTCCTTTCCAGTGTACTCATAACCTAATGAGCACCTGCATACTATCTCCAGTACGACGTACTGATGGTTGTGGGACAGACCATCTCCCCTGCTGGGATGAGAAGTGTATACACTAGTCTACTCCGGAGTATCGATACCCCGTCTCGATAATCCTACAACCAGGGACTTATATAAGAATGTGCTTGTAGATTACCCAGCCCCCATTAGTGTGACTGCCATCACAACGCTGGCAATCAAGCAAAGATCCTAATGGCTCTACCAATATGTATAAGTGATATGCTAAGAAAACACATGCACATATTGAGGTAGAAACAAACCAGGTAGCATACTACCATTTTGAGCAAGACTATTAATACAACTGTGAATATCCCAAGCTTCTATTAAGTAATATACAAACCGATATGATACAATAATGGCCTCTAGGGCATACATCACTAACAATCTCCTACTTGCACTAGGACCATGTACTGGCGTATTGCAGACCTATCATCTCGATCAGCAGCTCGAACTGTGGCTGAGGGATGGCCTTCATGAGTGGATCTGCAGTGTTATTCTCCGTATCTACTCTCCCCACCTCGATCTCTCGGCGATCTACGATCTCCCTGATCAGGTGGTACCGCCTCAAAATGTGTCTGGACTTCTGATGGGACCAGGGTTCCTTCGCTAAAGCTATAGCGCTATTGTTGTCACAATACAGAGGTATTGGATCAACAATGGTCGAAACCACCTGAAGTTCTGTGAGGAACTTCTTCATCCAGACAGCTTCTTTTGCGGCATTGCAAGCATCTATGTACTCCGCTTCCATCGTCGAGTCAGCAACGGTGTCCTGCTTGGAGCTTTTCCAACAGACCGCCCCTCCATTGAGGGTAAAGACATAACCCGACATGGACTTGGAGTCATCCTTATCACTCTGGAAACTGGAGTCAGCAAAGGCCTCGATCTGGAGGTCTTTTCCGCCATACACCAAGAACATCTCCTTAGTCCTTCTCAGGTACTTGAGATGTTCTTTACTGCTATCCAGTGCCTCTCCCCTGGGTTTGACTGATACCGTCTTACAACGCTCAATGCGTATGCTACATCTGGTCTGGTACACAACATCACATACATTATAGAGCCTACCGCAGATGCGTAGGGTATAGTTGACATGCGAGCCCTTTCCTAATCAGTCTTTGGAGACATCTCTTTGGATAGGGTGATTCCGTGACAAGCCGGTAGATTACCGCGCTTTGAATCTTCCATACTGAATCTTTTCAGTATGGGGTCGATGTACCTTGACTGCGAAAGTCCCAACATCCTCTTAGATCTATCATGATAGATCTGGATCCCCAGAATGTAGTTGGCATCACCCAGGTCTTTCATGGATAACCTCTATGATAAGAATCCTTTGACTGATTGTAGCATAGAAATGTCATTTCCTATCAAGAGAATGTCATCTACGTACAAGATGAGGAATACCACATTTCTCCCTACAATCTTACTATATATCCATGGTTCATTTGGAATTTTGATAAAGTCGAATTCTTTGACTGCATCATCAAAACAAATGTTCAAACTCCGCGATGCCTGCTTTAGTCCATAAATGGACTTAAGCAACTTGCACACTTTCCTGCTGCTCCCACTCTGAATGAAACCATCTGGCTGATCCATATAGACGCACTCTTCCAAATTTCCATTTAGAGAAGTCGTCTTTACGTCCATCTGCCAGATCTCATAATCGTGGAAGGCAGCAATGGTAAGAAGGATCCGAATGGATTTGAGCATACCCACTGGAGAAAAGGTTTCATCATAGTCCAAACCAGGTCTTTGACAAAAACCTTTTGCAACAAGTCTAGCCTTATAGGTTTCAACCTGTCCATCTACACCAATCTTTTTTCTGAAGATCTATTTCAGCCTATGGGTTTTACCCCTTCTAGAGCAATGTCCAATGTCCATACTTTGTTGGTGTACATGGACTCCATCTCGGTCCGCATTGCATCTAGCCACTTTACCGAGTCGCCGCTCTGAATGGCTTGCTGGAAGCTAGTAGGCTCATCATTGTCAATGATGCAATCCTCTCGATCCCCGTCTATGAGAAAACCATAGTATCTCTCGGGCGGATGAGACTGCCTACTACTTCTGCGGAGTGGCGCGGGGATGTCCGGTTGTTCTGAAATCTCTGGTTCTACCAAACTTTCAGTAATAGCTTGTGGTTCTAGAATTTCTTCCAGTTCTATTGCGCTCCCACTTATCTGATTTTCTAAAAATCCAGTTTCCAAGAAGCAGGCATGACGAGAAACAAATACCTTTTGCTCCTCTGCGTAATAGAAAAGATAGCCCTTGGAGTTCTTTGGGTATCCCACAAAGTTACACTGTACTGAGCGTGCCTCGAGCTTGTCCGCATGCTGCTTTTTGACAAAGCTGGACATCCTCATGTCTTAAAGTGTTTAAGACAGGGTTTCTTCCCACTCCACATCTGATATGGTGTGGTAGGCACTGACTTAGTAGGAACCTGGTTCAAAAGATATGCAGCAGATTCTAGTGCATATCCCCAGAAAGATCGCGGCAACTCAGCCTTACTCATCATTGAACGAACCATATCCAATAGGGTTCTGTTCCGCCTTTCCGATACACCATTGTGTTGTAGCGTGTATGGAGGAGTAAGCTGAGAGAGAATTCCATTCTCTTTTAAGTATTCCAGAAACTCGGCACTTAAGTATTCACCATCTCGATCAGATCTTGTGTCTTAATACTTTTGCCTGTTTGTTTTTCCACTTCATTCTTGTATTCCCGGAATCTCTCAAAAGCCTCGGATTTATGCTTCATCAAGAAGACATGTCCATACCTAGAGAAATCATCCATAAAAGTAATGAAATAGGAATAACCACTTCGTGCATGTGTAGACATTGGACCACACACATCGCTGTGTATGAGTCCTAAGAGCTCGCTCGCTCTTACTCCGTGTCCAGTGAACGGAATCTTTGTCATCTTTCCAATGAGACAAGATTGACAAGTTTCATAAGACTGATATTCGAACCGATCCAAATATCCCTCTCTATGTAACTTCGTCAATCGTGTTTCATTGATGTGACCCAGTCTACAATGCCATAAGAAAGCCTGATTTAATTCCGGAGACTTTCTTTTAAGTGTGTTCTGGACACTGAAAACCTGAGCTTGATTTAATACATATATACCGTTATCTAATATACCTGATGTTTCCTGATTTAAAATCAGGAAAGCCTACGGAAGAAGCATCACGTGCTAGCACGTGACCAGCAGTCACGTGTTGGCACGTGACATTTAAAAGCAGCGGACTCATTCTCTGATTAAATCAAGAAAAAGGCTCCAGACCAGGGTCACGTGCTCACACGTGACCAGGGGTCACGTGGTGGCACGTGACGGCTAAGCAGCGGCCAGAAGGCAGAGTGCAAAAAGAAGAAGAAAGCTCGTTCCAGGGGGTCACGTGCTTACACGTGACCAAGGGTCACGTGCCTACACGTGACCATGGGTCACGTGGCCACACGTGACCGGCTTTCAAAGCCTATTTATTTAACAGAATCAAATTCTGAAGAGATCATTCAAATCTTTCCAAAGGAAAATGATTATTTGGAACCGACTGAACTAAAGATTTAAAGGTGATTAAATATCACCCATCTATGTAAAAATCTTGAACTTGGAAAGATTTCCCCTTAAAATCTAATCGAAATAACAAAGGAAAATCTTTGGATTTAAAATCCAATGGTGAATAAAATTCACTTAATAATCCAAAGGTCCAAACGAATAGTGAGTACAAATCAAATCTCTCAATGAAAAATTCATCAAAACTAATTGATTCTGCTTCTTCTCCTATAAATAGGAGCCAAGAGACACACAGAGAGGGAGATACAGAGATCGAGACATAGAGAGAGAGAAAAATAGAGCCTTGAGACTTTGGAGGAATTTGGATCTTCTGCAAAGAAAAAACCTTAGGTAAGAAGGGAGAGGCTTTCAAGAAAAAAGAGAATTAAATTCTCGAAAGAGTTTAACTCTGATATTAAAAAGAAGAACTTAGTTATCTCTTTAGCAGAAGATCTGCAAAGTGCACATCTCCCCATGAATTGAGAATTTAATTCTCATTGGGTTGAGATCCTGCCATGCAGATCCAAAGCATAGAGAGGGAATGGATGTTTGAGATCTCATAGAATTTTGGGAATTTAATTCCTTCAATTTAAAACTAGGGTTTAACCCTATGTCATAGGAATTTAATTCCTTCAATTTAAAATTAGGGTTTAACCCTATGTTATAAGAATTTAATTCCTTCAAAATGAATAGAACCAGGGTTAACCCTAGTTAAGAACTCAAATCTGTCAAAATAACAGAAATTTAATTCCTCTAAAGTTTATTGCTAGGGTTTAACCCTATGAAGAATTTGATTCTTAAAAAGATAAACACATCTTCAAACAGGCAGGGTCACGTGCTACCACGTGACCCCTGTAAAGAGCCACCGCTAAAACTTTGAGGCAACGCCTCACGTGCTTCACGTGACCCCCAAAGCGCGCAAAGAAAAAGCAAAGGAAAAGAAGCTCTGGGGCGCCCTCACGTGCTACGATGTGACCCCTGAAAAGATCTACAAAAAAGAAGCTCTGGGGCGCCCTCACGTGACCCTCAATGAACATCACGTGCCTACACGTGATGGCTTTCAGAATTAAAAGTGTTAAACACTTATCTGCAGAACAAAATAAAGAGCTCTAGGGCGCCCTCACGTGCTACCACGTGACCCCTTGGCCGAAGCTTAAATAGACAAACATCAGAATGCCCATCACGTAATAGCACGTGATACTTCAAAGTATTCAAGACTTTTGACCGAATAAAATAAAGGGAAGCAGGGCGCCCTCACGTGTTACCACGTGACCCCTCTTGCCTTAGTGTTTAACACTAAATTGAAACTCTGTTCCCAGTGTTTAACATTGATTTACTTTAGTGTTCAACACTAATTTGAGATTTCTGTTGCCAGTGTATAACACTGGTTTATTTTAGTGTTTAACACTAATTTGAACCCCTTGTTGCTGGTGTTTAACACTAACTTTAGCCCAATTGGCTAAGTGTCTAGAGGCAAAGTCTCTCCTCTAATGGACCGACAGAGGGCCAATATCCTAAACATGATTGGACTTAGCCCAAGCTGGCCATAAGTCCTCAATTCAAATTCAACTGAGCCAATGGGCTCATAATATAATTAATTGGTCTTGATTCCAAATTGGGTCAAAGATTATTTAATCTACCTCGGTTTAAGGGTACATCTCTTCACTCCTTTGATACTCGGCATTGTAATTCCTCAACGTCTTCAAAGAGGTGACGGGTCCCGATGACCACATATTGATACGGACTGTGGGGTCCTTAAACCCATGGACTATGACGTCCTTAACCTTGACCGAGATGTCTTAAAACTAACTTTGGACTGTGGAGTCCTTAAATCCATGGACTATGAGGTCCTTAACTTTGACCGAGATGTCTTAAAACTAACTGTGGACCGTGGAGTCCTTAAACCCATGAACTATGACGTCCTTAACCTTGACCGAGATGTCTTAAAACTTACTTTGGACTGTGGAGTCCTTAAATCTACGGACTATGAGGTCCTTAACCTTGACCGCAACGTCTTAAAACTAACATTGGACCGCAATGTCCTTAAACTACCTATGGACCGCAACGTCCTTAAATTACCTACTGACCGTGATGTCACTAAACTAAACAACAGGGCTCCCTTAATTGCTCTATTGTTGGATCTAAACGATCCCGTTAAGTCGATCTTAGTCTGAAAATTAGACTAACGTATCCTTAACAAATGTTTAAGTCGATCTTAGTCTCGAATGAGGCTAATGTATCCTTAAACCCAAACCCCCAAACCCAAATCTAAGATAATACGGATTTGGACTAGTCCACGCCCTACGGGCAACGACATAACTCAGTCTCCGTATACAATCTACGGGCAACCAAACATAAAACCAACACACACGACACGAAGTGACCATCTGTAGAAGGAGAAAGTGGTTACCGCGATGCGGTAGCGTAATTAACTGCAGGGGCTTACGCCTGCAGGGAAGAGCGTCCCAACAATCAAAAACCCCTCAAGCGAGGGGGAATCTGACGAAGTCTGCTACATCGGACGCATCCATTTAAACCTTCGATATACGGTACCATAAATCAACTTGGCATCTTCGGAGAGGTAGACGGATAGCACCAATTAGCATCTGCCCCGAACCTCAGGCGAGACCACCACGCGTCCCACCGTCTTTCGGAGGGGAACAGATTCTGGCACGCCCGGTGGGACCTTTTTCTCTTTCCACTCCACACTTCGTGTGTCGTGATTCGCGAACCAATCGCGGTTCGCTAATGGTTGCCCTTGGGTTTCGAAGTACTAAGATTTGGTGTTTCGTTTGCTGCAGAAAGCAAAGAATCAATGGCCTCCACTTGTGCGACATGCTCGGACTGCAATTGCAACCAACGCTTTGCCTCGCCAGGAGGTATAGCCTACGGACCCCAAGCTGCATCGCTATTCACAATGCCCGTGGAACAGGTCACTCGAGCCACCACAGGATTGTTTTTTGGGACCATGCTCCCGCCGACAAGCTTCACCGCTCCGGTGCTGACAACGGAAGCTCCCAAGAATTCGGTCTTTGATCGTCTTACCCCTGCCGCGGCCCCTCTCAATGGGTCGCCCAACACCAGTGCCTCGGTCTTCTCCAAACTGGGCCAGAGCTCCCGCGGAACCGCAATGGGGCCTGCAATCCCAGAGAAGGCTGCTCCTAAGAAAATAACCAGTCTCGCACCTGAAGTCGTCAAGGCGGCTTCTCCTTCCAAAAAGTCGGTCCTTACAAGATTGACTGTTCCAGCTTCCACTCCTGCTACCCAAAGGACATCAGTCTTTAACAGGATGGCACCAGCAACGACCCCCCACCTACACAGGGGGCAAGACGAGACTATCGCCCTCACCAAGCCGGTTCCATCAGCACGACGCGCTCGACGTCGTTACTGGCGCCGAGTGAGGAAGGCCGGAGGCAACTCCCCTTCTGGGCTAACTCCTCCAGCCCCGATGGCAGAAGTTAATGCTGCTGTTCCAACCGGGAACAACTTTGAGATGCTAAATAAGGTGCGTAGGAATTCTCCTACCGCGGCGCTAAAGAAGTCTCCCCATCCGCTGAAAAGGGCTATAGAAGTAAAGCCAGAACAGCCCCAATCTCCTCAACAGCTGTCCTCCCGAATCTATAAAGTCAGGCGGCAGGCCCGAGACTCGATGATCGATCCAAATTTCTCCCGCCAACACAAGAAGCTGAAAATCCAACAGGAAGCCAGTCACTAGGCTAAGCCACGAAAAGCTGTCTGGGTGCTCACCTCGACGGCCCCCTCAACTTCCACTGCTCATAAAAAGAGGAGGCCGGAGAAGATCCCCGGGCCTGCAACGAGAGCTAAAAGCGCTGAACCCAGACGCCCTAAGGCTGGGGGCAGGATGGTCCACACTGTATACATGGCGTCGGGGAAGGAAGACAGCCGTGCGTCGATAGGTCATAGACCGCTTACACGGTCAGTAACCAAAGCTCAGGAGCAACAGCAAAAGCTCCAGGAAATGATGATTGCAATGGCCGCGCTTACTGGGCCGAAAGAAAGCCCCGAGGCGTCCTCGGATCAGCAACAAGAACAGGAAACTGACGCTGAGTTCCTTCGGCGAATATTGGAAAAGAAAGATAGAGAGGCTGCAGAACAAGCGGCCAATATAAAGAAAATAGCCCACTTATTCCAGGACATGGTGGGAATGATGATCCAACAAGACCCACCTGTTGAGGACCCTCCGATCGTCCTTGAAGACGACAGGGGAGAAACGTCAAATCCACCACCGTCTCTCTCAACGGCCAAGGAGGAGACAATCTCTAAGGCTGACTTGGACGACTATATAGCCCAGCAAATCCGGGTTCATCATGCAACTGAGGCAGCTGGTCAATTCGTAAAAACGGGGCGACCATATCCGAGCTGGTACGACCAAATCAAATATCCGTCGGGTTATACAACACCAAAATTCCACGTGTATAAGGGGACCGGCAATCCCCATCAACATGTTGCCCAGTTCAGGGCCCTTTGCGGTAACACCGGCGGTGATGATAAACTGTTGCTTCGTCAGTTCGTGGGCAGCTTATCAGAAACATCATTCGAATGGTATTCGGAACTCCCGAACGATTCTATCAAGACGTTCGCTGAAATGGAGTTGCTATTCACTCAGCGATTCGCGAGAGCCAGCGAACGCACTCCAATAACGGCATTGATTAATGCCAGGGTAAAATCAGGCGAGACGTGGGTCCAGTACGCCATACGTTGGCGAAACTTGTGGTCGAAATGCGAGCAACGCATTGAGGAAGCGCCCACGGTGGGCATGTTTGTGAGAACCCTAGACCCTCATGCGACTATCTCCCAGTTTATGATGTTCTTTAAGACAACCACATTCCAGGCTCTAATCGACAAGTTGGCCCAGATGGACCAGATGGGTCATAGACCGTCTCTCCCGAAGCCCGAGCCTCGGAGTGACAAGGGTAAAGGAAAGGCAACCTTCGTCGCGAATGCTCAGCAGCAACCTAGTGCCCCAAAGCTGGCGGATCAACTGGAAGAAAGACGCCGGTATTATAATGAGAAGATGAAGCGCCCCTACTCGTTCCCACGGGACAAGACGAAACGGCTATTCGAGCTGGCAGTACGCAACAGACTTATAAACTTGCCAAATCCAAGGTGACCGCCACAACCCACTGAGGTGAACAACCCCAACTATTGCCCTTACCATCAAACGGTAAGCCATCCGATTGAGGATTGCTTCGTTTTCAAAGAATGGATTGAAGATCAATACCTCCAGGGAAAGTTTGCGCTGTCTGAAAAGTGGAAGGTGAACCCGCCACAGCCGCATACTCCTAAGAAAGCAGACACACCGGGGGCAACCTGTTCTTTCATTGAGGAAGCTCCATGGGAAGTCGTGCTATCAGCTAAAACCAGAAGAATGCTGAGTGATCTTCATGCGTGCCCAGCGGTCGAATGGAAGGACCCGCTTGAACCTCAAATCATCGAAGGGATGTTGAAGCCGCGCCCAACTACGAAGAGCGGTGGTGATGGCCCAAGTACTCACACCCAACCGTCAAAACCTTCAAAGAAAAAGAAGAAGAAATCCAAGAAGCCCGTGAAGCCTGGAGACAAGCGCACGGATTTACAGAAACAGATTGATGCGCTGGAAGAGTACAACCAAAAAGCGCGGACTCCCGTCACGCTACAAGAATTCCTCAACCACGTCTTTCAGGAAGAAGATGAGGGAGCGAGCTCATCGGATGAATCCGAGGGATATGTGGCGAGTTGTCATGTGATCTCCCACTCGGAAGGCGAGAAAACTCCTGGCACTAAGAAACTGGGGGCACAGCCTGAGCCAGAACTTATATGGCCAACAGAGGGAATGATCGACGCCTTTCTGGACGAGATTCGTTTGAAGAGTAAAGCCGATCAGGAGCGTGAGATGGCTGCATCGGAAGGAGCCAAGCGCAGGCGACTAAACGAAAGAATCGAAGCACTCCCGCCAGATCGAAAGACATCCGATGCGAATAAAAACGTGTTCAAGACGAGGAAAAGATTCGCCAAAGCCATGTCAATGGGAATGAAGCTACCACCCTCAGAAGAAAACGCGTTCGATGGGGCGGAGGGACACCCTAATTATTGCGCATATCATCGGAAGATTTCGCACCCCACTGAGGAGTGCGACGCTTTTAGGATATGGTGGCAGGGATATGTTGCTCACCAGCAACATTTTAAGCGCATGAAACGCAGAACTCGTCGGGAGCAGAGAAGTACAACTGACAGGCACAAAAGAATTACCGGCAGCTGTCACATGGTCGACGCCGAAGGATCACAAGTTCTCACCTTCGGGAGCGACTCTGATGAGGAAATAGCTTTGGGCCCTCTCTTTAAAGAGTCCGTCTTAAGGAAAGGGGAAGAACCGGAGGCCTGCGAGAACATTCAGCTGCACAATCGCTCGCTCCCGGAAAAGAATCTCGGGCCCGCAAATAGAAAAGATAAGGGAAAGGAAAAGGTCACTGGGGATATCGCCTTAGATGACCAAGTCATGAAAGAGCTGACTGCTAAGGACCCTCCCAGGAAGGGTAAGCTGGACTACAACATCCTAGCGCACCTAACGAAGCTACCTTCTCAGCTCAGCATTCTCGATGCCCTCCTATTATCCAAAGAAGCGCGAGATTCATTAATCAAGGCGTTACAAGAACCCGAGCAATTCCAAGCCTTCCTCGCCGCAGAAAGGATGAAGGATGAACTGGAAGATGTGCACACGGCCGACATCACGTTCGGTGACGAAGACCTTCTCCTCGGGACGAGCGACCACAACCGTCCCCTATATATCTCTGGATACTGCCATGATATCAAGATAGGCAAGATCCTGGTGGATAATGGATCCTCCGTCAATCTCCTTAATGTTCGGGTGTTGAAGGAAATCTGCATGAGCGTACAACATCTCGCTCGTGACAAAATTACCATCTCCGGATTCGACTCCCAGTCATCATGGACTCTCGGATCTGTAATACTAACTTTAAGCTTCGGACTACTCGTCACGGACATCAAGTTTCACGTCATTGACGCCAAGACCTGCTACAACGCCTTGCTCGGTCGTTCTTGGTTACATGAGTACAACATCATCCCTTATACACAGCATCAGTGTATGAAGTACTTCAAGGATGGTTTTGAGTATACCGTAACAGGTGAGCTGAACCCATTTTTCGTGAACGAAGTCCGCAAGTACGAAGATGCAAAGTACTTTTTGCCAGACTTCGAGGATACAGAAAAGTGTCGCAAGCCGGAGAACAAAGTCGTCGCCACCATCCCTGTTTTCGGGAGCGATACCGAAAAAGAAGAAGAGATAGTTTATGCTGGGCCGTCTCGACGCAACAACCCGGGAACGTCCGCCCCCATGTTGATCTTCAGAAGTGACTCGGAAGATGAGGTTAATGCCGTGTTCTCCAGTCGGCCGTTAATACAAGCATCCCCTAGTGATGATCAGAGTTTGCAAATCACCATGGTGCCGCGAAAACACTACGAGGAGCTCGACGCACTTCAAGCTTACAATGTGCAGGACCTGCAGACGTTTTACGTCCCTCCCAGGCGAAAGGGTGAAAAGGTGATCCTATTCTACCAATCCACAGAAACGAGAGTGGAGAAAGAAATCTGGCATGGCGCGGATTCTACTCTCGACAGGCTCCAACCCATCCGTTTGCCTAGATATTACACAAATGGACTAAAGAGGCTATTGAAGCGCCAAGGAGTACCCTTAAAACAGACTGTTCGACAAGCTCGGTTCTACAACAGGATTTGGGAGGTCCCTGGGACTCAACACAAATTGCCCAACGGGAGAATGGAAACACTTGGGCTTGGATATGTGAGATCCAGGAAACGGGAGCGAGTCCACGGCAGCTATGCCATATATAACTTCGATGAGGAGGAGGACACCCTGTCGGGGAATGCTAACCCCTCGTCAAAACTGGATCCCACGAGTGAAGTGCCGAGTCCGTCATTTAAAGAACAAGTGGACAAGCTTATCAGGAAAGCAGGTCAAAAGGCTCGTGAAGACCACAACCGCGAGATGGCCATCTACGAAAAAGCCAGGACGCAACGTCTGTTTCAACAGGCTGCAAAAGATGAAGATGCTCATCCCCGTCAACCCGTTGTACAAAAGGCCCGACGCAGAGGCAGAAGTAAGTCAAGAAGAGAAAAAAGGAGCCGACAACAACGACGCAGGATTAGAGAGTTACGTGAGCGGGCATTGCGCGGTCCGGATTTGTCCCTCACGAAGAAGATGAGTCGAGCGTATTCCTTCCCTCGAGACAAGACGGAGAAGTTACTCGAGCTCGCTATAAAACATCAAATGATCGCGCTTCCGGAGTCTAAGCACCCTGAGCAAGCTAAAAAAGTTCCTCATCCGGGTTATGGCTCTTATCACCGAGCCGTAAGACACCCTATCAAAAACTGCTTCACCTTCAAGAACTGGGTCGAAGACCAGTACCAACGAGGCAGATTTGCTTTATCCAGCAGCTGGAGGGTAACGCCGCCACAAAAGCATGAACCCAAAGCCGCAAGAGCAGAGCCAGATCCACATGGGTCTTGGAAGCGGATTCGCACTTGTCGCATGATTACAATATTAAAAGAAGAGCCCGAGAACATGGATGACATCCCCTGGTGCTTTGAGAACAGCAATGACGAGATGATCTCAGAATTTCCGCCGGCTCTGAAAGAACTGGAAGATGTCATACATACTACTGCAGATAGCCTCAAGAAGATTGAGTTGGGGTCGACAGATGATCCGCGACCGACATTCGTCAGCGAGTTGCTCTTTGAAGAAAGGGTGGCTGTGTTGAAAAACATGCTTATGCAGCACAGAGATTGCTTCGCATGGAACTATTCCGAGATGCCAGGATTAGATCCAGAGATTGCTGTGCATAAATTAGCAATATCCCCAGATATCAAGCCAGTCAAACAGGCGCCGAGAAGGATGCGGCTCGAGCTTGAAATGAGCATTAACGCCGAAGTTAAGAAACTGATTGATTCTGGGTTTATCCAGGAGGTACAGTATCCTGACTGGGTCGCCAACATCGTCCCGGTAATGAAGAAAAACGGGACAGTGCGCATATGTGTGGACTTCCGAGATCTCAATAAAGCCTGCCCGAAGGACGATTTCCCAGTACCGGTCACCGAACTGATGATAGACAATACGTCCACTCATGAGGTTTTCTCCTTTATGGACGGTTCATCAGGATACAATCAGATAAAGATGCATCCCGACGACCAGAAGCATACCGCTTTCCGGACCCCTTTGGGTATATTCTGCTACAAGGTTATGCCCTTCGGTCTAAAGAACGCCGGTGCTACCTATCAAAGGGCCATGACAAAGATCTTCGATGATCTCATACATGAAATCATCGAGTGCTATATTGATGACCTCGTAGTGAAGAGCATGTCATACGAAGAGCATTTAGAGCATCTGAAGACCGTATTTCAACGCCTTCGGCAATATAATTTGAAGATGAATCCCCTCAAACGCGCGTTCGGAGTCTCCTCGGGTAAATTCTTAGGGTTCATCATCCGACACCGAGATATCGAAATAGATCCATCTAAGATCAAGACGATTATGGAGATGCCACCCCTAAGGACTCTCAAACAGCTACGGTCTCTCCAAGGAAAGCTCGCGTACATCCGGCGGTTTATCGCCAATCTTTCAGGCAAGTGCCGTCCTTACAGCCACCTGACGAAGAAGGGAACTCCGTTCGTCTGGGACCGAAAATGCCAAAGCGCGCTAGATGAAATCAAGCAATACCTGCAGAACCCGCCGGTGCTGGCTGCTCCAGTCAAGGGGAAGCCTCTTATTCTTTATACAACAGCCCTCGAAGGTTCCTTAGGCGCATTATGGGCACAGGAGAATGATCGAGGGAAGGAGAGAGCTCTTTACTACTTAAGTCGAGTTCTGCTGGGGGCAGAAAGCAATTACTCCCCTATCGAAAAACACTGCCTGGCGTTAATCTTCGTGATAAAAAAACTCCGGCACTATGCGTTGGCACATGAAGTCCGTCTTATATCAAAGGTGGACCCCCTAAAATATCTAATGTCAAAGGCCATATTGACAGGGAGACTCGCTAAATGGGCCCTACTCTTAATGGAGTTTTCAATAACCTATCAGCCGCTTAAGGCAGTGAAAGGCCAAGCCATTGCCGACTTCCTTGCTGAGCATCCAGTACCTGCCGGTTCTCCTCTAAATTGCGATTTGCCGGACGAACATGCGTTTGACGCGATCGACGATAGTGATACCCGATGGGAGCTTTATTTCGATGGAGCGTCCTCCGTAAAGAAGCGCAAACAAAATACCCCAATGATCAAATCGGGGGTAGGCCTCATCTTCGTAACTTCACAAGGAGGGATAATGCGCTTCGCTTTCTCCTTAACAGAACCGAGGACGAACAATGAAGCCGAATACGAAGCTTTGATAGCAGGCCTCGAGATCGCCATTGACATGGGAATTGAAAACCTCCTCATATATGGGGATTCTCAACTGGTCGTTAGTCAAGTAAACGGCGACTACCAAACGTGCAAACCGGAGTTGATAAAGTATGGTGAAAAGGTGCGACAACTGTTGACCCAAATTCCCTCCTATACTCTGGAAAGTATACCACGCGCGGAAAATAGCAAAGCAACGCGTTGGCCAAGCTCGCTAAGGAACTGGCTGACGAGAACCTCGATGACGTCAGAATCGTGGTACAAAGCCGTCGGGTGCTTGCCCCAGCAGAAATATCTCCGGAATCATCCGAAGAGAAGGGAGTGACTGAGCAGACGACCCTACAAATAAAAGACCGTGAGAAGGCTGAGGACTGGAGGGAGGTCTTCATAGACTACTTTAAGTCCCACCGAATGCCCGAAGAAACGTCCTCAAGACATCAGCTCATGAAAAGAGCTCTGTCTTTCGCCTTCGTCAACAATACTCTGTACAAGAGGTCGTTTGATTCCCTGTGGCTGAGATGTTTAGGACCTGACAAAGCAGAAAGAGTCGTTCAGGAAGTTCATGACGGAATCTGTGGTTCTCATCAAGCAGGCCCGAAGATGAAGTTAAAAATTAAACGGATGGGTTACTACTGGCCCACGATGATCCAAGACTGCCTCGAGTATGCGAAGCAATGCCACTCGTGCCAAATCCACGGGGATTTCATCCACCAGCATCCGAATCCACTACATCCAACGGTGGCTAGCCGGCCATTCGAAATGTGGGGGACTGACATAGTCGGCCCCATCGAACCAGCATCGTCCATGGGACATCGTTTCATCCTGGCGACGACTGATTACTTCTCCAAATGGGCGGAAGCAGTACCGCTGAGGGAAGTGAGGACGGAGAATATTCTCCACTTTTTCAAAACGCACGTCATTTATCGGTTTGGAACTCCATGGCGGATTATCTCCGATAACGGGCCAGCCCATAGAAGCCATAAGATTAGTCGTTTCGCTCAACAGCATAATATAGACTGGAGATACTCCTCAGTTTATAATCCACGAGCTAACGGTCTGGCCGAGGCCTTCAATAAGACCTTGACAAAGATCATAAAAAAGACGGTGACCCGAAATAAGAAGGACTGGCACGAGAGACTGCAAGAGGCTCTTTGGGTATATCGAACTACGTTCAAGACGGCCACGAACACGACGCCATACACACTGGTATTCGGCACAGAAGCGGTACTCCCCCTCGAGATAGAGCTGCCTTCTCTACGAGTGGCAGTCCACCACGAATTGACAAACGAAGAAAATGCTCACCTTCGGCTTGAGGAGCTTGATGCCCTCGATGAAACCCGGCTCATAGCACAACAAAATCTAGAGGCCTAAAAAGCAAAGATGACGCGCTCGTACGAAAGATTGACCAGGCCGAGGACATTCCGCCAAGGCGAACTCGTACTGGTGGTCAAAAGACCTATGATCCCCAATCGTGCCAAGCGGGGAAAATTTGAGCCAAACTATGAAGGCCCGTACATCATAGACGAGGTATACCAGGGTGGAGCCTATCTACTCATGGACATGCACGGTGAAAGGCCTTTCAGGCCAATAAACGGCCGCTTCCTAAAGAAATACTACGCTTAATGAGCCACAGCCTAGGTCAATGATAGATGACGACGACTATGTCCGCTCGCTATCTTCCTAAACTCAGACTTTATAAACAGTAGCCGACCTTCCCCTGAATGGACCGAAACATCCTTAAACTAACGATAGACCGAAACGTCCTTAAACTAACGACGGACCGAAACGTCCTTAAACTAACGACGGACCGAAACGTCCTTAAACTAACGACGGACCGAAACGTCCTTAAACTACTACCGCAGTATCCTTAGGCTGACGAGATGAATAAAAAAAAGAGAGAAAAAGAAAAAATAATAAAAAATAAAAACGGTATGTCCATAAGCAAAATGAGCACGAATGAAAACTCGAAAGGGCTCCGTGAGTAAAAACAGCAGGGCTACCGGCGAGTGTTCGTGAAAACCCGAAAGGGCACGACCTTGTAAAAAAAAGAGAGAAAAAGAATAAAAAAAAATGGTATGTCCATAAGCAAAATGGGCACGGATGAAAACCCGAAAGGGCTCCGTGAGTAAAAACAGCAGGACTACCGGCGAGTGTTTGTGAAAACTCGAAAGGGCGCAACCTCGTTAAAAGACACTTACAAGATCCTCTCGACCTTGTAAGGAGAAACCACCCGCGTGGGATCCTTACGACTCACAAGGGAGCGACACACTTAGGGATCCCCACGATTCCTAAGGAGAAAATACACTTACGAGATCCTCACGACTCGTAAGGAGAACTCTCTTATAGGACCCTCACGGCTCATAAGACTTGAAAGTCTTAAGTTACAGAAACCTAAACCTGTTCTTAAGCAAATCCCCCACAACCTTCGATATTGCCCTACAAGTGGCTCAATACTGACCCTTGTATACAATCCACGGGCGCGAATAAACATTTCCCCAGCAAAGTCCCACCCGTGACTAGGGATATGTCCATATGGTGAGCAACCCTTGTAAGTCCTCTCGACTTATGAGGAGAAGACCCTTTTGTAAGATCCTTACGACTTGCAAGAGGACACGCACTTAGGAATCCTCACGATTCCCAAGGAGAAAACACACCTACAAGATCCTTACGACTTGTAGGGAGAAATGCCTTTGTGAGACCCCTACGGCTTATGAAGTCAAAAGCCTTGGTCGACAGGACCCTTAACCCTGTTTACTAAGCCACCTTTGTTCAACATCGACAGAGGCAAATGATTATTCGCTCCTGGCAACATCCCAGTTGTAGCGGTGTTGATGCCGAAATCGGCGTCTAAAATCCAAGCTTGCGGCGAAAAAGCTAGCGAGCCACACATGCATACGAAATAGACGAAATGATGGGGCAACTTGAAATAAAAAGCAGCAAGTAAAAATGTATGCATGACAGATAGCCGAAATTATTGGGCAACTCGCAATAAAAAGCAGCGAGTAAAGATAAAATAAATAGCCGAAATGATTGGGCACCGCGAAAAATGGCCGAAATGATAGGCCAATCGCGACCTCCGCGATATAAAAGCTGAAATGATAAAGCATCGCGGAAAAAGAAATAAAATAAAAAAAAGTTTTAATTTATGCCCTACAGGTGATGTTCCATCACACCCTGTATACAATCCAAGGGCGTAAACAAAAAAGGGATCATACTTCTCCCCCAGGTTTCATCATAAGAAAGAAGCTAAATCTCGACGGGCCGCAAGCGACCTAGAGATCATCCCAACACTCGTCTCGTAACAACGGAAACAACTTCAAACAAAGCGGAGCAGCGGCAACCCCTAGTTCCATGGCTCGGCGATATACCTATCACCAACAGTCAAATCTCCATTCCGTGAAATGCGGATACAATCAGCAAAATTCCTGGTTACGTGGAACGCGGATAACGTCATTCTTTGACCCCGTGGAAAATGTCCAGAGCGGATCCTGGTCCTCGCAGAGCACGGCAGTGAACCCGTGTGAAGCATCCAGAGCGGAGCCTAGTCCTCGCCGAACACGGCAGTGAACCCGTGTGAAGCATCTAGTGCAAAATTCCTGGTTACGTGGAACGCGGATAACGTCACTCTTTGACCCCGTGGAAAACGTCCAGAGCGGATCCTGGTCCTCGCAGAGCACGGCAGTGAACCCGTGTGAAGCATCCAGAGCGGAGCCTAGTCCTTGCCGAACACGGCAGTGAACCCGTGTGAAGCATCTAGTGCAAAATTCCCGGTTACGTGGAACGCGGATAACGTCACTCTTTGACCCCGTGGAAAACGTCCAGAGAGGATCCTGGTCCTCGCAGAGCACGGCAATGAACCCGTGTGAAGCATCCAGAGCGGAGCCTAGTCCTCGCCGAACACGACAGTGAACCCGTGTAAAACATCTAGTGCAAAATTCCTGGTTACGTGGAACGCGGATAACGTCACTCTTTGACCCCGTGGAAAACGTCCAGAGCGGATCCTGGTCATCGCAGAGCATGGCAGTGAACCCGTGTGAAGCATCCAGAGCGGAGCCTAGTCCTCGCCAAACACGGCAGTGAACCCGTGTGAAGCATCTAGTGCAAAATTCCCGGTTACGTGGAACGCGGATAACGTCACTCTTTGACCCCGTGGAAAACATCCAGAGCGGATCCTGGTCCTCGCAGAGCACGGCAGTGAACCCGTGTGAAGCATCCAGAGCGGAGCCTAGTCCTCGCCGAACACGACAGTGAACCCGTGTGAAGCATCTAGTGCAAAATTCCTGATTACGTGGAACGCGGATAACGTCACTCTTTGACCCCGTGGAAAACGTCCAGAGCGGATCCTAGTCCTCGCAGAGCACGGCAGTGAACCCGTGTGAAGCATCCAGAGCGGAGCCTAGTCCTCGCTGAACACGGCAGTGAACCCGTGTGAAGCATCTAGTGCAAAATTCCTGGCCACGTGGAACGCGGATAATGTCACTCTTTGACCCCGCGGGAAAACGCCCAGAGCGGAGCCTGGTCCTCGCCAAGCACGGCAATGAACCCGTGTGAAGCATCCAGAGCAAACACCGGACTGTAGAGTCCTTAAATCCACGGACTATGATGTCCTTAACCTCGACCGTAATGTCTTAAAACTAACAATCAACCACCCTGATTCTGTACTGATTCTACCTTGGTTTAAGGGTACATCTCTTCACTCCTTTGATGCCTGACGTTGTAATTCCTCAACGTCTTCAAAGAGGTGACGGGTCCCTGCAACCAAACATCGGACTGTGGAGTCCCTAAATCCACGGACTATGAGGTCCTTAACCTTGACCGTGATGTCTTAAAACTAACATCGGACTGTGGAGTCCTTAAATCCACGGACTATGAGGTCCTTAACCTTGACCGTGATGTCTTAAAACTAACATCAGACTGTGGAGTCCTTAAATCCACGGACTATAAGGTCCTTAACCTTGACCGTGATGTCTTAAAACTAACATCGGACTGTGGAGTCCTTAAATCCACGGACTATGAGGTCCTTAACCTTGACCGTGATGTCTTAAAACTAACATCGGACTGTGGAGTCCCTAAATCCACGGACTATGAGGTCCGTAACCTTGACCGTGATGTCTTAAAACTAACTTTGGACTGTGGAGTCCTTAAATCCACGGACTATGATGTCCTTAACCTTGACCGCGACGTCTTTAAACTACGATGCCTTGAGCAACCCCTGACCCCGTGAAACACGAATAAGGGTGACCACATCCAGCACTTGCAAGTCCTCACGACCTGTAGGAAAGAAAAACTCTCTTCTGAGATCCTTACGACTCTCAAGGGAAAACCCGCTTAAGAATCCTCACGATTCTTAAGAAGAACTCACACCTATGGGATCCTCTCGACCTGTAGGGAAATAAAAAAAAACTTTTTATGAGACCCTCGTGGCTCATAAAGTGCAAAATTCTTAGGAAGCAGATCTTAACCCTGAATCCTAAGCTATCGCTGCCCTGCAAGTAGGCCAAGATAAATTGTCCGCAGAATACATTCAATAAAAGAGACACATCATTGAGAAGAAAAATGTATCTTTTATTCATAAACCAAAATGGATACAAAGTAAAATTCATGAAAGAACAAAAGAAAATACTCTCATCTATGAGTATATATAAAAAGGAAGGAAAAGATACAAATGTCTCAAGCCGGCGGGCGATTTAGCAGCTTGGTCAGCTCATCCTGCTTTTGTTGGGCCATGGCCTCATGATTTAAGATCGCCAAAAGACGGGCCTCCGCCTGAGCCTGCTGGGCCTGATACGAAGCGAGCCGGCCTTCAAGCTCTTTCTCGTTGGCCTTATGAGCCTCGACCCTCTCACGAGTGAACGTAGCAGCTTTATCAAGAGTCACCACCTCCCTGATAGACTCTTGAAGCACCCGCCAGAGTTCATACGCTTTGTTGGCCTTGGCAGTAAGACTCGCGTGAAGCTCGCTCAGCGCTTTAGAAGCCATCTCCCTCTCCGAGAAGTTACGGCCGAACCCTTTTCTCGCACGACAATATGTTCGCCACGTGTCGCCCTATCAGGCCACGTAAGCTCACTTTCACGACCGCAACCTTGGAAATGGGACATACACACTCAAGACCGTATAAATGGGCGTCCAGTCGACAGCAATAATCGACTTAAAACGCGCTCACATTACCTGGTATGAAAAGCAACGAGAAAATTTCCGACGAGCATGCGTTCGTAATTATATGAACATCCAAAAAGGAAATAATATTCGGGGCTTTAATGTGCATACGACATGATGATAGTGCTGATAATTAAAGAAAGCTCTTATAAGGAGAACACAAAGTCTATTTATGCAAGCGAAAACATACATACGATAATGAGAACACAAAGTTTATTTATGCAAGCGAAGACATACGTACGAGCACCGAGCCTACATGAAAGTTCAGCATAAAGCATACAAAAAAAGAGGGACTAATTTAAATATGCTACGCTAGCGGGAAAAGGTCACCAAACACGGGATCAATAGCACAAGGGTTAACAAAACAGAGAACAAAATTCTCCATCTCCCTCTCTGCTTTCTCCAGCACATCAAAACGACGGTTCTCGCGAGGAGTCGCTCCCCATCGATTGGCGCCATGTTCGTCCGCGAAAGCAGACATAATAGCTCACCGGGCCTTTATCTGGCTCAGTAGGTGAATTGAGCAATCCTTCAAAGCCTGAGTAATCAGGCACGCTTCGTGAAAGCCCTCGAGCTTTTCTTCAGCCACGTCAAGCATCACCAGGGTCATCTCCGCCGGGTGAGGAGGGATGTCGGCAAGCACGGCCGCGAGAATCATCCGGAGCCAGAGGGACCCCATCGGGAGGGGGACCCCCTACGGATCGAGAGTTCATACATCGCCGAGTCGCATTCGTCATCGGTAAGGAGTGGATCCACCAATCGGGCAACAAAGCGGGGGATCATCTCCTCGATAGGAACTTCCCATGCATGTCGACGAGCATGAGGGCGATTGCAGGCCATGGCGCTCGGTTGTTTCTCAAGACAAATTACACCAAAATGAAAAAATAAATCTCTCTGTGAAGGGAAAAGAAGGCTATAGCCTCAGATATAAAGAGATGCATTAAGTGTTGAGCGCGGAAAATCTTGCATGATGAAGCTATTTCCAAGGCCCAAAAAAGGAAAGGCATCGAAAATCAGGGGGATGGAACTATTTCCAAGGCTCCTTTTCTGCATCTGATATTGTGCACTAAAAATATGGCATGGAAAATTTTTGAACAGTCCCATCAAAAAACCCCACGTGCAGAACACGTGAGCCCCAAACTTGACGTGCACTAAAAAATAGAATAGCACCATGCATATTAAAAGCATCAGCAACAATAATAGTAAAATGATAAAACCCCACAGAAAGGCATGCAAACATACAAAGACATAATAAAACTTATCATTCATACTTCAAGAAGGTCATACAAAATAAAGAGAAATACGTTTACAATGGCAAGACCTCGGACGCGGGGCATGGATTGAGAAACTCAAACTTGACTTTGTCTAAGATCTTCTAGGCGCTTCGAACCATCCTGGTATGTTTCCTCTCACGGTCGCAAGCGTCGGGGTCCTCAAGGATGTCCTCCACCCTCCGATAGGCAGCGAGTATGGCTGACTGCTGAAAATCCTGGTGCAAGAGATCAATGAGGCGATCTCGCCTCCTCTTTGAAATCAAGCTCATCAGGTACACTGAATGTACCTTATCCTCAGCAGTGTCCAAGGCCCTGAGCGGTACGCCGGTACAAAAGAGAGGGAGTGCATCCCAGATAGCCAACACGATCAGTCTCAGAAGAGAAGAGCGACGGGGGAGTAGCCGATGGTTGTACTCGCCGAAACGGCTCATGATCTCGGCGCATTGAGCGTTGGTGAACTCCTGGTTTTGACTGCGACCCAATGCACGAATGTTCCCATAGGAAATGATTTCGTCAAGACCATACAAATGGGCATCCATGATACCTGAAATAAAGATCATGAGAATTATTACAAAGCTTCTGTTCTATTAATTACAGAAGGACAACCTAGGGCAAAGAGACCCTAAAAAGCCTCCATGCGAAGAAACTGAGTTCTTCATAGGAATTAAATTCCTTATTGAGAAAAACGGAATTAAATTCCCAGAAATATGTTTTCTGTGAACGGGGTTAAGCTCCATGGATTATCACCATTATTTCCCTAAAGATCATCTAAACCCTAAGAGATCTACTTTTGAAGGCTAAAATGGTTTCATACTTTGGTTAAAAAGCTTGAAGAAAAATGGGTTCTTTGTTAAAAAAGGGGTAAAAACCCTTGTTTTGGATTTAAAATCCAGAGGAACGTGAAAGTTCACTGTTTGTCCAAGAACATTACCTGAGGAAAAGGGTCACTTGAACAAAGTTAAACTCTGAAGATGGTTTCAAGACAAAGAACTAAGCTCTGGAAGGAGAGAATTAAATTCTCAGAAAAAAGTTTGCAAGGAGGAAGACAAGCAAAGTGGAGGCGTCTCTGAAATGACCCCAATATTTATAGGAGCTGATGGAAACGCTTCATCTCCCCAAATCCCTAGAGGAATCCAACGGTCACAAAAAGTGACAGCGTTGCACTCACGTGCAGACACGTGAGAACAACGCTGTGGGGGCATTTGTTTCCTGATTTAAAATCAGGAAAGCCTACGGAAGAAGCATCACGTGCTAACACGTGACCAGTAGTCACGTGTTGGCACATGACATTTAAAAGCAGCGGACTCATTCTCTGATTAAATCAAGAAAAAGGCTCCAGACCAGGGTCACGTGCTCACACGTGACCAGGGATCACGTGGTGGCACGTGACGGCTAAGCAGCGGCCAGAAGGCAGAGTGCAAAAAGAAGAAGAAAGCTCGTTCCAGGGGGGTCATGTGCCTACACGTGGGCACGTGACCATAGGTCACGGGCCTACACGTGACCATGGGTCACGTGGCCACACGTGACCGGCTTTCAATGCCTATTTATTTAACAGAATCAAATTCTGAAGAGATCATTCAAATCTTTCCAAAGGAAAATGATTATTTGGAACCGACTGAACTAAAGATTTAAAGGTGATTAAATATCACCTATCTATGGAAAAGTCATGAACTTGGAAAGATTTCCCCTTAAAATTTAATCGAAATAACAAAGGAAAATCATTGGATTTAAAATCCAATGGTGAATAAAATTCACCTAATAATCCAAAGGTCCAAACGAATGGTGAGTACACATCAAATCTCTCAATGAAAAATTCATCAAAACTAATTGATTTTGCTTCTTCTCCTATAAATAGAAGCCAAGAGACACACAGAGAGGGAGATACAGAGATCGAGACATAGAGAGAGAGAAAAATAGAGCCTTGAGACATTGGAGGAATTTGGATCTTCTGCAAAGAAAAAACCTTAGGTAAGAAGGGAGAGGCTTTCAAGAAAAAAGAGAATTTAATTCTCGAAAGAGTTTAACTCTGATATTAAAAAGAATAACTTAGTTCTCTCTCTAGCAGAAGATCTGCAAAGTGCAAATCTCCCCATGAATTAAGAATTTAATTCTCATTGGGTTGAGATCCTGCCATGCAGATCCAAAGCATAGGGAGGGAATGGATGTTTGAGAATTTAATTCTTATAGAATTATACGAATTTAATTCCTTAAATTTAAAACTAGGGTTTAACCCTATGTCATAGGAATTTAATTCCTTCAATTTAAAATTAGGGTTTAACCCTATGTCATAGGAATTTAATTCCTTCAAAATGAATAGAACCAGGGTTAACCCTAGTTAAGAACTCAAATCTGTCAAAATAACAGGAATTTAATTCCTCTAAAGTTTATTGCTAGGGTTTAACCCTATGAAGAATTTGATTCTTAAAAAGATAAACACATCTTCAAACAGGCAGGGTCACGTGCTACCACGTGACCCCTGTAAAGAGCCACCGCTAAAACTTTGAGGCAACGCCTCACGTGCTTCACGTGACCCCCAAAGCGCGCAAAGAAAAAGCAAAGGAAAAGAAGTTCTGGGGCGCCCTCACGTGCCACCACGTGACCCCTGAAAAGATCCACAAAAAAGAAGCTCTGGGGCGCCCTCACGTGTCACCACGTGACCCTCAATGAACATCATGTGCCTACACGTGATGGCTTTCAGAATTAAAAGTGTTAAACACTTATCTGCAGAACAAAATAAAGAGCTCTAGGGCGCCCTCACGTGCTACCACGTGACCCCTTGGCCGAAGCTTTAATAGACAAACATCAGAATGCCCATCACGTGATAGCACGTGATACTTCAAAGTATTCAAGACTTTTGACCGAATAAAATAAAGGGAAGCAGGGCGCCCTCACGTGTTACCACGTGACCCCTCTTGCCTTAGTGTTTAACACTAAATTGAAACTCTGTTCCCAATGTTTAACACTGATTTACTTTAGTGTTCAACACTAATTTGAGATTTCTGTTGCCAGTGTTTAACACTGATTTGTTTTAGTGTTTAACACTAATTTGAACCCCCTGTTGCTGGTGTTTAACACTAACTTTAGCCCAATTGGCTAAGTGTCTAGAGGCAAAGCCTCTCCTCTAATGGACCGACAGAGGGCCAATATCCTAAACATGATTGGACTTAGCCCAAGCTGGCCATAAGTCCTCAATTCAAATTCAACTGAGCCAATGGGTTCATAATATAATTAATTGGTCTTGATTCCAAATTGGGTCAAAGATTATTTAATCTACCTCGGTTTAAGGGTACATCTCTTCACTCCTTTGATATTCGGCGTTGTAATTTCTCAACGTCTTCAAAGAGGTGACGGGTCCCGATGACCATATATTGATACAGACTGTGGGGTCCTTAAACCCATGGACTATGATGTCCTTAACCTTGACCGAGATGTCTTAAAACTAACTTTGGACTGTGGAGTCCTTAAATCCATGGACTATGAGGTCCTTAACCTTGACCGAGATGTCTTAAAACTAACTGTGGACTGTGGAGTCCTTAAACCCATGGACTATGACGTCCTTAACCTTGACTGAGATGTCTTAAAACTAACTTTGGACTGTGGAGTCCTTAAATCCACGGACTATGAGGTCCTTAACCTTGACCGCAACGTCTTAAAACTAACATTGGACCGCAATGTCTTTAAACTACCTATGGACCGCAACGTCCTTAAACTACCTACTGACCGTGATGTCACTAAACTAAACAACAGGGCTCCCTTAATTGCTCTATTGTTGGATCTAAACGATCCCGTTAAGTCGATCTTAGTCTGAAAATTAGACTAACGTATCCTTAACAAATGTTTAAGTCGATCTTAGTCTCGAATGAGGCTAATGTATCCTTAAATCCAAACCCCTAAACCCAAATCTAAGATAATACGGATTTGGACTAGTCCACGCCCTACGGGCGACGACATAACTCAGTCTCCGTATACAATCCACGGGCATCCAAACATAAAACCAACACACACAACATGAAGTGACCATCTGGAGAAGGAGAAAGTGGTTACCGCGATGCGGTAGCGTAATTAACTGCAGGGGCTTGCGCCTGCAGGGAAGAGCGTCCCCATAGTCAAAACCCCCTCAAGCGAGGGGGAATCTGACGAAGTCTGCTACATCGGACGCATCCGTTTAAACCTTCGATATACGGTGCCATAAATCAACTTGGCATCTTCGGAGAGGTAGACGGATAGCACCAATTAGCATCTGTCCCGAACCTCAGGCGAGACGACCACGCGTCCCGCCGTCTTTCGGAGGGGAACACCTGACCCAATCAAAACTTGATTTAGGTGGATGTGGACCACATCGCTTACAAATGTAAAATCATTTCCTTCCTTAGAAAGTAAGGATACATATATGATGTTACAAGCTAGACTAGGTATATACAAACAATTACGTAGAATCAATATCTGCCCACTTGTCAATCCAAGGTGATATTCTTCTACTGATTCAGCGTCCACGCTCATTCCGTTAGCAACCCTGAGAGTCATATCACCTAACCTGATAACTCTACGGTTTCTCAAACCCTGTAATGAATTACAGATATGAGATCCTGATCCGGTATCTAGTACCTAGGAAGTAGAGTTAATTGACATACAGTTTTCTATTACAAACACACCCGAAGTAGAAACCAAAACATGCTTCGGATCCTGGATTCTGGTTTTCAAATCCCTATAATCCCTCTGCCAATGCCCTTTCCCGTGATAATAAGAATATCCCTCCTTCACTACTGTTAGCCCAGAAACTTTTGCCCTTCCCTGTCCTTCTACCTTACTGACACCGCATATCGGATTTGTGGAGGTCTTCTTCTTCTCACCCTTTGCTTTCGCCTTGGATGCAGAAGAGGAAGATTCTCCAATAAGCTGAGTGGGTGTCACCCTGGTTTCCTTCAGGGTGCCCTCAACTGGAAGTATAACTTTCTTCCCCTGGGCAAAAGTAGATGGTAGGGACTGTAGAAACAAGTCAGCATATGACCTGTTTCCTAACGTAGTCTCCAGGTCCGTGAGCTCATCAATATAGCTAGTCACCGTAAGGACGTTGTCCCCTACAGATGACCCGACAACCAACCTCGCTTGAAGAAATTCTTTCGAGGTCTTATATCTTGCGATACGAGATTGCACTCCATATAAATCTTTGATATGGAGGAAGATGGAAGCTAAGTCCATCTTCTCGTGCTGCCTCTGGTTTACACCATCCACTGAGGCCAACACGAGGCACTTGGCATTCGCACAGTCTTTTTCCGATGTCTTATGGATATCAATATCCGTGACGGTGGAAACTGGACCTTGGACGGCAGGGGTTTGAGTAGTAATGAGGTGTCCCAGCTTGCCATAGGCAATGGACATCTGGACAGACTTTTGCCAGTCATTATAGTCAGATTCAGTCATTTTATTATCTAGATATAACCTATGTCCGGTCACGGGGTCGCTGCAATTAAGAGAGAGAGAGAAGAAAACACTTAGCATGATACTCTTGCAAGTTTAGATTGATTTTTAATTTATCTAAACAGGATGGCTCCTACCGTTTCTTGAATCCTTCCTCAAACCATAAAAGAAGAATTAGTCAGGATTAATCTCACCTACAATACTTGCTTAATCATTCAGCCAGGCTAGTGTCGGTACTTCGAGGGAGGTTTTACGACGCTTTCGTGGATTTCCTTAATTAAATAACCTCTTTTCCCTGGAGGTATAGCCCCGCTAACACCGTTCTAGACACCTACTTGGTTTATAGCATTGATCGTTTAAGTGAAGAATGCCCGAGGAGTAGCGGATACTTACAGTAGGATCGGGATCCAAATATCATTGTGTGATAATACTGAAGGAATCCTACCAATATTATCACACTCCAAATGGTATGCAACACCAGCAAGTTTCAATTTCCTTAGAAACTCCCGATATGGATTTTTGCCCCATGCTCTTATGACCTTGACTAAGGTCAACAAATCATAAGTCACGTGTCAAGTTCTACCCGTCATTGTCCAGGTTAATTTGAACCCACCCGCACATACCCTTGACTAAGGCCAACAAAATAGTACTACTGTCCCAAACCAACGCATCTATCTATGCAACATATGAATACCCAGCAGCTACCAATCACTATGCCTTGACTAAGGCAACCAAACATAGCTTGAATATTATTGAATATTCATATGAAATGGTGGAAGACCACGAATGGTTTTGGCGAAACCGTGAACGTAGTGAACTTGATATAATCGATGGAACCTGATAGCTTTTAAAAGGAGTGGTTTAAGCTCCGCATTTTTAAAAGTTTGCTGTTTTGAAAAAACCGAGTGGTTTAAAAATTGTTCCAACGATTCAGCTTTGATTTATTTGCTTTGCATTAATTTAATGCAGCCCCATCAATTAACCTACCATTGCAGAAAACAACAAAAATACAACGTACGCTTATGCCATCCGCATTCGCCACGGGGCCCCATCATCACCCGTTAGGTTACTTAACTAACGAAAGAGCGGAGGCCGGACTAGCGCAGATGCAAAACGTAAGCAACGTCTATTATATAATACATATATAATAATATCCATTCGTCAGACGCAATGATAGGTATTCTAGATCCAAGATGAACACATTGGATATACTAGGAATTCCGCGTTTCGTTTGAGCCTGTAATGAAAGATGGATTCCACGGTCGTGATGAATAGCCAAAACCCCACCCTAGACCCTTATGGGTGTGGCAAACTACCCTCCAAATATCCAAAGTGAAGCAACCTCTCTCAACAAAGTGAGTAGGCCACTCGGCACTTCAAAGTACCCGGTAGTTTGTGCACCCCACTTTGGGTCTATCCTAGGAGCAAAAACAGTAAAAAAAAATAATACAACGGTGGATACAACCTCAACCCGGATGTGCCCGCAAAATAATATTACATCACTTTACAAATTTTACATCAAATGAAAGAATGAAAACCCTTATCTCACATCCTCGGCTATTCATCCACGACGATCCAACAAGTTCATATACACAAATCATCACAACAACATCACAGATATGTGCAACCCCGACTAATCGACGTATAGAAATTAGTCGACGTTTCCAAACACATATATACATCACAAAGCTTGTATAGTAACTACAACATTAGAATTCCGCACGCAATTAAAAAACTTAAACAATTTTCCAAGACTTGAAATCCAGTGAGCTAAAGTTCCAAAATTGATAGTTTTGAGCCAATCCGGGAGTCGAAACGAACTCGAAACCCACTCGAATCCTCGTGGAGGTGAAGACACATGAATTATTGTCGAATGGGAGGCCTTAGGAGGGGTACCCACCCCTAGGGGCCACCATGAGGTGGCCCCCAAAGGGAGGCAGACCCGAGAGCACCAATTTCTGGTGCTATCGGGTCACCAGCCACCAAGGCCACCAAGTGGTGGTCTTGGGGGGTGGTCCCAGCCGTTGGTCCCCTCTGGGTGTCCCCGAGGTATGCATGCTTCACCCCGCGGCTTCTCGATTCAAACCGTGATCCCGTGGTGTGTGCAAACAACTCAAAACCTCACTTATGAAAACTGTTTTTGTCGACAGTTTTTGTGCGACAAAAACGGCGGAATTCTAAAATCGTTACAAGCTATCTAAGATTTATGAGAGGCTCTAATACTACTGTAAGTCTATGTCGCGCACCCCATGTGTTCGCGGGGAGGCGGAATTTGCGAAAAAGATTTTTATGGGGTTCGCAACACTGACTAGAACCAAGGATCGTCCATAAACCCTAGCTAGCAAACTACATAAGGTTTAACTACTCGGAAAGAATGTTATACCTCATGATATAAGTCCTTCGGGTCTTCTCCGCTTTCCTCTTCAACGTCGTAGGCTCCAAGGATTGATCTGGATCATAGCTTCTTCGACGACCTCCTCGAGTTAAAGACGATCCACCCGAGAGTCTATAGTCCGAACTCCACCTCAAAACCGAGGTAACTAGTGCAACAAGCTTGCTAAACTTGATGGCCTAGGTGATGCAGAGTATGAAGATGGATTTATTTGTCTCTTGAAACCCTAGGATTCTCAACACTTGAGAGCTTTTAGGGTTTTGATGTGAGGAATAAGAAGAGAACTAGCTTGAGGAAAGAGAAATGATTTTTTATAATGATAATGATAAAATGAGATGGCTACCTTGACATGACCACAAGTATGGAATGAAAAATATATTATCAAAATATCTAGATCACAAAATATCTTACAAAAATATCTAAGTCAAATGGTCAAACAAAGTCAAATGGTCAAACAAAGTCAAGTAGTCAAAACAAGTAGCTATGCCTCAATTAACATTTACAAAAATAACAAATACTTTTCTCCACCTCATAATTGTTTTAATCAAGTAATTGGTTAAAACCCTAATGAGGTGTCACCTTCTATGCCCCTCTCATCCGTATATACATATCCGTATTCGTGTTACGAGAAACACGAATACAAAGAGAAGAAACTGATCCATCAATATAATACTAGGATCCGGCTTAAACCAAAGCCCACTAGTGTTATCCTCCCGAACATCATATGCGCACAAGTGCACGTAAGTGATCGAAGCCCTGCCGTAAAACCATACGGCCTCTACACCTTTTGCCCGGTGCAGGGAAACTCTCTATGCGGGACTTTAAAGACTTGACACTACGCTGGCAGTGGGTTTAACCACATGCCGCAAGCGGTACTAGCTGCACGTAACGGTTCCCAGGTAAATGTCGATAAGAAGGCCGATGAGGAAAACCCATCCGAACTCCTACTGAGCCTGAATATGACAATCTCTGTAAAGTCCGGTCTGTTCGTCTAAGAGTGTCGCATATCGGGCATAGGGGGACGGTAATCGTCAGACCCCTAATAGCGCAATAAGTCGTGCCAGAGTGTGGCCAAAAACACCCTGAGAAACTACTGGAATACCTACCAGTAAATCTCGCTTGCCCTGGCCAGGGACTTTGTGTAATAGCTTTCCGAACACAGCACGATATCAACCCCCAATACCGGGAGAGATGAATCCTATCTAACCGCCACTGTCTCCAAGTGCTTTGGGACTGCACCCAACTACTACCTGTTTGCACGACTCCTTTGAGCTGTGGTAGGATAGTAATCAAAGTAGAGTAGGAACACACTTGAGGCAAAGTAGCAGTGTCAAGTCGACGGATTAAGCTGCACTCATGTTACCTAGGAACTGCTACCCGACGATAGGTATAATACCCACCAATAGTTCCTAACGAGTCCTGTCCAGTGTACTCATAACCTAATGAGCACCTGCATACTATCTCCAGTACGACGTACTGATGGTTGTGGGACAGACCATCTCCCGTGCTGGGATGAGAAGCGTATACACTAGTCTACTCCGGAGTATCGATGCCCCGTCTCGATAATCCTACGACTAGGGACCTGTATAAGAATGTGCTTGTAGATTACCCAGCCCCTACTAGTGTGACTGCCATCACAACGCTGGTAATCAAGCAAAGATCCTAAGGGCTCTACCAATATATATAAGCGATATGCTAAGAAAACACATGCACATATTGAGGTATAAACAAACCAGGTAGCATACTACCATTTTAAGCAAGACTGTTAATACAACTGTGAATATCCTAAGCTTCCATTAAGTAATATACAAACCGGTATGATACAATAATGGCCTCTAGGGCATACATCACTAACAGAACTCACATGAGACAAATAAAGATCTCAGGTCGACAGACTAAGTTATACTCATGTCACCTAGGAACTTCAATCTGACAATAGGTATAATACCATCTAGCAGGTTCCCGGCGTGTCTGTCCAGTGTACTCATAACCCAATGAGCACCTGTATACTATCTTAGGTGACTAACTGACACCAATGGTTTATGAGACCGGCCTGAAGGGTTACACTAGCGCCCCGGCCAACTTCCGTGGCCAAATGCGGAACAAAATTTTTACTACGATAACAAACTTGGCGCTAGAATAAACCCTAAACCGGATCTTTACCATAAACCTAGTTAGCACAAAAGAGTTCTATCTACTATGATCGAAAGTTATACCTCAAGCTTGAACTCCTTCTCTTCTTGTGGTGCTTCTCCTTGTTGTGAGCTCCTTGGAGTGGTTGTAAATGGCTCCTTCTCACCGGCTTCTCTACGTCAAAGATGATTAACCCGAAGGCCTCTACCTTGAGCTCCAACCTCAACAATGAAGTAACTAGGGTGCTTGGTGTACCAGACTAAGAACCCTAGAGTGAGTAAAGAGGGATTTTAGTGGTTTGGTCTCAATAGTCCTTGATTTTCAACTCATGAAAGATTAGGGTTTGAAAGAGGAAGAAGGAGAGAGCAAACTATGAGAGAGAATGTATCATGATAAAATGAGGGGTTTGCTCTCTTATGAGAAAAAAGAATAACAACCATTTTAATTAGGATAATTGTCATGGTTAATGTTGATTTGACCATTATCATGTCACAATTAATGCTAAGCAAAATATCTCATGCTCAACAAAAATATCTAAGTCAACAAGTCAAATGGTCAAACCAATTTACCATGACACAATTATCTCTAATTAAAACTTATTAATCAATTTCTTCCATCTCATTATGGTTTTAATCAAGTCAATGGTCAAAGCCCTAATGAGGTTTCTCCTTCTCTACCTCTGTCAACTGTATATACATACCCGCATCCGTGTTCCGAGGAACATGAATAAAATGAGACTGAACCAACACAAAACCAAATATTAGGATCTGGCTTAAACCAAAGCCCGCTAATATCAACTTCCCGAACACCAAACGCGCACAGGTGCGTGTATGTGAACGGACCCTGTCGTAAAGCCATACGACCTCTACTACGTTTTGCCCAAAGGTGAACAACCCTCTGTGTGGGACTCTAAAGACTCGACACTACGCTGGCAGTGGGTTTAACAACAGGCCGCAAGCGGTACTAGCTATACGTAACGGTCCCCAGGTAGATGTCGATAAGAAGGCCGAAGAGGTGAACCCATCCGAACTCTTACTGAGCCTGAATGTGACAATCTCCGTACAGTCCGGTCTGTTCGTCTAAGAGCATCGCATATCGGGCCTAGGGGCGGTAAACGTCAGTCCCCTAATAGCGGTATAAGTCGTTTCGGAGTATAGTCCAAAACACCCTGAGAAACTACTGGAGTACCTACCAGTAAATCTCACTTGCCCTGGCCAGGGAATTTGTGTAATGGCTCTCCAAACACAGCGCGATGTCAACCCCCAATACCGGGAGAGACGAATCCTGTCTAACCGTCACTGCCTCCAAGTGTTTCGGGACTGCACCCAACTACTACCTGTTTGCACGACTCGGTAGAGCCGTGGTAGGGTAGCAATCAAAGAACAGTGGGAACACACTTGAGGCGAAGTAGCAGTGTCAAGTCAACGGACTAAGCTATACTCATGTCACCTGGGAACTGCTAACTGACGATAGGTATAATACCAACCAACAGTTCCCGACGAGTCATGTCCAGTGTACTCGTAACCTAACGAGCACCTGCATACTATCTCCAGTATGACGTACTGATGGCTGTGAGACAGACCATCTCCCCTGCTGGGATGAGAAGTGCATGCACCAGTCCACTCTGGAGTATCGATGCCCTGTCTTGATAATCCTACGACTAGGGACCTGTATAAGGATGTGCTTATAGACTACCTAGCCCCAACTAGTGTGATCGCCATCACAACGCTGGTAGTCAAGCAAAGATCTTAAGGGCTCCATCAATATGTATTAGCGATATGTTAAAAGAAACATATACACATATTAAGATAGATACAAACCAAGTAGCATACTACAATATCGAGCAAGACTGTCGTCAATCCATGTATATATCCCAAGCTTCCAAAATGTAATATACAAACTAGTACTATACAATAATGGCCTCTAGGGCATACATATCCAACACGGCCACCGCTACTTATCAGGGTCTGGATAAGTATACACTAGTCTACTCCGGAGTATCGATGCCCAGTCTCGATACTCCTACGACTAGGAACATTTAAGGATGTGCTTATAGACTATCCAGCTCCCACATATATGATCGCCATCATAATGCTGGTAGTCAAGAAAGAATCCTATAGGCTCTATCAACATGTAATAGTGATATGTAATGCCACCTAATGCTGTACATGATAATAAAGATAAACCAGATAGCATACTATTATCTTGAGTAAGACTGTTCTACCGGTATAGGTCCCCCCTCAATCATCACAATCGCGTGCATGCGATTCAATAATTGACTTGAGGGCACTGTAGCCAACAATCTGTAACATTTTGAAATATTTTAGATAATTAATTACTTTATTTATTTAATTAAAACATTTATTTTATTGTGGTTGTAATAAAAATGTCTTTTAAAATGTGGTAGAATAAATTTGTAAAAAAATAGTTTGTTTTTATAATAATAGGTATCATGAGGGGTTTTGTGAAGAGTTTAGTTAATTGTGGAAATTTGAAATTTGTGAGGGTTTAAGTGTAAATAGGTAAAGGTCAAGGTTAATCTTAAGTTACACTCATGGCATAACATATCCTAGATGGCACTTCATGCTACACCTCCTCCTTGCATGAAAACACCACCCTCTTCTATGCTACACATCCTACTTGCATGAGATTACCACATCCTTGCTAAGTGACACCTCCTCCTACAAATCTCACTCATTCTCCTTATATCCTAAAATTGTTCAGTTCATATATCATTTTGAAGTATGTGTTTAACTTAAAAGAAAATAGAAACCTAAGAACAAGAAAGAAAAGAGAAGAGAAGAGAGAGCCTAAGTACTAAGGATCAATACCCCCATCCTCTTGCTAGGATCTTTGAGCTTGTGCATCTTGGAGGAAGCCTTTCCAGTAGTCTTGCTGTAGGTATAATCTTTAAAATCTGTAGAATTTTAGTTCTGTAACTGTTTAAGTGTAGAAGTCGGATATCGGATATATCGTATTTTGATAGGAACGGGCTCTATTTTGAATCTGCTATAGTTTAGATGTAAATTATAAAAATCAAACAGTGTCTTAATCTTGTAATTTGGACCTAGAATAACCCATAGGAATACGAACCCATTTCTTTGGATTTTGGCCGGCGACAATAGAGAAAATCCGAGCTCGCCGGATTTTTAGGGGAGTTGGGTGTTATGGTTTTTTTGGGTAGCTCTCTGAATATGTATTAGGATATTTGGTATTGTTTGTTTAAGATATTTTATCAGTAGGTGAAATCTGGAAGCTAATATCTGAAATAGGGTTAAAATTCTATAAACGACACGGACATATCGTATCATGAGTTCTGTTTTTACCCTTTACAACCAGAATAGGGTTAACGTAGGTTAGTATAGGTGTTAGATAGTCACATTATCCTCACATAGCCTGTTTAGTTGGTGCAGTATCATAAACTAGGATTTTGTGATATCTAGCCCACTGAAATTGAATCTGGAACCATTAGGTACAATTACTAGAAAAACTAGCAAGACCAAAACTATAGTAAGATCATTAGAAACTTTACACAAAACTCGAAACCCAAACTCCACACTTGAACCGGCGGCATCCTACCATTTTCCGAGCTCGCCGTCCCCTTTTGGGTTTTTGGTGATGGTTTTTCTTATGTGGCTTTGTATGGGTAAATTATGATTTATAGTATTGTTTGACTTGTCCCAATATTCATACAGAGAAATCTGGGAATGTTTAGTTGGGTTTTATTTAAAGTTTCCAACATTTCGATATGACTTTCTGTATTTCTGTACCGCAACTGAAATGTTGACGTTCGTACGTTAAGTTCAGGGGCATTTGATCATCTTTGGGATAAGTGAGCTGTAGGTTCTAACCTACGGGTGCTTAGCTCGTTGTTTTGGTTTTCAATATGATATTTACATCGATATGATTTTAAATACGATTATAGGTGCGATCGCGAAGGATTCCGAGACGGAGTTGACGAACTTAGCAGCGTGGAATTCAGCTAGCTCATCAAGTTGGTGAGTAGATTTATATCTACGGGGGGAGTCGGGTGGATGGCGTATAGCACCTCGCAACCTTATAAATAGTATTATGATATATAGCAGTTTTAGAAATTTATTAAGATATGGATATTTGAATTAAATTGCATATAGTTTACGGATGGTTTGGTAAGTTGATACGAAAGATCATGCCGTACTAGAGAGGATTTGAGATATAGTGATAATGTGAGACATTATACGAGGAATTATATATATTGGAAATGATGAGATTTATATGCCGTATAACGGCAAGTGTTCCTATAGATTCGTAAAGTTAGATTATTTTCCACTTTAGGATGTAATACTTGTGTGAGCTATATTCTTTTAAAAACTACGATCCTTTTCCCTTTTAATGATAAAATACAAGGATGCGGTGCCAATTTCCAAAACGAAAATCTATTTTAATCTAAGGCAGCTTCCTTATCTCAAACCAACGATTCGTTTCCTTTTCAAACATAATGATACAGCTCATAGCAGGTAATTACAGTTATTAGTTATGCTTAGATTTACTTTACATGTTCGCAGTATATTTATCGATAGTATACGTTTTTGTAATACTAACACTCTGATAGAACACTGCACAAATACCAATGAGTACTATGCTGAACAAGCACATACCTGTATGTTACACAACATCTCATTGGTACTGCCATGTCACTGTGGAACTGTTATACTCCGTAATACGTATATAGATGTTGATATGAGTAGGCTATTACACCTTTAGAACACTTGCACAAATACTAATGATTGCCATGCGGTACGAGTACAGACGTGTATGTTACACTACACATCATTAGTATTGCCATGACACAGTAGGATTGATAAGTTTATCTTCTTGTATAATTTATTTAAGCACTTTACCTTATTATTTGTTAAGCATTGTGAATACCAGTATTATGAATGTTATATTTGATTTTATGAGTTTTCTGGACGTTTTACTTTTGATGATATATATCGGTGGTATGGGACGCTGTTATATATGTATATATATAATATATCATCAGGATAATCTAGGCAAATATTCTCTTTCTTTACTTGATGTTTTCTGAAGATGATGATTTAACGTCCACCATGAGTTTTGATGTTTTCTGACTGTTTTATTCCGAACCGAGCGGGGTAGCTATACGGTTTCGGACTTGTGACTTATCCGTACTGAGTGGGGTAGCTATACAGCAGGATACATGGTGGACTCGGTTCGAGACCGAGGGGAAGGATAGCCGCATTATAGGTGAAGGGTTACCCTAGTGCCCTGGCCAACTTCCGTGGCTAAATGCGGAACAAAAATTTTAAGACGATCAAAACTTGGCACTAGATTAACCTTTAACCCGGATCTTTAACCATAAACCTAGTTAGGCATACAAGAGTTCTATCTACTATGATGAGGAATTCTTACCAAACGAACCAAGTCCTTCGATCTTCGTTCGTCATCCTTAGCTCCTCGTAGCCACCTTGAACTCGCTTGATCTTTCTTTTCCGCTCCATCGGCTCTCCGGGATCGAGCTTGTTCTCCGGTCTTCCTTGGTCCTTGATGATCCACCCGAGGGGTATGATCCATGGCTCTAGCTCTTTGCTAAATGTCAAAAGAGCAACTGGAGAACTTGGGATGCTAGTCTAAGTAATCTAGAATGTAGTGAGTGTGTCTAAGTGTTTGCTATCTCTTTTCTAATCTCTTCACTTGTTTCTTAACTCATGAGAATGTTAGTGAAGAAGAAGAAGATGAAGGTGGAGGAAGCTAGAGAGGAAGGAGGAGATGGAGAGAAAAATGGAGCTCAAGAAAATAATGAAGCATGCATGAAAGAGAAAATACACACAAGGGTTTTGTGTATCTATTCTTTCATTAAACAATTAGCAACCATGCTTCAATAGTAACTCCAAAATGAATTATAAATTCATTTGTTAACCATTGAAGCACGGTCACCTCCTTTCCTCCCTTACCTCTCACTTTTCACCTCATTTACATTTATCAAATAAATGGAAAATCCAAATTGAGGTGGCCACTTTCGAGAAAGAAATCTATAGTAAATACGGATTTCAGTCTACTGTACATACATACCTGCAATCGGATAAAAACCCGACCGCGCAAAGAGATAGAGTAACACGAAGAACGTAATACTAGAATATATATATATCAATATATATATATATATATATGTAAATTATTAAATCAATACCTGATTTAATAATCCGGCTCAAACCCGAGCCGGCTAGTATTACCAACTGTCCGATCGAAAGTCCGAGTACAAAGTACAATCGATCGAACCCTGCACGTATCCAATATGACTACTACATCATTTCGCCTCAATCAGGGAAAACCCTCTATGTGGGACTCTAAAGACTCGACAGTACTCTGGCAGTGGGTTTAACCACAAGCGCGTCAGCGGCACTAGCTGTACGTAATGGCTACCCAGGTACCTATCGAAAAGGAAGGCCGACGAGCAAACTCGTCCGAACTCCTACGGAGCCTATCCGTGACAATATCCGTACAGTCCAGTCTCTTCGTCAAAGAGTATCGCATACCGGGTCTAGGGGGTGGTGAACGTCAGACCCTAATAACCTGATAAGTTGTGCTGATGTGGCTCAGGACCAATTCGGGAAACTACAGATCAACCTATCAGTAAATCCCATCTGCCTTGGCCAAGCTCTTATGGTCCTGACCAATCGAATCACAGTGCGATATCGACTCCCTATATCGGGAGAGACGAATCCCCGACAATCACTCACTGCCTCCATGTGGCTCGGGACTGAACCCAACCAAAACCTGTTTGCACGACTCAGTAGAGTCATGGTAGGGTAGTGATCAAAGCTCAGTAGGAACTCACACGAGACAAATGCCGATCTCAGGTCTAAAGACTAACCTGTACACATGTCACCTGAGAACTTCCATTTGACGATAGGTATAGTACCACATGGAAGTTCTCGGCGAGTCCGTCCAGTGTACTCACTCAGTGAGCACCGGTATACGATCTTAGGTGCATCAGACCAATGGCCGCAGGACCAACCATCCCCCGACGGAGCTAGAAACGTATACACCAGTCTACTCTGGAGTATCAATGCCCAGTCTCGATACTCACGCGACTAGGGACCATTTAAGGATGTGCTTATGGACTACCCTGCTCTCACAAGTATGATCGCTATCACAACGCAGGTAGTCAAGCAAGATCCTAGGGGCTTTATTAACATGTAACCGCGATATGTAATAACGAGTATGACATATGCTATGTTAAGATAAAGACTAAACCATAATAGTATACTACCGTATCGAGTCTTTATCAATATGTGCAAGCTAGATATAACAACAATACAAATAAATACACATATCCCGACAAAGACAAGTCAAATAATATACTATAAAGCTGATCAAGATTGTCCTGTACATACATATCCTTAGCACCCATATGTATACATATACAATACTGGCCTCTAGGGCATATATATCCAACAATAGGTGGGAAGCCTAATGAGGATACTCGATACCCGAGATAGAGATGAGCACGACATATATCTAGGGGATACTGACCGGGGTTCGATGGGCACGGCGGATATCCAGGGGATACTGACCGGGCCAGGAATATCGGGTGGCGATCATCTGTTGAGATAGTGTCTACGGTATCTGCATTTACGTGTCGATGCTGGACACGAGAGATTTCTAATTTCGATGTCGATGTTGGACATCCATATATATATATATTGATATGATTGTTATCATGAGATACACAGTTAGATTTCATTTATTGGATTCGACTAGGACTGATCCGGGGGACAATACCTATATATATATATATATATATATATATTCTACTTGGGGTTGCATGATAGTTAGTGTTACATTATGATATATATATGCATATCATATAGTATATTAGTACGATTATGGTAGTACTATACTTATGACCTAGGTATCGTCATGCATTTCGATTTCTACCTTTAGATGTACTTTTATTCACTGAGTTGGCAACACATCCCCGTTGTGCCGCAGTTTCTTGCAGGTTTTACCGCTTGGATTATCAGCGGCTTGGGCATACATTCCTTTCGGTGATTGATTGGTAAGTGGGTTATTATTGTATCGTACTCACTCTTGATTATTCATATATTCTTGTATCTAGTGGAAACTCCATCAACTTAGAAATGGTATATTGTGGACTTAGAAGCGAGACTTAGAAATTCTGAGGTCGCACTCTTTAGAGTCGACTTCTGATATAGATTGTTTGGTTGTTCCGCCGTTTGGACGTGAAAGCTAGCTCCCGTTGGGATGCTATTTTATTGTTGTAGTTGTATCGGGTTTTTATGTAAAATTTTCAAAGGAGGTGCTGTCAAATTTCAAAACGTCATAAATGTTCTTCAAAGATACTAAGTTAAATTTAAATGTTATTTAAATTGATTCCATCTGATGACTATTTTAAACTCACCTCCAATAATTTCAAAAAGGGTTTAGATTCTGGGTTTCAGCTTACTTAAACCGCGTCGACGTCTTTAGATGTCACGTGATTTAAGTGCTGGTCATATGCCACATTTGGGTCGTGACACAATCTCCCACTTGCTCTTAAGGCTAATTATTGCGATGTCGCATACTCACAACCCGTGTGATACCGAACACCCAACTTCTCTACTAATCAGTCTCACAAAACTCGTTTGTGAAACTATTGTGTTCGAGAAATAGCCTCAATGAGTGGATCCGCTCCAATATTTCTTTCTATATCTTTCTATATCTCAACTTCATAGAGAAGGACCATTTCCCGAAATGAGCAATACCTGTCTTAGAACTTGTCTGGATATCTGATGAGACCCAGTTCATAAATGAACTCCAAATCCAGCAAACTTCTTAGACTGTATCATCCACCGAATTTAATCAGTATGCTGAACCATGCCTGCCTCAGTATCCCTTTGGACCACCCGTCCAACATACTGCCCCTTAGAAGAGGGAAAACTATAACTCTGAAAGTCACTCTGTCATCCAGGTCACCTTGGAAGCCTAAAATGACAACCGTCTCCCGAAAGAGGCTGCCGTTACCATATCCCAAGAACATCCACTTATGTTCATAACTGCTTCCCAATATTTCTCCAGGATTGGATTAATATATGTTTATTGCAGCTAGTGCAAAAAAAATATCTGGTGTTGTACTTGACATCTCATGATTGACTCAATTGCCTAAGCAAGTGATATGCCAATCATGCAAATCCTTCTCCCCTTTAGTCTGAAAGACATCCTTAAGAGAGGGTGACTCCATCACCTGCAGGTACACCACCATACTAGGAGTCAACCATTCTAAAACACCTTTAGAATAATGTCAAAGTATCCAGATTGGGATACTTCCCAAATATAGATCTAAAACCATAGATCTAGTAACTAGAAAACCTGATATCATATCCATATCGTATATGGAGAAACAACTTTGTGACAACCATTGCATCACCGATCGTAGTATAGGGATTTCATTTCTTATAAAGTGCATGTCATCAAAATACCAGGACAACACACCCTACTACCTTCTTACCAGATCCATCTCCTATTCTGATGAAGTCAAAGTCTATGAGTGTCACATCAAAAATTGATGATCTATCTCCGCTATATCTGCTTTAGTCTATAAATAGACACAAGCTACTTGTCCACTATACTTCCGCTGCTCCCACCGACTACAACAACCCTTTGGCAGAGTCATATACACGTGCACTTCTAAAGCTAGTTCAGAACGGCGTTATACTCATCCTCCTGCCGGGTCTCATAGTCTAGAACAGCAGCAATGGCAAGTCTGGGTAAACAAGAACTTCCTTGTCACCGTCTCTGAGAAGACCGAAGTACCTCTTGGGTGGCTGAGGTTACCCACCAAATCTGCGGAGTGGCTAATGGAATGTCGAAACCAATTGAATGTTTATGTTCTATTAAATTTTCAGTAATCGTTTGTAGTTCTGGCACTTCCAGTTCTACCATACTCCCATTAATGTTTTCTAAAAAGAATCCATTTTACTAAAACTGTGGCGAGTCAAGAACAATATAACATTGATCTCTCTGATGGTAGAAAGTTAACCCTCGTCAATGCCCGGGATAACCCACAAACTGCCATTACTGAAACGTGCCTAGAGTTTGTCCAAATTCTAGTTTTAAGCATCAGCCGGACAACTCCATATACCTTAACATCGTTAAGATATGAAACCATTCTATATACCATATAGAAACAAAGACACTAATTTAATTGGAACCAGATTCAAAATCATGAAGCTGTCTCCGTTGCATATCAACTAAGTGGAATGAGACCAAGCAGCATTACTCATCTAGGGGTGCATTCACATATGAGTAACCTCAAAGAGAAGCAAGTTCTCAAAACCATTACTATTAACGGAATACATAGCGCAAGTATCTACATCTTCGATCACCTTGAAGAATCCTGATACTTGCAATATGTGGTTCTCTACTTTATTCATATACCTATAACTTCTCAAAATTTGGACCTTGTATTTCAACTAAATACTTGTCTAAAACTAGAGAAGTCATGAGTAAATAGAATATAGTACGAGTACCAACCCCTTTGTCCTAATGGACACTGGACAACATACAATACTTTGTATAAGTCTCCTGAGTTTAATAGCTCAAACCCTGTGCGTCGTAGGTTGAAAACTTTACTATAGTTAAGAAGAATTACACCGCTGTTGAATGCTCCTTACCTAACCATCAACTGATATAGGTAAATGTCATAGACATAATTTCAAAAAGCTATATCTCACTTTATAAAATAAACGTACAGATATATCAGTTTGAAACTGGTGCATAACTACGGAATTCAAAACCAAATATTTGCCGTCCGGCAAAACCCAAGTGATTTCTTCAAATATTACCAATTACAACGAATTCCGATATAATGAGGGTATAATCACCTAATTTCCAATATTCTACTCCAACTCATCACCTGTAACACTATACAAATGCGAGAATCAAAGCTGGTAAATACATACCCTGAAGTCAGAATCTAATTGGGAAATCAGTTTTCAATTAATACTGCACAGTGAAACTGAAACATGAAAATGTTTCGAAAGGGTATCCGGGTATTCCTAGTAATGCCTCTTCCACTATCCTGATTCATCTCTGTAACCGTATAATTCCATGCTCTCACTCCAATCCCTTTATTATGTCTTTACTTATTACCATTTGTACACCACCCTTAGGCTAAATGGTTTTCTTCCTTCCCTACCTTTCGGAACCAGCCTATGCTTTGGAAGAGACTATCCAATAAGCGTAATAGGTGTACCCTCCAAATCCTATGAGCCCTCACAACCTGAGAGAAGGTAAAAAATAAAAAAACAACTCAAATAGCCATATTCGATTTCTCCTGAACCGGAATCTATCCTCGAACTGGAACAAGTTCCTTCGAGTTTGTATGTAACTATACGATGGCTTATCCAATAAATGTGGATCTTCGTAGTGATACGGAATATTCCGGAGAAATGCAAAGGTTAAGTAGGAGCGGCGATGATATATGCGGCTTCGTCGTGAATGATAGCAGTCATAATTTACTTTGCCCATATTCTAATCCCTTTATATGTCTTTATTTATTACCTTCTGTACACCACACTTAGGCTAATTGGTTTTCTTCCTTCCCCACCTTTCGGCACCTGCCTATGGTTTGGAAGAAGACTATCCAATAAGCACAATAGGTGTACTCTCCTAATCCTCGGAGCTCTCGCAATCTGAGAGAAGGTAAAGTGAAAATACAACTGAATAAACCTATTATATTTCTCCTGAACCAGAATCCATGCTCGAACTGGAACAAGTCCCTTCGAGTTCGTATGTAACTATACGATGGATTATCCAATAAATGTAGATCTTCGTAATGATACGGGGTGTTCTGGAGAAATGCAAAGGTGATGTAGAAGTAGCAATGATATATGCGACTCCCTGACAATCCAAAAGCCAAAGTGTTTTAAGAAGGTTCGGTTAACTTGGTTCATGAGTTTTAGTCTATGGTCGGGCCATGGTCGCTGCCAATGAGAGAGAGAAAAGAAATACTCAGCGTGCACTATAACCTTGATCAGAATGGTTAATCACTTTATCTAATCAGCATGTCTCCCACTGTTTCCTGGAATCCTCCTCCAAACCCAAGGGAGAATTAGTCGGGATCATCTAAAATCACCCGAGGAGTAAACCTACTCATCAGTGGGAATCGGGATCCAATTATCATTGCATGATAACTTGATGGAATCCACTTAAATCACCACACTCCAGAAGGTATGCACATTCCTGGAAAGTTTCCTGTATGTTTGAAACCCCCGATGTAATTTTTACCCTAAGCGGCTTATGACCTTGACATAGGTCAACATATCATAAGTCGCAAGTCAAGTTCAAGCCGTCATTGTCCTGGATTAACTTAGACCCACATGCACGTGCTCTTCGCAGAGGTCAAAATGATCGTGCGACTGTCCTAACTAATCGCATATCTATGCAACAAACAAGCATTACCCAGCTACCAAGCACTGTGCCTTGACAGAGATCAACATACACAACATGAATACTAAATAATACCTGTAAGAAATGACGGAGGGCTACGATTGGTTTTTGGCGAAAAACCTTTAACGTAATGAACTTGATATCGTTGAAGGAATCCAAGTGGTTTTACAAATATATAGTGGCGCAAACTTTTGCTAAAGAGGTCACTCCCTGTGAAGGGATCTCGACTCTTTCCTCGTCGAATGAGGTGCAGCATATTCCAAACTGAATACCACGATGCAAAGCAAAAGAATCGACTATAGTAAAGTTATTACGTTGACGCAAACTTCTGCCCAAGGGGTCACTCCCGATGAAGGGATCTCGGCCCTTGCCTCGTTGAATGAGGTGCAGGATATTCCCAATCGAATACCACTGTGCAAAGCAAAATAGAACGTCTGTAATGTCAGTTTTTAAAAACTTGGTTCCAACAACATAATATATAGGTTTGTTTTATCCTTGCATTGATCAGAATTAACACAGTCCTATCAATTAACATACCATACCAGAAAAGAACAAAAAATATGATGTATGTATATGCCATCCGTATTCGCCACTGGTCCCCATCATCACCCGTTAGGTTACTTAACTAACGACAGAGCATAGGCTGGACTAGCGTGGGTGCAAAACATATACAACATCTACTAGTATATATATATAAATATATATAACAATCATCCCAGGCATGATATAAAGCAACATCACAGAATCTCGGCCAACAACACAGAGTGGTGGATAATCCTAGAGCCTCGGGTTTCACTTGAGCCGCAAATGAGACCCGACGTTCCCCTGTCGTGTGGATAGCATGTGCAATGAAACCTAGACCCCTACGAGTGCGACAAGTTACCCGCCAATCCCAGAAGCGAGGCAACACCAATCAACAACGTGAATGGGCCACCCACCACTTCACGGAATCCGGTAACTTGAGCACCCCTCCGTGGGTCAACCTATACCCTCTACGAGTGCAGCGAATAGCCTGCCAATTCTAGAGTAAGGTCCCCTCCGTCTCAATGCCATGAGATGCGGATCCGCTGCCCTCTAGAACCCGGCTATTCATGCACTCCGCCTTGGGGTAATCCTAGTACAGAAAAGAAAATAATATATACAAGGGTGACATCGACCTCAACCCGGTCGTGCCCCAAACAAATAATATACAAGCTGGCAGTGACAGCAGTTCACATGTCGGACGCTCGCCCCGCAATATCAAATGTACAAATGGGTCTAAACTGTACTACCATTGCACCAAAGCTATCCACCACGATGATCCAACCATAATCATAGCATAACACAGAACATCAACGTGAATGTCACGTTTGCAAACTCATCTAAAAGAACATATAGCAGTTATACGGGTTATACCGCTCCAATGACATTCACGGTCGCAGATAGTAATGTATGTACTGTATACATTTAAATAGTGTTAAAATATCTACTTTGAAACACCTCGAATTGCCCCTGAACTAAAGTTAACACTATATCCAAAATGGGCAAAACAAACAATACCATTGAACCAATATTCCAGAGACTAGACAACCCTACAAAATTCAAGTCCAAACTCCTAAACAAAACCGGCCACACCCGTTTTTTCTCAAGTCTCGCCAGGTCAATTCCTGTGAATGGGGATCGTTTTCGTAAGGTGTTCTATATGTCTCACAAATAGTCTTTTGCAATTTTTTTTAAATTTTTTTTGAAGACTTTGAAAAATCGACAGAACTTGGAATATTCGGGGTGTTGTTTCAGAGTTGTTTCGGTTTCGATACTTTAACAATGTCTAAACTGCTAGCAATGGGTTAAGGGGTTGTCTTTGATACCATGTTGGGTTACTGCAGCATCCCGGCCATCAAACTGTGACCAAATGCGGAACAAAAATTTTCAAAACTGGCGCTACCACAACCCGATGCCCGGATCATCCCTAAACCCTAAACTAGAAAGAAATATAAAGAGTTAGGAATGATTATACCGAATGAACCAAGTCCTTCGGGTATTCAACCATCATTCCACGCTCCTAGTGGTCACAGATTGAATTTGGTTGCCGGTTTTCCTCCATCTACGATGATCCACCCAAGGGAAACAACACAAGCTTCAGCCTCGCCAAGCGAGACAACCGACGCTCCAAGGTTGCTAACAATGGAGAGTGGAGGTGTAGGATTATCTCACTATGAATTTCTCTCGTCACAAATGCTCAAAGAGAAATTCAAGAAGATGAAGTGGAGGTGAGGAAACATGTGGCATGAGCAACTAAAGAAAATGGCTAAGCTTTCTCCAAGTGAGAATGAGCAAGTAATGAAGCAAGTCAAGAAAAGAAATGAGCAAGGCATGTAGAGAAATATGGTGGCTACCTCTCTCAATCATGCACCCAAAATATCTCCTCACAATATACAATAAACAAATCCATGCCATACCTCTCTACATGCTATACAATGTTCATGCCACCTCACCCCTTCCACCTCATTTCCCAAAATGACTTTCTAAAATGAAAATCAAATAATGAGGTGTCAAATCTTCTAGAAACTATTCTGTATAAATACAGAATACAACCTGATACACGTATCGAAATACACATACGCGTATTCGTACAAAAATACGAATAACCAAGAGAGAAAATGAATAGTGAACAATAATACTGGAATACATATATATACATATATAAATTATTAAATCAAAACCCGATTTAATAATCTGGCTCAGTCCTAAGCTGCTAGTATTATCAACCGTCCGATTAAAGTCTGTGCAGCCTGTACACATATTTAATCGGACACCTGTATGTACCAACATACGTTTTCTACACCATATCGCCTGAACCATGAAAACCCTCTGTGTGGGACTATAAACACTTGTCAATACGCTAGCAGTGGATTTAACTACAAGCACGTCAGCAGCACAAGCTGTACGTAACGGCTACCCAGGTATTGAGCGAAAGGAAGGCCGACGAGCAAACTCATCCGTACCCCTACTGACCCTGACAGTGACAATCTCCGTATAGTCCGGTCTGTTCGTCTAAGAGTATCACATATCGAGTCTAGAAGGGTGGATAAAGTCAGACCCCTAATAACGCGATAATTTGTGTCGGTATGAAAACCCATCACCGCCTGAGAAACTACTGATCCTAGATCAGTAATTATCGACTACCTTTACCAAGGATTTCTGGTGATGGACACCCGTGCACTGCGCGACATCAACCCCCAATACCGGGAGAGACGAATCCTCGACAATCCGCTTACTGCCTCCATGTGGCTCGGGACTGTACCCAACTAAAACCTGTTTGCATGACTCCTTTGAGCCATGGTAGGGTAGTAATCAAAGCACAGTGGGAACTCACACGAGACAAATGACGATCTCAGGTCGACAGACTAAGCTATACTCATGTCACCTAGGAACTGCAATCTGACAATAGGTATAATACCATCTAGCAGGTTCCCGGCGAGTACGTCCAGTATACACATAACCCAATGAGCACCTATATACTATCTTAGGTGACTAACTGACACCAATAGCTTGTGAGACCGGCCACCGTCCCTCGTCAGGGTCTCAATAAGTATACACTAGTCTACTCCAGAGTATCGATGCCCAGTCTCGATACTCCTACGACTAGAGACTTTTAAGGATCAGCTCCCACGTATATGATCGCCATCATAATGCTGGTAGTCAAGAAATAATCCTATGGGCTCTATCAATATGTAATAGTGATATGTAATGCCACCTAATGCTGTACATGATGATAAAGATAAACTAGATAGCATATTATCATCTCGAGTAAAAATGTTCTACCGGTATAGGTCCTCCCTCAATCATCACAATTGTGTGCATACGATTCAATAATTGACTTGAGTGCACTATAGCCAACAGGTGGGCCTTCCTTTGGTCCCCCCAGGGCATCCCCAGGGTCTGCAGGCACCTCCCCGCATCTTCCTGGTCCAAACCGAGAGCCTGCGGGGAGTGAAAATATTAAATTAGCATGGAATAGTTACTGATTTTTCGGCAGTTTTTTCGGGGCAAAAATCGGCGGATTCGGGAGTCGTATCTATCTAATTTAGGGTGTTTGGGTGGCTCTGATACCATTGTTGGTTCTTAGTGTCCTCGACGCTAACCCACGACCATTGTGGAATTCGAAAACAAAAATTTGATGGCACTAGAAACTTAACCCCAAGAATCTAACCAAACACCTAAACAAGCAAACACAAAAGGGATAGAAATCACAAGCCTATTCATTTGCTCCAATTGGATTGAACTCTAGTATGCTCTCAAGAGTTTCAGATCACTCTTGCAAGCCGTTCCTCTTTCACCAAAGATGATCCACCCGAGAGAACCAATCCAAGCTCCAGCTTCACCTAGTAAAGCAACCGACGCTCCAAACTCGTTAGGAATGGAGAGTGGGGATGTTGGAATTTTCCACTATCGTTTTCTCTCAAATCTAAAGCTCATGAAAGCAACTAAAGAAGAAAGATGTGTTGGTGAGGAAATATAGCCATGGGCAAGTGTTGAAGAACATAAGAGAGTGATAGAATCAAGAATAGAAAAGAATGACTTCATATTCTTTTGCAACCATACAAATAAAAATCTCATAACAATTTGTGACAAAATAATGAAGCCCATTCCTCTCTACATGTCTTCAACCATACTCAATACCACCTCAGCCTCCATCTCATTTTATGAATATTTATAAATGAATGTTCACAAATGAGTTGTCAATCTTCTAGAACAAATTCCGTATAAATACGGAATACAACCCGTTATACGTATCGAAATACATATATGCGTATTTGTATAAAAATATGAATATCCAAGAGAGAAAATGAATAGTGAACAATAATACTATAATACATATATTAAATATATATATAAATTATTAAATCAAAACTTGATTTAATAATCCGGCTTAATCGTAAGCCGCTAATATTATCAACCGTCTGATTAAAGTCCGTGTAGCTTGTACACATATTTAATCGGACACCTGTATGTACCAACATACGTTACCTACATCATATTGCCTGAACCGGGAAAACCCTCTGTGCAGGACATTAAAGACTCGTCAATACGCTGGCAATGGGTATAACCACAAGCACATCAGCGACACTGTAACGACTCTGAAATCTTTTTACGAAAAATTTTCCCGTTAATATACAAAAAAAGAGTATTACAGCCTGAGTTTGAGTTATAAGTTACTTTTGTTAAATAAAAGCAAGAAACAACTTGTAGCTCGCTGGTAAAACCCTTGCACTGTTGTGACGTAGCCCGTGTATTCGATTCCCAACAGACACAATTGTTTTTTTCTAAATTTTTCTTTTTAACTTTTTGGAAGCCCAAAAGATTACACGTGCAATACACGGGGAAATGAAAAGTTTAGAAATATCAAACATGTAAAAAATAGTGTAAATACATGATTTATTAGATGTCACGAATCTCGAGACGTTCGCCTCAAGATCGACCGGCGGTTTAGCCCTAGGGGCCGGCGAGGACCGTAACAACTCCAATTTTAATGTACAGAAATTGTTTAAAAGTTAATGTACAATTGGGGTATTTGCAATCCTGTGTACACTATAAGTATTTATTTTACTTTTGAACAGCAAGAAAGTATTTGTAGCATATTGGTAAAGCCTTGCACTGCTGTGATGTAGCCCCTGTGATCGAATCCCCCCAGCCACATTATCTTTTTATTAAATTTTCTTTTAAATCTTTTAGAAGCCCAAGGGTTTGCACGTACACTACACGTAATATGATAAGTTACAGATTAAATAAACATGTGCATGAGGGTATATGAAGCATGGGGGATACGTGGCACCAATCCAAGGCCATTCCACCGGTTTTGGACCGGTGACTCTAGCGTTGGAGACTGGTACCGCCGGGCCCCCCGTAGGGGATGCTCCTCATATTTTCACCTAAGCACCCCTTGGCCTACCCCACTACCCCCATATTGTTTGTTTTCTCTGCACATTTTTCAGAGAACAATAAATCACCTTTAATACAAATTTTAATGCAAATTTTCAATGCATTCTTTAACCCACTAAACCCTAATTTTTCCTATAAATACCACACCCCATTTCACACATCCTCACTCAAAAATTCTCTGCCAAAACTCTAAAAAATTCTCAAGTCCTTATAGTGTGCAAGTGGAGTTAGCAAAGGGTGAAGATATGTTGAAGTTCCAAGAAGATTCCGGTGACGAAACGACTCCCCAACACCTTCCTTAGCTCTCACTCTCTCTTCTATTGTTCTCTATTCAGTTAGTCCCCTCTCCCCCTCTCATCTTCTATTCTAAAAACTTTAATTTCTAAAACCCGACAGAAGCGGAGTTAATCCGACTTTCGATTCGGTTATTCCTTAAAAAGGTTATTTTTCTTAAACAATCAATACCATACTCTCATATAATGTTTAACAAATATTAACAAATACTTTAAACAAGTTTCATCTTAAAAGAATCTTTTATGCAATTTTTATTGTATTTTTACGGTAAAATACCATATACTTTACATTTCGCCATAAAACAACATAATATTTGTATTACCTTTAGATAAATCATGAGGTAATGACCTACTTCATCACAACACAAATCTTTAATATAGCACGATGAAAGTTTGGGACATTAGTTATGGGATAATACGACATTACAAATAAATACCATCAAACTTGCAAAATCATTTCTTTAAAAAGATTATTATCTAATTCCTTGCAATTACGCCTCTACAACCCATTTGGGGTACCCCGATCAGGATGGTATGGGGTTATCGCACGATAGAATTCTTAGTGCATTTTTCTTTAGAAAATGATATTTTTATAAAAAAATAAATAAAATTTATTTTTATTAAATATATATATAACTATTATCAAAATATATATTTTAATTATATTATATTAATATTCTAAGTTTTCCAAATCAAAGGAATCACCATTATATGAAAATACCATCCAAATGCAAAACAATACCGATATTTCAATAAGATGCCATATACTATGAAAACTAGGTTTTACTCACGAGAAATTTTAGTTTTATAAAATATACATCTATGAAAACCCTAAAAACGATAATTAAGTGCTTGAGGTGTATTTTGAAAATTATATCAAACTATTTTTATATAAAACCCCCTCAAGTTATACTAAATTACAATAAGGACCCTAGTAAACATAGGTTTAAGCGGGACCGGTTCTCTTGAGCCTCAGGGAGCCAGAGAATATGGGTGCTTGCCTATCTACGGTAGACAATCTAACAAACGGTGTATCAACACGGTAATTGTCTTGGAAAAAGACACAAATCCTGCCGTCCATGTGCAGCAGTTATCGATAACATCAAAACTACTTCAGGATTTCAATTTCTTTTCAAAGTGACTCAGGCTGAGTCTCAATCTAATCAATCTAACTTGAATATGATTCAAGTATAAACTACAATTCAACATGAATCCGTCTATTCAATCTATATCAATCTGTATTGACTGAACCGAACCATGGATATACTCCGTCTACATGACTCTCAATTTATATCCATTCCATTTACTGATATCATGGTTTCGGCAAGTCATCCATCTATATAACAAACAATACAATCAATACAAAAGACATCGCGGGATTTTTAAAGGGGTAGATTGGTACGGAAGGTATTAGAAGTGGCACGAGACTGTAACCATAATACACCTAACATGAATATCCATTGCCGTTGTACCGTGGCTGAACGCTTCCTTGTGCACCGTATACCTTAGTCTTCGGAATAGTGGGACTCCTCTCGTATACACTGGCATTTTCTGTACCAAGCTACAAACAACCTCGTTAATATTATAATCAAACAGTACTAGTTATATTCTCTTTCTATCTATTCTATCTCTACTCACTTTTGGGACTTACCGAGCGATTGTTCGCTGATGACATTCCTTTTCTTCTTTGTTTGGAATGTTGTCAGGTGTTTCGGACTCATTGGAGATCGAGCCCAGTCCTGAAGATTTAGAGCAGTTAGCGTTTGACCCAGAGCTGTAGGCACTTGTACATATTTTTATTTCAGTTATGTCATTGTTTAGGCATTGCTTTCTATTCTTATATTTACATTTCAGTTGTACCTGTGAAAGAATGTTTAATAAATAAAGTTTTTGTTCATTTACATTTCTGTCTCTTGTGTACTTTACTTTATATTGCTTAGATACGCTTATCGTGTTTACTTCTGAGTAAATATGTCTCGTGACCCGTCGCGTCTCCTTACCGTACATTGGGAAGCGGGGCGTGACAGGTTTTGTTGGCGGTCCATGCAGGTTAGCTCTCTATGGACATGCATGTCAGTTCTGCATGGACATGTGGGTTAATTCTACTTGAAGTCCTAAGCAATATAACACAAGAATCGGCAACTAAAAACATTCTTTACATATTCCTTAAATCTTCCAATTTCATATATTTTGAATCTGTCATAACCCAAATTTTTCTTTCAAGGTTATGGATTCCCCAAACAACACTAGCATCAATTTCAACAACACTCCGCCACCTCTACCGCTTACACCTACCGTCGCTGCTCCGATCAATGAGCAGACGGTACTACTTGAGGCAATCTATAGCCTCCTGGAAGGACAGCAGCAGCAGACTGCTATCTTGATGAACCGTCCAGAGCGGAAGCACCTGGAGTAAAACAATTCCGGGCTTTGCATACCTAGCAATTCTCGGGAAAAGAGAGCCCTCTAAAAGTTAAGGAGTGGGCTCAAAGTATTGAGGATGACCTGACAGTGACACAAGTGCCAGAGATCGCTTGGGTTCGAGTTGCAAAGCTGCAGCTCACTGACAATGCACGAGTCTGGTGGAAGGCGAAAAAAGCCTTCTTGACCAACCTATCGAATGGAGGAATTTTCGCGATATGTTCGATACGAAATACTTCCCAAAGACTGCCCGATTCGACATGGAGCAGCAATTTATTCATCTACAACAGGGTTCGATGTGGACCAAGTCCGTAGATGAATATGACGCCGAGTTTACCATGCTCAGTAGGTAAGGTATGTCTCAATATTCGATTTCCTGATATCACATATTAAACAGCTAACACAAGACCTTAACAGGTTCGCGGCACATTTGATACCAACTGCTGAGATCAGATCCAGACGGTTTCAGCAAGGGTTAGATTCGGAAATCCAAGTTGCCTTAGCTACAGGGAATTTCCCAACCCATGAATTGGCCCTGAAAGCTGCCAGCCGATATGAGGTAGTGGTGAAAATGAGGGGCAGACATCAATCTGCCGAGATGAAGCGCCCTGCCACTCAGATGGCAGGAGAACCCTCTTCGAAGCCACCATTTGTACCCAGGAGACCAGGAGTACCGAACAACCGGTCCAACCCATCCTTTTGTACCTACTGTAGGAGAGATGGACATTTGGTGAAAGACTGTCGGCTTGCAAATCGCCTTTGCTTAGTCTGCGGCTCAGGTACTCATAATATTGGGTCTTGTCCTCGGAGACATAACCCAAATGCTGCACCCAGACCAGCAATCACTTACCAGCAGCGCCCAGCCATCCAGGCACCTGCTCCACGACTCGCACTACCTGCTCCACCTCCTCATGGACCGACTGCACCTCCTCCTTGTCAGTTCCATCAGGCTCAACGAAACGTACCTTAAGGACCAAGGAACAGACAGAGGAATGCTCCTCTAGCAAGGAGGAATGTGCCGAGGCGACAGGCTTTCACAATGACTGTGGAAGAAGATGAAGCCACCGGCTAAGTCATTACTGGTAATACATCCCCATCAAGCTTTATTTTCCATCTATACATACTCATATATTTTTTCCTTATACCTAAAACTATCCCACATAACTTAAGTACAATCTTAGTAGCCTCACTCCCCGCACTAGCACTCTTCGATACTGGAGCATCTCATTGCTTTATGGCGCAACGGTTCGTCCAAACTCATGCGATTTTAGTCAAACCCCTCGTATCCGGCTGGAATGTCAGTTCAGGGAACGACGTTCTAAAGGCAGTAATGGGATACGATCTGTGTCCAGTGGTAGTCTGCAGCAGAGAATTCTATGCCGACTTAAAAGTGCTGAACATACCGAATTTCAATGACGTTTTGGGTATGGATTGGCTCGGAACATTCTGTGCTACCATTGACTATCATCAAAGAAGGGTAGTATTCGAGATTCCAGAGCATCCGGTCTTTTATTTCAAAAGTGGAGACCGTACCCTGGAGCCAAGTATCTACAAGGAAAAACCGAAGAAGGCAGTGATGGCAGCACTTCAATCGGAGGAAGGATCAAAGCTAGTAATAGTTTGAGAGTTCGACGGTGTATTTCCTGAAAACATATCAGGTTTGCCTCCCGATCGAGCTCTTGAATTCAGTATTGATTTAATACCTGGAGCACAACCGGTGATCAAAGCACCGTATCGGTTAAGTCCGGAAGGTTTGAAGGAAGTTCGTACTCAGTTGAAAAAATTATTAGCGAAAGGATGGATTCGTCCCAGCACTTTAAGTTGGGAATCGCCAGTTCTGCTTGTAAAGAAGAAGGAAAGTTCATATCGAATGTGCATTGATTATAGAGCTCTGAACGATGTAACTATAAAGAACAAGTATCCATTCCCTCGCATCGACGATCTGTTCAATCAGCTAAGTGGATCTTGCGTTTTCTCCAAGTTAGATCTTCGTTCAGGTTATCATCAGATGAAGGTCAAGGAATCTGATATCCATAAAACGGCATTCAGAACTCGTTATGGACATTACGAATTTCTTGTGATGCATTTGGAGTGACCAACGCACCAGCTATATTCATGAACCTAATGAATCAAGTTTTCCGAGAGTACCTAGACAGGTTTTTTGTCATCTTCATCGACGACATCCTGGTGTATTCTAAGAGTCGGGAGGAACATGTCGAACACCTACGAATTGTCCTGGAGACTCTACGACAACACCAACTCTACGCCAAGTACAGCAAATGCGAGTTTTGGCTAGATCAAATCGGTTTTCTCGAACATATTGTTTTAGGCGATGGAATCTCTGTAGATCCAGCTAAAGTATCAGCAGTAAGCGAATGGCCGACACCGAAGTCAGTGAAGGACATTCGAAGTTTCTTGGGTTTAGCAGGATATTACAGAAGGTTCATTGAAGGATTTTCAAAGATTGCAACACCCCTGACCTAGCTCATACGTAAAGATGAAGAATTCATGTAGTCAGAAGCATGAGAACAAGCTTTCGTAGAACTCAAGTCAAGATTGACATCAGCACCTATTCTCGTTATACCGGACCAATCTAGAGGTTTTGTAGTGCTTTGTGATGATGTGTTCTACATCAGCACGGAAAAGTTGCGGCTTATGCTTCAAGACAGCTAAAGATTCATGAGCGCAATTATCTGAGAATGATTTGGAGTTGGCGGCCGTAATCTTTGCTCTTAAGATTTGGCGTCATTATCTTCTTGGTGAATGAGTGGACATATACACAGATCACAAGAGTCTGAAATATGTGTTTACTCAGAAAGAGTTGAACATGTGGCAGAGAAGATGGTTAGAACTCATGGCGGACTTCGACATCAACCTATAATATCATCCAGGGAAGGTGAATGTAGTACCTAATGCCCTTAGTCGCCAACCATTAGTATTGAATCTCACCGCACAGTGGAAGCTTCAACAAGACTTGCATCAAATGGAGATTGAAGCAGTTATGCCAGGTAACTCTTCAAGTTTGATGAGCTTACAAATTCAATATACCATTGTCAATCAGATCAAAGCAGCTCAAGCAAGTGATGTTAAGTTACAAAAGATCAGAGAACAAGTAGAAAGTGGACTTCGAAAAGACTTCATCATCCATGAAGACGGATCTTTGAGATACGACAGTAGATTGTGTGTACCAAAAGGTTCTGTGCGAGAAGAGTTGATTAAAGAAGCTCATAGCTCTCCTTATTCAGTACACCCTGGAGGTACAAAGATGTACAAAGATCTGCGTCAAAATTACTAGTGGCATGGAATGAAGCGTGAAGTAACCAGAAGCGTCGCTAAATGCTTGGTGTGTCAGCAAGTAAAGGTTGAACATCATAGGACAGCTCGATTACTTCAACCATTACCTATCCCTGAATGGAAGTGGCAACACATCACAATGGATTTCGTGACTGAACTTCCTCGCAGCACGAAGGGTAACGATGCGGTATGGGTTATTGTGGATCGACTCACAAAGTCGGCTTACTTTATTCCCTTTCGAGTTGGCCAATCTACTGAGACAATAGCAAAGAAATACATGGAGGTAAGAATCTAAGTAAGATTTAAAATCTTAAAATATGTACTAACTTTGATATCCATGAACCAATGCAGGAAATCGTGAGATTGCATGAAGTACCGGTCTACATTGTCTCCGATCGTGACACTTGATTTCGATCACAATTTTGGCAAAGTCTGCAAGCTAGCTTGGGAACAAGTCTGAACTTCAGCATAACCTATCATCCACAAATAGATGGTCAGTCTGAGCGAACTATTCAGATTTTAGAAGATATGCTAAGAGCGTGTATGCTAGACTTCAGAGGATCGTGAGAAGATAACCTACATCTTGTGGAGTTTTCATACAACAACAGCTACCAAGCAAGTATAGGAATGACACATTTTGCAGCGCTATATAGAAGGAAATGTCAATCGCCATTAAGTTGGGATAACATCGGAGATAGAGAAATCCTTGGACCTGAGATGATAGTAGCAACTGTCGATGCAGTTCGCACTATCAGGGAAAGAATGCACATAGCCCAAGATCGACAAAGTACTGGGCTGATGCAAAGCGCCGTCACTTGTAGTTTCAACCGGGAGAACATGTATTCATGAAGATATCTCCGAACCGTGGAGTGATTTGTTTTAGAAGATGGGGTAAACTTAGTCCGAGGTATATTGGACCGTTCGACATACTCGAACGAGTCAGTGAAGTGGCATATCGCTTGGCACTTCCACCTTCATTGGAAGGAGTGCACAATGTGTTCCACATATCCCAACTCAGAAGGTATGTGAGTGACCCCAGCCATATTCTCGATCACTCCGAGCTCACTGTACAGCCAGACTTATCCTGTGAGCAACAATCTGTTGGGATCCTGGATAGAAAGGTGAAGTCACTCCGGAACAAGGAAGTCAACTTGGTTCGAGTGATGTGGAGAAAAGATTCACCAGGAGAATCAACATGGGAACGTGAGGATGACATGCGTGCAAGATATCCTCATTTATTTGTAAACTAGTCCTTAAAATAAATTGTAAATTTCGAGGGCGAAATTTTTGTAAGGAGGGTAGACTGTAACAACTCCAATTTCAATGCACAGAAAATTATTTAAAAGTTAATGTACAATTGGGGTATTTGCAATCCTGTGTACACTATAAGTATTTATTTTACTTTTGAACAGCAAGAAAGTACTTGTAGCACATTGGTAAAGCCTTGCACGGCTGTGACGTAGCCCTTGTGATCGAATCCCCCCAGCCACATTATCTTTTTATTAAATTTTCTTTTAAATCTTTTAGAATCCTAAGGGTTTGCACGTGCACTACACGTAATATGATAAGTTACGGATTAAATAAACATGTGCACGAGGGTATATGAAGCGTGAGAGATACGTGGCACCAATCCAAGGCCATTCCACCGGTTTTGGACCGGCGACTCTAGCGTTGGAGACCGGTACCGCCGGCTACCCCGTAGGGGATGCTCCTCATATTTTCACCCAAGCACCCTTTGGCCTACCCCACTACCCCCATGTTGTTTGTTTTCTCTGCACATTTTCCAGAGAACAATAAATCACCTTTAATCCAATTTTTAATGCATTTTTTAACCCTCTAAACCCTAATTTTTTCTATAAATACTATACCCCATTTCACGCATCATCACTCAGAAATTCTCTGCCAAAACTCTAAAAAATTCTCAAGTCATAATAGTGTGCAAGTGGAGTTAGCGAAGGGTGAAGTTCCGGCGAAGTTCCAAGGAGATTCCGGAGACGAAATGACGCCCCGACACCTTCTTTAGCTCCCTCTCTCTCTTCTCTTATTCTCTGGTCAGTAAGTCTCCTCCCCCCCTCACATCTTCTATTCTAAAAACTTTAATTTCTAAAACCCGACGGAAGCGGAGTTAATCCGACTTCCGATTCGGTTTTTCCTTAAAAAGGTTATTTTTCTTAAACAATCAATACCATCCTCTCATATAATGTTTAACAAACATTAACAAACACTTTAAAATAAGTTTCATCTCAAAAGGATCTTTTATGCAATTTTATTGTATTTTACGGTAAAATACCACATACTTTACATTTCGCCATAAAACAACATAATACTTGTTTTACTTTTAGATAAATCACGAGATAATGACCTACCTCATCACAACACACATCTTTGACATAGCATGATGAAAGTTTGGTACATTAGTTATGGGATAATACGATATTACAAATAAATACTATCAAACTTGCAAAACCATTTCTTTAAAAAGTGTATTATCTAATTCCTTGCAATTACGCCTCTACATCCCATTTTGGAGAACCCCGATCGGGATGGTGCGGGTTATCGCACGTCCTTAGGCCTAGTAGAGCGAGATGCAGACCTCCGAAAGGAGCATTCGATCTCGATGGAATTCTTAATGCATTTTTCTTTAGAAAATGAGATTTTTATTAATAAATAAATAAAATTTATTTTTATTAAATATATATATAACTATTATCAAAATATCTATTTTAATTATATTATATTAATATTCTAAGTTTTCCAAATCAAAGGAATCACCATTATATGAAAATACCATCCAAATGCAAAACAATACCGATATTTCAATAAGATGCCATATACTATGAAAACTAGGTTTTACTCACGAGAAATTTTAGTTTTATAAAATATACATCTATGAAAACCCTAAAAACAATAATTAAATGCTTGAGGTATATTTTGAAAATTATATCAAACTATTTTTACATAAAACCCCCTCAATTTATACTAAATTACAGTAAGGACCCTAGTAAACATAGGTTTAAGCGGGACCAGTTCTCTTGAGCCTCAGGGAGCCGGAGAATATGGGTGCTTGCCTATCTATGGTAGACAATCTAATAAACGGTGTTATCAGCACGGTAATTGTCTTAGAAAAAGACACAAATCCTGTCGTCCATGTGCAGCAGTTACCGATAACTTCAAAACTACTTCAGGATTTCAATTTCTTTTCAAAGTGTATGACTTGGGCTGAGTCTTAATCTAATCAATTTAACTTGAATATGATTCAAGTATAAACTACAATTCAACATGAATCCGTCTGTTCAATCTATATCAATCTGTATTGACCGAACCGAACCATGGGTATACTCCGTCTACATGACTCTCCATTTATATCCATTCCATTTACTGATATCATGGTTTCGGCAAGTCATCCATCTATATAACAAACAATACAATCAATACAAAAGACATCGCGGGGTTTTTAAAAGGGTAGATTGGTACGGAAGGTGTTAGAAGCGGCACGAGACTTTAACCATAATACACCTAACCTGAATATCCATTGCCGTTGTACCATGGCCGAACGGTTCCTTGTGCTCCGTATACCTTAGTCTCCGTAATAGTAGGACTCCTCTCGTATACACCGGCATTTTCTGTACCAAGCTACAAACAACCGCGTTAACATTATAATCAAACAATACTAGTTATATTCTCTTTCTGTCTATTCTATCTATACTCACCTTTGGGACTTACCGAGCGATTGTTCTTTGACGACATTCATTTTCTTCTTTCTTTGGAATGTTGTCAGGTGTTTCGGACTCATTGGAGATCGAGCCCAGCCCTAAAGATTTAGAGCAATTAGCATTTGACCCAGAGCTGTAGGCACTTGTACATATTTTCATTTCAGTTATGCCATTGTTTAGGTATTGCTTTCTATTCATGTATTTACATTTTAGTTGTACCTGTAAAAGAATGTTTAACAAATAAAGTTGTTGTTCATTTACATTCATGTCTATTGTGTACTTTACTTTATATTGCTTAGATACGCTTAGCTTGTTTACTTCAGAATAAATATGTCGCGTGACCCGTCGCGTCTCCTTACCGTACACAGGAAAGCGGGGCGTGACAAGGACGGTCGGATCTGCTCCATTTTGATCCGTAGTTTGCACACATGACTCTTCAACTCCCCTCAACTCCTCTGCACTGTTTTATTTCTCTGCAATCAAACAAAGACCCTTCAATCATCAATTAACACAATTTTAATGCTTTTAATCCACATTTTTAATTCCCAAACATTAATTCTCCACTATAAATACCACCTCATGCACTAACTCTTCACCATTCTGAAAATTCTATCAAAAACTCTCTCAAAAAGTCCTAAGTACGAGTGGAGTAAAGTGGAGTTAGTGAGCGAACTTCTTCCGTTGAAGATAGAAGCCGATTCTGGAGCTCCCGCGACGCCACGACGACACTCTTTTCTTCCTAACCCTTTATTTGAGTTGTTCAAACCGTAAGTCCCTCCCAATCTCTGTTTCTCTTTATTGAAATTCAACTTTAAAACTTATATCGGTAAGTGGAGTTATTGCCGATATCCTTTTTTCTAAACCTTAGAAACTCCTTCTTCTTTGTACTTTGTTCAACCTAATTTTTTATACAATACTTGTAACCCTAAATAACAATGTTTAGAATCAATTTTAACCAAGAATCTCATGTGAAACATCCAATATTAAACTTTTTCATTAAAATACCTTGAACTTTAATATCACTCTTTTCGTTTTCATTAAAACTATACCTTTAGAAAAACTTCACGGGATAACGACCTACCCCACACGTACACTTTGGTTTTATAGCACGATATCTCTTTGTATGTATTATGTCCCAAAGAATGATCTTACAATAAAATACCACTTACTTTAAAACCGGATTTTTTTTAAAACGGTATTTTATATTCCTTTGCAATTATGCATCTACAACCCTTGTTAGGGGATCCGCTAATGGATGATGCGGATTATCGTACATCCTGGAGATAGTAGAATGAGATGCAACTCTTCTCACGGAGTATTCGATCTCGAAAGGATATGAATACGGTTTTTAAGAAAAAACAAATTTTCTAAAATAAAACTAAATTTTCTAAAATTAAAAATTATATAAAATTATAAATCCATATTTTCTTTATATTATGAAACTATATTTTTATAAAAATGAAAGATTAAAAAATGTCAATAAAATACCATTAAGTTACTAAAAAGGACTATTTTTCACTAAAATACCATAAACATTTGAAAACTAAGTATTTATCATGAAAATACCCCAATACTTAAAAAACATGCTCATGAAAACCCTAAGTAATACAAATCCCTCGAGATTTTATTTTTAATCCATATTAATATATTTTTCATAAAACCCCTCGAGATATACAAAACAATATTTAAGGATTCTAGTAAATTTGGGTTTAAGCGGAATCAATTCTCTTGAGCTTAGGGAGCCGGAGAAAGTGAGTACTTGTCTATTCAGGTTAGAAAACTTAGCAGGAGTTATCAATGGCAATTGTCTTTGAAAAAGACACAAATCCTGCCGTCCATGTGCAGCAGTTGCCGATGACTCCCGAAACTAAGAATTCAAGAGTTAAATCAGTTTACAAACGTCGGACTCAGTCTGAGTCCAATCTTAAACATGAATCCAAAATCAAACACGAATACTTGATCATGAATATGAATACTCGAACTCAAATATCAATATCAAACATGTATACTTGACTTGACTTGACCGAACCATGGTTATAACTTGACTTGAACTTGACATGACTACTTGAATACATGATTACATCCTGAACATAAATACCTGAACTTTTTGTATCCATGGTTTCAGCAAGACTTGTAAATATAATCTATACAATACATTGCGCGGGGATAAAGGGGTAGATTGGTACGGAACGTATATCGTGGCACGATAGGTCACTTAAAAGACACCTAAATGAATTCTCATGCCGTTGTCCCGTGGATTATGACGGGGCCTTGTACTACATGTTACCATAGTTCACGGGGTAAGATAGACTCCTTTTGTATGCATGAATATAATCTTTACCAAACTACAAACAACCACGTTATAACAACCATCATATACCAGTACTCAGTCATATACAACGTTACCTGTTCATTTCACTTAATATACTATCTTCTCTTTCTTCTTTTGGGACTTACTGAGCGTTAGTTCGCTGACGACATTCCTTTCTATTTCTTTCTTTTGAATGTTCTTCAGGAGGACTGGACTCTAAGGAGACAGAGCCGAGCCAGGAGGACTTGGACCAGCTTACAGCTCAGCTGGACTACTAGTTCTTCTTGCTCTTATTTTCTCTATGTCATTGTTTAGGCATTTGCTTTATATCATTGTATCTTTTCATTTCAAACAGTTGTATGTAAAGTTGAATGTAAATAAAGTTGCTGTTTATTTTATTACTCTTGTCATTCTTTCATTTTTATATATTGCTTAAGTACGCTTAACGTATTTATTTCTTAGTAAATACGTTGTGCCCTGCTACGTCACCGTTTCCGTCTACTGGGAAGCGGGGCGTGACAAGTTTTGTTGGCGGCCCGTGCAGGTCAGTTCTGCATGAAGTCTTAAGCAATATATCACAAGAATTATAAGAATCATCAACTATACATTCTTCACATTTCTAATTTCTTGAATCTATCCTAACCATTCCTCTTCTATCAAGGTAATGGATTCTCCCAATAACACCAGCACGAATGTCAACGGCAATACCCCATCGTCTACTCTACCACCACCACCTACAGTTGCAGCTCCTATCAATGAGCAAATGGTACTACTTGAGGCTGTCAAGAGCCTACTGGAGGGTCAGCAGCAGCAGATTGCTATTCTCATGCACCGCCCCGAAGCCGAGGCACCCGGAGTCAAGCAATTTCGGGCACCGCACCCAAAACACTTCTCGGGAAAAGAGAGCCCACTTGAGGCAGAAGAATGGGCTCAATCGATCGAAGATGATCTGGCAGCCACTCAAGTGCTAGATATTGCCTGGATGAGAGTTGCTAAACCGCAACTGACAGACAATGTAAGAGTCTGGTGGAAGGCTGAGAAAAAACGATGTCACGCCCCGCTTCCCAGTGTACGGGTAAGAGTATGTGTCGAGTCCCGCGGCGTATTTACTCAAAAGTAAACATGTTAAGCATAGTTAAGCAATATAATAAAAGTACACAAGAAAAGACAAGAGATATAAATAAATATCAACTTTTTATTTATTAAACATTCTTTACAATACAACTAGAAAGTAAATACAATACTGGAAAGCAATGCCTAAACAATGGCATATGAACCGAAAGTAAAGGTATATATAAGTAGACTAGAGCTCGGGATCCTCAATGAACTGCTCCAAATCGTCCTGGCTGGGTTCAATCTCCTGAGGGTCGAGTCTTCCTGACAACATTCCAAAGAAAGAAGAGAAAGGAATGTCGTCAGTGAACAATCACTTCCCAAAAGAGAGATAGATCAAGTAAAAAGAATAGATCTGGTAATTTATCTGTTTTTATTATACTAACGTAGTTGTTTGTACCTTGGTACAGAATATATCAGTGTATATGAGAGGAGTCCAACTTTCCCCGTGGACTAAGGTATATAGAGTACAAAGCCCCGTCAAAACCAACAGGACAACGACAACGGATATTCAGGTTAGGTGTATTATAGTGACCGTCTCATTCCACTTCTAATACATTCCGTACCAATCTACCCCTTAAAAACTCCGTAATGCATATTGTATTGATTGTATTGATTTGTTGTATAAGACCTGCCGAAACCATGATATAAGTTGTTCATGTAAACAGATCGGATGTAAACGGATAGTCATGTAGTTAAGTCAAGATATATCCATGGTTCGGTCCAATCGAGTCATGTTGCATATTCATGTTCAAGTGTTCATGTTTGGATTCATGTTGAAATGGATTTATAGTTGGTTTCATGTTTGGATTATATTCAAATTAGACCGAGACTCTGATTGAGTCAGACACTTAAACAGAATTTGATTCCTGAATTAGGTTTTGGAGTTATCGGTAACTGCTGTACATAGACGGCAGGATTTATGACTTTTTCCAAGCCAATTACCGTTGATAACCCCGTTTTAGTTTTCTACCTTAAATAGGCAAGCACCCACTTTCTCCGGCTTCTTGAGGCTCAAGAGAATTGGTCCCGCTTAAACCTATATTTACTAGGGTCCTAATTGTAATTTAATATAACTTGAGGGGGTTTTATGAAAAATAGTTTTAGTATACTTTCAAAATAAACCTTAAGTATTTATTTATCGTGTTTAGGGTTTTCATGGATGTAACTTTTAAAAGTGAGGTATTCTAGTGAATAAATACCTAGTTTTAATATTATATGGTATTTTTGTGTAAATTTGACTTGTATGGATTCTTGATGGTATTTTCATGTAAATGTAATTCTTTTCTTTTGTTTAGGAAAACATGGAATTTATTAGATATTTAAAATAGATGATTTGATAATATTTATATATAATTATTAAAAATAAAGTTTATTTATTAAATATAAAATCACATTTTTCTTAAAATTTATATTAAAAATTCCATCGAGATCGTATGCTCCGTGAGGAGATCTGTATCTCGCTCTATTAGTCCCGAGGATGTGCGATAACCCGCCCCATTCCGATCGGGTTCCCCAAAATGGGCTGTAGAGGCTTAATTGCAAGGAATGTAAATAATACAAATTTAAAGAATACAATTTTTAGTAGTTTATGGTATGTTAATGTAAAATTCGTATTTGTCCCGAAAATATTGTTAACAATGAAATCGTGCCATGTCATGATACGTGTTGTGAGAGGTAGGTCATTATCTCGTGAGATCTTTCTAAAGGTAATACAAGCAAATATGATAAAAGATATCGTATGTAAATTTTGTGGTATTTAAACGTAAAAGTGTAATAAAAGTGGTTTTATATGGAGTTTTGAATTAAAACTTGTTTCTAATTATTGTTTAATGTTTAACAAGTAAATTACAATGATTTAGATAAATAGATCTTAAGAAAAATGATTAGTTTAAGAAGTTTTAGAAATGAATGTTGGTATAACTCTACTTACCGACATCATTGAAAAGAAAAAGTTTTGAGAGGTGAAAAGAAGAGAGTAGAGAGAACTTACGAGTTGGAATGAGAAAGGGGGGTATAGGAACAAGCTGAGAGTTTCGTGGAGTTGCGGGGTCGCCGGAATCTTCTTGAATCGTCGCCAGAAAGTGACATTGGGCTAACTCCACTTGTATACTTCTTTGACTTGGAAAAATTTAAGAATTTTTTATAATGGATTTCAGAATGAAGAGGCTAGGATATGATGTCGTATTTATAGGAGAAATTAGGGTTTTGAGAATTAAAAAGAGAATTAAAATGCATTAAAATTTGGTTTAATGGTGATTTTTAATTCTATGGATAATTACAGGGAAAACAAACAGAAGAGGAGTAGTGGGGGTAGGGGAAAAGTCACTCAAAGTTTGGGGGCATTACCATCGGGAAAGCCTGGCAGCGCCGGCCTAAAAGGATTCTTCACCGATTGATTGGTAGGGATTCTGCGTGTTCAAGTTTAGTTAATTACCGCAATCAAGACGGTTTCGCTTGTAGCTAGCCGGTTGAGTACGGGTCGTCCACAGGGAGATGGGAATCTTTTTCTAAGTGTTTTAACGAGTTAAGTCCAGTTTTCCAGATTTTGTTGTGATTAAGTAAGTGTTAAAATGATATGTAAAGAGAGCTTGTTAGGGTTAGGATTTGGTTAGTTTGAGTTAGGAGTCGCTCACCTCTTTCGTTGCCACTCTTAATATCGGTGTTACGGTAATCGGCAACAACGGGGATTTGCACGACCAGGAAGGAACTTGCGAGTATAAGCTAGGCTTTCCAACGCATAAGTTCTTCCTTTTGGTGCTTGTCCGTCCGTTCTTGGCTCTTAGCCATAACCTCCGGTTAATTCAACCACAACCGGTCTCACTACGGAATCACCGCTATTATGTAGGATAGGGTGCCGTAAGGAGCGGATTGTGGTTCAATTAACGGGAGTCGATTTAAGATGTTGGGCAAGGAAAGAGTGAGAGAGATTTCCTTCTCTCAAACTTCCCTTATCCTACCCTAATAAGTATGAAACTACTCACACATCATAATGAAAAGAAAACAAAACAAAAGAGGAAGATAGAAAGAAAGAGATTAGAAGATAACAACTAGCTATTTGCGACCTCACCTTGGCAAGGATCAAGCGTAAGCATCATGGTTGTTTAAGGATAAAGGGAGAAAATAAAGAACAAGAAATAACAACAACTAAGTTAACAAATGAAAATTACAAGCAACAATAATTTAACTAAAGAACAAGACAAGCATGATAAGTAAAGAGAACTCCTTTATTCATTCTTCACTCACAAAAGCTCACTACAAGATTTTTAATGGAGAAGAGATGAGAGGAGGAAGAAGAACAACACTAAAACCTAAAAAATAAATACAAGATTATGCACCCATTGGCTTCACAAGTTCTGGACTATTTATAGGCAGTGAACTGGAAATCTAGGGCAAAATTCTGCCTATACATGAAAATACCAACATACCCCTCACTTTTCATCATGTGAGGAGTCCGTACAGCCGCAGAACCGCGGCCTATACCCCCTATTGGCCGCGGTTCCGCCGCCCTATAGGGGAGTTGGGCCGTCCAACTTTCTGTGCTTCCCTGGTCTGCTGTCCCCTTTTGTCTGGTACATGTTTTTTTTGATAATCTTGCCACATTTCATCCAGAATCTAGTGGATCAAAAGGTGATTGGACATGGATATTTTGTCATGATTTTCTTGAGCTCCGCGTAGATTTCTTAGACTTGGTGTTGCCATTGTGCTTTGTGCATGAAGGTGACAATTGATTTGTCATTTTGTCTCCTAAACTGGTGTGTAGCAACAGACGGATAAAGAGCGGAGACCCGTGTTTTATCTGTGGTTGGCAGGAACTCGGATTTTGTCGTATTTTTCCATGGATTTCACCTTTTAGAGCCGAGAACCTGTATCCTGCAATTGACTAGCAAACACGGCTCAAGAGTACCTACCGATATGCAATGTGATAAAAATTGGGCGGTATAAAAATGCAAAAATCTGATATGAACAAATACCCCCAAACTTATCATTTGCTCGTCCCGAGCAAAGCCAATTTATTCAGAAAAAAAAATTCCTAAACTCACTTTCGCAGGGAACGCGATTGCACTGAGCATGTGCAACAAGCCGTTAAACCTCTAGGTGTCCCTAGTAGGAGGAGTGTTGTCTCCTGAGGGTTTTCAGCGGATACTACCCACAAAATCCGGTCAAGTTGGTTTTGTAAAATAACTAAGATTCAAACCCTAAAGTTTTGTTTCAGAAAATAACAATTCTATTATCCTAAGTCTAGACTATCGAACCTTTATTTTTCACACCTCGCTTCTTATTTAACTACAGATTTTATATGTCTTTACGTGCAGTGCAAATAGTGTCGTTAAGTTCCCGAAAGGTCGAATAAAGTCATTATGTCACACAATAAAGCCTAGATAACAATTTTAAAAGGATCACATAAGTTTTATAAAGAGTTAAGCATTTTTCAAGTTTCGTTTTCCAGTAAAGTTTCAACTTCAGAATTTCTATCTTCCCTAACAGGAAACTAGGTCTTATTCTTCACTCCACCTTTTTCTTGTTTTCATTTCATACACACCTCTGTGAACGTGCAATAGTCTTTATCATAGAGTAAAACCTTCATATCTCCGCTAAATTTTTTATAAAAGCCTGTCTTTTATCAAGATTATTCTCACACAAAGAACCTTTAGGAATTTTAACTCGGAGGGAATACTTGCTTGATTTTGTTTTAATCTGTACTTTCTAGGCTTCTTAGCGAGCTTTGGGCCAATGCTCCCAAACCAGTTGGTTTTAGGGCATTAGGTGTAGAAACACCCCAGCGGACTTAATTACTCAAGTTACCTAGGTCCAAAAACAAAAGACAGTTTGGCGTGAAAATCAGATGATTTAATACGAACGGAGATATAACCGGCAGTTCAGTTATTTTTTTGGATAAAAGACGTGTTTAGTGGGTTTAGTGTGTAATCATTCCAATCAAGTTCCAGATGGGTTATTTTTCAGACTTAGTTCCAATTACGGCCTCAATAACATTCCTTCATATTCGCTTTACTTCATAAACTATTCTTGACATTACTTATTTCAGAACAAACCTATTTGATCCTCAGAAATTCATTTATCTGTTTAAGAGTTTTTAAACATAAAAGACTTGTCATCTAATTTCCAAAAACTCACGACACGTGTAGTGTGATGTAAAGACGTATATCAGCTATAGTTAACTTCAAAGGAGAGTTATCTTTCAGGTTTTCAAAATCTAAACATAAGATTTAGTTATTCTTATTTTATCAAACAAAACCGTCGAAATGTTGAATCAGAGTCCTCCCACTAGCTAACTTGACAGAAAAGTTTTTATGTTTTTAGAAAATTTTCATATTTTTATGGATTTTATGGATTTTAATATGCAGATGCAAAATATACATATGAATGCGAAGGTAAGAAATGCGTACCGAGCGTACCCCCAAACTTAAACTGGACAGTGTCCTCACTGTTATTGCATGAAGAGATCATTTGAAGGGTCAAAATTGTCGGTTAGCGATACACAATTTTTTTTTGTTTTTAAAGAAAAGAAAAAGAAAAATAATATACACAAATATCTACAAAAATGGTTTATACATACCCCCAAACTTATTTGGAACAGTGTCCACTGTTCTTGGCTGGATAACCGAAGTTTGGAGGTAGGCAGAGGAAGATTATGCAGGGTAAACCGGCTCCTGTAAGAACAGGAGCTCCTCTGTTGGTTTGGCGCTAAGGTGCGGTTTTATTCGGTGTCCGTTCACTTTGAAAAATGAACCGTCCTTCGGATTTTCCAAATCCACAGCTCCCTGCGGATATACATTCCGCACAAAATACGGCCCTTTCCAGCGAGATCTGAGCTTTCCTGGATGGAAGTGAAGTCGGGTGTCGTAAAGCAGTACCTGTTGACCAGGTATGAAGGTTTTGCGCAAAAGGTGTTTATCGTGAAACACCTTCGTTCGATTCTTAACGACAACCGCGTTATAGTAAGCCTCATCCCTAAGCTCGCTCAGTTCGTTCAACTGCAGCTTCCGATGGCTGCCCGCATCTTCGAGAGACAGATTCAACTCCTTTATCGCCCAAAATGCGCGATGCTCTATTTCGACAGGTAGGTGGCAGGCTTTTCCGTACACAAGCCGATAGGGAGACATGCCAAGGTCGGTCTTATAAGCGGTTCGAAATGCCCAAAGGGCATCAGTGAGTTTCAGCGACCAATCCTTACGGTTCTTGGAAACCGTCTTCTCCAGTATCTGCTTGATTTGCCGATTTGAAACTTCGGCCTGCCCGCAGGTTTGGGGGTGCTAGGGCGTGGATAGCTTATGATTAATGGAGTATTTCCGCATCAAGGCCTCGAAAGTCTTGTTGTAGAAATGACTTCCATTGTCGCTAATGATCGCTCGGGGGTGCCCAAAACTGGAGAAAATGTTTTCTTTAAGAAACCTAACGACAACCTTGTTGTCGTTAGTCCGGCTGGGCACAGCCTCGACCCATTTAGAGACGTAATCAACGGCGAGAAGGATGTACAAGTTTCCAAAAGAGCTGGGAAACGGCCCCATGAAATCTATCCCCCAAACATCGAAAATCTCCACAACCAAGATCGGTTGGAGCGGCATCTCGTTCCTCCGGGATATCCGGCCCAAGTGTTGGCACCGGGAGCAAGTCTTGCAATAGTCATGAGAGTCTTTGAAGAGTTGTGGCCAGTAGAAACCACATTGCAAGATCTTCTCAGCTGTCTTTATGGGGCCAAAATGCCCGCCACACGCTTGATCGTGGCAAAACGACAGCACACTCTTGAATTCCTCGTCAGGGACACACCGATGAATAATCTGGTCGGGACAGTACTTGAACAAATAGGGTTCGTCCCAGTAAAAGTGTTTTACTTGGGATAAGAAGCGAAGTCTGTCCTGACTTGACCATTCAGTCGGTAGTAATCCCGTGGCCAAATAGTTCACAATATCTGCGAACCAGGGTTCGCAAGATACTGTCAAGAGTTGTTCATCCGGAAAAACATCGTTGATCGGAATTGGAAGAGAAGGCGAAGAAGGAAGTCGTGAGAGATGGTCGGCAACTACGTTTTCACATCCTCGTTTGTCCTTAATGACAAGGTCAAACTCTTGAAGCAAGAGGATCCAACGTATTAACCGAGATTTTGCATCTTTCTTCGCAAAAAGATGGCGCAGAGCAGAATGGTCTGTGTAGACAATGACTGGAGAGCCGATGAGGTAGGGCCTGAACTTTTCTAAAGCAAATACAACAGCTAAGAATTCCTTCTCAGTTGTTGTATAATTGAGTTGTGCGTCATTCAGGGTTCGGCTCGCATAATAGATTACGTGCGGCATCTTGTTGATGTGTTGTCCAAGGACAACACCAATGGCAAAGTCGGATGCATCGCACATAATCTCAAATGGGTGCGTCCAGTCAGGTGAAGAAAGAACGGGAGCAGAAGTGAGTGAGCGTTTCAATGACTCGAATGCAGTCATACAGCTCGAGTTGAAGTCGAATAGCGTGTCCTTGGCCAGCAAAAGAGTCAAGGGCCTAGCAATCTTGCTAAAGTCCTTGATGAACCGTCTATAAAACCGGCATGGCCAAGGAAGGCTCGGATATCTCTGACGCATCGGGGAGGAGGAAGATTGGAAATGACCTCAATCTTTGCTTTGTCAACCTCTATGCCATTTTGCGAGATGATATGTCCTAAGACAATACCTTCGCGCACCATGAAGTGGCACTTCTCCCAATTCAAAATGAGATTCTTGTCCTTACATCGGGTAAGGACAGCGTCAAGATGCAGCAAACACTCGTTGAAGGAATCGCCGAAGATGGAGAAATCATCCATAAAAATCTCCAGAAATTTTTCCACCATGTATGAGAAGATTCCCATCATACACCGCTGGAAGGTAGCGGGCGCATTGCATAACCCAAAGGGCATGCGACGATATGCAAACGTGCCGAAAGGACAAGTGAAAGTGGTCTTGTCCTGGTCTTTTTCGGCGATGGGAATCTGATTATAGCCGGAGTAGCCATCAAGAAAGCAGTAGTACTCGTGTCCGGCCAATCGTTCAAGCATTTGGTCAATGAAAGGTAGCGGAAAGTGGTCTTTCCGCGTTGCGGCGTTGAGTTTTCTGTAATCAATGCACACTCGCCACCCAGTTTGGGTGCGAGTAGGGATTAACTCGTTCGCCTCGTTAGTGATGACCGTTATACCTGATTTCTTGGGGACAACGTGGATGGGGCTAACCCACTGGCTATCAGAGATAGGGTAAATGATACCACTATCTAGACATTTTACGATCTCCTTCTTCACAGCCTCTTTCATGACTGGATTGAGACGTCTTTGTGGATCCCGGGCTGGTTTGGCATCATCCATCAGATGAATGTGATGCTCAACGATCAGGGGACTAATCTCCTTGATGTCCGCCATGGACCAACCAAAAGCTTGCCTGTTGCTGTGCAAGACCGCAAGAAGGGCTTTCTCTTGCTCTGGAGCTAGAGAAGCCGAAATGATGACAGGGAGGGTCTCGTTCTCACCTAAGTAAGCGTACTTAAGGTGAGACGACAAAGGCTTGAGTTCGAGCGCTGGAGGTGAAACGATTGAAGGCAAGATTGGTGCAGAGGTCTCGAACTCAAAGGACTCCAGCAAAGGTTCAAAACGAGTGTACGCGACCGAGTTAGATGGTTCAGGTAACTCATCCGGAAATTCGAAAGATTCAAACTCGGGTTGTGCGAGGCTAAGATCGTTCGAGAACGTGAAACACTCGTAGTCGTTGTCGGGCGCAGAAACAGCAGCAGGTTCGAGGAGGAACGCACTAGTGGCGTTAAGATTATCGTGATCAAACAGAAACTCCTCGAATTCACATTCTTCTGGGGTGATCTCCTGGATCGAGCAGACGTCCAGTATATGAGCATTAGGTTCGGCGGGCTGATTCCCCAACCTAAAAATGTTGAGTTCAATCGTCATGTTTCCAAAAGAGAGGTTCATCGAACCATTACGACAATTGATCACAGCATTTGAGGTTGCAAGAAATGGGCGACCGAGTATCACCGGAATTTGATTCCGGGGGTTAGCTACAGGCTGTGTGTCTAATACAATGAAGTCAACGGGGAATATGAAGTCCCCGACTTTTATTAACACATCCTCTAGCTCACCCCTAGGATGGGTGATCGATCGGTCGGCCATTTGGAGAGTGCAGTGCGTGGGTTTCAGCTCTCCGACGCCTAATTGCTCGTATACTGAGTACGGAAGCAGGTTGACACTGGCACCAAGATCTAATAGTGCGCGGTTGATGTTCTTATCCCCAATAGTAATAGAAATCGTAGGACAGCCAGGGTCCTTCCGTTTTTGTGGTAAAGATTGGGTAAGGGCATCACTCACAGCACTAGCCAAGAAAACTTTCTTGGGTACCTGAGACTTCCTCTTTTTCGTGCACAAGTCCTTTAAGATTTTCGCGTAGGACGGGACTTGTTGGACAGCATCTAAAAGAGGAATGTTAATGTTAACCTGCTTAAATAACTCCAGAATCTTCTCCATTTGAGGATTTTGTTTATTAGACCTCAACCGGTTTGGAAATGGAACATTTTTAAAATTGGTTGAGTCTAATGCTTGTGGAGGAGATCGTGGAGTTGGAACGGATCCCAGAACAGGTGTTTTCGTGGAGTGAGAAGTGGGTCCATTCAGAGCAGAAGAAGAGGAGGAGAGCCTTGTGAAGAACGGAGAATAGGCTCAGAAGACGAAGAAGCAGAAGAAGAAGAAGAAGAAGAAGAAGAAGCAGCGGCCGGGGTGTCTTCGTTGATACGTGTGCCGATGTTGTTTTGCAGCATCCTTCCCGATCTCAATGTGGTCACGGCACTCACATTATGATTTTGTTGTTCAAGAGCAACATGTACATTATATGGGTGACCGGGATTTGGGAGTGGCTGGGACGGGAGCTTCCCCTTCTCTCGCTCGCTTAAGGCCGCATTCAGCTGTGCAATCTGGGCCTCGATGGTCTTGATGCTTTGCCCGTGAGCGGCAGTGTGTTGCACTAAGGACTGAATGGAAGACTGGATGTTCGCGGTGGATTGTGTCGATTGTTTAACGAACGCCTCCAGACTTCGTTCGAGCGAGGAAACCTTATCGTTGTTTGACGGAACAAAGTTATTTGGTGGAAAAGAATTGTTGGGTGCAAAGTTGTTCGTCTGATTTTGGAAAGGTTGGGGTTGGAAGGGCTGCTGAAACTGAGTCTGTTGTTGCGCTTGTTGTTGCGGCGGAGGGGCCCTTTGGAAATTGTTGCCTTGGAATTGATTCTGATTCTGATTCCAGGCGAAATTGGCATGGTTCCTCCAACCGGGATTGTAGGTAGAAGAGTATGAATCATTCCTCGGTCTTTGCTGGAATGCAGCATTAACCTGATCCTGTCCTTGCGAGGGTGGATTGTAAGGACACTCTTCGGTCAAGTGAGAAGGATTGGAACAACAAGCGCAAATGGTACGAAGGGGGAGAACAGGGGCAGGAGCAGGAGAAGAGAATTTGCTCTCTATTGCTTCAAGCTTTCTCGTTATTGCAGCCATTTCAGCTTTCATTGCAATAGAGACATCTAGTTGGTGAATTCCTACCCTAGACTGACCGGTAGAAGTGGAGGTAGAAGAAGAAGAAGTCGGTCTGGTGCTCTCCCATTGTAGCGTTTGCTCCGCAAGGTCGTCAAAGAATTGCCACACTTCCTCGTCAGATTTCGATAGAAAGTGGCCCTGACAGATGGTTTCCAACAACTGCTTCGTTGCTGGGTTCAGGCCCTCATATAAGGTTTGGCAAAGTTGCCATTTCTCTATACCGTGGTGAGGACACTGAACAAGAAGGTCTTTGTACCGGTCAAAGCACTTCCAGAAGGGTTCAGAAGGAAGCTGAGAGAATTGGTTGATTTCATTGCGAATTCTTGCGGTTTTATGATTCGGATAGAATTTTTTTAGAAACGCTTTAACAAACTCGTCCCAGCTGGTTATTGAGTGGGAAGCGGTGCTATACAGCCATTTTTCAGCAAGATCGCATAAAGTGAACGGAATGACCCGTAGACGTATAGCATCGTCCGACAGCTGGGTGGTTTTCATCATGGCACAGACGTTTTGAAATTTATTGATGAAGATATAGGCATCTTCAGATTCAAGCCCATGAAATCGTGGAAGCATGTTGATGAAGTGGGGCTTAATTTCAAAATTATCCCCATTGGCCGGTGGAAGAGAAAGGCAGGTGGGGAGTGCAGAACAGGTGGGATAGAAATGATCCTGGAGCGTGATTCGCTGCGGCGCTACGACAGGCGGTGGTGGTGGGTTATTGGTCTCCGTAGGAGGTAGAGCCAATCCAGGGGTAGTCAAAGAGATGTTCGGATTAAATCCTGACATCGCGGAAGAAGAGGTTGGTGAAGGTGAAGGTGAAGGTGAAGATGTATGAACAGAATTCCGGTCAACGTCGGAGTTGGCCGGCAAAGGAAGGAGTGAAAGAGGAGTGGACGGAGTTTCGACGTCTGAGTCGATCGCGTAGTCGGTAGCGACTAACGTAACGTGGACTAGACGGGCGCTAGTGTCCCGAGTCCAAGCGGACATACACTAAACGAGTTTAGTATAGTCAAAGCGGAGAAGGTGAGGGTAAGAAAACGTCAATGGAGAAAAATGATGGGTGGTGGGTGAAAAATGGATTTGGTGACAAAGGGCAAGTTTTTATAAAAGTTTTTGATTTTTTTCTTTTTTTTTTAGAAAGAGCTTTATAGAAATATGTACGGACTTACGGCTTTAAGCAATCACAAACAAGATATGCACAATCTCACCTAGATCTAGGGTCACCTAGGTCCGCTAGACAGCTCCTAACTGTTCCAGAGGGCTAGAAAAAGGACCTCAAACCGCCTCTTCTCCGTCTAATGCGGCCAGATAAGTGCCAGGTAAGTGGGAGGTTGTCCAACGCTTTCGCGAAGTTCCTTAATTAAATAACCACTTGCCTTCGTCACACTTGCCTAGGCACCGCAAAAGTCAGATAGGATAAACGGCCGATGCCTGTAACTAGTCCTCTGTCCTACTGAGCGCGAAGTCCTTAGGGCTGAGTCTAGTATTTTTTTAATTAACAATGGTCAATGCATATGCTTTTTGTGATTTTTGGGGTCCTGGGAAGGGTGATGAAATCCCCACCCAATCTGAATTGGTTTCAAGCCCCTTAAGTCCGTATTAATGAATGCAAAGCGATAATAAATCAACTGCAAACAATTTTTATTTTTAGCGCGGCGCAAAGAATCCTGCACAAGAACAGTTTATTGGAAGGGGGAAGAGAGTTTACGCAAAGAATGCTGCAGAAAACACAGTTTATTGGAGTCCAGAGGAGTGGGAGAGAGGAAAGGAGGACTTACAGAGAATTTTGCACACTAACTCCACCAAGTGGCCGCGGTTCCGCGGCCTAAGCTTGCTTATGCCGGCAGTACTGGAGAGTTGGGGCTCTGAAATTTTTGGGGTCTGTTGCAGTGGTTGTCCTCTTCTTGTCTGAATTTGCTGAATTTTGATTTGCTCACTGTAGCTGCTCCAGATTTTTACAGTAGACCGTTTGCTTCGTTTTGATCCGTCGCGGTGAAGCCGCGAAATGTGGGTCTAACTTCCCACGTCTTTGGCACTGAACTCGAACTCCGTATTATCCTGCACACTTGCACAAAAACTAATCAAAAATAACAAGATGATTTTTTACAAAGTATATTTTTTTTGTTTTGTTTTTCGGTTATATTCACAAGTTAACCCGAAATTACACAAAGAAATAAACTACCGTCTCCCCGGCAACGGCGCCATTTGATTGGTAGGGATTCTGCGTGTTCAAGTTTAGTTAATTACCGCAATCAAGACGGTTTCGCTTGTAGCTAGCCGGTTGAGTACGGGTCGTCCGCAGGGAGATGGGAATCTTTTTCTAAGTGTTTTAACGAGTTAAGTCCAGTTTTTCAGATTTTGTTGTGATTAAGTAAGTGTTAAAATGATATGTAAAGAGAGATTGTTAGGGTTAGGATTAGGTTAGTTTGAGTTAGGAGTCGCTCACCTCTTTCGTTGCCACTCTTAATATCGGTGTTACGGTAATCGGCAACAACGGGGATTAGCACGACTAGGAAGGAACTTGCGAGTATAAGCTAGGCTTTCCAACGCATAAGTTCTTCCTTTTGGTACTTGTCCGTCCGTTGTTGGCTCTTAACCATAACCTCCGGTTAATTCAACCACAACCGGTCTCACTACGGAATCACCGCTATCATGTAGGATAGGGTGCCGTAAGGAGCGGATTGTGGTTCAATTAACGGGAGTCGATTTAAGATGTTGGGCAAGGAAAGAGTGAGAGAGATTTCCTTCTCTCAATCTTCCCTTATCCTACCCTAACAAGTATGAAACTACTCACACATCATAATGAAAAGAAAACAAAACAAAAGAGGAAGATAGAAAGAAAGAGATTAGAAGATAACAACTAGCTATTTGCGACCTCACCTTGGCAAGGATCAAGCGTAAGCATCATGGTTGTTTAAGGATAAAGGAAAAGAAAAAATAAAGAACAAAAAATAACAACAACTAAGTTAACAAATGAAAATTACAAGCAACAATAATTTAACTAAAGAACAAGACAAGCATGATAAGTAAAGAGAACTCCTTTATTCATTCTTCACTCACAAAAGCTCACTACAAGATTTTTAATGGAGAAGAGAGGAGAGGAGGAAGAAGAACAACACTAAAACCTAAAAAATAAATACAAGATTATGCACCCATTGGCTTCACAAGTTCTGGACTATTTATAGGCAGTGAACTGGAAATCTAGGGCAAAATTCTGCCTATACATGAAAATACCAACATACCCCTCACTTTTCATCATGTGAGGAGTCCGTACAGCAGCGGAACCGCGGCCTATACCCCCTATTGGCCGCGGTTCCGCCGCCCTATAGGGGAGTTGGGCCATCCAACTTTCTGTGCTTCCCTGGTCTGCTGTCCCCTTTTGTCTGGTACATGTTTTTTCTGATAATCTTGCCACATTTCATCCAGAATTCTAGTGGATCAAAAGGTGATTGGACATGGATCTTTTGTCATGATTTTCTTGAGCTCCGCGTAGATTTCTTGGACTTGGTGTTGCCATTGTGCTTTGTGCATGAAGGTGACAATTGATTTGTCATTTTGTCTCCTAAACTGGTGTGTGGCAACAGACGGATAAAGAGCGGAGACCCGTGTTTTATCTGTGGTTGGCAGGAACTCGGATTTTGTCGTATTTTTCCATGGATTTCACCTTTTAGAGCCGAGAACCTGTATCCTGCAATTGACTAGCAAACACGGCTCAAGAGTACCTACCGATATGCAATGTGATAAAAATTGGGCGGTATAAAAATGCAAAAATCTGATATGAACACCGGTCGATTGGAAGAGGAGTGGGGTGGTATTTGTGCTACGTGTCGGGGTCTGTTCATATAACATATTCCACATGTTTATTTATTCTGACTTTTCATTTTTACGTGTATTGCACGTGTAGACTTTTGGGCTTCCAAAAAGTTTAAAAGAAAAATCACTAAAAATAATATGTGGCTAATGGTATTCAAACAAAGGGGCTACGTCACAACAGTGCAAGGCTTTACCAATGAGCTACAAGTGCTTTCTTATTGTTTTTCAAACAAAATAATACTTAAAGTATATTCAGGATTGCAAATACTTCATTCAGTACATTAACTTTAAGAAAATTTTGTACATTAAAACAGAGTCGTTACAGCCGACTCACACAGCCAATAGAATGGAAGACGTTTCGCGATCTGTTCGATGCGAAGTTCTTTCCCGAGACTGCCCGGTTCGAGATGGAACAACAGTTCATCCACCTGCAACAAGATTCTATATGGGTAAAATCGGTGGACGAATATGATGCCGAATTCATCATGCTCAGCAGGTAAAGAATTCGTATCAAATACTATTCCGTTAAAATACATCTCTATCCTGACATCAACATCTTATCAGGCTCGCGGCACATTTGATCCCGACTGATGAGATTCGGGCTAGAAGATTTCAACAGGGCTTAGACCCGGAGATTCAGGCGGCGTTAGCCACGGGAGACTACCCGACTCATGAACTCTCCCTGAAGGAAGCTCGCCGTTATAAAGCTATAGTGAAGAAGAAGGGTAAGCCCCAAATAGCTGGAATCAAGCGCCCTGTCGCACAGATGACAGGAGGAACTTCTTCTAGGCTGACCTTTGCATCCAGGAGATCGGGAGGATTATTTAACCGCTCCAGTCCAGATTTCTATTTTTACTACAAGAGGACTGGACACCTGGCGAAGGACTACAGGCGTGCAAATGACTTGTGTTTGGTTTGTGGCGCATCCACTAACGCCATAGGAGCATGTCCCTATCGTTTCAACCCGGCTCCAGCACCCAGACCTTCAATCACAACCCCGCAGCGGCCAGCCATTCAGGCTCATACACCCTGCTTAGCTCTCCCTGCACCAGCTCCTTGTGGACCTCCTGCACAGCCTCAACATCAATTCCATTAGGCACAGAGAAACGTGCCTCAAGAGCAGAGAAACGTGCCCCAAGGACAGAGGAATGTGACTCTAGCAAGGAGGAATGTACAACGACATCAGGCTTTTACAATGACCCTCGAGGAGGCCGAAACCACAGGACAAGTCATCACAGGTAATTCCCCCAATCCTTTCAATTTTTCAATCCTTGTGTATCACCATACTTTTCCTATATCTAAACCCAACCTCACACAACTTAGGTACTATACTACTAGCCACCCTTCCTGCACTCGCACTTTTCGACACTGGAGCTTCACACTGCTTCATGTCCCAACGATTCATGAGAACGCATGCGATTCCCATGAAGCCACTCATTTCAAGCTGGAATGTTAGTTTCAGGAATGGAGTCTTGAAAGCAACTATAGAGTTTGATCAGTGTCCAGTTGTAGTTTGCGGACAGAATTCTACGCAAATTTCAAAGTACTGGACATACCAAATTCCGATGTTGTGTTGGGAATGGATTGGCTGGGAGTATTCTATGCTACTATTGACTGCCGTCAAAGGAAGGTAGTATTTGAGATACCAGATCACCCAGTCTTCTATTTCAAAAGTGGAGATAGAAATTTGGAGCCAGGAAGATATCGTGCTAAACCGAAGGATGCAGAAGTGTTCTCTCTATGGGCAGAAGAAGAAAAGCCCGAAGTAGTTCAAGAGTTCGAGGATGTGTTTCCTAAAGACATATCAGGTTTGCCTCCCGATCGAGCTCTTGAGTTTAGTATTGATTTGCAACCTAGTGCACAACCTGTAATTAAAGCTCCGTACCGGTTAAGTCCAGAAGGATTGAAGGAGATCCGCATTCAGTTGGACAAACTCCTGAAGAAAGGTTGGATTCGTACTAGTACTTCAAGCTAGGGATCTCCGGTATTACTTGTGAAGAAGAAAGAAGATTCATACATGATGTGTGTGGATTATCGAGCTCTGAATGAAGTGACGATAAAGAACAAGTATCTACTACCGTGCATCGATGATCTTTTCAATCAGTTAAGTGGGTCATGTGTATTTTCGAAGCTAGATCTTCGTCCGGGTTATCATCAGGTGAAGGTCAGAGAGTCCGACATTTTGAAGACGACGTTTAGGACTCGATATGGTCATTATGAATATCTCATAATGCCATTTGGAGTGACAAATGCACCTTCCACCTTTATGAACCTGATGAACCAAGTTTTCCGAGAGTACTTAGACAGGTTCGTTGTCATATTCATCGACGACATACTGGTGTATTCAAAGAATCGGAAAGAACACGCCGAGCACCTACAGATTGTCCTGGAGACAGTGCGATAACATCAGCTCTACGCCAAGTACAGCAAGTGTGAATTTTGGCTAGATCAAGTCGGATTTCTCGGACATATCGTTTCAGGTGAAGGAATCTCAGTAGATCCAGCTAAGATGTCAGCTGTCGGCGAGTGGCTGAAACCAAAGACAGTGAAAGATATACGAAGTTTCTTGGGATTTGCAGGATACTACCAACGATTCATTGAAGGATTTTCAAAGATTGCAGCACCCCTGACCAAGCTAACATGTAAAGATGAAGTATTCGTGTGGTTAGACGCATGTGAAAAAGCTTTTGTAGAACTCAAGTCAAGATTAACCTCTGCTCCTATCCTTGTAATACCTGATCAATCTGGAGGATTCGTTGTGTATTGTGATGCGTCCGGTAAAGGATTAGGATGTGTTCTACACCAGCATGGAATAGTTGTAGCTTTTGCATCAAGACAACTAAAGGTTCATGAGCACAACTATCCAACACATGATCTGGAGTTGGCAGCCGTCATCTTCGCACTTAAGATTTGGCATCACTATCTCTTGGGAGAACGAGTGGATATATACACTGACTACAAGAGTCTGAAGTATGTATTTACTCAGAAGGAACTAAACATGCGGCAGAGAAGATGGCTAGAACTTATGGCGGGCTTCGATATCAACTTACGGTATCATCCTGGGAAGGTGAACGTAGTTCCTGATGCATTTAGTCCCCAGTCATTAACAATAAACCTCACCGCTCAATGGAAGCTACAATAAGAATTGCACAGATTGGAGATCGAAGTAGTTATGCCAGATAACGCTTCATATTTGATGAACTTACAAGTCCAGTCCACTCTTGTCAATCAGATCCAGGAAGCTCAAGCAAATGATGCCAAGCTACAAAAGATCCGAGAAAAAGTAGAAAGTGGACTTCGAACTGACTTCATCATTCACGAAGACGGATCCTTGATATATGGAAGTCGATTATATGTGCTAATCGGCCCAATTTGAGAAGAGTTGATGAAAGAAGCTAACAACTCTCCTTATTCTGTACACCCCAGTGGTACAAAGATGTACAAGGATCTACGGCAACACTATTGGTGGTATGGAATGAAGCGAGAAGTAGCTAGAAGCATAGCCAAGTATTTGGTGTGTCAGCAAGTGAAGGCTGAACATCACAGAACTGCTGGTCTACTTCAGCCGTTACTAATCCCAGAATGGAAATGGCAGCACATTACCATGGACTCCGTGACTACCCTTCCTCGCAGCACGAAGGATAACGACGCAATATGGGTTATTGTGGATCAACTCACCAAGTCGGCTCACTTTATTCCATTTCGAGTTGGTCAATCAACCGAGACGTTAGCAAAGAAGTACATGGAGGTAAGCATAAATCTAAAGTAAGATTTAAACCTTCAAGATGTACTATATTTGATACCCATGAACTCATGCAGGAGATTGTAAGATTACATAAAGTACCTGTTTGCATCGTCTCCGATCATGATACAAGATTCCGATCACAATTTTGGCAGAGTCTACAAGCTAGTCTGGGAACGAGTCTGAATTTCAGCACGGCTTATCATCCCCAAACGGACGGACAGTCTGAGCGAACAATTCAGATTCTGGAAGATATGCTAAGAGCCTGTATGTTAGACTTCAGAGGTTCATGGGAAGATCATCTACACTTTGTGGAGGTTTCATACAACAACAGCTATCAGGAAAGCATTGGAATGACACCATTCGCAGCACTCTACAGAAGTGTCGTTCACCGCTAAGTTGGGAAGATGTCAGAGATCGTGAACTCCTTAGACCAGAGATGATCGTGGCAACTATGGACGTAGTTCGCACGATCAGGAAAAGAATGCGCATAGCCCAAGACCGACAGAAGCATTGGGCAGATGCAAAGCGTCGACATCTGGAGTTCCAACCTGGAGACCATGTTTTCCAAACGATATCTCCAAATAGAGGAGTGATACACTTTAGCAAGAGGGGTAAATTAAGTCCAAGATAAATATGACCGTTCAACATACTCGAATAAGTTGGAAAAGTGGCATACGATTTAGCACTACCACCCTCATTGAAAGGTGTGCACAACGTGTTCCACATATCCTAACTACGATGATATGTGAACGACCCCAGTCACATACTCGATCACTCAGAGCTCACAGTACAAATTGACTTAATCTGCGAGCAACAACCAGTTGAGATCCTGAACCGAAAGGTGAAGACATTACGGAACAATGAAGTAAACTTGGTCCGATTGATGTGGAGAAAGGATTCGCCAAGGGAATCAACATGGGAACGAGAAGAAGACATGCGTGCAAGATACCCTTATCTATTTGAAACTTAGTCCTTATGTAAATATAAATTTCGAGGACGAAATTTTTATAAGGAGGGTAGAATGTAAAGACTCTGAAATTTTTGTACGGAAAATTTCTCTTAATATACAAGAAAAGAGTATTACAACCTGAGTTTGAGTTATAAATTACTTTTGTTAAATAAAAGCAAGAAACAACTTGTAGCTCGCTGGTAAAGCCCTTGCACCGCTGTGACGTGGCCTATATATTCGATTCCGACCAGACACAATTTTTTTCTGAATTTTTCTTTTTTAACTTTTTGGAAGCCCAAAAAATTACACGTGCAATACACGGGGAAATGAGAAGTTCAGGAAAATCAAACATGTGGAAAATGGTGTGAATAGAAAATTTATCATATGGCACGAATCTCGAGGCATTTGCCTCAAGATCGACCGGTGGTTTAACCCTAGGGGCCGGCGGGGACAGTCGGATCTGCTCCATTTTGATCCGTGGTTTGCACACATGACTCTTCAACTCCCCTCAACTCCTCTGCACTGTTTGATTTCCCTGCAATCAAACAGAGACCCTTCAATTCACCAATTAACACAATTTTAATGTTTTTAATCCATATTTTTAATTCCCAAACCCTAATTCTCCACTATAAATACCACCCCATGCCCTAGCTCTTCACCATTCTGAAAATTCTAGCAAAAACTCTCTAAAAAGTCCTAAGTGCAAGTGGAGTAAAGTGGAGTTAGCGAGCGAACTTCTTCCGTCAAAGATCGAAGCCGATTCCGGAGCTCCCGCGATGCCACGACGACACTCTTTCCTTCCTAACCCTTTCTTTGAGTTTTTCAAACCGTAATTCCCTCCCAATCTCTCTTTCTCTTCATTGAAATTCAACTTTGAAACTTTTATCGGTAAGTGGAGTTATTACCAATATTCTTTTTTCTAAACTCTGGAAACTCATTCTCCTTTGTACCTTGTTCAACCTAATTTTTTACACAATACCTGTAACCCTAAATACCAATATTTAGAATCAATTTTAACCAAGAATCTCATGTGAAACATCCAATATTAAACTTTTTTATTAAAATACCTTGAACTTTAATATCACTCTTTTCGTTTTCATTAAAACTAAACCTTTAGAAAAACTTCACGGGGTAACGACCTACCCCACACGTACACTTTGGTTTCATAGCACAATACCTCTTTGTATGTATTATGTCCCGAAGAATGATCTTACAATAAATACCACATACTTTAAAACCGGGTTTTTTTTTAAAACCGTATTTCATATTCCTTTGCAATTTTGCATCTATAACCCTTGTTAAGGGACCTGCTAATAGATGGTGTAGATTATCGTACATCCTGAGGATAGTAGAACGAGATACAGCACTCCTCATGGAGTATTCGATCTCGAAAGGATATGAATACGGTTTTTAAGAAAAAACGAATTTTCTAAAATAAAAATAATTTTTTTTAAATTAAAAATTATATAAAATTATAAATCCATATTTTCATTATATTATGAAACTATATTTTTTATAAAAATTAAAGATAAAAAAATGTCAATAAAATACCATTAAGTTACTAAAAAGGGCTATTTTCACTAAAATACCATAAACTTTTGAAAGCTAACTATTTATCATGAAAATAACCCAATACTTAAAAAAACATGCTCATGAAAACCCTAAGTAATACAAATCACCCTCGAGATTTTACTTTTAATCCATATTAATATATTTTTCATAAAACCCCCTCGAGATATACAAAACAATATTTAAGGATTCTAGAAAATATGGGTTTAAGCGGGATCAATTCTTTTGAGCCCAGGGAGCCGGAGAAAGTGAGTACTTGCCTATTCAGGTTAGAAAACTTAACAGGAGTTATCAATGGCAATTGTCTTGGAAAAAGACACAAATCCTGCCGTCCATGTGCAGCAGTTGTCGATGACTCCTGAACTTAAGAATTCAAGAGTTAAATCAGTTTACAAGCGTCAGACTTAGTCTGAGTCAAACCTCAAATATGAATCCAAAATCAAACACGAATACTTGATCATGAATATGAATACTCGAACTCAAACATCAATATCAAACATGTATACTTGACTTGACTTGACCGAACCATGGTTATAACTTGACTTGAACTTGACATGACTACTTGAATACATTATTACATCCTGAACATGAATACCTGAACTTTTTGTATCTATTGTTTCGGAAAGACTTATAAATATAATCTATACAATACATTACGCGGGGATAAAGGAATAGATTGGTACGAAACGTATATCGTGGCACGAGAGGTCACTTAAAACACTCCTACGTGAATTCTCATGCCGTTGTCCCGTGGGTTATGACGGGGTCATGTACTACATGTTACCATAGTCCACGGGGTAAGATGGAATCATCTCGTATACATGAATACATTCTTTACCAAACCATAAAAAACCACGTTTTAACAACCATCATATACCAGTACTTATATATTCAATGTTACCTGTTCATTTCACTTAATATATTATCTTCTCTTTCTTCTTTTAGGACTTACCGAGCATTAGTTCGCTGACGACATTCCTTTCTGTTTCTTACTTTGGAATGTTCGTCAGGAAGACCGAACTCTGAGGAGACAGAGCCGAGCCAGGAGGACTTGGACCAGCTTACAGCTCAACCGGACTACTAGTTCTTCCTGCACCTATTTTCTGTATGCCATTGTTTAGGCATTTGCTTTATATCATTGTATCTTTTCATTTCAAACAGTTATATGTAAAGTTGAATGTAAATAAAATTGCTATTTATTTTATTACTCTTATCATTCTTGTTCGTTTTTATATATTGGCTAAGTACGCTTAACGTATTTATTTCTAAGTAAATACGTTGCGGCCTGCCAAATCACCGTTTCCGTCTACTGGGAAGCGGGGCGTGACAGGTTTTGTGCAGGCCGCAACGTATTTACTTTAAAATAAATACGTTGCGGCCTGCCACGTTACTGTTTCTGTCTACTGGGAAGCGGGGCGTGACAGACACTAGCTGTACGTAACGGCTATCCAGGTATTGAGCGAAAGGAAGGCCGATGAGAAAATTCATCCGTACCTTTTGGTGAGCTTGTCTGTGACAATCTCCATACAGTCTGGTCTGTTCATCTAAGAGTATTGCATATTGGGTTTAAGGGGACGGATAAAGTCAGACCCCTAATAACACGATAATTCGTGTCGGTATGAAGCCCGTCACCCATTGAGAAACTGATGATCCAAATCAGTAATTCTCGTCCACCTTGACCAAGGATTACTAGTGATGGCTACCCATGCACACCGCGACATCAACCCCTAATACCATAAGAGACGAATCCATGATGATCCGCTCACTTCCTCCATGTGGCTCGGGACTGTACCCAACTAAAAGTTTGTACGATTCTTTTGAGCCATGGTAGGGTAGTAATCAAAGCACAGTGGGAACTCACACAAGACAAATGACGATCTCAGATAGACAAACTAACATGTACTCATGTTACCTGAGAACTGCTATCTGACAATAGGTATAATACCATCTAGCATATTCCCAACGAGTCCGTCTAGTGTAACTCATAACCCAATGAGCACATATATACTATCTTTGGTGACTAACTGACACCAATGGCTATGAGACCGTCCATCGCCCCTCGTCGGGGTCAAGAAACGTATTCACTAGTCTACTCTGGAATATCGATGCCCAGTCTCGATATTCCTACGAATAGGGACATTTAAGGATTTGCTTATAAACTACTCATGTTACGCCCCGCTTCCCAAAAGAAGGTGAAGGATGACGTAGCAAAGTTCCAAACCTAACTGTATTGAAGGAGGTCTATTCAATACAGTTACGTTAAGCATATGAATATCTAACATGCATGATGTGTACCAAAATCAAAGTAATAAAAGCGAAAGGCATTTATTTCCATTAACCAAACTTTATTACATTCCAAGGAAAGAGTAAAATAACCTAGGTAGTTTAATTACATCAAAGGAGAAACAAAAGCCCTAAACATGTGGGCAACAACAAAAATTAAATCTAGCTAATCTTTTGTTGCCAGGTCTGCATAATCTTCATTAGTTGGCTCCACTCCTTGATCCTCATCATAATACTCATTCTTATCTGACGGACATTCCAAAGATAGAGGAAGAAAAGGATGGTCCGTCAGCGAGTTATACTCGGGTAGGATAGCCTCATAAGGAAGTAAAGGTATAGAAACAGAAAGGTGTATATAAATATAATGAATATGATGTACAGGGGTATAAAGGTATGAGGTTATATACAAATTAGATATGTTGACAGAGGTATATATGAATATGAGTAGGTTGTGTGAGGTATATGTTTGGTAAAAGTTCAAGTCAAGTCAAACGGATATTCAGTCTAAGAGTTAGATCAGGTTAAACCAGGTGTGTATTGATGGAATTGACTGGTGAACATACTCGTATCCTTGAGGTATCCCATGACTAGCTGGCGCTCGTGCCTAGGGTGGCAATCAATGCGGTAGCGCGAACATCCCCGAAAGGTGTCCCATGACTACTATGGAGTTTGGTCTAGCGTGAATATCACTCAAGTGCACAGGTATTTCCACCCTTCAGTTCCATAATAAACAACAAGTCTATACTGGTAAAATATCCACATCCAAGATACCGAATAACTCGTGTCTCATAAAGAAAGGTAGATAAGGTAACAGGTGGGTATAGCACATGATGTGAGTTTAGTGTTGAGTATCAATAGGTATTGTAAACATTTTAGTTTGTCAAACAAGGGTCCGGATACTCGCGATTATTCCGTTGTGGCCACGGAACAACAACTGGGGAAGTGAAATGTACCGTTTCACTTCCCGGGATCATGATCGAGTAGTAGGGGAATCCAAGTTCCGAATCTCCTTGCCTAATCAAACTACCCATCCCCGTGGTTCAATATAAGGGTTTTGACGAATTAGAGTTAGTGTGTATACCTCTAGGCATAGAATTTCCACATTGTATGTCATCCACATATTGGATCATTCGCCCTCAAGTAGGGTTAGTATTCGCCCGAATATCGGGTTAGTAGTTGTCCACACATTGGACCATTCACCCTAAGTAGGGTTAGTATTCGCCCGAATATCGGGTTAGTAGTCGTCCACACATTGGACTGTTTACCCTGCCTGTAGAGATCCTCATATATAAGTATTCCATACCTAGGTCCGCGCATTCTAACCCTAACCGTATCATGTGTCATGTATGTCGTAAACTTGTATTTCAAAGTTGATCTCATTTAACACGGCCTTCCACAACCGCTCATTTTATCTTGTTATCTTTTAAAATTTGTAATGTACTTCGTATCATCTTATAGAACATTTAGTTAATAAAGGATAATAGTGTTTAATTATATTTATTTATTTATTTTATAAGAATACCATGATGTTTGGAATATTTATCATTTTGGAAAACCCATAATATTTTACTGAGAAAATATCCTTTTAATAAAAGGTTATGGTATTTATTTGAAAATTATCTTTTAATAAAGTTTTAGATATTCTTTTGGAAAATATCTTTTATAAGGGTTATGGTCTTTGTTGAAAATAACCTTTTTAGTAAAGGTCAAAGTATTTAAATGAAATTATCTCTTTTTAGGATGGATTGAGGTATTTTATTGTAAATAATAATTTTATGAAATTATAGTGTTTTAAGTTTGAGGTAACATTTTAGAAAATACGTTCGTGTTGGCAACCGCTACACATGGACGGCAGGATTTGTGTCCTTTTCAGGGACGATTGCCTATCAACCACGAGGTACTCGCGTAAAACATTACCCTATTATTAGGGTAATTCATTAAACTTTAGTTAACATTCTAAGAAGAATTAATATAAAGATATCCTTTCGAGTGAAAGGAGCTAAGTTGGAAAAAAACCATATGCCATTATTTAGATTTAGTATTATCCCCTTTCAAAGGGTAAAGGGATTTAACAAAATTACAGTAGTTGGTGAAAAAAGTATAAGTAATATATATATATATATATATATATATATATATATATACATATATATATATAAGTAATATATATATATATATATATTGTATCTAAAACATTTATTCCAAACATCTTATCTCATATGGATATTTTAAACAAATACAACCTTTTAACAAAACAAGGGTATTTTATGGAAGTAACCTATTTCGAGATCACAAAGGTAGCATGGGTAAGTGTGGGTATGTAAGGGGTGAACTGATATCTCATGGGTTATAACATTAAGCATATCACGTTCCATGTTGTATGAGGTGGCAACATTTTTGCATATAGAAGTGACTAAAGAAACCATTTTAAACATGGGTCAACACTATTATCATTAAGAGGTACCAAGACAGACATGCAGAAATATTTTTAACATCATTTTAATATGAGGTTGGGGATTAGGACTTGAAATCAAGATAATTATAAGAAAGAAGGCGAGAGACAAGTGGGGAGAGGCGGATCCTACCTTTTGTTTGAGTCGGATGCCGATGGGTTGAAAGCGTAGGCTCATACTAAATCCTCAATAGCTCCGCGCTCTGATTTTTCCTCGATACTTGGGTGGAACCACAGCGTCGGCGTTGTCGATACGAAAGAGTGGGGTTTTTTTCCAGAATTTTTGGAGTTCTGAGGTGTGAGAAATCACTGATTGAAGGTCTCTATTTATAGGGGTTTTTCACCAATCATAAAATCCAAGAAATCAGTTAAAATCTTCCAAATATCCATGCAGAAATGATTGCAGAATCATCATTTGATGATTGTCGTTGCCGCCGTCACATCCTGGCCGTTGGATTTGCATCCAACGGTTCACGAGCCGCCGCCAAGAGCCACGCATCTGCGTGGGGGAGGGGGGATCACGCATTTTCGCGTGGTCCCCACCATGTGGGCGCCGCCGAGCGTCTCTGAGCCGTTGGATATTTGTATCCAACGGTCCAGGTTAAGGGGATTAATATATTTTTTTATAAAATAAAAATAATAAACTGTTTATTATTTAAAATTTGAATTTGGTTTTAAAAAAATTGTTAAAAATAGTTTAAAATGCAGGAAAATTATGGAAAAATTTCAGAAAATATATTTTATTGTTATCTTTAGTATAAAAATAATTTTGGGCTAAAACTAAATAATATATCCATTTCTATGGTGTTAAATAGTTATTTTAATTATTTAAAATCTAGTTTATCCTTTAAAATATTTTTAATTACGAATTAATTATTTTAATTGATAATAAAAATATGTAGATTATTTCAAGGAATTATAAAATTTTATTAAAACATTTTAAGCCTATAAAAATAATAAATAGATTTTTAGAAAATTCCTTTAATCATATTTCAATGCTTTGAAAATTATTAATATTGCTTTAAAAATATTCTTCTACCAACGAAACACGTAAATAATTATTTGATAGTAGAAATTTAAATAAAATATATTTTATTAGGTATTAGAAAACACGGCCGTTACAATCTACCCTCCTTAAAATAATTTCTTCCTCGAAATTTCAGAAGGTAGGTCAAGAAAAATCACTAAGAAGGGATTATCGCGGTTAAATATTTTGGGTCTCGCTCTCTCGTCCCATTTCCTCGCTTCCGTGTGTATCTTGTCTAGTAGTTCTTTTCCCACATAACTCTAGCCAGCTGGATTATCTTGTCCCTCAAGGTTTCATCCATCTAGTATCCCGACCGGTTGTTGCTCGTAGGTTACGCCAACCTTTCCGTGATCTCGGAACGATCAAAAGTACGACTAGGGTTGCCAGCATACCCTCTTAACTATAAGATATAAAATTATTATGCATTCCCTCCAAAGAAAATAGCAAAACTAGGCTATACATAAACCTACCGTCTCCTTCCAAGATGTTAAACAGCCGATGAGTCGTGGGCTGAGCTTTCCGCGCTCTCATCATTGTATCACCATCTCCACTTTTTTTCTTCTACAATTATCTCAATCTTAAAAAATTTCCATCTTCAGGATCGTCCCAACCAATCAGCACTTATCCCATATAAAACTTGACCCCTCTCATCCGCTTCATGTGTTTCAACCATCCGTGTCCTCACATTCTCCTTAGAGCAGTGTTTCTATATCTTCAAGATGAATATCATAATCGCCAGTTCTAGATCTGGACATGATAGTTGTGTCCACAAATCGTTAGTTGTCTTGACGCATATGTAACTATATCGTCGCGTGGATATATCGCACCACTGATTCCCTTCTCCGAAATATCGTAGTGGATGTTTAAAACTTCTGGGTTTGCTAAGAATAGCAAGAATGGTTGTGATAGTTACGATCTACCCTCCTTAGAATAATTTCATATTTGAAATTTACAAAGAAGTAGCCACTACTAGGCACGGAAATCAGTAATGCTGTCAGGAACCCTCTTTGCTGCATGTGTCGCTTCCGAGAGTTGGTGTATCACTTGATGCATGGAAAGTCTCTAAAGGGTTTAGGTATAAGGAATCGGAAGATGTAAAATCAGTAGTTGCTTCCGGATAGAAAAGTTTGGAAGTTGAAGGAAAGTTGTGAATTGATGGAAAACTTTAGAGCTATAACATAAAGACAACTGGTCGAAATTACGGAAACTAGAGGAATTAGGGTGAGTCTAACTAAGATTTGCATCGAAGGATAAATAAGTATGGTATCAAAGAAAGGTTGAAAAAGAAAAGAGTACCTCTGCTGTCTTGCCACGCGGCATCAGCCTTCTCGGCTGTCATGGTGAAGGTCTGGCGTTTGGGTCCATTCCGCTGTGCTTGCTGAAAAACACGCTCCTGTGATGGCAAGGGTGGTCCTTTTGGTGATACCCCTTGACCGGTTGGTTTAGTGGCGGAAAGTGGCCGGTTTCCCTGTGTCGGTGCCCCATAATTAGCCGGCTTGTTGACGGGGCCTAATTGTCTCCCTCTCTGAGGACAGTCCCCAATAGCATGTTCCGGAGACCCACAGACTATGCAAAGTTTGTTCAAAATGCGACAGTCTCTCACGTAGTGTCCGGCTCTACCGCAATGGTTGCATGTAACGATTGGTTTTCTGAAGATAATTGGTCCTGCTGGTCTCTTGAGTTGTTATCTCCCGTTGAGTCTGGAAGACGATCCTCCAAGAATTTGATTGGCTGGTCGCTTAATGCCAGACAAACGGGTATCCTTCCTCATGCGTCGCTGAAGGTCTTCAAAGTTTTGTGCAGCCTCTAAGATTTCATCATAAGTCAAAAGAGTAGCAGAAGACATGGAAGATCGCGTCTTTAGGTCCAATCCTTGTCGGAATCTCTTAGCATAAAGTACCGGGGTTGCCACAAGATGATGCGCGAACCGACTTAACCTTGCGAACTCCGAAGCGTACTCGTCCACTGCCTTATCCCACATGTTCCCTTGTTGGAATTGTATAAACTCTATTTCCATCCTTAGGTGTGCCACGACTGGAAAGTACTGGGTATCAAAATGTTGTTTGAACGTTTCCTAGTCGATGGGTTCCTTCAATATACTTTCCTCTGCCTCCCACCATATTCTGGCATTTTCCGTAAGTTGTAATTTGGCAATGTTCACCCATGGATCCTTCGGAATTTGAGCGGCACTGAGATCATTGATTGTTCCTTTGAGCCATTCTTCAGCTTCTAAAGGAGTTTCCTTCCCCGAAAAGGTCTTAGGGTGGAGTGATCTGCTTCACTCCCGCCGAACCTTGAGGAACTGGGGCTAGTGCCTTACTTAAAATCTATGTTTGCTGCTGCCTACTTTCTCGTAGCTCCTGATAAAGGACAGCTGTCTGCTACTGCTGTTGGTCCAGTAGTCCTTGCATCATTTGTAGCATAGCTGCTTGCTGAGCAGCGGCTTCATTGACTCCATTTCCCCTTCAGTTGCGGTTATGGTGTCGTCCGGACATTGATGATCTGAATCAGAATAAGTTAAGTTACAAACATGTTGAGGGGTGAGACAAGATAACAACTTGCATGGAAGAACAACAATTAATGCAGGAGAAAAACTAAGAAGAAGAGCAAGAGACACAAGAGAGATTTTTGTTTGAAACTAAGATTTTATTATCCAACTTCAATAAGGAGAGTACAACCGAAAAGTAAGGACATGCCCCTACTGTTCTACATCGTTTTATTCGGCCAAAGAAAGGAAAAAGTCTTATTAATCTCGAGTATGGGAGTTCAACAAGTTGCGATAGGCCCTCGCACTAAGAAAGGTACGGCCATTCCCACGGTGTCTTGAGGGGGAAACTTCTTGAGTTTCTTCGGCTTCGAGTTCCTCCTCACTCGAAGCTTCATCCTTCGACTCATCCTCAGTAGGAGCCTCGCTCTTTGATTCCCCCTCTATAGGGTTTTCTTCTTCTGCAGTAGCCTCCCCATCCGAATCGTATTCCATAGGATTCTCTTCCGCCACAGGAGCTTCTTTTTCTGGACCCTCCTCTATATGATCCTCTTCCATAGGATCTTCTTCTTCATCTTCGGAGTCATTGGCCATCATAGGCTCCGGAGTTGCAGCATCGACTTCTTTGTCTTCCGAGTCGCTGTCGGAAATAACCGCCTGAGAGTCTACGACTTCGTCGTCTGAATTTTCAGATGTAGCTTCAAAAGTAATATCGTACATGTCATTTTCGTCGGAATGATTTGCCATGACCTGAAAGCAAGGCCATGGTCAGGGTACAGAATGTCAAGGAAGAGACCATGGGCATAGGAAAATTATGAAATCGGTATAAATGGATGAGATTCATAAATATAATAAGTCAGTTAACGGTTTCACTTTAGTACACAAGAGGACCTGTATGGGCCACTATTAAAACCTGTCACGTCCTTCTTCCCAAAAGAAGGTGAAGGATGACGTGGCAAAGTACGCAACCTAACTGTATTGAAGGTGGTCTATTCAATACAGTTACGTTAAGCGTATGAATATCTAACATGCAGGATGTGTACCAAAATCAAAGTAATAAAAGCGAAAGGCATTTATTTCCATTAACCAAACATTATTACATTCCAAGGAAAGAGTAAAATAAACTAAGTAGTTTAATTACATCAAAGGAGAAACAAAATCCCTAAACATGTGGGCAACAACAAAAATTAAATCTAGCTAATCTTCTGTTGTCAGGTCTGCATAGTCTTCATTAGTTGGCTCCACTCCTTGATCCTCATCATAATACTCATTCTCATTTGACGGACATTCCAAAGATAGATGAAGAAAAGGAAGGTCCGTCAGCGAGTTATACTCGGGTAGGATTGCCTCATGAGGAAGTAAAGGTATAAGAAATAGAAAGGTGTATATAAATATAATGAATATGGTATACATGGGTATAAAGGTATGAGGTTATATACAAATTAGATATATTGACAGAGGTATATGTGAATATGAGTAGGTTGTGTGAGGTATATGTTTGGTAAAAGTTCAAGTCAAGTCAAACGGATATTCAGTCTAAGAGTTAGATCAGGTTAAACCAGGTGTGTATTGATGGAACTGACGGGTGAACATACTCGTATCCTTGAGGTATGCCATGACTAGCTGGCGCTCGTGCCTGGGATGGCAATCAATGCGGTAGAGTGAACATCCCCGAAAGGTGTCCCATGACTACTATGGAGTTTGGTCTAGCGTGAATAACACTCAAGTGCACAGGTATTTCCACCCTTCAGTTCCATAATAAACAACAAGTCTAAACTAGAAAAATATCCACATCCAAGATACCGAATAACTCGTGTCTCATAAAGAAAGGTAGATAAGGTAACAGGTGGGTATAGCACATGATGTGAGTTTAGTGTTGAGTATCAATAGGTATTGTAAACGTTTTAGTTTGTCAAATAAGGCTTCGGATACTCGCGATTATACCGTTGTGGCCACGGAACAACAACTGGGGAAGTGAAATGTACCGTTTCACTTCCCGGGATCATGATCGAGTAGTAGGGGAATCCGAGTTCCGAATCTCCTTGCCTAATCAAACTACCCATCCCCATGGTTCAGTATAAGGGTTTTGACGAATTAGAGTTAGTGCGTATACCTCTAGGCATGGAATTGTATGTCATCCACATATTGGATCATTCGCCCTCAAGTAGGGCTAGTATTCGCCTGAATATCAGGTTAGTAGTTGTCCACATATTGGACCATTCACCCTAAGTAGGGTTAGTTGTCACGACCCGAATATTTCGACTCGTGACCGGCACTTAACCACGCAACGTCTACAGGCGTAACGCGACTAAGTAAGCCGAACCCAGAAATCAAAACCATTTAAAAGTAGTGAGTGTTGAAAACATTCAATTAAAACATTTAGAAAACCGTAATAGCTCAATGAAGTTCTTTTTAAAATTTAATTATCCTTAATATAATTTTGGCAGCATTTCCTTTGTAAAAGTAACCCCGAAATCGGGTATAAAACAGGATATAAGTGAAAATGATATATAATGAAATAAAGCATCTCCAACGGGAACAATCACGCCCAACGACGGAAACCATCACCACAAAAGTAATATACGACGCCGTAGCGAAGAATGAGCAATAAGTAAACATCACAAAATAATAAACTGCAATATATAACAGTCGGCTCCCACGAGCTCGACACCAGAAAACAAAAATATACATCATCGTCCTCACACTGTCACTAAGTCCAGTACATATATGGTAGATGGAGAATACTAGATACAAAAGTGTGTACAATAAAGTAACCAAATACCACAACCCACCTAATAGCAAAATAGCTCTCGCACCAGCTGTAGTGGTATCTGTAGCCAAAAGATGCAAAAAGGCAGCCTGCCGTGACTACTCTGAGGGGCAACCTGCAAATACTGTGGCACAACGGGGGTGAGTTGCCAACTCGTGAATAAAGATAACATATAAAGGTAATCACGAGCATGCACGTACTGCGCTACGCTATCATATGCCAGCAGGTAAATCTATATGCGACAAGCAGTAGGTGCAATAATCATGCAAATGCTCTGTCAGGTAAAATAACTACAGGATGAGATACATGATAATCAATGCTGAGCATGGGATAAATAACATATACACGGAATATCAACGTGGAAAAATAATCGGTGCCCAAGACTGCACCCAAATCCCAAATAAACTCAGGCGCCGGCACTCTCCTCGGCCCTCAAATCCTGTAAATCTCTGAGAATCACGAGTGCCCAACATCGGCACTCAAAATATCATAAAATACTCGTGTCCAGCATCGACACGCAAATCCTCATATATCGGGCTCCGTAAGTCCGGGTCAGCCCATGTGCTCCGTCTGCGGTATCGGCCCTCGGCCCCGGCAGTACGGATCATCCCGCATCCATCTCTCGACTCTGGTCGGTATCCTCCGGATAACCGCCAGGTCCAACCAATCACCGGTAGGTACTCACCCACCTCCAGGCTCAATCGGCAAAGTCCATCGATCATCTTGCCGAGGGGAACCATACCGGGTCCACCACGAACCCGCAAACGGATCATCCAACACCTCGAATCGGGTTTCAAGCACACGTCTCAGCACCGAGAAAACGCGTGGTGGACGCACCAAAATATCATATCACGAGGAACCGGGTTTTCAAATAGTGCAACTTTTCTCAAATAATCCCACGGTCCTCAAAACCAGAAATCACATGAAAATTCAACACCAATAAGTAAATCTAATGCGATGTGCTATGTACATCAAGCCATAATATAGGTACAAGGGGAAACCGCTTCTTAAAATAGTTTCAGTTTTTAAAGACATCACGCGGCTCCCAATTTCTATGACAATCATATCGAATCATATGTGAAATGAACTACAACAATATAATCATGGCAATTCTACAGTGAGTGTGTCATGGCAATTACTAACGGTGTGTGTGTAACATGCAGATTAGTGCTCGTGCAACATGAACCGTTAGTAATAGTGCGGTGTTCTATCAATTCTATGTTTACATACATATAGTAGGGAATGCAGTATGCAACAACAGTATCCATGACAGTCAATGGGGTAAATGCAACATATAGGTATAAGGTCCTATCAGCCCTGACGCATAACGCCATGCGGGCGATATCCCCGTAGATGTTAAATCTACTCACCGAAGTCTCACGCTAAGTATAGCCGACGACTTGCTTCCCCTTCTTCGAAGCATCCGTCTCACTCGCCTGCGAACCTAGAATTACACAATATATCACACATAAGCTCAAATCCACAAAAACGTGATATTAAGGTCAAACTAGAAACCCGCGTCGTAAACCAAGCGCGCATGTGCGCGATACGCTAAAACGTGTGATTAAGCGTCTGAAACTACCTCGACGCGTCGCGATACGCAGAAACCCCAAAACCCACACAACATATAGCTATAAGAGAGAGAGAAAAGCCACATTTATTGCCTCCATGCCTCATTAATGCTCACCATACCTCTCTCTTTTCTCTCAAAATCAATTTCTTTTATTTTAAAAGGAAAAGAAAAGGAAAATTTGAAAAGGGTGAGAAGGAATAAGTATGTGCCACTAAAATGCTAACTGTGCAAGCAAGCACACTAATCCTCATTATGAAGGTAATTAAGGAAAATAATTCTAATTAAAAGAACACATTGCTAAATTAAAATTAATTAAAAATAATAAACCACGTTTAAAATATATGAAACCCCCAATCATCTCAATTTGACTAGATTGAGGCGGAAATAAAATTTACGGATTTTATGGAAACACGCATCAATGCTAACTATCGTGAAATAAGACTAAACGAATTTTCAAAGTGTTACAATCTACCCCCCTTAAAGAAATTCGGTCCCCGAATTCAAAAATCTAACTATACGTACCTTCAAAGAGATGGGGATATCTCTTCCTCATCTCGCTCTCGGTCTCCCAAGTGACCTCCTCGCTGCTCGGGCCACGCCAAAGTACTTTGACTGACGGTATGTCCTTCGATCTCAATTTCTTCACTTGTCGATCCAAAATGATCACCGGCTGCTCTGCATAGGAAAGGTCACGCTCAAGCTGGATCGTCGGGTGCTGAATCGCATGCGAAGGATCGTGAAGATACTTACGGAGCATCGAAACATGAAATACGGGGTGCACATCTGGAAAGCTGGGCGGAAGGGCTAGCCGATACGCAACTGCACCAACACGCTCAAGGATCTCGAAGGGGCCCACATATCTGGGACTAAGATTCCCCTTCTTCCCAAATCTCATCACACCTTTCATTGGGGAGACTCTCAAGAAAACATGATCACCTACAGAAAACTCAAGTCTACGCCGACGACGGTCCGCATAAGATCTCTGCCTACTCTGGGCTGCTCTCATCCTATCACGAATCAACTGGATCTTCGCGGTCGTCTCCTCGACTATCTGTGGCCCTAAGATACTGCTCTCACTGAGCTCTGTCCAACAGGCGGGCGATCTGCATCTCCTCCCATAAAGAGCCTCAAACGGTGCCATCTGAATGGTCTCCTGGTATCTGTTATTGTAGGAGAACTCTACTAAGGGCAAATGATGATCCCAGCTACCTCCGAAGTCTAATACGCACGCTCTGAGCATGTCCTCGAGAGTTTGAATAGTCCGCTCTGACTGTCCGTCGGTCTGCGGATGAAATGCTGTGCTAAAACTCAAGCGGGTGCCTAAAGCCTCCTGAAGCCTCTGCCATAGTCGGCTGGTAAACTGGGTGCCTCTGTCGGACACGATACATGTCGGAACTCCGTGCAGTCATACGATCTCATCGATGTAAATCTGGGCGTACTGAGCAAATCCGAAAGTCGTCTTCACCGGTAGAAAGTGAGCCGCTTTCGTCAAACGATCCACGATCACCCAGATGGAGTCATACCCTCGACTAGTCCTGGGTAGACCCACAATAAAGTCCATAGAAATCTGTTCCCATTTCCACTCCGGAATGGGCAACGGCTGTAGCTCTCCCGCGGGCCTCTGATGCTCAGCTTTGACTTGCTGACAAGTCAGGCATCTTGACACGAAATCTGCAATGTCCCTTTTCATCCCGTCCCACCAGTAAACATCTCTCAAATCGTGGTACATCTTGGTGGAACCTGGATGAAAACTATACACCGATCGATGTGCCTCCTCAAGAATCTCACGCCGCAGTCCCTCAGCATCTGGTACGCACAATCTGGTCCCAAATCGTAGTATCCCCTGATCATCGATCACGAACTCGGAAAATCTGCCCTGTCCTATCTGCGTCCTGATCTCTGAACAACGGTCATCACTGTGCTGTGCCTCATATATACGGTCAAGCAACTGTTGGTGTGCACGAACATGCACAATCTGTCCTCCAATCGGCGTAAACTCGAACTGCACCCGGCTGTCGCATAATATCTGCCAGTCTGCCGACGACTGCCCCTGTATTGCGCTCAAACAAGATAGACTACCCCCGGGCCTCCTGCTCAAAGCATCCGCCACTACATTCGCCTTGCTCGGGTGATACAAGATCTCGCAGTCGTAGTCCTTCACTAACTCCATCCATCGGCGCTGTCTAAGGTTCAGGTCTCGCTGCTGGAATATATACTTTAAGCTCTTATGATCAGTGAATATCTGGCACGACTCGCCGTATAGGTAATGTCGCCAGATCTTAAGTGCAAAGACCACTGCAGCCATCTCCAAATCGTGAGTGGGGTAGTTCTGTTCATGCTTCTTCAATTGCCGCGAAGCATACGCGATCACCCTGTCATGCTGCATCAGAACACACCCTAGCCCCACTAGAGAAGCATCACAATATACCACAAATCCGCCTGACCCTGAAGGCAATGATAATACTGGCGCCGTAGTCAGTAGAGCCCGTAACTGCTGAAAATTGTGCTCACACTCCTCTGTCCAAACGAAAGGAACTCCCTTCTGGGTCAACCCGGTCAAAGGTGTAGCAATGCGAGAGAAATCCTGTACAAATCGTCGGTAATAGCCGGCTTGCCCTAGAAAGCTGCGAATCTCCGTAACTGATGTGGGTCTGGGCCAACTCCGAACGGCCTCGATCTTCCTCGGGTCTACACATATACCATCTCGTGAAATCACGTGCCCCAAGAAGTCTACGCTGTCCAGCCAGAAAGCACACTTGGAGAATTTGACGAAAAGCTGATGCTCTCTCAAGGTCTGCAGTGTAATCCGCAGGTGCTGCTCGTGCTCCTCTCTACTCCGAGAATACACCAGAATATCGTCAATGAATACAATGATGAACAGATCAAGATACGGCCGGAAAATACGGTTCATCAAGTCCATAAATGCTGCTGGCGCATTGGTGAGTCCGAACGACATCACTAAAAACCCATAATGGTCGTAGCGCGTGCGGAAAGCTGTCCTAGGAATGTCCTCCTGTCGAACCCGCAGCTGATGGTAGCCTGAACGCAAATCGATCCTCGAAAAGTATCCTGCCCCTTGAAGCTGGTTGAACAAATCGTCGATGCGTGGTAAAGGATACTTATTCCGCACTGTAACCTTGTTCAGCTGGCGGTAGTCGATACACAATCGCAAACTACCGTCCTTCTTCTTAACAAACAGGACCGGAGCACCCCAAGGAGAAACAATGGGTCGAATAAGTCCCTTATCCAGCAAATCTTGCAACTGGCCCTTCAATTCTCTAAGTTCCGCCGGGGCCATCCGATAAGGCGGTATAGAAATAGGCCCCGCGCAAGGAACCAAATCAATACAGAAAGAAATGTCGCGCTCGGGCGGTAGCCCAGGAAGCTCATCAGGGAACACATCAGGGAACTCGCTAACAACCGGAACCTGATCCAACGGAACCTCTGTAGCTCTAGTATCGCAAACATAGGCGGCAAATCCCTGACATCCCCTCCTCAAAAGCTGTCCAGCGCGAAAAGAAGAAATCAAACTGTGAGGGGTGGCACCACGGTCCCCCAACACAACAAAAACCGACTCGTCGGGAAAACAAAATCTAACTGTCTTCTCACGGAAGTCCACAGAAGCATAGCACGTGGCTAACCAATCCATGCCCAAAAGAACGTCGAAGTCCAACATCTCAAGAAGGATCAAGTCGACAGGTAACTCTCTCTCTCTCGCCAATATAGACGGTACAGGATCGGAACACGTGCCTAGCAACAAACGACTCTCCCACATGAGTGGTCACAACAAGCGGCTGATCAAGCAAACCGGACTCTCTACCCAAATTCGGCACAAAGTGCGTGGATACGTACGAGTGCGTGGATCCAGGGTCGAATAACATGTGTGCATCAACCGAACATACTGGAAGGATACCTGAGACCACCGCATTGGACGCCTGCGCGTCCTGATGCGTCAAAGCAAAAACTCGCGCCTGTCCTCCACCTGTGACTGACTGTCCTCTGCCTCGGTCGTCCCGTCCTCTCTGAGCAAATCCTCCACGCCCACACCCTCTCTGTGCATGAGTCTGACGCGGAGTAACAGTAGGTACAATAGGCAACGCCCTCTAGGGTGGTGAAGGTGGTAAGGTAACATGCGGTGCTGCTGTCTCCCTCCGGTGTATCTCAGGACAATCTCTGACGAGGTGAAGTAGACTGCCGCATCTACAGCAACCCCGCGATGACTGTTGACTCTCCCGTGGATACGAACTAAACATCTGGCCTCATCCCGAATCTCTGCCACTCCCCGTACCGGAACGATACCTGTCGTGGCGTCTGAATGTCTGTCTCCGTGCTGATATACCAGTACGAAATCTCTTCGGGTCTGGAACTACCGAAGTCTCAGCAAGGCGCTCCTCGACTAACAGGGCTGCGTCTACCGCTGCTGCATATGTCTCGTAATGCTGCGCGCTGATCGCAAGGAACAGTGGTGTAAGCAAGCCTCGGACAAATCTCTTGACTCGCAACTCCTCAGTAGCCACTAGATACAGGGCATAGATAGATAGCTCTGTGAACAGCACATCATACTCTGCCACTAACATCTCCGGAGTCTGGCGTAAAGACTCGAACCTGCGTGCTCTAGCATCTCTGACGCTCAGTGGAAGGAAGCGGGCAAGGAATAGCGCCACGAACTCTGTCCAGGTCATAGGAGGAAGACCTGCTGCTCTGCCCTTCTCGACTGATTCGCACCATTTCTGCGCAAGACCTTCCAGGCGAAAGCTCGCGAACTCGACCCATCTCGAATCTGCGCATCTGAGGGAACGGCATATCCGAGCCATCCTATCAATGAAAGATTGTGGGTCCTCGGCTGCATCGGTGCCTGTGAAGACCGGAGGCTTCAGCCTCATAAACTCTGATAGCGATACGGAGATGACCTCTGTAGCTGTAGGGACAACTGCCTGTGTTGTGGGTATCACCGCGGTCTCTGTAACGGGTGGAACTACCTCTGGTCGCTGCGCTCGAAGTGTCTCAACTGGAGATCCCATCATCTGGCGCATCTCCTGCATACTGGATCCCATCGTCTGGTGCATCTCCTGCATACCAGCCCCTATCATGGCTATCTGATCCGTCACGGGTGGAATAGCCTGCTCGGGCACAACCGATGTACTACCCGGATCTGTCCTCGTCTCAGACGAATCAACTCTAATCTCGGCCTTCACGGCCGCTCTCTGCGCCCTCGTAGTCTTTGGCGGCATAATTGGCTGAAAGGAAATTAGGATTCGATAAGAATACGGAAATCGAATCACAAGAATATATATACTCAAGAAGGAATTTAATTCAATAAGTCCTAAGGTCGCCTTGGCGGAGTACCGTGTAGTGAGTATGCCGCGGAACATACACACGCTACGCCACTCTGCTTCAGCTACCTACTCCATCATACCAAGGTCATCCTACACTCCGAAAGGTAAAACCTACGCTCTGATACCAACTTTGTCACGACCCGAATATTTCGACTCGTGACCGGCACTTAACCACGCAACGTCTACAGGCGTAACGCGATTAAGTAAGCAGAACCCAGAAATCAAAACCATTTAAAAGTAGTGAGTGTTGAAAACATTCAATTAAAACATTTAGAAAACCGTAATAGCTCAATGAAGTTCTTTTTAAAATTTAATTATCCTTAATATAATTTTGGCAGCATTTCCTTTGTAAAAGTAACCCCGAAATCGGGTATAAAAGAGGATATAAGTGAAAATGATATATAATGAAATAAAGCATCCCCAACGGGAACAATCACGCCCAACGACGGAAACCATCACCACAAAAGTAATATACGACGCTGTAGTGAAGAATGAGCAATAAGTAAACATCACAAAATAATAAACTGCAATATATAACAGTCGGCTCCCACGAGCTCGACACCAGAAAACAAAAATATACATCATCGTCCTCACACTGTCACTAAGTCCAGTACATATATGGTAGATGGAGAATACTAAATACAAAAGTGTGTACAATAAAGTAACCAGATACCACAACCCACCTAATAGCAAAATAGCTCTTGCACCAGCTGTAGTGGTATCTGTAGCCAAAAGATGCAAAAAGGCAGCCTGCCGCGACTACTCTGAGGGGCAACCTGCAAATACTGTGGCACAACGGGGGTGAGTTGCCAACTCGTGAATAGAGATAACATATAAAGGTAATCACGAGCATGCACGTACTGCGCTACGCTATCATATGCCAGCAGGTAAATCTATATGCGACAAGCAGTAGGTGCAATAATCATGCAAATGCTCTGTCAGGTAAAATAACTACAGGATGAGATACATGATAATCAATGCTGAGCATGGGATAAATAACATCTACACGGAATATCAACGTGGAAAAATAATCGATGCCCAAGACTGCACCCAAATCCCAAATAAACTCAGGCGCTGGCACTCTCCTCGGCCCTCAAATCCTGTAAATCTCTGAGAATCATGAGTGCCCAACATCGGCACTCAAAATATCATAAAATACTCGTGTCCAGCATCGACACGCAAATCCTCATATATCTGGCTCCGTAAGTCCGGGTCAGCCCACGGGCTCCGTCTGCGGTATCGGCCCTCGGCCCCGGCAGTACGGATCATCCCGCATCCATCTCTCGACTCTGGTCGGTATCCTCCGGATAACCGCCAGGTCTAACCAATCACCGGTAGGTACTCGCCCACCTACAGGCTCAATCGGCAAAGTCCATCGATCATCTTGCCGAGGGGAACCATACCGGGTCCACCACGAACCCGCAAACGGATCATCCAACACCTCGAATCGGGTTTCAGGCACACGTCTCAGCACCGAGAAAACGCGTGGTGGACGCACCAAAATATCATATCACGAGGAACCGGGTTTTCAAATAGTGCATCTTTTCTTAAATAATCCCACGGTCCTCAAAACCAGAAATCACATGAAAATCCAACACTAATAAGTAAATCAAATGCGATGTGCTATGTACATCAAGCCATAATATAGGTACAAGGGGAAACCGCTTCTTAAAATAGTTTCAGTTTTTAAAGACATCATGCGGTTCCCAATTTCTATGACAATCATATCGAATCATATGTGAAATGAACTACAGCAATATAATCATGGCAATTCTACAGTGAGTGTGTCATGGCAATTACTAACGGTGTGTGTGTAACATGCAGATTAGTGCTCGTGCAGCATGAACCGTTAGTAATAGTGCGGTGTTCTATCAATTCTATGTTTACATACATATAGTAGGAAATGCAGTATGCAACAACAGTATCCATGACAGTCAATGGGGTAAATGCAACATATAGCTATAAGGTCCTATCAGCCCTGGCGCATAACGCCATGCGGGCGATATCCCCGTAGATGTTAAATCTACTCACCGAAGTCTCATGCTAAGTGTAGCCGACGACTTGCTTCCCCTTCTTCGCAGCGTCCGTCTCACTCGCCTGCGAACCTAGAATTACACAATATATCACATATAAGCTCAAATCCACAAAAACGTGATATTAAGGTCAAACTAGAAACCCGCGTCGCAAACCAAGCGCGCATGTGCGCGATACGCTAAAACGTGTGATTAAGCATCTGAAACTACCTCGACGCGTCGCGATACGCAGAAACCCCAAAACCCACACACGTATCACGTGTGTCGCGAAGATTTAAAATACGAGAAACAAGTAAATAGCTCCAGATTTTGATACAGAAAGAGTTTTGCAAAACTAGATATACCATAAAACCCCACATAGCAGCAGACACCTATCAACAAAACCCCAACCCTCAGGTCACCAATCTGGCCGCAATTTGCAGCCAGAAGTAATTTTTCGGCGGCCCAGGTTTGGAGCCTGTCTCCCGTGCTTCGTGTGTGTTTTCTACTCCTAGTGTACATGTCCCAGTAATTACAATTATAATCTGAAGCAACCAGAGTGCAAGCAGATTTCAACAGAGTCCAAAAACCAGTTAAAAAAACAACATTTAGCACCAAATTGATACTTTAGGGTATTTTTGTGTAATCTGAAATGAAAACTTGGTTTGAACAGCTCTAATAGCACTTAAATGAGTTAACCAAGCCATAAAATTCCCAACTTATCATATAAATTCCTTTCAATATCACAAAAAGCACATAAAAACATGATTTTTAGCTAAAATACTACAAATTATGAGAAAGGGTGTTAAGTGTGAGTTTAATACCTCCCAAAAGCCTTAGGAAAACCCAAACTTCCAGCTCTTTCCTCGAGTATGCAGACATGCCTCCAAACTCCCCCAAAAAGCCATTTTTCTAAGGTTTTGAGTGCAAGAATGAATGGTTCTTGTGTAGGTTTTGAACAAGAATCAAAAGAGAAGTGAAAGATCAAGAACAGAGTGATGAAAATGGGTTATTTTGTTGTTGGGGCTGCTGTTCTGCTGAGGAAATTTTAGAAAGAAGAGAAAAGAGAAAAGAGAGGGAGAAAGAAAAGAGAGAGAGAGAGAAAAGCCACATTTATTGCCTCTATGCCTCATTAATGCTCACCATACCTCTCTCTTTTCTCTCAAAATCAATTTCTTTTGTTTTAAAAGGAAAAGAAAAGGAAAATTTGAAACGGGTGAGAAGGAATAAGTATGTGCCACTAAAATGCTAAGTGTGCCAGCAAGCACACTAATCCTCATTATGAAGGTAATTAAGGAAAATAATTCTAATTAAAAGAACACATTGCTAAATTAAAATTAATTAAAGATAATAAACCCCGTTTAAAATATATGAAACCCCCAATTATCTCAATTTGACTAGATTGAGGCGGAAATAAAATTTACGGATTTTATGGAAACACGCATCAATGCTAACTATCGTGAAATAAGACTAAACGAATTTTCAAAGTGTTACATTAGTATTCGCCCAAATATCGGGTTAGTAGTCGTCCACAAATTGGACTGTTCATCCTGCCTGCAGAGATCCTCATATATAAGTATTCCATACCTATGTCCGCGCATTCTAACCCTAACTGTATCATGTGTTATGTATGTCGTAAACTTGTATTTCAAAGTTGATCTCATTTAACATGGCCTTCCACAACCGCTCATTTTATCTTCTTATCTTTTAAAGTTTGTAATGTACTTCGTATCATCTTATAGAACATTTAGTTAATAAAGGATAATAGTGTTTAATTATATTTATTTATTTATTTTATATGAATACCATGATGTTTGGAATATTTATCATTTTGGAAAACCCATAATATTTTACTGAGAAAATATCCTTTTAAAAAAAGGTTATGGTATTTATTTGAAAATTATCTTTTAATAAAGTTTTAGATATTCTTTTGGAAAATATCTTTTATAAGGGTTATGGTCTTTGTTGAAAATAACCTTTTTGTAAAGGTCAAGATATTTAAATGAAATTATCTCTTTTTAGGATGGATTGAGGTATTTTATTGTAAATAATAATTTTATGAAATTATAGTGTTTTAAGTTTGAGGTAACGTTTTAGAAAATACGTTCATGTTGGCAACCGCTGCACATGAACGGCAGGATTTGTGTCCTTTTCAAGGATTATTGCCTATCAACCACGAGGTACTCGCGTAAAACATTACCCTATTATTAGGGTAACTCATTAAACTTTATTTAACATTCTAAGAAGAATTAATATAAAGATATCCTTTCGAGTGAAAGGGGCTAAGTTGGAAAAAAAAACATATGCCGTTATTTAGATTTAGTATTATCCCCTTGCAAAAAATAAAGGGATTTAACAAAATTACAGTAGTTGGTGAAAAAAGTGTAAGTAAATATATATATATATATATATATATATATATATATATATATATATAACATTTATTCGAAATATCTTATCTCATATGGATATTTTAAACAAATACAACCTTTTAACAAAACGGGGGTATTTTATGGAAGTAGCCTATTTCGAGATCACAAAGGTAGCATGGGTAAGTGTGGGTATGTAATGGGTGAATTGATACCTCATGGGTTATGACATTAAGCATATCACGTTCCATGTTGTATGAGGGGGCAACATTTTTACATATAGGAGTGATTAAAGAAACCATTTTAAACATGGGTCAACACTATTATCATTAAGAGGTACCAAAACAGACATGCAGAAAAAAATTTAACATCATTTTAATATGAGGTTGGGGATTAGGACTTGAAATCAAGATCATTATGAGAAAGAAGGCGAGAGACAAGTGGGGAGAAGCGGATCCTACCTTTTATTTGAGTCGGATGCCGATGGGTTGAAAACGTAGGCTCATACTAAATCCTCAATAGCTCCGCGCTCGGATTTTTCCTCGATACTTGGGTGGAACCACAGCGTCGAGGTCGTCGATACGAAGGCGTGGATATTTTTTTCAGAATTTTTGGAGTTCTGAGGTGTGAGAAATCACTGATTGAATGTCTCTATTTATAGGGTTTTTTCACCAACCATAAAATCCAAGAAATCCATTAAAATCTTCCAAATATCCGCGCAGAAATGATTGCAGAATCATCATTTGATGATTGCCGCCACCGCCGTTACGTCCTGGCCGTTGGATTTGCATCCAACGGTTCACGAGCCGCCGCCAAGAGCCACGCGTCCGCGTGGGGGGATCACGCGTTTTCGCGTGGTCCCCACCACGTGGGCGCCGCCGAGCGTCTCTGGGCCGTTGGATCTTTGTATCCAACGGTCCTGGTTAAGGGGATTAATATAAATTTTTTTTAAAATAAAAATAATAAACTTTTTATTATTTAAAATTTGAATTTGGTTTTAAAAAAGATGTTAAAAATAGTTTAAAATACGGGAAAATTATGGAAAAATTTTAGAAAATATATTTTATTGTTATCTTTGGTATAAAAATAATTTTGCGCTAAAACTAAATAATATATCCATTTCTATGGTGTTAACTAGTTATTATAATTATTTAAAATTTAGTTTATCCTTTAAAATATTTTTAATTACGAATTAATTATTTTAATTGATAATAAAAATATGTAGATTATTTTAAGGGATTATAAAATTTTATTAAAACATTTTAAGCCTATAAAAACTATAAATAGATTTTTAGAAAATTCCTTTAATCATATTTCAATGCTTTGAAAATTATTAACATTACTTTAAAAATATTCTTCTACCAACGAAACACGTAAATAATTATTTGATAGTAGAAATTTAAATAAAATATATTTTATTAGGTAATAGAACACACGGTCGTTACAACTCAGTTCTCACAAGTATGATTGTCACAATAACCCTGGTAGTCAAGCAAGAATCCTATAGGCTCTATCAACATGTAAAAGTGATCTGTAATACCACATAATACATATACATGGTGATAGAAATGAACCAGATAGCATACTATTATCCCGAGTAAGACTGTTCTACCCGTTTAGGTCCTTCCTCAACCAGATAGCATACAAGGTCAAACAACACGATCATCATAATAACCATCTAAACACCAATCATAACCCAATAAAAAATATAATTTAAAATTTCCCAACACATTTATTTAATATAATTAAACAACGTATGGTCGTGCTAAGGTGTTATAACTTATAGGCTCATTTGAAGCGCACGAGCAACGCGTTACAAAGAGTAAGCAAGAACCGGTGGAGGAAGCCTTATAAGTAAAGTTAAATTTGAAGGAAGATGCTAAAAGCAGAAGTGGTCGTGGTCAATTTCGTGGTCGTGGCCACGGAAAAGACTGTGGACATAGACAAGGAAGAGAAGAATCCCAAGAAAAGGAGGAAGCAACTCAAGCCCGAAGTCATGTCAACACAAGAGGACGCGGAAGGGGCGATCCCGAAAGAGGACATAGGAATGATAAAATCAAAGTTTAATACTTCACTTGCAAGAAGTACGACCATTAATTTTAGAGTGTTGGTATAATGAGAACAATCAAGCAAACGAGAGCGCCAACTTCATTAATGAAGAAAATCAAGATTATGTATTACAAGCCTACAACAATAAAGAGCCCACAAGAGACAACACATGGTACTTGGACACCGGCGTGGGCAATCATATGTGCGGGAAGAAAGACATGTTCATGGAACTAGATGAGTCCAAGCAAACCTCCGTCTCATTCAGAGATCACTCCAAAGTCTCCGTTGAAGAAAAAGGCAAAATTCTCATCCGCCTGAAGAATGGAGATCATCAATTCATTTCAATGTCTACTATGTGCCTTTCATGAAGAACAACATTTTGAGTATCGGCAAATTGCTTGAGAAAGGCTATCATTTCGAGATGCGGGACAAGACTCTCACCATAAGAGACCGCAACAAGAAGATTGTTACTAAATTCGAAATGAATCAAAACGTAATGTTCATCTTAAAGACCAAGTATGAAGTTGCTAAGTGTTTGAATAGTTGCATAAAAGACACCTCCTGGTTATGGCACTTAAGATTTGGGTTTCTCAACTTTCATGAGTTGAAAGTTCTGTCCTCAAAGAAGATTGTGAACGGGTTTCCACACATCGATCATCCTGATCAAGTATGCGAAGGGTGAATCTTCGGCAGGCAGGCAAGAAACCCATTCCCGAAGGAGGCCACATATCATGCAAGACAACCATTAGAATTGATATATTTCGATATTTTCAGTCCTAACACTCCTTCTTATATCTCTTGCAAATATTTTATTACTTTCACTGATGACTTTTCTAGAAAAACATGGGTGTATTTCATGTAGGAGAAGTCTAATGTGTACGATATCTTCAAAAAGTTCAAAATCTACATTGAGAAGCAAAACAGCTACAACATCAAAGCTTTGAGGACCGACCATGGTGGAGAGTTCATTTCCAAAGAGTTTGAAGATTTTTGCCAAAATCACGGCATACGGTGACAACTTGGGGTCAAAAATTACACCCCGGTTGACCAAGTCAAAATCAAAGTCAAACCCAAGCCAAGTGGGCCTAAGCCCAGGTCAAGACTGAGCATGGAAGGGACTGGCCCCATGACAAAAGGAATGAAGCCATAAATTGGTTTAATATAATTCTTTTATATATATATATATATATATAAATAGAAATAAATGTATGTAAAATGGGCAAAAAGTCAAAATTATGTAAACCCCATGGCTTATATGTAAAAAGAGATAAGCACATAAGGCATGGGATGACACAAGTGCCATTTGGTAAAGCTCAAGGGACTATATGTAAAGTGTGTAACCTATAAAGGCAAACATGATGAAAAAATCAAGAAGGGCTTTTTCTCTCTAAAAAAAATCAGGGTTTCTGTGTCTCTTTCTCCTTCCCCAAGGTTCTAAAGGTTCTTCTCTTTTCTGAATTAAATCAAGAGTTTAACTCTTCTTTTTCCAAAAAGAAACAGTTTTTCACCATAAAATCCTTGAAGGGGAGCTCAGATCTCCCATCAAATCCCCAAAAGGGGTGATTTTTAAGTCTCACCCCATTTTTCTCCAAAATCCAACCAATAGAGAGGAGGAAGAAGGAGATCTATCTCCAAAAACCCTACTTTGGGAAGATCCAAGGCTCAAGAGAAGATCTAGGGATTAAGGGAGAAGAAAGGGGTCCCCTGACATCATCTCCGAAAATTTCTTGGGAGTTTGATTCCGAACACAAAAAAAAGTCTTTCTTTTTAGGAGTTTAACTTCAAAAGTCAATTGGGAGTACAACTCCCAGTGCAGAGGCTAAGACCCTTTGTCCTTTTTTAGGAGTTTAACTCCAAAAGTCAATTGAGAGTACAACTCCCAGTATAGGGGGCTAAGCCCCCCTTTTCCTGCCGGCACCCAGCGCCCACGTGCCGGACGCGCGAGGCGCTGGCGCCCAGCGCCTGCGTGCCAAGCACGTGAGGTGCCGGTGCCCACGCGTCCTTTGGACGCTATTTTCCTCTTTTTATATATACACACAGTCCACAACACTGTCCCTATTAGAAAAAAATTTCTACCGGGGCCCTGCCCCACACCCCGCAAGGGGACCCCGGAAAACTCTGCGTGGCCCCCGATACATCCAAGTCCCCTCTAGACACACATACGCACACTGCACATTGAGTTCGCCTAACCAGTTTTACCCGTCAATCAAAGGTTCCATCGATTCAAAGGCGGTGGGTAATTAACGACGGTTTAGTCCGCGGCTGCCGGAAATTCGGATCCACAGAATCAATAAACCCCAGCCTACCCTAAGAAGGGGGAATCTGCATACGCCTGACAAGAGACACATATCTCCCATCTTAATGGGGTGACGAAAAACACCCTACAGAATCCGGCACGCCCGGTGAGACCTTTCTCTCCTCCCATGTCTCGGGTCAAGTGTTTATGCGAACTCATTTAACATATATACCGATGTTTGTATTGAAATAATGCTTTTCCGTGCAACAATCAACTTTCAACGACGATGTCTTCTAAGATGAATTCAGCTTCCGATGCGGCCCCGATCTAGTACGTAGTCAAGATCAATGCCCGTATAGTTCTCCCTGAAAGTCTCAGCTGGCAATAGATGGAGCCACCCCGTCAATTTGTTTTCGTCATCATCTAACCTGCCGGAAGCGATCATCTGGCGGAGGTCATTGCAAACCAAGCGGCCAAATCGACCTCAAGGGGCAGGAGGCCGAATGTTGTGGTCGCCGAAGCATCCCACCAAAAATGCAAATCTGTATTCAAACGGCTCTCCACTGTTTCGACTGGGGGCAAGGCCGTCAACACCAATGGAGCCACAAAGCATCTCCAGCACACTCAGACGGTGCCCTTGATAATCGTGTGAACGGGCATCTTCTCTGGACTCTCTGTCAATCGGCCTACGGCGTCTTCCCGAAGAGCCGAAGTCCTTAAAACAGAAAAGTTAAGGCGCTTGGCAGGACTCCGGCCAAGTAGAATCTTGTGAGGTTCCAAGAGCAGGGTCACCCCGCGACGATGGCTGAGTCAGACGTAAAAGTCAGCAATTCTTTCGAGCCTCTGAAGTGGGTTCAGAAAAACGTCATGACCGCCAGAATCAGGAAGACAACTGTTTGAATGATGCTACAAAGAGACGCATCCCAGCCCCAACAGAGAAAGCATGACACCGTCTCTTCAAAAGTCTATCAGGTGCTCTGTTTCGCATGAAAACAGCTGGGCAAAGCCAAAAAGGAAGCGCCGGCACCATTCAAGAACTCGGTCAGGCCATCCGCCTTTAGTCGATTGCCTGTTACTGAAAAAGGAGGGCCACGACATCAGTCCGCAAAATCAGCTGCCAATAATGAAAAGACGACTGGATATATTATCCATACGGTCTATATGTCGGGCGCGTGTCCCAGCGACAACTTGTGCAGCAAAAGTAAGGATGGAGCCATCGCATCCCAAGCCCAATCTGGCTTGAATGTGATTGCCGTTTCCCAAGATCAACCACCTCCGCTGGACGATGAAAACCCTCTCGATGAGGCCGATAGGAAGAGGGACCCCCTCAATCCATGTGGACTCAAGCTCGGACAGCAAGGAAGAGCCGACTTTCCGCCCGAGAATCGTAAAGCAAGAGCTGCTTCAAGAGCTTCGAAAACAGCTCAGGAGCAAAGATAAAGAGATGACCAAACTTTATTCAAAAATTGATGACCTGACGAACGTTGTGATGCAGCTCATGGCTCAAATTGCTCGGGCGCCTCCCAATCAAGCACAAGTCTCTACTCATGAGCCGGGTGATGACAATCCGAAGCAATCGATGCCTGTCCTTTTGGGTCCAAGATTGGGCGAACCGCATGAAAGCCGACCACATTCCGCTTCTGTGGATGCCTTGGCCCCAGATAGCACCATCCCTCTAACACAAGATCGGATAATGGATTTGGTCACCAGCAAAATCAAAACATTGGTGGCTGAACCCGAGGCTCAGAAGGACACTGGCAGTTGTGGGCGGCCATATCCCGCACATTACGATATGATCGAGTTCCCCTACGGCTACGTCATTCCTATGTTCGGATGATTTGACGGTACGGGGAACTCGAATCAATATGTCGGCCACTTTAAAGCGTCGTGCGGAAATTATGGGGCAATGATGCGCTTCTTCTTCGTCAGTTTGTCAACAGCCTGACTGGTGTCGCTTTCGATTGGTACGCAAGTATACCAGATGGGTCCATCACTACATTCGCCCGAATGGAGTCTCTATTTCGGCAAAGATTCATGAGCGTTAGTGACAAAATCTCCATTGTTGACCTCATGAGAACCAAGCCAGGAAAAAACGAAAGCAACACAGACTTTATTGCCCGATGGTGCAACCTCACTGTCAAGTGCGAACCGCCGCTAGAGCAGGACCAGTTCGTCAGCCTCCTCATTAGGAACCTCAGTAATTGGATGGTCCCATTCTTGTGTATAGCAGGCCTCAAGACGTTTCAGGAGCTAACCAAGAAAGTACAAATGCTGGAACGCTCAAAACAAGAGTCTACCCCGGACTCTCAGAGAGACAAGACTTGGAAGAGCAAGAGGGACGACAACCGTAGAAGCGTGAATTCCAGCAATACTAATGTCTTCAATGCGTCCAACAATGAAGACAAGCAAAAGGCAAGAGAATACAAAACCAACCGGTCTCGAAAGCCAGTGCTGGGAGGAGAAGGGCCTTCCCTAGAGGAGAAAAAGAACAAGGTTTACTATTTCAGATGGGACAAGGTCCGCAAGATATTCAAAGATGCCTTGAACAACGGTCTACAATTGCAAGAGTCGAAAACATCCCACAAAGAAAAATGACCAACAATCCTCTGTATTGCCCGTATCACTGTCACGCTCCGCTTCCCAGTGTACGGGTAAGAAGACGCGACTGGCCCGCGACGTATTAACTCAGAAGTAAACACGTTAAGCGTAAATAAACAATATAATAAATATACACAAGAGATGACAAGAGATATAAATAAACATCAACTTTTTATTGATTAAACATTCTTTAAATACAACTGGAAAGTAAATACAATGCCGGAAAACGATGCCTAAACAATGGCAAATGAACTGAAAGTAAAAGTATGTACAAGTAGACTAAAGCTCTGGGTCCTCAATGAACTGCTCCAAATCGTTCTGGCTGGGCTCGACCTCCTGAGAGTCGGATCCTCCTGACAACATTTCAAAGAAAGAAGAGAAATGAATGCCGTCAGCAAACAATCGCTCGGTAAGTCCCAAAAGAGAGATAGATCAAGTAAAATGAATTGATCTGGTAATTTATCTATTTTTATTATACTAACGTGGTTGTTTGTAGCTTGGTACAGAATATATCAGTGTATATGAGAGGAGTCCAACTTTCCCCATGAACTAAGGTATATGGAGTATAGGGCCCCGTCAAAACCCACGGGACAGCGGCAACGGATATTCAGGTTAAGTGTATTATGGTGACCGTCATCATTCCATTTCTAATACATTCCGTACCAATCTACCCCTTAAAAACCCCGTAAATGTATATTGTATTATTTTATAAAGGTAAGACTTGCCGAGACCATGGTATAAATTGTTCATATAAACGGATAAGGATATAAACAGATAGTCATGTAGTCAAGTCAAGATATATCTATGGTTCGGTCAAGTCAAGTCATGTTGATATTTGATAGTATTCTGGTATTCTTGTTCAAGTTTCAGTATATATGGATTCATGTTGTATTGGAGTTATATATGAATTGTATTCATGTATGGATTGTATTCAGATTAGACTGGGACTCTGACTGAGTCAAGCACTTAAACAGAATTGGATTCCTGAATTAAGTTTAGGAGTTATCAATAACTGCTACACATGAACGGCAGAATTTATGACTTTTTCCAAGCCAATTACCCTTGATAACCCCGTTTTAGTTTTCTACCTTAAATAGGAAAGCACCCACTTTCTCCGGCTCCCTGAGGCTCAAGAGAATTGGTCTCACTTAAACCTATATTTACTAGGGTTCTTAATGTAAATTAATATAACTTGAGAGGGTTTTATGAAAAATAGTTTTAGTATACTTTCAAAATAAATCTCAAGTATTTATTTATCGTATTTAGGGTTTTCATAGATGTAACTTTTAAAAGTGAGATATTCTAGTGAATAAATACCTAGTTGAATAGTTCATAGTATTTTTGTGTAAATTTGACTTGTATGGATTCTTGATGGTATTTTCTTGAAAATTGTGATTCTTTTCTTTTGTTTAGAAAATATGGAATTTATTATATATCTAAAATAGATGGTTTGATAATATTTTATATATCTAAAATAGATGGTTTGATAATATTTATATATATATTATTAAAAATAAAATTTATTTATTAAATAGAAAATCACGTTTTTCTTAAAAATTGCATTAAAAATTCCATCGAGATCGTATGCTCCGTGAGGAGGTCTGCATCTCGCTCTAATAGTCCTGAGGATGTGCGATAACCCATACCATCCCGATCGAGTTCCCCAAAATGGGTTGTAGAGGAATAATTGTAAGGGATGTAAATAATACAATTTAAAGAAATACGGTTTTTAATAGTTTATGGTATTTTAATGTAAAAGTCGTATTAGCCACAAAATAATGTTCAAAAGATAATCGTGCTATGTTAAGATGTGTGTTGGAGAGGTAGGTCATTACCTCGTGATATATTCTAAAGGTAATATGAGCAAAAGTATTAAAATATGTTATATGTAAAGTTTGTGGTATTTAAATGAAAAAGTGTAATAAAAGTTACATAGCAAGGTATTTTAAGATGAAACTTGTTCTCAATATTTGTTTTAAGATTACTAAGCAAGATATAACAAAATGGTTGATTGGTTATTAAGAAAAATTGTGTTTTATAACAAGTTTAGAATCGGATGTCGGAATAACTCCACTTCCGACGAGTTTTGAAAAGAGAACTTTTTAAATTAGGAAAAGAGAAGAATAGAGAGGACTTACTAGATGAAATGAGAGAGGGGATGTTGAGGAAGGATTTGGAAGCTTCGTGGAGTCACGGGGTCGCCGGAATCGTCTCGAATCGTCGCCGGAACTTGACCATGGGCTAACTCCACTTGTACTCTTCTTTGACTTGGAAAATTTTGAGAATTTTGAACAATAAATTTCAAAATGAAGAAGGCTGGGGTGTGGGGTTGTATTTATATGGTAGAATTAGGGTTTTGTGAGTGAAGAGAGAATTAAAATGCATTAAAAATTTTATTTAAAGCTTGTTTTTAATTCTCTGTTTAATTGCAGGAAAAACAAAAAGAAGAGGAGTAGTGAGGGTAGGCCAAAGGACTAGGGTTCAAATTTTGGAAGCATTCCCGATGGTTCAAACCGACGGCGGCGGCCTTATTGAAATCCAGTCATTTGGAGTAGGTTAGGGCTTGGATTGGTGCCACGTGTCTAAGTCGGTTCATATATCATTCAGCACATTTTTGATTTTATCAGACTTTTCGTTTTTATGTCTATAGCACGTGTAAACTTTTGGGCTTCCAAAATTTAAAAGAAAAATCATAAAAAATAATATATGGCTGATGGGATTCGAACATAGAGGCTACATCACAGCAGTGCAAGGCTTTACCAATGAGCTACAAGTGCTTTCTTGTTGTTCACAAATAAAAATAATACTTAAAATATACTCAGGTTTAAAAATACTCTATCTGTACATTAATTTGAAAAATTTTGTACAATGAAATTGGAGTCGTTACAACCACCGAATAGTGAGCCATGCGATCGAGGATTGCTATATTTTCAAAGACTGGGTTGAGAAGCAGTACAAGACTGAGGAGATCGAGTTTTCCAAGAGCGTGTTGGTGAACAATCAAGCTGCAACCACCAACTTCATACAGACACAAGCTGAAGCCTTCTGGGAGTAGACAGCTGAACCCGCTACCTTGAAGAATGAAACTGACTCACCGCAGCCTCCATGGAGCATGCACATGTCTAAAAAGATGAAGAAGATGCTAAAGCTACTTCAGAAAGAGCCCATAACGGAATGGGAGGGGCAGAAGGAGCCCGCCGTTCCAGCTGCCAATTCGGCTCAATCGGTCCCAAAGTACAAAAAGCTCATGAAGAAGAAAAGTGTGGCTCGACGCGAAAAAGAGTTTGCAGGGAGATCGACCATTCAAAAATATATCGATTCCCTTGAAGACTAAGAACAAAAGGAAAGAACTTTAATTCAATTGAAGGAGTTCTTCCCCATAGAAGCGGCTGAGATTCTGGATGAGCTAGAAGAAGACTCCAATGATGAGGTCGCTATAGCGACCTGATACGTCGTTCACCTTGGTAGCAACTCTGAGGAAGTGCTGTGTTTTCTCGAAGAGGACGAGGAGCTCGCCACAAAGGCCAACCAAATCCAGTTCAGAAGCGGCAGGGCTCTATCGCCAAATCAGGGCAACGCCTCAAAAGGAAAGGAAAAGAAAGTCGCTAATGAAGAAGATGGCGGAGAGCCGGCTCATGAAAACTCGAGTCCTTCCTCAGTGGACTATAATGTCTTGGTCCATCTCTGAAAGCTTCCGTCTCTCCTGAGCATCTACGATGCCTTGGTCTTATCTAAGGAGCTTAGAGATGTTCTCATTCACTCTCTACAAAACCCCGAGCGGGACCAGGCTCGCTTTGTGGAAATTGATATGAACGAAACCCAGCACACTCTGCATACAGCCGCAGTCACATTTAAAGATGAAGAACGGTTACTAGGAACAGCTGAGCACAACCGATCGCTTTACGTGATAGGGTATAGCTACGAAGACCGGATTAATCGCATATTGATTGATCCAGGGTCCTTAGTGAACATCATGAACTTGTGAACTCTAAAGAGTTTGTCAATGGACGTCCGACACCTATCAAGGGAAAGGATTGTCATTGAAGGCTTCAATCAAAATTTCCAGCAAGTTCTGGGATCCATAGCTCTGCCGATTAGGTTTGGGGACCTACAAACTGAAGCCAAGATATACGTGATCGACGCCAACATGTCCTATAAGATTCTCCTGGGAAGGCTGTGGCTTCACGATTATAGCATCTTTCTATCAACTCTCCATCAATGCATGAATTATACCAAAAATGGAGGAGAAAGACGCATTGATGGAGACATCCAGCCGTTTGGTGTGCATGAAGTCCGATATGAATATTCTCGGTACTTTGTGAACCTCCAAAGTGCTGAGACACAGCTGACCAAAGACAGAATGACCCCGAAACTCAAAAGAAAATCAAAGCCGGCTGTCACTTTCAAAAGCAGAAACCCCCAAGTGCGCCCACGTTTCAACAGTGACACTGATGAGTCCGACACTGGAAGTCCATCCTTCCGTAAAACTCGCCCTCGTTTCGGTAGTGATACGGACGAGTCTGATACTGAAGGCCCATCTAGGAGCAAAATCCTCCCTCATCTTGGCAGTGACACGAAAGAGCTGGAGGAAGAGGACCCGCCTCGCAACAGCTATGCGGATTGGGCCCTCATGAAAAAAGCGAAGCTAGGAGAAACCTTCGAGATTACAGAAGGATCCCTAGCTATCACAAAGGTGCCGGAACAGATGTGCAAGGAGTTCGATACTTTGTCAGTCTCTACCGTGAATCAACTGCAAATTTTCTACGTTCCTGGAAGGAAAAGTGGACAGAAGGGCATTCTGTTTTATGGGTCAAATCCTGTCGTGCACCCGAACGATTTGTCTGTCACGTTCCTTCCTTATGAGAGAGGCATAAGAGCCGTTCTCAATCACAGATATTATGCGTCCGAGATGCGGGAATATTTTAAAAAGTGTGGATGTCGGTTATATCAAATGGAATCCGAAGCGAAGTTTTATAAGGGGCTATGGCATCCGCCTCAAATCCGAGCACTCATCGATGGATGAATTCCAGATCGACGGGGCATAGGTTTCAGTCAACCCGATTCCAAACCATGCTACATGATCCATGTTGGTGAAGCCAGGGAAAGGTCAAATTATGACGACAAAATAGCCGAGCCAGAAGAAGCTCCTCGAGAGCTCGAAGATGGCGGACAAGCAACCTTCGATGAGCTAACCGGGGTTGATTTGGGAACTCCCGATAATCCAAGGACGACCTATATTAGCTCACTTTTTCATAGGAAATGAAAGAACAGATAGTCACCCTGCTGCATGAGTTCGTCGACTGGTTCATGTGGACATACAAATAAATGCCTAGCCTTTCCTCTGAAGTGGCCATGCATAAGCTTGCTACATCTCCTGATGCTAAGCCATTCAAATAATCTCCTCGAAGAATGAGAAGGGAACTTGAAGAAAAGGTCATCGAGGAAACCAAGAAACTCATTGATGCCAGCTTCATCAGGGAAACAAAATACACGGACTGGATCGCGTGCATCGTCCCAGTGAAAAAGAAGAACGGGCAGATACGAGTTTGCTTCGATTTCAGGGATCTCAATAAGGCATGCCCTAAAGACGATTTCCTGCTTCCGGTCATGGAAATGATGGTCGACGATACCTCAAATTATGAGTTGTTCACTTTCATGGATGGCTCGTCTGGATATAATCAAATCAAGATGTTTCCCGAGGATGAGAAACACGCAGCATTTTGAACCCCGGTCGGGATATACTGCTACAAGGTGATGCCATTCGGATTAAAGAACACAGGTGCTACATATCAAGGGCAATGACCAATATCTTTGATGACATAATCTATAAAGTCGTCAAATGTTATGTTAATGATTTGGTCGTCAAGACTAAAACCAAGGTCGATCACATCCAAGATCTTAGGACCGTTTTCACCAGACTGAGGGAATACGATTTGAAGATGAATACTCTAAAGTGCACTTTTGGCGTGTCATCAGGAAAATTCTTGGGCTTCATAGTCCGACATCGGGGGATCGAAGTCGACCCATCGAAGATAAAGGCTATCATATAGATGCCTCCTTCGAAGAATCTGGCGCAGCTAAGATACTTTCAAGGAAAGATCGCTTACAAACAAAGGTTCATCTCGAACCTATCGGGGATATGTCGGCCTTTCTCAAAGCTCATGAAGAAGGGAGCTCATTTTGTCTGGGACGTCGAATGTTAAGAAGCATTCGAAAATATCAAATAATACCTGTTGCACCCTCCGGTGCTTGCTGCTCCTATTCCAAATAAACCGTTGATTCTCTATATTGCCCCGCTAGATGAGTCACTGAGTGCGCTCCTTGCCCAGAACAACGAGGAGGGAAAAGAAAATGCTCTCTGGTACATCAGTCGAACTTTAGTTAGGGCGAAACACAACAATTCCCCGATCGAAAAGCAATGCCTGGCTCTGATATTCACTGTGAAGAAGCTGGGGCACTATCTGCTCGCTCATCGGGTTATCCTGATTTCCAAGGTCGACCCGCTCAAACAATTAATTACCAAAGTAAGCCTAGCAGGCAGAATGGCAAGATGGGTAGTCATACTACTTGAGTTTGACATAGTTTATACTCCTCAGAAAGCAATAAAAGGGAAAGCCCTCATCGATTTCCTCGCTGCTCATCCCATACTAGAAAGGACGCCGCTAAATTATGAATTACCCGATGAACAAGTGCTGAACTTCAAGGATAGCGAGCTACGTTAGGAGCTCTACTTCGATGGAGCCTCATCAATAAGGACCTCCACTAAATCAAGCATCCCAGAGATAAAGAGGGTATAGGATTGGTGTTCATCACGCCATCGAGAGGAACCCTACGACGTTCTTTCACTCTCACTGAGCCTCGCACAAACAACGAGGCTGAGTACGAAGCTTTGATAGCCGGTCTGGAGCTCACCAAAGAAATGGTAATCCTTCGGCTATGGGTTTATGGTGACTTCCAGCTTGTCGTCAATTAAGTGAGCGGCGACTACAAGATATATAAGCCCGAGTTAGCTTGATATAGAAGCCGGGTGGTGGAACTCATGAAAAGGTTCACTCACATTGAACTAATGAGAGTCCCTAGGGCGTTGAATGAAAAGTCAACGTACTCGCTCGCTTAGCCAAAGAGCTGGCTGATCCCGACATAGATGAAATTCTGATCACAGTCAGGAGCCGGAAAATTCTGCCCACAGTATCTTTACGAGAGAAGTAAAGCGCAGAACAAAAGAGCAATCCCGCCGAAAAAGTTCTGATCGTTCAAGAGGAGCCCGATTGGAGAGAGCCCTTCATAGAATATCTCAGATATGATAAGCTCCCCGATGAAAAATCTGTGAGGGTTCAGCTGAAGAAGAGAGCTCTCTGATACGTGTTTGTAAATAATACGCTATACCGCAGATCATATGACCAACTCTGGCTCAGGTGTCTGTCATTGGTCGAAGCCCAAAAAGTCATGAAAGAAGTTCACTCGGGCGTCTGCGGGGCTCACCAGTCCGACCCCAAAATGCGGCTTCAGATCAAACGGCTTGGATATTACTGGCCCACTATGATAAGGGATTGCGAAGAGCATGCAAAGAAATGTCATCTCTGCCAAATTCACGATGATTTCATTCACAAGTATCCCAATCCTTTGCATCCTAAAGTGGCGCCGTGGCCCTTCGAAGTTTGGGGCACCGACATAATTGGCCCAATTGATCCTCCATCATCCAAAGGCCACCAGTTCATATTGGCTGCAATAGACTACTTCTCCAGATAGGCTGAAACTGTCCCGCTAAAAGAAGTCAAAACAAAAGATATTCTGGCGTTCTTCAGACATAATATTCTATACCGCTTCGGTACACCAAGAAGGATCATTTCTGACAACGAACCTTCTTTCAAGAGCTTCAAAATCTCAAGGTTCGCTACTCAGCACAAGATAGACTGGAGATATTCCTCCATCTATAATCCAAGGGCCAATGTGCTAGCCGAGGCCTTCAATAAAACTCTATGCAAACTCCTGAGGAAAAATGCTTCAGCCAACAAGAGAGACTGGAATCTCAAACTTCACGAGGCGTTGTTGGAATATCGTACCACGCACCGTACTCCAACTCAGTCCACTCCATACTCATTACTCTTCAGAGTGGAGGCGATCTTCCCCCTCGAAGTCGAAGTTCCAAGCCTAAGAATGGCCGACCAACACGAATTGACGGAGGAGGAAAACATCCTCCTTTGGCTCGAAGAGATCGACGCCCTCGAAAAAAAGAGGCTTGCAGTACAGAAAAATCTGGAGTTGTACCGAGCCCAAATGTCACGGGCCTATGATAAGATGACCCATCTCCGTGCTTTCAAGAAAGGCGAATTGGTGTTGGTCCTCAAAAGGCCGATCGTTCCCAATCTAAATGCCAATGGAAAATTCGAGCCAAATTGGGAAGGGCCATACGTCATCTAGAAAGTGTTCGACGGAGGATCCTACCAACTAATAAGCGCCGAGGGAGAAAGGCACATGCCACCCATCAATGGCCGATATCTCAAGAAATACTATGCGTGAATGCTCCAAGTCACAGACGAATTGAGCACACCGACCCTACGGTCCGGATCATACATCCGGTAAAACCGTATACAATCCATGGGCATAAATGACCCCTATCTCTCTCAAGTCCTACCGGCGAGACTACATTTAAAGTCCCACCGGCGATGAAGCTCCACCAATGTATAAAAAAAGAAAAAAGAAAAAAAAAGAAAAAGGGTATGTCCACAAGCAAAACGAGCACGAATGAAAACCCGGAAGGGCTCCGTGAATAAAAATAGCAGAACTGCCGGCGAGTTTGTGAAAACCCGAAAGGGCACAAACTCGTGAAAAGAGATGAAATACACTCGCAAAGTTCTCTTGACCTTGTGAGGAGAAAATCCCCACGTGAGATCCTTACGACTCAAAAAGGAGCAACACAGTTAGGATTCTCCACGATTCCTAGAGAGAAAATATACCTGCGAGATCCTCTCGACCGATGGGGAGAAAATGCTTTTATGAGACCCTTACGGCTCATAAAATTGAAAAGCCTTAGGTGATAGGGATCTAAATCTGTCTCCTGAGCCATCGCTCCCCAACGGGCAACGGCAAATGATGAGTCGCTCCTGGCATTGCTTCTGTGATAGAGGTGCTGATGCCAACCCAGAACCCAAATCCCAAGTTTTCCCAACGGCAAATGATGAGTCGCTCTTGGCACTATGCTTCAGTGTTAGCGGTGCTGATGTCGACCCATAACCCAAATCCTAAGTTTTCCCAATGGCAAATGATGAGTCGCTCCTGGCATTGCTTCAGTGTTAGCGGTGCTGATGCCGACCCAGAACCCAAATCCCAAGTTTTCCCAACGGCAAATAATGAGTCGCTCCTGTTACTATACTTCAGTATTAGCGGTTCTGATGCCGACCCATAACCCAAATCCCAAGTTTTCCCAACGGCAAATGATGAGTCACTCCTGGCATTGCTTCAGTGTTAGCGGTGCTGATGCCGACCCAGAACCCAAATCCCAAGTTTTCCCAACGGCAAATAATGAGTCGCTCCTGGCACTATGCTTCAGTGTTAGCGGTGTTGATACCGACCTAAAACCCAAATCCCAGGTCTTCCCAAACGCAAATGATGAGTCACTCCTAGCACCACGCTTCTGTGTTAGCGGTGCTGATGCCGACCCAAAAACCAAATCCCAAGTCCTCCCGGGCAAATGATGAGTTTCTCCTGGCATTATTCCAGTGCAGTAATGCTGATGCCGACCCAAAAACCAAATCCCAAGTCCTCCCGGGGCAAATGATGAGTTACTCCTGGCATTATTCCAGTGCAGCAATGCCGATGCCAAACAAAATCCAAGTTCCAAGTTCCTCTCAAATTCAAAAGTCCAGCCAAATAAGACAGAAATCAAACAGATCAAATTAATGTCCTACCCGGTAGCGCTTCCAAGCTCAAAAGTTCTGCTAGACGGGTAGGGAACTCCCAAAATAAATCAAATCAAACAAATCAACCCTGACACCGTAGAAAGCGGAGCAAGTCAACTTCAACCCCGACACCGCAGAAAGCGGAGCAAGTCAAATCAAATCCCGACACCGCAGAAAGCGGAGCAAGTCAAATCAAATCACCGACCGTCCACGTCGCTAAAATGGCAGCACTGACTGTCCAAGTCACAAAAATGGCAGCAACGATCATCCAAGTCGCTAAAATGGCAACAACGACCGTCCAAGTCGCAAAAATGGCAGCAACGACCGTCCAAGTCGCAAAAATGGCAGCAATTACCGTCTAAGTCGCAAAAATGGCAGCAGCAACCGTCCAAGTCGCAAAAAGGGCAGCATCGACCGTCCAAGTCGCAAAAAGGGCAGCACCGACCGTCCAAGTCACGAAAAGACAGCACCGACCGTCCAAGTCGCAAAAATGGTAGCACCGGCCGTCCACGTCGCTAAAATGGCAGTATTGACCGTCCACGTCGCTAAAATGGCAGTACAGACCGTCCATGTCGCTAAAATGGAAATATCGACCGTCCAAGTCGCTAAAATGGCAGCATCGACCCTCCAAGTCGTCAAAAGAGAACCCAACCAAATCAAGTTCCATATAAAACAAGATCCATCACTTTCATGCACACAACCCACACAAGCGGTGTGCACTCATTGATAGGGGCACTTTGTTGGGGTCAAAATTTACACCGCGGTTGGCCAAGTCAAAATCAATGTCAACCCCAATCCAAGTGGGCCCAAGCCCAGGTCAAGACCGAGCTTGGAAGGGACCGACTCCTTGAAAAAAAGAATGAAGCCATAAATTGGTTTAATGTAATTCTTTTATATATATATATAGAAATAAATATATGTAAAATGGGAAAAAAGCCAAAATTTTGTAAATCCCATGGCTTATATGCAAAAAGAGATAAGCATATAAGGTATGGGGTGGCATAAGTGCCATTTGGCAAAGCTCAAGGGCCTATATGTAAAATGTGTAGCCTATAAAGGCAAACATGAAGAAAAAATCAAGGAATTTTTCTCTCTGAAAAAAAAATTAGGGTTTCTGTGCCTCCTTCTCCTTCCCCAAGGTTCTAAACTTTCTTCTCTTTTCTGAATTAAATCAAGAGTTTAACTCTTTCTTTTCCAAAAAGAAACAGTTTTCACCATAAAACCTTTGAAGGGGAGCTCAGATCTCCCATCAAATCCTCAAATGGGATGATTTTTAAGTCTCACCCCATTTTTCTCCAAGATCCAGCCAATAGAGAGGAGGAAGAAGAAGACACATCTTCAAAAACCCCACTTTGGAAAGATCCAAGGCTCAAGAAAAGATCTAGGGCTCAAGAGAGAAGAAAGGGATCACCTTTCATCATCTCCGAAAATTTCTTGGGAGTTTAATTCCGAACACAAAAAGTCTTTTTTTAGGAGTTTAACTCCAAAAGTCAATTGAGAGTATAACTCCTAGTGTAGGGGCTAAGCTCTTTTGTCCTTTTTTTAGGAGTTTAACTCCAAAAGTCAATTGGGAGTACAACTCCCAATATAGGGGGCTAAGCTCCCCTTTTTCCTGCCGGCGCCCAACGCCCACGTGCCGGGCGCGTGAGGCGCTGGAGCCCAGCGCCCACGTGCCAAGCACATGTGGCACTGGCGCTCTGCGCACAGCACCCGCGTGCCAAGCACGTGAGACGCTGGCGCCCACGCGTCTTTTGGATGCTATTTCCCTTTTTTTATATATACACACACTCTACAACACTGTTCCCGTTAGAAAAAAATTCTGACGGGGCCCTGCCCCGCACTCCATAAGGGGGCTGCTAGCCCTCTTGACTCCTATCGTGCTATCCGGGTAGCGGGAGCCCCATAAACTTTGCGTGGCCCCCGATACATCCAAGTCCCATTTGAAATTGTTTCCTAGCACCACCAAAGGGTTTATATCGGCATTAAGCATGCAATTTTCAAAAAATCTTGGTGCTAAGATGCACTAACCTAGAATCTAGCTAGATGATTAAGGTTTTATCATGATATGTAAAAACTTTACACTAAGTGAAGAATGATACAAGCTTTGTAGACCAAGTCCTTCTCTTCTCAAGCTCCGGATAGTAGTGTCTACGACTCCACTAGGCTCCACTTGGAGAAGGATCGAGCATCCTACGTGACTCCCGTCGAAGATGATCCATCCGAGGCTCCACTAATCTAAGCTACCTCTTCACTAATCTCCTATAAGTGAAGGAAACGACATAAACTCAAGTGCTAATCAAGTGTAGGATGATGAAGTAGGGGTTCTAAGCTCACTAGGTTTGTCAAAAGCCCTATGGTTCACATCACATGTGAGGGTTAGAGCTTGGAGGAGGAGGAGGATGTAAGTCCACGTTGCCCACCCCGGTGCTTGCGGGGAGGCGGAAAACGGAATAAAAATCGGATTTTTACTACTCTAGGCAACATGGACTAGACAAAGGAGGATCTTTGCTAAACAAAAACTAGCTAAAGCTAATTAGAAACTAGCTAAAGGGTAGAATGGTTATACCTTGGGCTTTATGTCCTTCTCTCCTTGCTCCTTGGAGTAGTAGAAAGGGATCACCTTTGTCGTCTTCTCACGTCGAAGAAGGATCCACCCGAAAGCCTCAACCTTTGGCTTCAACTTCAAGCTAGAAGTAACTAAGGTGCTAGAAGTGCTAATCCTAGAACCCTAGATGAGAGTAGAGATTACCATGGAATGGTTTTTCTCAAGCTCAAGTGTTTCTCAACACATGAGAGGGGAGAACTTGAGGAAGAGGAAGAGCAAGAGAGAGAAAGTATATCATAGAATGAGAGAATTATGAAGCATTCTCACATATATGTGTGAATTATTGTGAATTGATAATTAGTGAGATAATTGTCATGGCATAATCAAGACATGACCATTATCATTTCATTTTTAATGCAAATTGCAAGGATCAAAGAGCATCTTCCAAATGAAATGATGATGGTCAAAGTGTCAACCTAGGTCAACAAGTCAAGAATGTCAAATGGTCAACAACCATAACCATGCACAATTATATTAAACTAATATCAATTAACCATAATACACACATAAGCATTAGGTTTAATAAAATGACAATGGTCATTAACCCTAATCAAAGTCCTCTCCCTCTGTCTCAAGCAACTATGCATACGCACCCGTATTCGTGATCCGAGGAACACGAATACAAAGAGATAAAACCAATCCCAAATTATATACTAGGATCTGGCTTAAACTAAAGCCCGCTAGTATAAGCTGTCCGGACAGCAAACGTGCACAAGTGCACGGATGTGAACGAACCCTGTCGCAAAACCATGCGACCTCTACTCATTTTGCCTAAAGACGAATAGATCTCTGTGTAGGACTCTAAAGACTCGACACTACGCTGGCAGTGGGTTTAACCACAGACCGCAAGCGGCACTAGCTGTACGTAACGGTCCCCAGGTAGATGCCGATAAGAAGACTGACGAGGTAACCCCATCTGAACTCCTACTGAGCCTGTATGTGACAGTCTCCGTACAGTCCGGTCTGTTCGTCTGATACATCGCATGGCGGGCCTAGGAGGGCGGTGAACGTCAGCCCCCTAATAGCGGTACAAGTCGTGTCGGAGTGTAGCCCAGAACACCCTGAGATAACACTGGAAACCTACCAGTATATCTCGCTTGCCCTGGCCAGGGACTACTTGTGTAATGGCTCTCCTGGACACAGCGCGATGTCAACCCCCAATACCAGGAGAGACGAATCCAGTCTAACCGTCACTGCCTCCAAGTACTTCGGGACTGCACCCAAAAACTACCTGTTTGCACGACTCCTTTGAGCCGTGGTAGGGTAGTAATCAAAGTGCAGTGGGAACACACTCGAGGCGAAGTGACAGTGTCAAGTCAGCGGACTAAGCTGTACTCATGTCACCTGGGAACTGATAACTGACGATAGGTATAATACCAACCAACAGTTCCCGACGAGTCCTGTCCAGTGTACTCGTAACCTAACGAGCACCCGCATACTATCTCAAGTACGACGTACTGACGGCTGTGGGACAGACCGTCTCCCACGCTGGGATGAGAAGCGCATACGCTAGTCTACTCCGGAGTATCGATGCCCTGTCTCGATAGTCCAACGACCAGGGACCTGTATAAGGATGTGCTTATGGATTATCCAGCCCCCACGAGTGTGAGCGCCATCACAACGTTGGTAATCAAGCAAAGATCCTAAGGGCTCTACTAATATGTATATAAGCGATATGCTAAAAGAAACACATGCACATATTGAAGTAGAGACAAACCAAGTAGCATACTACCATTTCGAGCAAGATTGTATATACAACTATGAATATCCCAAGCTTCCATCAAGTAATATACAAACTAGTATGATACAGTAATGGCCTCTAGGGCATATACACTAACAATCTCCGATTTGCACTAAGGCCATGTACTGGCGTATCGAAGACCAATCATCTCGATCAGCCGCTCGAACTGAGTCTGGGGCAAGGCCTTGGTGAATGGATCTACAGTGTTATCTTTTGAAGCAACCCTCCGAACCTCGATCTCCTGGCGATCCACGATCTCCCTGATCAGGTGATACCGCCTCAAGATGTGTCTGGATTTCTGATGGGACCTGGGTTCCGTCGCTAAAGCTATAGCCCTGTTGTTGTCGCAATACAGAGGTATTGGGTCAACAATGGACGGAACCACCTGAAGTTCTTTCAAGAACTTCCTCATCCAGACAGCCTCTTTTACGGCATCAGATGCAGCGATGTATTCCGCTTCCATAGTCGAGTCAGCAACGGTTTCCTGTTTGGAGCTCTTCCAACACACCGCCCCTCCATTGAGGGTAAAGACAAAACCCGACATGGACTTGGAATCATCCTTGTCACTCTGGAAGCTGGAGTCAGCAAAGGCCTCAATCTGGAGGTCTTTTCCGCCATACACCAAGAACATCTCCTTAGTCCTTCTCAGGTACTTGAGAATGTTCTTTACTGCTATCCAATGTTTCTCCACAGGGTTTGACTGATACCTGCATACCACACTCAGTGCATAAGCCACATCTGGTCTGGTACACAACATCGCATACATTATAGAGCCTACCGCAGAAGCGTAGGGTATAATAGACATGCGATCCCTCTCCAAATCAGTCTTGGGAGACATCTCTTTGGAGAGGGTGATCCCGTGACAAACCGGTAGATTACCGCGCTTGGAATCTTCCATACTGAATCTCTTCAGTATGGTGTCGATGTACCTGGACTGTGAAAGTCCTAATATCCTCTTGGATCTGTCACGGTAGATCCAGATACCCAGAATGTATGAGGCATCACCCAGGTCTTTCATGGAGAACCTGTGTGATAAGAACCCCTTGACAGATTGTAGCATAGGAATGTCATTTCCTATTAAGAGAATGTCATCCACGTATAAAACGAGGAATACTACAGTTCTCGCTACAAATCTACAATAGATGCATGGTTCATCTGGATTTTTGATAAAGCCAAATTCCTTGACCGTCTCATCAAAACAGATGTTCCAACTCCGCGATGCCTGCTTTAGTCCATAAATGGACTTAAGCAACTTGCACACCTTTCCGCTGCTCCCACTCTGAATGAAACCCTCTGGCTGGTCCATATAGACACACTCCTCTAAATGTCCATTTAGAAAAGCGGTCTTTACGTCCATCTGCCAAATCTCATAATAGTGGAAGGCAGCAATGGCAAGAAGGATCCGAATGGATTTCAGCATAGCTACTGGAGAAAATGTTTCGTCATAGTCCAAACCAGGTCGCTGACGAAAACCTTTTGCAACTAGTCAAGCTTTATAGGTCTCAACCTGTCCATCTACACCAATCTTCCTTTTGAAGATCCACTTGCATCCTACGGGTTTTACCCCATCTGGAGCAATGTCCAACGTCCATACTTTGTTGGTGTACATGGACTCCATTTCGGTCCGCATTGCATCCAGCCATTTTACCGAGTCGACGCTCTGAATGGCTTGCTGGAAGCTAGTAGGCTCATCACAATCTATGATGCAATCCTCTCTATCCCCATCAATGAGAAAACCGTAGTATCTCTCGGGCGGATGAGACTGCCTACTACTCCTGCGGAGTGGCGTGGGAATGTCCTGATCTTTCGAACCCTCTGGTTCTACTAAGCTTTCAGTAATAGCTCGTGGTTCTGGAATTTCTTCCAGTTCTATTGCGCTCCCACTTATTTCTTTTTCTATGAACTGGTGTTCTAGAAAGTGGGCATGGCGAGAAACAAAAACCTTTTGTTCCTCTTCGCAATAGAAGAAATATCCCTTGGAGTTCTTTGGATATCCCACAAACTTGTACTGTACGGAGCGTGCCTCGAGCTTGTCCGCATGCTGCTTTTTTACAAAAGCTGGACATCCCCATATCTTAATGTGATTAAGATAGGGTCTCTTCCCACACCACATCTGATATGGTGTAGTAGGCACAGTCTTAGTTGGAACTCGGTTCAAAAGGCATGCAGCTGATTCTAGCGCATACCCCCGAAACGATCGCGGAAACTCAGCGTTACTCATTATGGACCGTACCATATCCAATAGGGTTCGGTTCCGTCTCTCCGATACACCGTTATGTTGCGGAGTGTATGGAGGAGTAAGCTGAGAGAGAATTCCATTCTCTTTTAAGTAACCCAGGAACTCCGCACTCAAGTATTCACCACCTCGATCAGATCTCAGTGCCTTGATACTTTTGCCTGTTTGTTTTTCTACTTCTTTCTTATATTCCTGGAATTTTTCAAAAGCCTCGGATTTATGTTTCATTAAGAAGACATAATCGTACCTTGAAAAGTCATCCGTAAAAGTAATGAAGTAAGAATAACCGCTTCGTGCATGTGTAGACATTGGACCGCACACGTCGCTGTGTACGAGTCCCAAGAGCTCGCTCGCTCTTACTCCATGTCCAGTGAACGGAGTCTTTGTCATCTTTCCTTTGAGACAGGATTGACAAGTTGCATACGATTGATATTCGAACGGATCCAAATATCCTTCTGCATGTAACTTAGTCAACCTTCTCTCATTGATGTGACCCAGTCTACAATGCCATAAGAAAGTTTTATTGATTTCTGGAGACTTTCTTTTGTGTGTATTCTGGACATTGAAAATCTGTGGTTGGTTTAATACGTATATACCGTTGTTCAATGTACCTGACCCAATCAAAACTTGATTAAGGTGAATGTTCACTACATTACTTACAAATGCAGATTCATAAACTTCTTTAGATAATAAAGATACAGAAATTATATTACAGGTTGCATTTGGTACATAATAACAACTACGCAAAACCAAAAAGTGTCCATCCGACAATCCCAGGTGATAGTCCCCCACGGCCTCAGCATCCATGCTAGCACCGTTTGCAACTCTGAGGGTCATGTCACCTGCCTTCAAAACTCTACGCTTTCTCAACGCCTGCAAAGAATTACAGATATGAGATCCTGATCCGGTATCCAATACCAGGATGTTGAGTTTATTGATAGACAGTTTTCAATAACATACACACCTGAAGCTGAAGCCGCAACTCGCTTCAGATCCTGGGTTCTGGCCTTCCAAGCCTTGCAATCCTGTTTCCAGTGACCACTTTTGTGACAGTAGAAGCATTCTTCCTTCCCCACCAGCTTTCCCGCTACTTTTGTTGCCTTTCCTTTTCCCTTCGTATCCACTTTACTGACACCGCCTCTTGGTTTGGCGGGGGCTTTCTTCTTCTTACCCTTGGCTTTCGCCCTGGATGTAGAAGAGGAAGATCCTCCTACAAACAAAGTGGATGTCTCCCTACCTTTCTGTAGGGTGCCCTCAGCACTCCTCAACATGTTCAGAAGTTCGGAAAGTTCAACCTCCTTTCCTTGCATGTTGAAGTTAAGGATAAACTGGGCGTAAGTGGAAGGAAGGGACTGGAGAATCAAATCAGTATAGAGTTCATTCTCCAACGTGGTCCCAAGGTCCGTGAGCTCGTCTATGTAGCCAATCATCTTAAGCACGTGTTCTGCTACCGATGATCCGACGGCCAATCTTGCCGAAAATAGCTTTTTCGACACTTCGTATCTTGCGATACGAGACTGCTCTCCATACAGTTCTTTTGTATGGAGAAATATGGACTCCAGCTCCATATTCTCATGCCTCCTCTGATGTTCGTTGTCCATCGAGGCAAGCACGAGGCATTTGGCCTTCGCGCAATCGATCTCCCATGTCTTACGGATTTCTTTATCCGCGACGCTGGAGGTGGGACCTGGGACATGGGGAGCTTTGGTGGTAAGGACATACCCCAACTTGTCGTAAGTGATTGCCATCTTGACATTCCTGAGCCAATCTTTGTAGTTTGGCTCTGTCAGTATGTTTTTATCTAGTAATAACTTAAGTCCGGTCATGTTGAATGGTCGCTGCAATTAGGAGAGAGAAAAGAAACACTTTAGCATGATGCTCTTGCAAGTTTAGAGTGGTTTTTAGTTTGTCTAAACTGGATGGCTCCCACTGTCTCTCGAATCCCTTCTCAAACCGTAAAGAAAGGATTAGTCGGGATCAATCTCACCGTATAATACTTGCTTAACCGTTCAGCCAGGCCAGTGTCGGTACTTCGAGGGAGGTTTTCCAACGCTTTCGCGAAGTTCCTTAATTTAAGAACCTCTTTTCCCTGGGGGCGTAGCCCCGCTAACACCTTTCTAGACACCTACTAGGTTTATAGCATTGATCGTTAAGTGAGAGTTTTCCCGAGGAGTAGCATATACTCACAGTAGGATCGGGATCCAAATATCATCGCGTGATAAAACCGAAGGAATCCTACCAGAATCATCACACTCCAAATGGTATGCAGCGCTAGCAAGTTTCAGTGCTTATGAAACTCCCGATGTGGATTTTTGCCCCATGCTCTTATGACCTTGACTTTGGCCAAAATATCATAAGTCACATGTCAAGTTCTACCCGTCATTCTCCTGGTTAATTTGGACCCACCCGTACCTACCCTTGACTTTGGCCAAAATGGCAGCACGACTGTCCCAAACCAACGCATCTATCTATGCTGCACATGAATACCCAATAGCTACCAATCACTATGCCTTGACTTTGGCCAAAATACATAGCTTGAATACTTTTTGACCATTCATGTGGAATCACGGAGGGCTGCGAATTGTTTTGGCGAAACCGTGAACGTAGTGAACTTGATATAATCGATGGGACGAGATAGCTTTTAAAAGGAGTGGTTCAAGCTCCGCGTTTAAAAGTTTAGTTTTGAAAAGAACCGAGCGGTTTTCAAAGTGTTCCAATCGACTTTTACTTGGTTTATTTTCTTGCATTAGTTCTTTTAATGTGTCCCATCATTTAATCCTACCATTGCAGAAAACAACCAAAATATGACGTACGCTTATGCCATTCGCATTCGCCACGGGGCCCCGTCATCACCCGTTAGGTTACTTAACTAACGACAGAGCGGGGGCTGGGCTAGCGCGGCTGTAAAACATAAGCAACGCCTAAATGGTTATAGTATATAAATATATAGCAATGATAGACATTACAGATCACAGATGAATACATTGGATATACTAGGAATCCGCAATCCGTTCGAGCCTGCAACGAAAAGCGGATTACACGGTCGCGGTGAATAGCCAAATACCCCATCCAAGACCCCTACAGGTGCGGCAAACCACCCGCCAAGTACCCGAAGCGAAGCAACCTCCCTCAACACCGTGAGTAGGCCACTCGGCACTTCGAGATACCCGGTAGTTTGTGTACCCCCTCCATGGGTCTATCCTAGGAGCAAAAACAGTAAAAAGAATTATACAATGACGGCTACAACCCCGACCCGGTTGTGCGGCTATATAAATAATAATACATCAATTTACATATTACAATGAATGAAAGAAAAAGAAACACTCATCTCACATCCACCCCGGCTATTCACCCGCGACAATCCAACGCATTCATATACACATACCATCATCAAACACAGATCACAGATATGTATAACCCCCACTAATCGACATATAGCGATTAGCCGACGTTCAATATATATAAACATCACAGATATAACCCATTAGTCAAAGTGTAGTGAAGTTCGATAAAAAAATACGGATTTATAGGCCCCCAAAAACAAATTTCTTTTCCGGAAAATCGGGGCTGAAATAAACCATCTTAAAAATCCCAAAACCGCAACCTAAAAACACTGCACCAAACTCGGTCATGAACCGAGTCAAAACGGCGGCGGTTCCGCGGCAAAAGTATACCCATTGCCGCGGAACCGCGGCGCTTTGAAGGGATCACTCGACCGTTTTTGGTAGGCTTCTTCACAAAACCCTGAGATGATTTTTGGAGTATGACTTTTTATTTTTAGAGCAGAAAAAATTTTAACAGAAACTTGGGGTTTTGCATGTCGTAGTTTTGCAATTTTTCCGATCGAACTTCTATACACTTTACTACCTAGCTAGTTTATGTTTAGTTAGGCTCTGATACCACTGTAAGACCACGTTGCCCACCCTGGTGCTTGCGGGGAGGCGGAAAACGGAATAAAAATCGGATGTTTATTACTCTAGGCAACATGGACTAGACAAAGGAGGATCTTTGCTAAACAAAAACTAGCTAAAGCTAACTAGAAACTAGCTAAAGGGTAGAATGGTTATACCTTGGGCTTTATGTCCTTCTCTCCTTGCTCCTTGGAGTAGTAGAAAGGGATCACCTTTGTCGTCTTCTCACGTCGAAGAAGGATCTACCCGAAAGCCTCAACCTTTGGCTAAAACTTCAAGCTAGAAGTAACTAGGGTGCTAGAAGTGCTAATCCTAGAACCCTAGATGAGAGTAGAGATTACCATGGAATGGTTTTTCTCAAGCTCAAGTATTTCTCAACACATGAGAGGGGAGAGCTTGAGGAAGAGGAAGAGCAAGAGAGAGAAAGTATATCATAGAATGAGAGAATTATGAAGCATTCTCACATATATGTGTGAATTATTGTGAATTGATAATTAGTGAGATAATTGTCATGGCTTAATCAAGACATGACCATTATCATTTCATTTTTAATGCAAATTGCAAGGATCAAAGAGTATCTTCCAAATGAAATGATGATGGTCAAAGTGTCAACCTAGGTCAACAAGTCAAGAATGTCAAATGGTCAACAACCATAACCATGCACAATTATATTAAACTAATATCAATTAACCATAATACACACATAAGCATTAGGGTTAATAAAATGACAATGGTCATTAACCCTAATCAAAGTCCTCTCCCTCTGTTTCAAGCAACTGTGCATACGCACCCGTATTCGTGATCCGAGGAACACGAATACAAAGAGATAAAACCAATCCCAAATCATATACTAGGATCTGGCTTAAACCAAAGCCCGCTAATATAAGCTGTCCGGATAGCAAACATGCACAAGTGCACGGATGTGAACGAACCCTATCGCAAAACCATGCGACCTCTACTCATTTTGCCTAAAGGCGAATAGCTCTCTGTGTGGGACTCTAAAGACTCGACACTACGCTGGTAGTGGGTTTAACCACAGACCGCAAAAGGCACTAGCTGTACGTAACGGTCCCCAGGGAGATGCCGATAAGAAGACTGACGAGGTAACCCCGTCTGAACTCCTACTGAGCCTGTATGTGACAGTCTCCGGACAGTTCGGTCTGTTCGTCTGATACATCCCATGGCGGGCCTAGGGGGACGGTGAACGTCAGTCCCCTAATAGCGGTACAAGTCGTGTCGGAGTGTAGCCCAGAACACCCTGAGATAACACCGGAAACCTACCAGTATATCTCGCTTGCCCTGGCCAGGGACTACTTGTGTAATGGCTCTCCTGGACACAGCACGATGTCAACCCCCAATACCAGGAGAAACGAATCCTGTCTAACCGTCACTGCCTCCAAGTGCTTCGGGACTGCACCCAAAAACTACCTGTTTGCATGACTCTTTTGAGCCGTGGTAGGGTAGTAATCAAAGTGCAGTGGGAACACACTCAAGGCGAAGTGACAGTGTCAAGTCAGCGGACTAAGCTGTACTCATGTCACCTGGGAACTGATAACTGACGATAGGTATAATACCAACCAACAGTTCCCGACGAGTCCTGTCCAGTGTACTCGTAACCTAACGAGCACCCGCATACTATCTCAAGTACGACGTACTGACGGCTGTGGGACAGACCGTCTCCCACGCTGGGATGAGAAGCGCATACGCTAGAGTACTCCGGAGTATCGATGCCCTGTCTCGATAGTCCAACGACCAGGGACCTGTATAAGGATGTGCTTATGGATTACCCAGCCCCCACGAGTGTGAGCGCCATCACAACGCTGGTAATCAAGCAAAGATTCTAAGGGCTCTACTAATATGTATATAAGCGATATGCTAAAAGAAACACATGCACATATTGAAGTAGAGACAAACCAAGTAGCATACTACCATTTCAAGCAAGATTGTATATACAACTGTGAATATCCCAAGCTTCCATCAAGTAATATACAAACTAGTATGATATAGTAATGGCCTCTAGGGCATATACACTAACAATCTCCCACTTGCACTAAGGCCATGTACTGGCGTATCGAAGACCTATCATCTCGATCAGCCGCTCGAACTGAGTCTGGGGCAAGGCCTTGGTGAATGGATCTGCAGTGTTATCTTCTGAAGCAACCCTCCGAACCTCGATCTCCGGGCGATCCACGATCTCCCTGATCAGGTGATACCGCCTCAAGATGTGTCTGGATTTCTGATGGGACCTGGGTTCCTTCGCTAAAGCTATAGCCCCGTTGTTGTCGCAATACAGAGGTATTGGGTCAACAATGGACGGAACCACCTGAAGCTCTTTCAAGAACTTCCTCATCCAGACAGCCTCTTTTGCGGCATCAGATGCAGCGATGTATTCCGCTTCCATAGTCGAGTCAGCAACGGTTTCCTGTTTGGAGCTCTTCCAACACACCGCCCCTCCATTGAGGGTAAAGACAAAACCCGACATGGACTTGGAATCATCCTTGTCACTCTGGAAGCTGGAGTCAGCAAAGGCCTCAATCTGGAGGTCTTTTCCGCCATACACCAAGAACATCTCCTTAGTCCTTCTCAGGTACTTGAGAATGTTCTTTACTGCTATCCAATGTTTCTCCCCAGGGTTTGACTGATACCTGCTTACCACACTCAGTGCATAAGCTACATCTGGTCTGGTACACAACATCGCATACATTATAGAGCCTACCGCAGAAGCGTAGGGTATAATAGACATGCGATCCCTCTCTAAATCAGTCTTGGGAGACATCTCTTTAGAGAGGGTGATCCCGTGACAAGCCGGTAGATTACCGCGCTTGGAATCTTCCATACTGAATCTCTTCAGTATGGTGTCGATGTACCTGGACTGTGAAAGTCCTAATATCCTCTTGGATCTGTCACGGTAGATCCGGATACCCAGAATGTATGAGGCATCACCCAGGTCTTTCATGGAGAACCTGTGTGACAAGAACCCCTTGACAGATTGTAGCATTGGAATGTCATTTCCTATTAAGAGAATGTCATCCACGTATAAAACGAGGAATACTACAGTTCTCGCTACAAATCTACAATAGATGCATGGTTCATCTGGATTTTTGATAAAGCCAAATTCCTTGACCGTCTCATCAAAACAGATGTTCCAACTCCGCGATGCCTGCTTTAGTCCATAAATGGACTTAAGCAACTTGCACACCTTTCCGCTGCTCCCACTCTGAATGAAACCCTCTGGCTGGTCCATATAGACACACTCCTCTAAATGTCCATTTAGAAAAGCGGTCTTTACGTCCATCTGCCAAATCTCATAATCGTGGAAGGCAGCAATGGCAAAAAGGATCCGAATGGATTTCAGCATAGCTACTGGAGAAAAGGTTTCGTCATAGTCCAAACCAGGTCGCTGACGAAAACCCTTTGCAACCAGTCTAGCTTTATAGGTCTCAACCTGTCCATCTACACCAATCTTCCTTTTGAAGATCCACTTGCATCCTACGGGTTTTACCCCATCTGGAGCAATGTCCAACGTCCATACTTTGTTGGTGTACATGGACTCCATTTCGGTCCGCATTGCATCCAGCCATTTTACCGAGTCGACGCTCTGAATGGATTGCTGGAAGCTAGTAGGCTCATCACAATCTATGATGCAATCCTCTCTATCCCCGTCAATGAGAAAACCGTAGTATCTCTCGGGCGGATGAGACTGCCTACTACTCCTGCGGAGTGGCGTAGGAATGTTCTGATCTTTCGAACCCTCTGGTTCTACTAAGCTTTCAGTAATAGCTCGTGGTTCTGGAATTTCTTCCAGTTCTATTGCGCTCCCACTTATTTCTTTTTCTATGAACTGGTGTTCTAGAAAGTGGGCATGGCGAGAAACAAAAACCGTTTGTTCCTCTTCACAATAGAAGAAATATCCCTTGGAGTTCTTTGGATATCCCACAAACTTGCACTGTACTGAGCGTGCCACGAGCTTGTCCGCATGCTGCTTTTTTACAAAAGCTGGACATCCCCATGTCTTAATATGATTAAGATAGGGTCTCTTCCCACACCACATCTGATATGGTGTAGTAGGCACAGTCTTAGTTGGAACTCGGTTCAAAAGGTATGCAGCTGATTCTAGCGCATACCCCCGAAACGATCGCGGCAACTCAGAGTTACTCATCATGGACCGTACCATATCCAATAGGGTTCGGTCCCGTCTCTCCGATACACCGTTATGTTGCGGAGTATATGCAGGAGTAAGCTGAGAGAGAATTCCATTCTCTTTTAAGTAACCCAGGAACTCCGCACTCAAGTATTCACCACCTCGATCAGATCTCAGTGCCTTGATACTTTTGCCTGTTTGTTTTTCCACTTCTTTCTTATATTCCTGGAATTTTTCAAAAGCCTCGGATTTATGTTTCATTTAGAAGACATAACCGTACCTTGAAAAGTCATCCGTAAAAGTAATGAAGTAAGAATAACCGCTTCGTGCATGTGTAGACATTGGACCGCACACGTCGCTGTGTACGAGTCCCAAGAGCTCGCTCGCTCTTACTCCGTGTCCAGTGAACTGAGTCTTTGTCATCTTTCCTTTGAGACAGGATTGACAAGTTGCATACGATTGATATTCGAACGGATCCAAATATCCTTCTGCATGTAACTTAGTCAACCTTCTCTCATTGATGTGACCCAGTCTACAATGCCATAAGAAAGTTTTATTGATTTCTGGAGACTTTCTTTTGTGTGTATTCTGGACATTGAAAATCTGTGGTTGGTTTAATACGTATATACCGTTGTTCAATGTACCTGACCCAATCAAAACTTGATTAAGGTGAATGTTCACTACATTACTTACAAATGCAAATTCATAAACTTCTTTAGATAATAAAGATACAGAAATGATATTACAGGTTGCATTTGGTACATAATAACTACTACGCAAAACCAAAAAGTGTCCATCCGACAATCCCAGATGATAGTCCCCCACGGCCTCAGCATCCATGCTAGCACCGTTTGCAACTCTGAGGGTCATGTCACCTGCCTTCAAAACTCTACGCTTTCTCAACGCCTGAAAAGAATTACAGATATGAGATCCTGATCCGGTATCCAATACCCAGGATGTTGAGTTTATTGATAGACAGTTTTCAATAACATACACACCTGAAGCTGAAGCCGCAACTCGCTTCAGATCCTGGGTTCTGGCCTTCCAAGCCTTGCAATCCTGTTTCCAGTGACCACTTTTGTGACAGTAGAAGCATTCTTCCTTCCCCACCAGCTTTCCCGCTACCTTTGTTGCCTTTCCTTTTCCCTTCGTATCCACTTTACTGACACCGCCTCTTGGTTTGGCGGGGGCTTTCTTCTTCTTACCCTTGGCTTTCGCCCTGGATGTAGAAGAGGAAGATCCTCCTACAAACAAAGTGGATGTCTCCCTACCTTTCTGTAGGGTGCCCTCAGCACTCCTCAACATGTTCAGAAGTTCGGAAAGTTCAACCTCCTTTCCTTGCATGTTGAAGTTAAGGATAAACTGGGCGTAAGTGGAAGGAAGGGACTGGAGAATCAAATCAGTATAGAGTTCATTCTCCAACGTGGTCCCAAGGTCCGCGAGCTCCTCTATGTAGCCAATCATCTTAAGCACGTGTTCTGCTACCGATGATCCGACGGCCAATCTTGCCGAAAATAGCTTCTTCGACACTTCGTATCTTGCGATACGAGACTGCTCGCCATACAGTTCTTTTGTATGGAGAAATATGGACTCCAGCTCCATATTCTCATGCCTCCTCTGATGTTCGTTGTCCATCGAGGCAAGCACGAGGCATTTGGCCTTCGCGCAATCGATCTCCCATGTCTTACGGATTTCTTTATCCGCGACGCTGGAGGTGGGACCTGGGACAGGGGGAGCTTTGGTGGTAAGGACATACCCCAACTTGTCGTAAGTGATTGCCATCTTGACATTCCTGAGCCAATCTTTGTAGTTTGGCCCTGTCAGTATGTTTTATCTAGTAATAACTTAAGTCCGGTCATGTTGAATGGTCGCTGCAATTAGGAGAGAGAAAAGAAACACTTTAGCATGATGCTCTTGCAAGTTTAGAGTGGTTTTTAGTTTTTCTAAACTGGATGGCTCGCACTGTCTCTCGAATCCCTTCTCAAACCGTAAAGAAAGGATTAGTCGGGATCAATCTCACCGTACAATACTTGCTTAACCGTTCAGCCAGGCCAGTGTCGGTACTTCGAGGGAGGTTTTCCAATGCTTTCGCGAAATTCCTTAATTTAAGAACCTCTTTTCCCTGGGGGCGTAGCCCCGCTAACACCTTTCTAGACACCTACTAGGTTTATAGCATTGATCGTTAAGTGAGAGTTTTCCCGAGGAGTAGCATATACTCACAGTAGGATCGGGATCCAAATATCATCGCGTGATAAAACCGAAGGAATCCTACCAGAATCATCACACTCCAAATGGTATGCAGCGCTAGCAAGTTTCAGTGCTTATGAAACTCCCGATGTGGATTTTTGCCCCATGCTCTTATGACCTTGACTTTGGCCAAAATATCATAAGTCACATGTCAAGTTCTACCCGTCATTCTCCTGGTTAATTTGGACCCACCCGTACCTACCCTTGACTTTGGCCAAAATGGCAGCACGACTGTCCCAAACCAACGCATCTATCTATGCTGCACATGAATACCCAATAGCTACCAATCACTATGCCTTGACTTTGGCCAAAATACATAGCTTGAATACTTTTTGACCATTCATGTGGAATGACGGGGGGCTACGAATGGTTTTGGCGAAACCGTGAACGTAGTGAACTTGATATAATCGATGGAACGAGATAGCTTTTAAAAGGAGTGGTTCAAGCTCTGCGTTTAAAAGTTTAGTTTTGAAAAGAACCGAGTGGTTTTCAAAGTGTTCCAATCGACTTTTACTTGGTTTATTTTCTTGCATTAGTTCTTTTAATGCGTCCCATCATTTAATCCTACCATTGCAGAAAACAACCAAAATATGACGTACGCTTATGCCATTCGCATTCGCCACGGGGCCCCGTCATCACCCGTTAGGTTACTTAACTAACGACAGAGCGGGGGCTGGGCTAGCGCGGCAGTAAAACATAAGCAACGCCTAAATGGTTATAGTATATAAATATATAGCAATGATAGACATTACAGATCACAGATGAATACATTGGATATACTAGGAATCCGCAATCCGTTCGAGCCTGCAATGAAAAGCGGATTACACGGTCGCGGTGAATAGCCAAATACCCCACCCAAGACCCCTACGGGTGCGGCAAACTACCCGCCAAGTACCCGAAGCGAAGCAACCTCCCTCAACACCGTGAGTAGGCCACTCGGCACTTCGAGATACCCGGTAGTTTGTGCACCCCCTCCATGGGTCTATCCTAGGAGCAAAAACAATAAAAAGAATTATACAATGACGGCTACAACTCCGACCCGGTTGTGCGGCCATATAAATAATAATACATCAATTTACATATTACAATGAAGGAAAGAAAAAGAAACACTCATCTCACATCCACCCCGGCTATTCACCCGCGACAATCCAACGCATTCTTATACACATACCATCGTCAAACACAGATCACAGATATGTATAACCCCCGCTAATCGACATATAGCGATTAGCCGACGTTCAATACATATAAACATCACAGATATAACCCATTAGTCAAAGTGTAGTGAAGTTCGATCAAAAAATACGGATTTATAGGCCCCCAAAAACAAATTTCCTTTCCGGAAAATCTGGGCTGAAATAAACCATCTTAAAAATCCCAAAACCACAACCTAAAAACACTGCACCAAACTCGGTCATGAACCGAGTCAAAACGGCGGCGGTTCCGCGGCAAAAGTATACCCAATGCCGCGGAACCGCGGCGATTTGAAGGGATCACTCGACCGTTTTTGGTAGGCTTCTTCACAAAACCCTGAGATGATTTTTGGAGTGACTTTTTATTTTTAGAGCAGAAAAATTTTTAACAGAAACTTAGGGTTTTGCATGTCGTAGTTTTGCGATTTTTCCGATCGAACTTCTATACACTTTACTACCTAGCTAGTTTATGTTTAGTCAGGCTCTGATACCACTGTAAGTCCACGTTGCCCACCCCGGTGCTTGCGGGGAGATGGAAAACGGAATAAAAATCGGATTTTTACTACTCTAGGCAACATGGACTAGACAAAGGAGGATCTTTGCTAAACAAAAACTAGCTAAAGCTAACTAGAAACTAGCTAAAGGGTAGAATGGTTATACCTTGGGCTTTATGTCCTTCTCTCCTTGCTCCTTGGAGTAGTAGAAAGGGATCACCTTTGTCGTCTTCTCACGTCGAAGAAGGATCCACCCGAAAGCCTCAACCTTTGGCTTCAACTTCAAGCTAGAAGTAACTAGGGTGCTAGAAGTGCTAATCCTAGAACCCTAGATGAGAGTAGAGATTACCATGGAATGGTTTTTCTCAAGCTCAAGTGTTTCTCAACACATGAGAGGGGAGAGCTTGAGGAAGAGGAAGAGCAAGAGAGAGAAAGTATATCATAGAATGAGAGAATTATGAAGCATTCTCACATATATGTGTGAATTATTGTGAATTGATAATTAGTGAGATAATTGTCATGGCTTAATCAAGACATGACCATTATCATTTCATTTTTAATGCAAATTGCAAGGATCAAAGAGCATCTTCCAAATGAAATGATGATGGTCAAAGTGTCAACCTAGGTCAACAAGTCAAGAATGTCAAATGGTCAACAACCATAACCATGCACAATTATATTAAACTAATATCAATTAACCATAATACACACATAATCATTAGGGTTAATAAAATGATAATGGTCATTAACCCTAATCAAAGTCCTCTCCCTCTGTCTCAAGCAACTGTGCATACGCACCCGTATTCGTGATCCGAGGAACACGAATAAAAAGAGATAAAACCAATCCAAAATCATATACTAAGATCTGGCTTAAACCAAAGCCCGCTAGTATAAGCTGTCCGGACAGCAAACGTGCACAAGTGCACGGATGTGAACGAACCCTGTCGCAAAACCATGCGACCTCTACTCATTTTGCCTAAAGGCGAATAGCTCTCTGTGTGGGACTCTAAAGACTCGATACTACGCTGGCAGTGGGTTTAACCACAGACCGCAAGCGGCACTAGCTGTACGTAACGGTCTCCAGGTAGATGCCGATAAGAAGACTGACAAGGTAACCCCATCTGAACTCCTACTGAGCCTGTATGTGACAGTCTCCGTACAGTCCGGTCTGTTCGTCTGATACATCGCATGGCGGGCCTAGGGGGCGGTGAACGTCAGTCCCCTAATAGCGGTACAAGCGTGTCGGAGTGTAGCCCAGAACACCCTGAGATAACACTGGAAACCTACCAGTATATCTCGCTTGCCCTGGCCAGGGACTACTTGTGTAATGGCTCTCCTGGACACAACGCGATGTCAACCCCCAATACCGGGAAAGATGAATCCTGTCTAACCATCACTGCCTCCAAGTGCTTCGGGACTGCACCCAAAAACTACCTGTTTGCACGACTCCTTTGAGCCGTGGTAGGGTAGTAATCAAAGTGCAGTGGGAACACACTCGAGGCGAAGTGACAGTGTCAAGTCAACGGACTAAGCTGTACTCATGTCACATGGGAACTGATAACTGACGATAGGTATAATACCAACCAACAGTTCCCGACGAGTCCTGTCTAGTGTACTCATAACCTAATAAGCACCCGCATACTATCTCAAGTACGACGTACTGACGGCTGTGGGACAGACCGTCTCCCTCGCTGGGATGAGAAGCGCAAACGCTAGTCTACTCCGGAGTATCGATGCCCTGTCTCGATAGTCCAACGACCAGGGACCTGTATAAGGATGTGCTTATAGATTATCCAGCCCCCACGAGTGTGAGCGCCATCACAACGCTGGTAATCAAGCAAAGATCCTAAGGTCTCTACTAATATGTATATAAGCGATATGCTAAAAGAAACACATGCACATATTGAAGTAGAGACAAACCAAGTAGCATACTACCATTTCGAGCAAGATTGTATATACAACTGTGAATATCCCAAGCTTCCATCAAGTAATATACAAACTAGTATGATACAGTAATGGCCTCTAGGGCATATACACTAACAGAGGAGGAGGAAGATGGAGAAAATATACAACCATACTTCAATAGTGTAGCCAAATGAATAAAATATTGTCAAAGCCATGCTTCATCCATCCCTCAAATATCTCCCTATTTTCCACCTCATTTTCTATTTTCTCAAAATAGAAAATCCATGCTTCATAATATATATATATATATAAAGAGAAGAAAATAATTAGTGAGCAATAATATTAGTTAATATATAAATATATCAAATATAAATATATATCATATTATTAAATCAACACTTGATTCAATAATCCGGTTATATCACATATAACCGACTAATATCATTTATTTGTATATCACATTATCAAATCAACACTTCATTCAATAATCCGGTTATATCACATATAATCTAACCGATATCAAATTACCGCAAAATTAGAATACGGTATCACATACTCGTATTTAATCAAGCCCCCCATACATATCAACATATGTGCCCTATTTCGTTTCGCTTGAAGTAGGAAACTTCTATGTAGGACTCTAAAGACTCGTCAATACGCCAGCAGTAGGTAATGATCACATCAGTTACCCACAAGCCGTCAGCGGTACTAGCTGGACGTAACGGCTACCCAGGTATTGAGCGAATAGAAGATCAACAAGCAAACTTGTCCAAACTCTCATGAAGCCTATAAGTAACACTTACCATACAATCTGGTATCTTCGTCTGATATGTCGCATATCGAGTTTAGGGGTGGAATCGTCAGACCCCGGTAACTTGATAAGTCATGCCGATGTATGGCTCATAACGGTTCGAGAAACTAATGATAACACTTTCCAGTAAATCTCATTAGCCCTGGCCAGGGACTTATTGTTATAGCCAATCGAGCATAGCGCAACATCAACTCCCAATACCGGGAGAGACAAAATCCCTCCTATCGCTCACTTCCTCCATGTGACTCGGGACTGTACCTAAAATCCACCTGGTTGCACGACTCCTTTCAGCCGTGGTAGGGAGGAAATCAAAGTACAGTGGGAACCACACAAGACACTATGACGATCTCGGGTCTACAGACTAACCTGTACCGGTGTCACCAGAGAACTGCTATCTGACGATAGGTATGGTACCATCTAGGAGTTTTCGGCGAGTCATGTTCGGTGTACCCATTCTCTAATGAGCACCTATGTACAATATTTGATGTCAAACACCAATGGTTATAGAATTAACCATCGCCCCATATAGGGTCAAGAAACATACACACCAGTCTACTCTGAAATATCGATACCTTGTCTCGATATCCCCTCGACTAGGAACAATTAAAGGATGTGCTTATAGACTACACAATTCCCAGTAGTATGATCCGCATTATAGTCCTGGTAGTCAAGCAAACATCCTAAGGGCTTTATCAATATATATCAGAGAGGCAGTATAATAATATAAGTGTACATGTTAAGATAAAGAGGAACCAGATAGCATACTATCATGTCGAGCAAGAAAGTCCTCTCTATATATATCCAAGCATCCTTTATATCATATAATAATGGCCTCTAGGGCATACATATTCCTAACAATCTCCCACTTGCACTAAGACCAGTTGTTGTAGTATCTTATACCCAACATGCCAAAAAGTCTCTCAAACTGCGTCTGGGGGAGGGCCTTCGTGAGTGGATCCGCTACGTTGTCCTTCATGTCAACTCTCCTGACCTTGATCTCCCATCGATCTACTATCTCCCAGATCAGGTGATACCGCCTATGTTTGGATCTCTGATGGGACCGGAGTTCCTTGGCCAAAGCCATAGCTCCATTGTTATCATAATACACAGGTATTGGATGCTCAATGGATGGAACCACACCAAGTTCAACAATGAACTTCTTCATCCAGACAGCCTCTTTGGCAGCATCGTCGAGTCTGCTACGGTATCTTGCTTAGAACTCTTCCAACATACCGCCCCTATATTGAGGGTGAAAAAAAACCCGAGACCGACTTACTGTCGTCCTTATCACTCTGGAAGTTCGAATCGGTAAAGGACTCCACCTGGAGTTCACCGTTACCATATACCAAGAACATTTCTTTAGTCCTTCTCAAGTACTTAAGAATGTTCTTCACAGCTGTCCAGTGCTTTTTCCCAGGATCTGATTGATACCTACTCACTACACACAGTGAGTAAGCTACATCCGGTCTGGTACATAATATCGTATACACGATAGACCCGATTGCAGAAGCATAGGGTATCTCTTACATGCGAGCCCTCTCCAAATCAGTCTTGGGAGACATCTCTTTGGAGAGAGTGATTCCTGAACAAGCGGGTAAATTACCACGCTTAGAATCTTCCATACTAAACCTCTATAGTATGGTGTTAATGTATCTGGATTGGGACAATCCCAACATCCTTTTAGATCTTTCTCTATAGATCTTAATCCCCAGGATGTAGGAGGCATCACCTAGATCCTTCATGTAGAACTTTTATGATAAGAGGAGTTTAACCGAGTGTAGCATAGGAATATCGTTTCCTATCAAGAGTATGTCATCCACGTACAATACGAGGAAGACAACCTTACTCTCTACAACCTTCTTGTATATACATGGTTCATCTACATTTTTGATGAAGTCAAACTCTTTGATAGTTTCATCAAAACAGATGTTCCAACTTCGCGATGTCTGCTTTAATCCGTAGTTGATTTAAGCAGCTTGCACACGCTTCCGCTGCTCCCGCTGTCTATGAAGCTCTCGGCTGTGTCATGTACACGCTCTCTTCTAAATCATTATTTAGAAAAGCGGTCTTGACATCCATTTGCCAGATTTCATAGTCATGGTATGCAGCAATGGCAAGTAAGATCCTGATGGATTTAAGCATGACGACAGGAGAAAAGGTTTCATCATAGTCGACACCTGGTCGTTTACGATGTAAGTGCACGGTGGCGCCCCGGCCGTCAATCCGAGGCCAAAATGCGGAAACGATGATTTACTTTAACTTTTGAACCGGCACCACCGCGCACAAAAATCCCGGATCGGGCCATTAATCTAATCCTAGCTAACTAGAAAAGGGGTAGAGAGATATACCGAGCGATCCGTGTCCTTCGGTCTTCTCGTCGTCGTCCCGATCTCCCCGCGGAATCTTCGGTCTTCAACTCCTCGCCGGAAGGGTACCACGTCGCCGGCTTCTTTTACGGGCTCCCACCTCTAGACCGAGGCAACTCGGGCACGAAGTTGGCGAGTCGACGTGCCCAAGGATTGCTGTAGGTTGACTATAGAACTCAAGTCTCATTTGGGGTATTAGAAGTTGCCCTTTTTGGTGGAGGTAATGAAGTATCAACTTTTAGAGAATTTTGCAAGCAAATGAGATGAAATGGCACTACCAAAAATTGGGACAGCCCCTCCCCTTTAGTGGGCTGGCCATGCTTGATGAAGCAAGAATGAAAAATGAAGGGAGCCACACAATAATGCAAGGGAGAGGAATGATATGCGATCATGAGAAGAAAAATGATCACAAGCCAAAGTCCACACTCAACAACCATCTCACATCATCAAGTCAAAAAGTCAAGCAATCATGAAGAAAGAAGTCAAGAAAGTAAGAACCATCATGATCCAACAATTTACAAAGACCACCCTCCACAAAGCTAATTTGCACAATTGCAAATAAGCCCTCCTCCACCAATTTTCAGCCAATGAAAGATACAAAGGAAAATGGCCGAAACCGGAAAACAAACAGGCAACTTCGGAAAACTGATCCCGTAATAAATTACAGGAAAACCCCGCTACTGTATATACATACCCGCATTTGTATTCCGACCGAATACAAATGCAATGAGATAAAATCTACACTGTGCAATACTAGGATCCGGCTTAAACCAAAGCCCGCTAGTATTTTCCGTCCGATCATGATCCATGCAATACCGCACGTATCTGATCGAACCCTGCCATATCTCCATACGGCCTCTACAGCGTTTCGCCCGAAACTTGAGCAACTATCTGTGGGGGACTCTAAAGACTCGTCAACACCTTGGTTGTGGATTTAACCACTAGCACGTCAGAGGTATTAGCCTATACATAACGGGCTACCAGGTATTGACCAAAAGGGACGTCGATGAGCGAACTCATCCTGACACCCTACTGAGCCTGTCAGTGACAATATCCGTACAGTCCGGTCCGTTCGTCTATGAGTATCGCATGGCGGGCCTAGGGGGTTGGTAAAAGTCAGACCCCCAAAAGCGGTACAAGTCGTGTCGGAGAGTAGCCCAGAACACCCTGAGATACTACTGGAATACCTACCAGTAAATCTCTTGCCTTGGCCAAGAACTTTTCATGTACTGGCTCTCCTAGACACAGCGCGAGCTCACCCCCACTACCGGGAGAGACGAACCCCTGCAGATCCGCTCACTGCCTCCATGTGGCTCGGGACTGTACCCAACTAAAACCTGTTTGCACGTCTCCTTTGAGCGTGGTAGGGTAGTAATCAAAGCACAGTGGAAACTCACACGAGACAAATGACGATCTCAGGTCGATGAACTAACCTGTACACATGTCACCAGGGAACTGCTATCTGACGTCTGGTATAATCCCAACTAGCATGTTCCTGGCGAGTCCTGTCCGGTGTACTCATAACCCAATGAGCATCTGTATACATCTTAGGTGAACCAACTGACACCAATGGCTTGTGAGACCGGCCACCGCCCCTCGTCGGGGTCTCGACTGTATACACTAGTCTACTCTGGAGTATCGATGCCCTGTCTCGAAACTCCCACGACTAGGGACCTTTTAAGGATGTGCTTATAGACTACCAGCTCCCACGTATATGATCGCCCTCATACTGCTGGCAGTCAAGCATGAATCCTAGGGGCTCTATCAACGTGTAATAGCGACCTGTCAGGTCACCTAAAGCAGTACACGATGATAAAGATAAACCAGATAGCATACTATCATCGTGAGTAAGACTGTCCTACTGGGACAGGTCCTCCCTCAATCATTGCAATCACGTGCTTGTGATCCAATAATTGACTCTGAGGGCACTATCTCCAACAGACGAAAACCTTTTGCTACAAGTCTAGCTTTGAAGGTCTCAACCTTTCCATCTACACCAATTTTATTCTTAAAAATCCACTTGCTCCCGATGGGTTTTACCCCTTCAGGAGCAACTTCCAAAGTCCATACTTTGTTGGTGTACATGGATTCCATCTCAGATCGCATAACATCCAGTCATTTCACAGAGTCTCCATTTTTGCTGGCATGCTCAAAACTAGTTGGGTCATCATCTTCTATGATGCAATCCCCGTTCCTACCGTCTATGAGAAAACCATAGTATCTCTCAGGTGGATAAGGAACCCTACTAGATCTGCGGAGTGGCTGAGGTTCCTTGGGGACTATTGAATCCTGCGGTTCCACCAAATCATCGGTTATAGTTTGTGTTGCTAGAACTTCTTCCAGTTCTACCTCATTACCACTAATTTCTTTCACAAGAAATTCCTTTTCTAAAAAGGTGACATGTTGAGAAACAAACACTTTTTGTTCCTCAGTATTGTAGAAAATATATCCATATGAATCCTTTGAATATCACACAAACTTGCACAAAATAGACCTTGCCTCGAGCTTGTCCGGATTTTGCTTTTTAACATAGGCCGGACAACCCTATATCTTAAATCGTTTAAGAGATGGTCTCTTCCTATTCCATATCTCATATGGAGTGGTAGGCACGGATTTAGTCGGAACCCTATTCAATAGGTATCCAGCTGTCTCAAGTGCATAACCCCAAAAGGAAATAGGTAACTCAGCCTTACTCATTATAGAGTGCACCATATCTAATAGGGTGCGATTCCTCTGCTCCTAAAATCCATTGTGTTGTGGTGTATACGGAGGAGTAAGCTGAGAGAAAATCCCATTCTCTTTTAAGTAGTCTTTGAATTCTGTGCTCAAGTATTCTCCTTCCCGATCAGATCGTAGGACTTTAATACTTTTACCCGTCTGGTTCTCAACTTCGTACTTATATCCCTTGAATTTCTCAAAAGATTCAGATTTGTGTTTCATCGGGAACACATGTCCGTATCTTGAGAGATCATCGGTGAATGTGAGAAGTACGAGGAACCATTCCTGGCATGTGTAGACATAGGACCGCATACATCACTATGTATCAGTCCCAAGAGTTCAGTAGCTTTTTCTCCGTTTCTAGTAAACGGAGTTTTGGTCATCTTGCCTTTGAGAAATGACTCGCAAGTTTCATAAAATGTAAATTCGAACTGATTCAAATATCCATCTTTATGCAACTTAGCTAGTCTTGTTGCATTGATATGACCTAGTCTACAATGCCACAAGAAGGTTTGGTTCATTTCTGAACATTTCCTCTTGTGTGTGTTCTGTACGTTTAGAACTGTAGTTTGATTCAGAACGTATATACCATTACATAACGTTCCAAACCTAATCAACATTTGATTTTGGAAAATGATCATAACATTATCCTCCAATATAAAATCATATCCTTCTTTATGCAATAAAGAAACTGATATAATATCGCACATCATATTTGGTATGTAATAACAGTTGTTCAGAATCATCGTATTACCATTTGGTAATATTTGGTGATATTCGCCAACTGCTTTTGCTGCAACAATTGCTCCATTCTCTACTTTTAGAGACATATCATCCTTTCCCAGTTCTCTACCTCTTCTTAGCCCATGTGACAAATTACAAACGTGGAATCCTGATCCCGTATCCAATACCCAGGACATAGAGAAAACTGAGAAACGGTTCTCGGTAACGAACACACCCTAAGAAAATGCATCATCACGCTCATTCTTCGTTCGGGTTGCGTGGAAATCCTGATATTCCCCTATTCCTTGCTCAGACTTATGACAATCATAAGAAAAAGCGGAACCAACGTTCCGCAGCTCAGTATAATAAGCGGGTTTAGTCAATACATCCATATTTTTATCTTGATTAAGGCGTATCATGGTCGCTACCTAGAGAGAGAGAGAGAGAAGCAAACGCTTTAGCGTGCGCTATTTGCAAGATTATATTGGTTATTATCTTATCTAATCAGGATGGCTCCCACTGTTTTTATCAAATCTTCCTTCAAACCATAAAAGGTAAGATTAGCCGGGATTAATTACACCTTACAAGTTCGCCAATTGGTTAGCCAGGCAGGTATTGGTACTCCGAGAGAGTCTCCTTATGCTTTATGGAACTAATTAAATAAGCTTGTTTCCGCAGGGGCTTAACCCCGTTAACATCTTTCTTAGACACCTACTGGATCGGCTAATTGTAAAATGGAAAACTCTCCCAGGAGTAACTCTTACTCGCAGTGGGTATCGGGATCTAACTATCTCATAGAAGGTATGCAATCTCATTGCAAATTTCAACACTTGAAATACCCAATATCTGTTTTTACCCCTAGCGACTTATGACCTTAGCTATGGTCAACAAATCATAAGCGCTAGCCAAGTTCGACCCGTCATTTCGTGATTGAATTAAATATACCCGTATGACCCTTGGCTAATCTCAACAAAGTCGTACGACCATCCTAATCCAATCGCATCACATGCGGCAGATAAGCACTAATCAGTTACCGTACACTGCGCATTGGCTATGGTCAACAAACATAACACAAATACTAAATAGCACTTATCTGAAATGACGGAGAGCTACGACTGGTTTTGATAAAAACCTTTAACGTAATGAACTTGATATCGTTATGGAATTAAATGATTTGAAAAGGAGTGTTTTTTGTAGCTTTTGCTAGTTTTGCTAAAGAGGTCACTCCCGGTGAAGGGATCTTGGCTCTTTCCTCATCGAATGTGGTGCTGGATATTCATCAAGGAATACCACTATGCAAAGCAAGAACTAGAGAAGATATAAAATCAAAACCGAATGGGTTATAGCATTTGCTAGTTTTTCTAAAGAGGTCACTCTCGGTGAAGAGATCTTGGCGCTTTCCTTATCGAATGAGATGCCGGATATTCATCAAGGAATACCACTATGCAAAGCAAGAACTAGAGCTACCTTTTTAAAAATTTTGATTCTACAACATCTTTAGGTTTCTTTTCTTTCCATTAATCTCATTAATGAAGTCCAATCATTTATGTTTCCCTAAACATCACAGAAAAGAAACAAAAATAGAACGTACGGTTATACCATCCGCATTCGCCACGGGGCCCCGACATGCACCGTTAGATTACAAAACTAATGGCAAAGCAGGGGCTGGACTAGCGCGGGTGCAAAACATAAGCAATGTTTATTATATATATCATATATATATAGCATTCGTCTCATGAAGTTAAATGATCACATCACAGAACTCAAGCGGCAGAAGTCAACATATGAAATATTGGATATACTAGGAGATCCGTGTTTTAAATTCAGACAGTAATGAAAAACACAGATTCCACGGTCGTGATGAATAGCCAAACCCATATCCCTAGACGAGAGCGGCAAGCAACCCTGCTAATTCTAGAGTTAAGAGACTCGGTTTCGACTACTCGAGATGGTCTCCCACTGGACTCCAGAACCCGGTTACTTGTGCTACCTACCTTGGGTCTATCTTAATGCGGAAAAGTAAATAATATATATCAATAGTGACATCATCCTCAACCCAGAAGTGTCCCAATAAAAGAATATTACATACAATTTTACATGAATGAAAATTAAAAAAACTCTCGATCCACGCAAAACCCCCCGGCTATTCAATCATGACGATCCAATATAACATATCACAGCAACACATAACATCACATGTTATCTACGTAAGTAAATATGCATATCCCGAATTTCGTTGACATATAGTAACGAGATCGGGGATACCCTACATATTACACTTACGGTCGCAGAAAAGAAACGAAAAACTACAATATTTAGAATCCGCAAATACCCTAGACATCATAAACTTGGAATATCTCATATTCCGAATTTCATGCCTAACCTTATAAACCTTGCATTTTAGTCTCAAATTGAAAACTCTTTCAATAAGCAGTCGGATAATTCAACAAGATTCACGACTAGGTGTTCGCGTACTATACGCGATTGCGACGGAGTTTTGATCCGAATCGAAACTCCATGGTAATCGATCAACCGAGACTAAAATGCTAGATTTATAAAATACTAACTAGTTTTCACAAAATTAATTATTGTGGATTCCAAATATTGTATCACATATCATAAAAATCTAGACGACGTTAAACATTTCGATCGATTTATCAAACACCCATAAATTCCAGAGACCTCAACAACTTGAGCATCACTAAAAATATCCAGAAAGTGCCAAATATCATAATGGAGCAGCACAAGAAGTAAGATCCCATAATCTCCCAAACATGCGGCGGAACCGCGGCCAAACTAGGGTTTGGCCGCGGTTCCGCGGTGGTTTTAAGGAATTGAGGCTTCGTACTTCTTATGGCTCCATAAAATACCCTGCACGGTTTTCTGCATATTTTTAATTTGAATTTTTTCAACATTTGAAAAAATGAACAGAAACTATGAAAATTGTGGGTTTCGAAGTTAGATCGAACACTTTAATGTCGTAAAGACATTCCATAATATTCTAACTTGGCTCTGATACTTTGAATGTGTTTCCTAACACCACCAAAGGGTTTATACCAGAAGCATGCAATTTTCAAAAAATCTTGGTGCTAAACTACACTAACCGAGAATCTAGCTAGATGATTAGGATTTTAGCATGATATATAAAAACTTTACACTAAGTGAAGAATGCTACAACCTTTGTAGACCAAGTCCTTCTCTTCTCAAGTTCCGGGTATTAGTCCCTACGACTCCACTCGGCTCTACTTGAAGAAAGATCGAGCTTCCTACGTGACCTTCGTGTCGAAGATGATCCACCCGAGGCTCCATTAATCCAAGCTACCTCTTTACTAATCTCCTATTAATGAAGGAAACAACCTAAACTCAAGTGCTAATCAAGTATAGGATGATGAAGTAGGGGTTCTAAGATCACTAAGTTTGTCCAAAGCCCTATGGTTCACATCACATGTAAGGGTTAGGGCTTGGTGGAGGAGGAGGAGGAAGATGGAGAGAGCTAGAGAATGAACTAAAGGAAAAATAAACAAGTGTAGAATGGCTTACATAACCTCTCACTCATTGAAGCATATAGAAATATACAACCATGCTTCAATAGTGTAGCCAAATGAATAAAATATTGTCAAAGCCATGCTTCATCCATCCCTCAAATATCTCCCCATTTTCCACCTCATTTTCTATTTTCTCAAAATAGAAAATCCATGCTTCATAATATATATATATAAAGAGAAGAAAATAATTAGTGAGCAATAATATTAGTTAATATATAATTATATCAAATATAAATATATATCATATTATTAAATCAACACTTGATTCAATAATCCGGTTATATCACATATAATCGACTAATATCATTTATTTGTATATCATATTATCAAATTAACACTTGATTCAATAATCCGGTTATATCACATATAACCTAACCGATATCAAATTGCCGCCAGATTAGAATACGGTATCACATACTCCTATTTAATTAGGGCCCCCGCACATATCAACATGTGTGCCCTACTTCATTTCGCTTGAACTAGGATACCTCTGTGTAGGACTCTAAAGACTCGTCAATACACCAGCAGTAGGTAATGATCACATCAGTTATCCATAAGCCATTAGCAGTACTAGCTGGACGTAACGGCTACCTAGGTATTGAGCGAATAGAAGATCAACAAGCAAGCTTGTCCAAACTCCCATAAAGCCTATAAGTAACACTTACCGTACAGTCCGGTCTCTTCGTCTGATATGTCGCATATCGAGTCTAGGAGCGGAATCGTCATACCCCAGTAACTTGATAAGTCATGCCGATGTATGGCTTATAACGGTTCGAGAAACTACTGATAACACTTACCAGTAAATCCCATCAGCCATGGCCAGGGACTTACTGTTATAGCCAATCGAGCATAGCGCAACATCAACTGCCAATACCGGGAGAGACGAAAGCCCTCCTATCGCTCACTGTCTCCATATGACTCGGGACTGTACCCAAAATCCATCTGTTTGCACGACTCCTTTCAGCCGTGGTAGGGAGGAAATCAAAGCACAGTAGGAACCACACAAGACATTATAACGATCTTGGGTCTACAGACAAACCTGTACTAGTGTCACCAGAGAACTGCTATCTGACGATAGGTATGGTACCATCTAGGAGTTCTCGGCGAGTCTTGTTCGGTGTACCCATTCTCTAATGAGCACCTGTGTACAATCTTTGATGTCAAACACCAATGGTTATAGGATCAACCATCGCCCCTTACAGGGTCAAGAAATGTACACACTAGTCTACTCTGGAATATCGATGCCCTGTCTCGATATCCTCTCGACTAGGAACAATTAAAGGATGTGCTTATGGACTACACAAGTCCTAGTAGTATGATCCGCATCATAGTCCTGGTAGTCAAGCAAACATTCTAAGGGCTTTATCATCATGTATCAGAGAGACAGTATAATAATATAAGTGTACATATTAAGATAAAGAGCAACCGGATAGCATACTATCATGTCGAGTTAGAAACTCCTCTATATATATGTCCAAGCATCCACTATATCATACAATAATGGCCTTTAGGGCATACATATTCCTAACACCCTCAAGACATACATACGCACACTGCACATTGAGTTCGCATGACCAGTTTGACATGTCAATCGAAGGTTCCTTCGCTTCAAAGGCGGGGGGTAATTAACGGCAGCTTAGTTCACGGCTGCCGGAGATTCGGATCCCCACAATCAATAAACCCTAGCCTACCCTAGGCAGGGGGAATCTGTATACGCCTGAAAAGTGACGCGTATCTCCCATCTCAATGGGGTGACGAAAAACACCCTACAGTATCGCTGAGCGGAAGAATAGAACCATTATGGAGTTGGTTAGAAGCATGCTCAAGAGCAAGAACTTGCCAAAAGAGTTGTGGGCCGAGACGGTGCACTGTGCGGTCTACTTGCACAACCTATGTCCCACAAAGAACCTTGAATACATCATACCACAAGGACCATGGAGCGGTCAAAAACCGAATGTCGCCCACCTAAAGGTGTTTGGAAGTATCGCGTACGCTCAAGTACCACAACAAAGATGGACCAAGCTTGATGACAAGAGTAACAAATTCATTTTCATTAGGTATGATGCTCGCTCCAAAGTATATAAATTATTTGATCCTAGCACTCGTGTGATTCATGTTAGTAGGGATGTCCTCTTTGACGAAGAAGGCACATGGCATCAAAATGCCCAAAAGCAAACTCACATAGACTTACATTATCCTACTACACCAAGTGCGCTATCACCACCTAATTCGACGCCTACAACTCCTACTTCTTTAGTGACATCCTCCTCCGAAGAAAGCCTAAGGCCACACAAGATGAGAAGCTTGAACGAGATTTATGAAGCTACGGAGGAGCTTCATCTCGTTTTTTCTCCTTGTCAAAAGTGAAACGATTCAATTTGAAGAAGCCATCCAAGACAAGAAGTGGAAAGCCGCCATGGAAGAGGAGATCAAATCTATCGAGAAGAACAAGTCTTAGGAGATTACTACACTTCCCGAAGGCCATCAACCCATTGGAGTCAAATTGGTGTACAAAGAAAAGAAGAATGCGGAAGGAAAGATTGAGAAGTACGAGGCAAGACTAATGGCAAAGGGCTACAAGCAAAAGACCGGCATCGATTACGACGAGGTGTTTTCTCCCGTCATCCGCATGGAAACTATTTGTCTGATCATTTCTATTGCGGTGCAACACAAGTGGAAGCTATATCAACTGGACATGAAGTCCGCCTTCCTCAATGGATAACTTGATGAAGAAGTATATATTGAACAACCTCCGAGTTATGTGAAGAAAGGGCGAGAAGACAAAGTTCAACAAGGCACTATAAGACCTAAAGCAAGCTCCAAGAGCTTGGAATGCCCGGATTGACTCCTACTTCAAGGCAAACGGCTATATCCAATGTCCGCCCGAGCCCTCGCTCTACACCAAAGTGAAGAATGGAGACGTTTTGTTTGTTTGCCTTTATATTGTTGATTTGATCTTCATCGGCAACAATCCACATATGTTCGAAGAGTTCAAACAAACTATGAAAAAAGAGTTCGAAATGACCGACTAGGTCTTATGGCATATTTCCTCGGCATCGAAGTGAAGCAAACCAAAGGCGGCATCTTTATTTCCTAAGAAGCTTATGTAAATGAGGTTCTCAAAATATTCAAGATGAAGAAATGCAAGCCCGTCAACACACCGGTCGATTGCAGTACCAAATTGTCAAAATGCGATGAAGGACAAAAGATGGATCCTACTCACTTCAAAAGACTCATTGGGTGTTTGAGATAATTGATGTGTATGAGGCCGGACATTCTATATAGCATTGGTATCATCATCCGTTACATAGAAGAGCCAAAATCCACTCACATGACGGCCGCCAAAACAATTCTCCACTACATCAAAGGTACTATTCGTAATAGACTTCTCCACACTTACTCAAGCAATGCTCAATTGCTTGGATATTCGAATAGCGATTGGTGTGGAAATGTTGATGATAGAAAAAGCACTACGGGATTCATTTTCTACTTTGGCAACACCGCATTCACATGGATATCCAAGAAGCAACCAATCTTCACACTATCATCATGCGAAGCCGAGTATGTTGCAGCTTCATCTTCCACATGCCATGCTATTTGGATAAGGAGATTGCTCGAAGACATTCACTTTGCTCAACAAGACTCTACAAAGTTATATGTGGACAACAAATTGGCGATTACGTTGGCGAAAAATCCCATCCATCATGAAAGAAGTAAGCACATTGACACTCGATTCCACTTCATTAGAAACCAAGTCAAGAAAAAGGAGATCGAGCTTATGCACAACAAGACCGACGATCAAATTGCAGACATTTTCACCAAACCGCTCAAGACGAATCTTTTCTTCAAGTTTAAGACTCTACTCGGCATGACAAATTTGGCTTAGGGGGCATGTTGGAAGTTAAGCCAAAAATAAATTAAGTCAAAGTCTTCTAGAAATTATTATTTCCAATGTGTGCATATTGTTAAATATTTAGATAATAGCAACAGTCAAATGCATGAATGCACCTAGAGAATGACAAGAGTCAAATACATGAATGCACCTAGAGAATGTTAAAAGTCAAATGCATGGACTCATTTACTAGAATAAGTTCAATAGCTATCTACTTGGCTATATAAACCTATGTATGGATGGGTTGTTGATATAGAAAAAAAAGTTCAAATCAATCATAATGTTGTGCCCAATTTTCTCTATATTATATTAGGCTCCACTTGGAATTTTTTCTCCACAACACTAAATTCTCCAACACTCTCATTTCCAACAGTTGGATATCTAATTTTGATACGATTACGTAAGCATATTGTTTTGGTCAAGTACACAACCTACCGGATTATTTAATTTAATGATAATTAAGTTCTTAGAAACCTAAACAACCTTGTTCGAACATCAAATACTTCTGATCAATAGGATTCTAGCCAATAGCATAAGTTTGGTTGGTCGACTCTCGACAGACTAGATTTGCCCGATCCAAATTCCACCTGCATCTTTGATTATAGCAGTAAAATACCGTGTATTATCATTATCCAAACTTTTTAAATCAAACTAATTCTCTTTACGTATATCCTCATGGAGATTCAATTATTTTGAATATAATTTTTCAACCCTCGACTGACCGAGTCTTGATAACACAAAAAACTCTGAATCTCGTCGAATATTGCATTAAATTGATCTTACCCTTTTCAAAATACATATATGGTTGATCACATCTCGGGTGAGCTTGTTCAACTATCTATCAAGATCTCCACAAAAATATGGATATAGAAACGCAAACCGCCATCCTCCTTTTAGATTCAAACAGAAGGCCAAAATTACAAGCCATAATTCTTCAAGAAAAATAGCCCATGGATTGGGAAAGAACTACCAAGGAGCATTACAGAGTAAGCAACCTATTGGTGAGATGGAAATTTTTGGAAATTTTTTCACCACCACCGACCAGTTGGATTAAGTTTTTAGCAATATTTTTTTCCTTTGTCCTGAATGATAGATATACGTATCTAATGTAAGCGGGCTTAATCTCCAAACCTGTTGCTCAACTAATTAAGAAGGCATTATTATCGGGCTATGGTGGCACTCGTAAGCTTGTTATCCAAACTATACCCTATCACAAACTTACCGTTGCCGGTCCCAAGTCCGGATGAGAAAGGGTGAGGGTTGTAGTAAGCTTGTGACAGCCAACGTAAAACTTCGTCACATTCTATGACATTAACCATAATAAAAATATCGTTGGGGCGTCCCCTACTCAGCGACGCGCTACATCGAATCCCGGATGTAGTGTTAAGTATGCAAGGGCTTCTAGATCGTCGTCCAGAAGCAGCACACTATATTAGACCCCGGGTATAGTGACAAATACATAAGGATATCATAGGATCCGTCTAGCTTCTTGGAACATAGGTTCCCTTACGGGTAGACTAACAGAATTAGTGGAGGTGATGATTAGGATGAGGGTTGGTATTATGTATTTGCAAGAAACTACTTGGGTAGGTGAAAAGAGTAGAGTCGTAGAGCCTTGGGGTTATATGTTTTGGTATACGAATAGAGATAAAATCGTAATAGGGTAGGCGCGATGATAAATAGACGGTTTCTTGAAGTTATAGTTGAGATTAGGAGAAAAAATGATAGAATTTTATCGGTTAAGCTCTAGATAGCGAGATCCTTAATATTATTAGTGTCTATGCACCACAGATCGGTCTTGATGACGCTAGTAAGCGTCTATTCTGAGAGGATTTAGACGAGATGGTGCAAAAACTACCCAGTAGAGAGAAGTTATTTATTGGTGGTGATCTCAATGGACATGCAGCTACTAATCGTAGTGGGGTTGATACTATCCATGGAGGTTTTGGTTTTGAATAAATGAATGAAGCAGGTAGCTCGATTCTAGATTTTACCTTATCTGATGACATGATCTTAGCAAACATTTGGTTTAGAAAAAGAGAGTCCTACCTTATCACATTTAAGAGCGGATCAAGTGCAAGTCAAATAAACTTTTTCCTGACGAGAAGGATAGATAGAGATTGTTGTATCGACTGTAAGGTAGTGTCAGGTGAGAGTGTAACCACTCAACATAAACTTTTAGTTCTAAATTTTCGATTTAGAAGAGAACCTAGAAAAATTAGACGTAATATATAGCCTAGAATTAAGTGGTGGCGATTGAAGGAAGGTAACCAAAAGGTTTTTATAAATCGTGTAGTTTAAAAGGCGAATTGGCATTCTGAAAATTATTCAAACATAACATGGAACAAGATAGCTAGTTGTATCAAGAAGGCAGTTAAAAATCTACTTGATGAGTCGAGACGTGGTGCTCCACCATCTAAGGACATATCATTATGGAACGAAGAAGTAAAGCATGCTATTAAAATCAAGAGAGATTTTTATAAAGATTTAAGAAAAAGTAGAGTTGTAAAGAGATTTGAGAAGTATAAAATGGCTGAAAAGAAAATTAAGAAAGCTGTTCGGAAAGCTAAAATTAAGATTTATAAGGAGGTATACGAGAAGTTGGACACTAAGAAGGCTGAAAATGATATATACCGGATTGTTTGGATGCAGGAAAGAAAAAACAGAAACTTATGTATGGTGAAGTGTGTCAAAAATGAAGATCAGAAGGTTTTAATTAAAGATGAGGATATCAAGAAAATGTGAAGAGATTATTTTGACAAGTTGTTCAGTGAGAGCTTTACTGAGAATTGGATAGACTTGTCATTCGATCTCAAGATATAAACCGTGATTTCATGCGTAAAATAAGAATATCTGAGGTTAAAGAGGCTTTGAAGAGAATGGGATCAAGAAAAACGGATGGTCCAGACGGGATTCATATCGAGGTTTGGAGATGCTTAGCAGAAATAGGCGTTAAATGGCTGACAGATCTGTTTAATAAGATTTGGAAGACCAAGAAGATATCAAATGAGTGGAGGAAAAGTACCCTTGTACCTATCTACAAGAACAAGGGTGACATTCAAAGTTGCTCAAACTACTGTAGAATAAAACTTATGTGTCGTATCATGAAATTTTGGGAGAGAGTAATTGAACACAGGCTAAGAAAGGATGTTAAGATAATAGAGAACCGGTTTGGGTTCATACGTGGACGATCGATGACAGAGGCCATTCATCTGCTTCGTCAACTTTTCGAGCGTTTTCGAGAGAGGGGAAGAGATTTGCATATGATATTTATTGATTTAGAGAAAGCGTATGACAAGCTACCTAAAGAGGTATTATAGGGGACAATGATGAAAAAGGGAGTCCCCGTCAACTACATTAAGATAATCAAGGACATGTACGATGAAGTAGTGACAAATGTCAGAACTTGCGGCGGCCTAACGAGTGATTTTCAGATTACAATTGGCTTGCATCAAGGATCTGCATTATGTCCATTCATGTTTACCATCGTGATGGATGAGCTTATTAGAACCATCCAAGATGAGGTACCTTGGTATATGCTATTCGCTGATGATATTGTTCTAGTAAATGAGATGAAAGTAGGGGTTAATATCAAATTGGAGTTATGGAGACAAGCGTTGGAATCTCGAAGGTTCAGATTGAGCAGGTCCAAGACAGTATATATGCATTGCAAATATAGCAAATAGAGAAGTCGAGACCACATTGGTGTAACACTGGAAGGGTAAGAGATATCACCGAGCGATAAGTTTAGATATCTAGGTTCCATCGTCTAAAAAGATAGGGAGATCGATAGCGATGTTAATCAAAGGATCCAAGCCGGTTGGTTGAAATAGAGGAGTGCAATATGAATTTTGTGCGTTCGTAACTTTCCGTTAAGATTGAAAGGGAAGTTTTATCGGAGCGCTATTCGACCTGCCTTATTATATGGTACATAATGCCGGGCTCCTAAAAAACATCATACACAGAAGAAGCACGTAGCGGAGATGCGCATACTTCGTTTAATGTGTGCTAGCATTAGAAAAGATAAGGTGCGAAATGAGGATATTCATGCAAAAGTTGGTGTAGAACCTGTGGAGGAGAAGATGCGGGAAAACCGCCTAAGATGGCTTGGTCATGTGCGACGCAAACCTATGAAAGCACCGGTTCGTCGAATGGATACTCTCGATATAGACAATGTCAATAGGACGAAATGGAGACCGAAGATGATACGAAAAGATATGGTTTCCAAAGACCTTAATGAAAGCATATTGTTCGATAGGAGTGAGTGGAGACAGAGAATTCATGTGCTGGACCCGGCATGATTCTCATGTTGGTTCATGTAGCCTATCTCATATGCTTGGGATAAAAGGCTCAGTTGTTGTTATTGTTCCCTTACCCAAATTTGTTGGTGATAAATATACCATAGATCACTAATTAGAGCAAAAACCTTTTCTTGTTTTAAGGAATCAAAATTGCCTATAAGTTAAAAAGAACCTATATGGACACAAGCATTCAGTTGAGGTGGGCCAAATTATGAATATTGTTTTCATAGATGGCCTTTTAAGTTTGAACAAACCAGTTGATTTAACCCAAAAGGCGGGAAAAAGCCCAGCAGGAAGATAAAACACAAGGAAGAAAAAGCATATAGGTCTCAAAAAACCTGGCCCATTTAGTACCAATACTGGCAGGCTCACAAAACCTGCCCAAGTGAGCTGCAACACAAATATTCCGTTTATACACTATATCAGATGTGAAATTAAAACCAAGATTTTGAGAACCGCACAACTAGAGAAAAACCCTAATGCATTTTCTTTAACAATAATTGCAAAAACAAATTAGAATATATACTCATGATTTTTTGTATTTGTATTAGAGCTCAACAAATCTCATAAAATTTGATACATAAGCCATCTAACGTGTGTAGATCATTATGATCGGTATGGATCGGTGAAAAACACGACGTATTGTGTTTTTAAAAAGTGGACCTCAAAATAACAAACGGGATCGGACCTCAAAGGATCAGTTCATATATATATATATATATATATATATATATATATATATATATATATATGAACTGATCCTTAATGCAAATACCCTTATTTAGAGCTTTACCCTTCTCTTTTTTTCTAAAAAAATAGAAAAAATAAGAAAAATCATTAACTCTCAAGCCCTCCACATCATCTTTCACATCTCTCAAGCCCTTGGTCTCATCCCTCCCTTTTTTAAATAAATAAATAAATAAATTCTAGAACCCTCTACATTTCTCTCGCTTTTCTTCTCAAATTTTTTTAAACACGTGCAACGCACATGCATAAATTCTAGTATATATAATGCAAATGGACTCGGTTAGGTTCACCATTCTCCATTTTTAAAAACAAAGAAAAAAGAAGAAAATTTCTCCATTCTTAATGTCCACATCATCAAAAAAGGACAACACAACAATAAAATATTGTTCATTTAAATTCTAAAAATTAAATCCTTAAAAGATAAAATTACTTTCTATACAAAATTTTATCCTAGCATATTTCAATTTTCTAGATTTCTCTTAAAATTAGCTTTTTACTTGAATATCTTTCTTAATTAAAGTTATTCCATGCACATCTAATAAACTATGTAGTATTGTCTTTCTAGAAGTTTCCATAACCTTGTATTTTGCTTTGAATTTTTTATATTATCTTTTAATAATTTTTTGCAATATATTTGATAATTCAAACACGACGCATTACTGACATTCAAATTTATATTTTTTCTGCAAAAACTAACTAAAAAAACTTTGAAGAAACCATTAATTTAACTAAAAGTATGATAATATTGCACCACAATTTCAATTACAAATACCATATAGTTTAGTGAACTAATACGTGCACGTGCAGAAAACTTATATTTATATATATATATATATATATATATATATATATATATATATGAGAATAATGGAGAAAAGAGGCCATAGGAGGAAATTTCCTCCTATGGCGTGGAAAAAATACAACCTCCACTAATTTTTTCGACGATCGGTCCCCATCATCTTCATCGTTATCATCTAAGATGTGGATACACCAAATTTCATGTGATTCTACAACTTTTTCACCGTTGATTTAGCAATGTAAAATATTCTATTGTCGGTAAACCGTTAATTTTGAACCCATTAAATCAACGGTGAAAAGGTTGTGGAATCACATGAAATTTGGTGTACGCACGTCTTAGATGATAACGATGACGATGATGGGTGCCGATCGTCGAAAAAAATGGTGGAGGTTGTATTTTTTCCACGCCATAGGAGGAAATCCCCTCCTATGGCCTCTTTCCTCCATCAATCTCTCTCTCTCTCTCTCTCTCTCTATATATATATATATATATATATGGATCTTGCATTAAGCTCGATTTCGCGTCTAACATTCTCGAACTCGATGGGGACTACGCGATGTGAATGAAAGCTCTAGACTAGGAGAAAAAGAGTGAAGGCAAATGATCAATTAGGGTTAGGTATCCATTTAGAGTAGTGATTTAGCAGTTCACTTATCATAATTGGTATGTAACAACTAGCTAGAGTTTGCTAATAGCTCTTCAAAAAACATAAGTTCAGCCAAAGCAACATCCAATTAGAGGCATGTATTAATTAATTCTACAAAGAAATCTCAAGACAAACTTTCCATTTATAGTATATATACTATATGTAGTTCTTGCACTACAGGAATACATACGCTAATACGAAGGGTAATTCCTGTCGAATTAGGTCTATTTCTACTGGAGCTTTTAAATTTCGACGGATGACCACCGTCGTTTTTAATTTCGTCACTGTAGACCTAAGTCGACCGGTAATACGCGTCGAATTAGACTTATTTAATTCGACGAGAAATACACATCGAATTAGGTCTTATTTCGACGCGTAATATTAGACTTGATTTTATACAAATAAAATATTATTTAAAAATATAATAATAAATTTTTAAATATAATTCGACGGGTGTATGCTGTCAAATTAGACTTAATTTTGACGGGAAATACCCGTCGAATTATATGTAAACAACAGGAAAAAAAATTTCAAAACAGAGAATTTCAATCCCAAATTTCAATCCAAGATTTCAATATTAATTCAATTCCATTTCAAATTCCAATCCAAAGATCTAATATCAATCCCAATCAACAAACAACAGCAACAACAACAACAATACCAATCCAAACCAAAATATATTCCAATATCAATTCCAATACAATCCACTGTACTCCTAAATTTTTTTAACAATCCAATCAAACAACCAATACAATCACATAATTAATAACTCAAATATGTATATGTACATGAAAGAATATTAGACGATACTATACTATGAGGAGGTCGATCACGGGAAGGAAGAAAGTCAAGCATGAGGAAGGCGCGCCATCTTTATCTTCGTTGGGGGGTAAAGCCCCTATGATTAAAAATTTAAAATACATAATTTAGTACATATGATATTTATATATTATTCAGTTGGGCTTATCGAACTTACCAGAGGTATTGGCTCCTTTTGTTGTGCAATCATACGGATAAGACGAAGTCTCTGATTTATGCTAAAACCACTAAATGGATCGCCAGAGGGAACGGGGGCTGATCGGTGTGAAAAACCGCTGATATCCGGCGTCCGCTCAGTCTGAGATCTACCATACGTCGAAGTCCTGGTCCTATACGACGTCTCCGATTCCATGTCGTCTGCCCGACGAAACTTAGGAGGTGGTGCACAATAGGCCTATAAGGAGCGTTATACCGGGTGGGAGAGATCTTGGAGGACACACATTGGACTCTTCCGTGAGTATTCGGTCAATACGACGTGAAAGCCTTATCTGCAACGAACAGTCTTTGCCTGTCATCAACCGGATGTTCCTGCTCCTCTATTTCCTCAATCAGCCCGGCTCTCTTAGCCGCCATCAACTCCTATTTGAAGAAGAAACATATTACTGTAGTTCTAACAGCTACACGATACTATTATGAAATAATTAAGAAATACGGCATTAGTGGAGTCTTACATATTGCTCCCGAGCCGCAACCGATGCAGAGGTGCCATCGTCCAGTATAAATCTGGCCCTGAAGACTTCGATCCGATCAATGGGGTCTCCATCATAGCTTTCTTGCTGTATATTTCATTTAGAAAGTGAACACATAAATTTCTAAGATATATATTGAACGTATTATTATAAAATATTGATTGTCGAAACTTATGTATTAGACGCAAAACTGTTGGGAAATCTTATTCTCTCCCATGTAAATATCTTGCAACTCAACACGGGATGCTTTACCCAACGCGCTCCCCGCCTTTACGTCAAATATTGTTTATTTTTTCTTACAAAAGAATAAAAATGTATCGTGAAAAGACATACTCTAAACTCATCGCTCAAGAAAGGCTTGACCAAGGCACGCCAATAGTCGTTGGACCAATCTAGTTTCGGTTTCATCGCATATATCTCCTCCGGTGTATTAACGGATTCAAGTTTTTTGAAGACCTTGTGCTTATGGCCTCTCCAGTTCTTCGCCATATGCTTAAGCTGCTTATCGTGAGCTTCTCATTCATCGGCAACTGCCTCGAGACCCTATTTTCCACACCACCGGAAGCTAAACCGTCTATGCAAAATAGGATAATTCATCATCATATGGGTAGACGTATTTAAACAAATCAAAATACAGTTTAGTATTGAATAGTATAAACAAATCTCACCATGACCTCCCCTACAACAATGTTTTCCTCTTGAACCATCACCGGGCTTTCTTACTCAAGGGCCATCCAATCTCTATCGTCGTCCTCGATGACATGAGGCATGCGTCCTTCCCATTCACTATAGAAGACATCATCTTCTTCACGCCAGTACGACCCCCATGAAAAAGGTCCCTTGTATATGAAAGATATGCAATCGGCTTGTCGGGGGCATTTGACATCCTCTTCCAGATGTCATTAGCCCGGATGGGTCCTCTTACACCCGGTGACTGTGACTGGGAAGGTTGTCCCTCATCCCCCATATTCCGATCGATCCTATTATCACCTGACATATCTAAAACAACTTCACGATATATAGTTCAATATGTTAGAGAACAAAATAATAGTGAAAATTAATGAAGTGCAATGGTAAAATGTAAATTATACATTATTTAAGCAGATGAAATTTAGAACAGATCACAAAACAATAATACAGAAAAGAATATCATGCAGGAGCAACAAATATGTAAGTTTCACGTTACTTAAGTTAGTTGAGATGACAGAGAAAAAAATACTACAAAGAATATCATAAAGATGAAATAAATTGTAAATTTCATATTACTTACGTTAGGATAATTAACAAAGCAATAATCTCTAGAAAGTGAATATCATACAAGAGCGAGTTAAATATCAAGATTACACCGAAATGGTTTATAAAAGAACGAAAATCAATACCAGAATTTCTATTTCAAGTCTTAGACTTCTGCTTCTACGACCGTCGATATCACATCAGAGACTATTTCCGACTTTATGTCCGTCTTTGATAAACTGTTGTTATCGAATTCGAGAGGAATATCATCAGCTTCGATAACCAGGGTTGTAGGACAACTAATTTCGCTTACAACATCACTTTCACCCATGTTATAATAGTCTCGTGAATTCGTCACGATAGCCATTCCACTAGGCATCCCTAAGGTTTGCGATGTAAAAGTATTGGCGGGTTTGACTGGCGAGGATATAAGACTCTTCCCAAAAGCGAGTTTCGATGAATTGAGTAAAAATAAGCCATTTACAACTTTGAATGTAGCATGTCGATAAGGATATCGTACCACAAACACTTAAACAGGACAACCGTTTGTTCTGGATAACACACCCGAACTATTTTCTTCAGCACTCCGTAATAGCCCAATTTTTCCGTGGTTGGATTTGAATCTCTAGAAGATGAATATCCAGTAATGATGGATGTCACACAGAAGCCACAATTATGAAACTTTTTTATTTTTATCTCATTTTCTGGTGTGAAATCTAAACCCATTAACAACGTAACCGGAGAGGTACTCTACTTGTTCATCTGGACCATACGCTACTGCTTTTACGTCTTTTGTTACAATTTTATCATTGGTATCTCTTTCAACCCATTAATATAAAGCTGATTCATTTGTGTGTTTATATATCAACATGAGTTATAACTAGGTTTTTATAGTTTAAAACTTGCAATTGTTTTCAACTAAGCAGGAAATTATTTATGTCGCTCCTTATCGTTATTCCATTGCCGAGGTCGTTTGGACGATAGAAATAACCTCTGTAGTCTTTTCTTAATAGAAAAAAGCGCAACACCTTCACCAGTTTGGGAATTGACTCTTCGTCCCCCGGGGGATTTTTAAGTAAGATCTGAAAGTTCTTAACGCCCTCGCCGCTAACTTACGGCTAATGCGGAATTCAAAAACGAAAATTTTGATGGCACTAGAAATTTATACCCAAGAATCTAAACCATACACCTAAATTAGCAAACATAAAAAGATAGAAATCACAATATCTTCATTTTCTCCAATTAGGTTGGATTCTAGCATACTCTCAAGAGGCTCGGATCGCGCTTGTAAGTCGGTCTTCCTACGCCGAAGCTGATCCACCCGAGAGAACCAAGTTCAAACTTCAACTTCATCAATGAATTAACTAAAGATCCTAAATTGCTAATATAGAAATGCTTAGTGATGTGTGTGAGTGTTCTAACATTTTTCTTTTTCTTTATCTTCATAATTCTCAACTCATAAAAGGGTTGAAAATGATGATGATGAAGAAGGAGCCATGGAAGAGAGAGAAGCTAAATGGTAGAATGAATAAACTTATCACCAATTCAAGCATGCTTCATTTTGTTTTGTTAAAAGAATTTTCTCCTACAACCATGCATGAATAGTGTGTGCAAATGAATATATAATTTATTTGCCCATACCCACCTCTATTTCTTTCTTCCACCCCGTTTCTTAATTTCTTTAAAAAGAAATAAAACCTAGAAATGAGGCGTTCTCCTTCTAAAAGCATTCTTGTATAAATACAAGAATATGTCCCTATAAATACATACCCGTATTCGTTTCAAAATACGAATACCCAAGAGATAGAAAGACACAATGAACAGAATACTAGAATATATATATTAAAATATATATATTTAAATTATTAAATCAAAACTTGATTTAATAATCCGGCTGTAGGGTGTTTTTCGTCACCTTATTGAGATGGGAATACGCGTCGCTTGTCAGGTGCATTACAGATTCCCCCTGCCTAGGGTAGGCTGGGGTTTATTGATTGTGGGGATCCGAATCTACGGAGGACATGTTTTGGGTGTGGAGTACATGGAAAATGAGGGGTGAGGAGCGTCTTAAAGACGCGTGCATGGCACGTGGGCGCTGGAAGCCCGCGGGTCACGTGCCTGGCGCGTGGGCGCTGGGCGCCCGCGGGTCTCGTGCCCTGCATGCGACCGCTGGACGCTGGGAGCCCGCGGGTCACGTGCCCTGCACACGACCGTGGATCCCGTGAGGCGCACATGGGCATTAAGCGCCCGGGGGTCACGTGCCCTGCACGTGACCGTTGGGCGTCCACGGGTCACGCGCACGGCACGCGACCACTGGAAACACCAGCGGAAAAGGGGCTTAGCCCCTGGGCTGGGAGTTGAACTCCCAAGGGGATTTGGAGTTGAACTCCTAACAGAGATTATGTATAGATTTGGAGTTAAACTCCTAAAAAGGATTTTGTTTATGGAGTTAAACTCCAACAGATATTCAATGGAGTTAAACTCCTAGAAATCTTTGAAGATAGTCAGAGGGGACCCCTTTATTCTCCCTTTTAGTCCTGGATCTTCTTTTGAGCCTTGGATCTTCCCGAAATGGGATTTTTGGAAAAGGGTCTCGTTCTTCCTCCTCTCCGTTAGCTGAATCTTGAAGAAAAAGAGGGGTGAAAATAAAAAATCTCTCCCTTTTGGGGATTTGATGAAAGATCTGAGTTCCCCTTTAAGGGTTTTATGGTGAAAAACAGTTTCGTTTTGGAAAAAGAGGGATTGAACTCTTAATTTAATTCAAAAAAAGAAAAAAGGTTTAGAACCTTGGGGAAGGAGAAGGAGACACAAACCCTGGAATTTGAGAGAATGAAAAGTCTTGTTGATTTTTTTCAGCATGTTTGCCTTTACAGGCTACACACTTTACATATAACCCCTTGAGTTTTTTCTAATGGCACTTGTGCCATCCTATGCCTTATGTGCTTATCTCTTTTTGCATATAAGCCATGGGGTTTACAAAATTTTAGCTTTTTGCCTATTTTACATACATTTATTTCAATATATATATATATAAAGAATTACATTAAACCAATTTATGGCTTCATTCCTTTTGTCATGGAGTTGGTCCTTTTGACTTGGGCTTGGGCCTACTTGGCCTAGGGTTGACTTTGATTTTGACTTGGTCAACCTGGGTGTAATTTTTTGACCCCAACAAAGTGCCCCTCCATCAATACATACATACCACATATATGGGCCGTGTTCATGAAAATGATGGATCTTTTTTCGCGTGGAGGTTGACTTGATTTGGCTCCCGTTTTGACGACGTGGAGGTCAATGCTGCACTTTTCGGGACGTGGACGGTCGGTGCTGCCATTTTTGTGACTTGGACGGTCGGTGCTGCCCTTTTTGAGATTTGGACGGTCGGTGCTGCCCTTTTTGAGATTTGGACGGTCGGTGCTGCCCTTTTAGCGACTTGGACGGTCGGTGCTGCCCTTTTAGCGACTTGGACGATCGGTGTTGCCCTTTTTGAGACTTGGATGGTCGGTGCTGCCCTTTTAGTGACTTGGACTGTCGGTGCTGCCCTTTTAGCGACTTGTGTTGGCTATAGTTGTAGGGTTCCTAAGCATACTAAGGAGGTCTCACAAGGCATCAACCATGCTAAACAAAAATTTTCTAGGTGCCGAACAATCCTTAGCAAGATCGTTAACTAGATGTATAGGAGAAAAGTAAGCAAGCAAACGACTTTGCTACTAAGTGAAAGGGATTACAACCTTTGTAGATCCGGTCCACCACTTCTTTAGCTCCGTGTTGACGTCCCTCCGCTGCGATCATCGAATCCCGGACTCTAGAAATGGTTTCGTCGGAGAAATGATCGGGCTAGGTCATTGACTTCGAGGCCGAAGATGATCTACGTCGGGGAGACTCAAACTCAAGCTATTCCTTCACTCGGTCGAAAACTTTGCGAAGAGAACACCCTATACTACATGGCAAGTGGTAGAGGATGAAGAAATAGGAAGTGGGTTCACTTTAGAATTGGATTTCTCACTCTTTTTCTCATGATGCCATTGGAGCTAGCAAGCTTTTTCAAGCTTGATGAAGATGAAGAAGAAGAAAGAATATCATATGAATAATATCCAAAGTGAAACTTATCCAAATGAATGATGGCACCATGGTTGAGTTAAGCCCTCATGCTTAACTCATGTAGAGAATTAACCATAGCATAAGGTTAAGGGTTGGGTTAGCTAATATCTTGAACAAATGACAAAAGAGTTGACTTTGTCAATGTTCATCAAGCTTCATGAAACTTGATAACTTTGACCAAAGTCACTCTCTTTTGTTATTTGTTTAGGAAAACAGTAAACCCTAATTCAACCTTGATATGGTTCAAGTCTCATACACACAACTTGTTTGTATCATCAAGCATGATACAAACATGTACACTTGCATATATCACATATAAACAATGTACACTTTCAAGTGAGAAAATCAATCTTAAGTGAACCAATACTAGTTAATGTAAAGTAATATATCAAATATATAATTATACATTAAATCATTAAATCAACACTTGATTTAACGATCCGGTCATATCGCATATAACCGACTAATATCAATAGTAACAACTTATCGAATCAACACTTGATCCGATAACCCGGCTATATCGCATACAACCGATCAATGTCACAAATCGCGAGAATAGAATACAATATCACATACTGGTATTATTCTCGGTCCCGCACATATCTCATATGCGCTCCTATTTCGTTTCGCTTGAGCCAGGAAATCCCTGTGTAGGACTCTAAAGACTCGTCAATACGCCGGCAGCAGGTGATGATCATATCAAACACCCACAAGCCGCAAGCGGTCTGCTAAACGTAACGGCCACCCGGGTATTGAGCGATCAGAAGATCAACGAGCAAGCCCGCTCACACTCTAGTGAATCCAACGAGTAACACTACCGTACAGTCCGGTCTGTTCGTCTGATATGTCGCATATCTCGTCTAGGGGTGGTAAACGTCAGACCCCAATAACTCGATAAGTCATGTCGATATGAGGCTCATAACGGGTCGAGAAACTACTGGTAACACTTACCAGTAAATCCTAAAAGCTGCCTTGGCCAAGGACTTCCTGTTATAGCCAATCGAGCACTGCGCAACATCAACTCCCTATACCGGGAGAGACGAAACCCCTCCTATCGCTTATTGCCTCCATATGATTCGGGACTGTACCCAAAAGCCACCTTTTTGCATGCCCTCTTGGACGTGGTATGATGGAAATCAAAGCACAGTGGGAATCACACAAGACTCTATGACGATCTCGGGTCTACAGACTAACCTGTACCAGTGTCACCAGAGAACTGCCATCTGACGTAAGGTATAATACCATCTGGGAGTTCTCGGCGAGTCCGTCCAGTGTACCCAGTCTCTACTGAGCACCCGTATATCATCTCTGATGTCAAACACCAATGGATATGGGATCATCCATCGCCCATCTGTATGGATCGAGAAGCTACACGCTAGTCTACTCTGGTATATCGATGCCCCGTCTCGATACACCCACGACTAGGGACTTTGAAGGATGTACTTATGGACTACCATGTCCCCACTAGTATGATCCGCATCATAGTCTAGGTAGTCAAGTACACATCCTAAGGGCTTTATCAACATGTAACAGAGAGACAATCAGTGTACACGTCAAGGTAAAGAGTAACCAGATAGCATACTATCATATTGAGCAAGAAAGTCATCCCTATATATGTCCAAGCATCCACTACAATATACATCCCATGTATAGTAATGGCCTCTAGGGCATACATATAACTAACAATCTCTCACTTGCAGTAGGGCCATCTGATAGTAGTGGTTGTAGTATCTCATACTCAACCATCCCATAAAATTCTCTTTCTGGGAAAAGGCCTTTCGTGAGTGGATCCGCCGTGTTGTCCTCTGAGTCTACTCTCCTAATCTCGATCCCCTGGAGATCAACCATCTCCACGATCAGGCGATACTGCCTAAGAATATGTCTGGATCACTGATAGGATGGACATTCCTTGGCATAAGCCACAACTCCATTGTCACACAATGGGAGGAACGAAGTTCATCTCATGAACTAATATACACCCAGACTTCCTCTTTGGTAGTATCATTGGTAACGATGTATCTTACCTTTAATCGTCTAGTATGTCACGGTATCAAGCTTGGAACTCTTCTAACATACCGTCCCTACACTGAGGGTAAAGACAATGCCTGCGACTGACATTCAGTCGTCTTTATCACTCTGGAACCTTTCCAGTGATTCTCCCTAGGATCGATTGATACCAACCCACTACAACTTGTGAGTATCCTAACATCCATTTAAATCTATCTCATAGATCCAAAAATAAGGATTTAGGAGGTATCACTTTTATCCTATATGGAGAACCTTTGTGATAAGCGGAGATTGACCGAGCGTAGCATAGGAAACTTCTTCCCTATCAAGAGTATGTCATCCACGTACTCTACGAGGATCACTACCATACTCTCTACTACCTTTTTTGTATATACAAGGTTCATCAACCATTTTAATGATGTCAAACTCTTTGACTAACTCATCAAAATAGATGTTCCAACTCCGCGATGCCTACTTTATCACATAAAACATCTTGCACACGTTTCCGCTGCTCCCACTGTCTACGAAGCCCTCTGACTGTATACTTATAGACGCTTTCTTCCAAATCATCATTTAGAAAAGCAGTCATGACACCCAACCACCAGATATCGTAGTCATGGTATGTAGCCGTGGTAAGTAGGATCTGGATGGACTTAAGCATAGGCCCCAGAAAAGGTTTCATCATTAGCCACAAGTGGTCTATTATGCAAACCTTTAACGAGTCTAGATTTGAAAGTCTCAACTTTTCCATGTACACCAAGTAATCTTCTCAAGATATACTTGCTCCTGATGGGGATTTAACCCTTCAGATAAAGCAACTAAAGTCCATACTTTGTTGGTGTATAAGGATTCCATCTCAGATCGATAAGCATCCAGCCATTCTTACAGAGTCCTACTCCTGATGGCCAGCCCGAAACTAGTTGGGTCATCATCTCATGATGCAATCCTCGCTCCCACTGTCATAGAGAAACTGAAGTATCTCTCAAGTGGGAGAGGAACCCTACTAGATCGGCGGAGAGGCTGAGGTTCGTTGGTTGCTATTGAATCCTTTGGTTCTACCGAATCATCTGCTTCAGTTTGTATAGCTGGAACTTTTCCAGATCTATGTAACTGACCTTGCCTCGAGCTTGTCCGGATTTTGCTTTTAGACATAGGCCGGACAACCCCAAATCTTAACTGACTTAAGAGATGGGCTCTTCCCTTTCCATATCTCATATGAAATGGTAGGCATCTGATTTGATCGGAACCCTATTCAATAGGTATGCAACTTCATAAGTGCATAACCCCCTAAAAGGAAATAGGAAACTCAGTAGTACTCATCATAGAGCACACCATATCACATAGGGTGTTATTGCTCCGCCCCGATATACCATCGTGCTATGGTGTATTCGGAGGAGTAATGCTGAGAGAGAATCTTATTCTCCTTTAGAATTGTCCAGGATTTCCGTGCTCAAGTATTCTCCTCCTTGATCTCATCAAAGAACATAATACTTATACCCGTATTTAGGTTCTCTACTTCTAACTTATATTCTATGAATATCTCAAAAGGTTCGGACTTGTGTTTCAACAGGAACATATGTCTGAATCTTGAGAGATTATCAGAAAATGTAATGAAGTACAAAGAACCGATCTTGGCATGTGTAGACAGGGGACCTTCATACATCAGCATCTATCAATCCCAAGAGTTTACTAACTCTTTCTCTGTTTCCAATAAACAGAGCTATGGTCATCTAATCTTTGTGACATGAATGGCAAGTTTTCACAAGATGTAAATTCAAACAGATTTAAATATGCATCTTTGTGCAACTTAGCTAGTCGGATCACATTGATATGACCTAGTCTACAATACCTCAAGAAGGATCCGTTCATTTCTGAACTCTTCCTCTTTTGTGTGTTCCGTATACTTAGAACTGTAGTTTGATTTAGAGCATCAATGCTTTTAGATAACGTGCCTGAACCGATCAACTTTTGATATAGGAAATGTTCAAAACATTATCCAACAATACAAAATTATATCCTTCTTTATCTAAATAAAGAGACTGATATGATTTTTTATATCAGGTTCGGTATCTAATAGCATTTGTTCAGAATCAATGTATTCTGGTAATACAGGGTGACAGTGACCAACAGACTTGGCTGCAACACTTGCACCGTTTTCTGCCTCATGAAACTTATCACCCGTTCTCAGTTCTTTACCTTTCTGTAGCCCATGTAATATATTACATATACGGGATCCTGATGCGGTATCACATACCCAGGACGTAAAGGACATTTGAGAAACAGTTCTCTGTAATGAACACACCCGAAGGAGATGCATCATATGCACTTTCTTCGTTTGGGCGGTACGGGAATTCTGGTAATCCCCTAATTCCTGCTCTGTCTTATAACATTTATAAGTTGGAGCGGGACCAACGTTTCCCAGCTCAGTATAACAAGCGGGTTCGTCAATATATCCGTTTTATTATCTTGATTAAGGCGTGACATGGTCGCTACCAGGAGAGAGAGAGAAGAAAACATTCTGCGTCCGCTCTTGCAAGATCAGATTGGTTATTATTTTATCTAATCAGGATGGCTTCCACTGTTTTTATCAAATCTTCCTTCAAACCCTAAAAGGAAAGACTAGCCGGGATTAATTACACGCTACAAGTTCGCCAATATTTCAGTCAGGCCAGTGTCGGTACTTTGAGGGAGGTGCCCCGTGCTTTCGCACGGACCTAATTAATGTAAACCTCGTTTTCCCAGAGGCATAACCCCGTTGACACCTTTCTAGACACCTACTTGATCGGCTAATTGTAATGTGTAAAACTCTCCCAGGAGTAACAATTACTCGCAGTGGGTATCAGGATCCAACTATCTCATAGAAGGTATGCAATCTCATTGCAAATTTCAACACTTGAAATTCCCGATAATATTTTGCCCCTAGCACCTATCACCTTGGCTAAGGTCAACAAATCATAAGCACTAGTCAAGTTCTACCCGTCATTTCGTGATTAATTAGAACCACCCACATGACCCTTGGCTAAGATCAACAAAGCCACATGACTGTTCTAACTAATCGCATCATATGCGGTGTAGGAAGACATCACTTAGCTACCGTACACTACGCCTCGGCTAAGGTCGACAAACGTAGCACGAATACTAAGTACTCTACTTCCTAAAATGACGGAGGGCTACGACAGGTTTTTCTGAAAACCTTTTGCGTAATGAACTTGATATCGTTGTAGAATCAAATGATTTTAAATGGAGTGTTTTTTAGGCTTTTCTAGTTTTGCTAAAGGGGTCACTCCCGGTGAAGGGATCGTCGGCCCTTTCCTCGTCGAATGAGGTGCAGGATATATCATATACATCACTGTGCAAAGCAGAAACTATAGAAGCAATCAAAAGACAAACCGAGAGTTGTAGCATCTGCCAGTTATTGCTAAAGGAGTCACTCCCGGTGAAGGGATCTCGGTCCTTTCCTTATTGAATAAGGTGCAGGATGTTCTACAAGGAACACCGCGATGCAAAGCAAGAACTGTAGCTACCTGTTTTTGAAAATTCGATTCCACAACATCTTTAGGTTTCTTTTCTTTCATTAATCATATTAATGAAGTCCCATCATTTAAGTACCTAATCATCACAGATAAATACGACGTACACTTATGCCATCCGCATTCGCCTCGATGTCCTCTCGTGCACCGTTAGGTAAGGTAACTAACGGCAGAGCAGGGCAGGGCTAGCGCGGGTGTAAAACATAAGTAACGTCTATATAATATATCATGTATACTATATACTGTATCTATCACAGAACATTACATGATCACATCACAGATATCGCAGCAGAAGAATCATATGAAATATTGGATATACTAGGACGTCCGTGTTTTCAATACGAGCCAGTATAAAACACGGATTCCACGGTCGTGATGAATAGCCAAACCCACACCCCTAGACCCCTACGAGAGCGTCAAGAAACCCTGCCAATTCTAGAGTTAGGAGACCCGGACTCGACTCCTCGAGTTGGTCTCCCACTGGACTCCAGAACCCGGTTACTTGTGCTCTCCTCCTTGGGTCTATCCTAGTGCGGAAAAGTAAATAATATACAATGGGTGACATCTTCCGCTACCTGGAAGTGCCCCAATAAAAGAATATTACATATAAGTTAATTTTACATGAATGAAAATAAAAACTCTTATCTCACATAAAAACCCCCGGCTATTCATAACGCGACGATCCAATATAACATATCCAGCAACACATAACATCACATGTCATCAACGTAAGTAAATGTGCGCACCCCAATTGTTGTTGACATATAGCAACGAAACCGGCGATATCACATATTACACTTACGGTCACAGAAAAGAAAGTGTAAAACTACAACAGTTGGAATCCGCAACCTCTTTAGACATCGTATGCCTAATCAAATGAATTCCTTAGACATCACATGCCTAACAATTATAAACCCCGCATTTTAGTCTCTATATCGAAAACACTTTTCAATATTTAGTCGGGCAATTCAACAAGATTCCCGATAAACTGATCGAATGCTCGTCGCAAACTTTAGTAGACGGCCGCACCCCCGATACCGTCGACGAAGTGCACCAAGGCGGAACACCGCTATCGCGAGCACCCGAACGGATGCTTTCGGCGACGGGGTTCTCCTACAGTCACTTGGTCGGGGCTATGGGGTGTAGCTGCCTATTAAGTTTACCCGGCGAGTATCCGCGTATGCTACGTGATTGCGACGGACTTTTGATCACATCAAAATTCCGTGGCAACCGATCAAGTGAGACTAAAGTGCTATATTTATAACATTCATATTAGTTATCTCATAACTATTTGTGAATTCCAAATATTGTATCACATTCCAGATAAACAGAAAATATTAAACTTTCCGATCGAACAATCAAACACCCAAGTTTTCCCGAAACAAATCAACACATGAAATAGGTTTAAAAACATCCAGTTCATGCCTCAGTACCAACGGTCCAGCCGTAGAAGGGTCAAGCCAACGCCTCACATGTGGCACGCCGTACTGCCCCAAACCCTAAGGTTCAAAGAGCAGTTCAAGACGGTCACATAATCGAGTTAAGGTTTGTTGTCTTCTAGAGGGTCCATCGCGTTACTTGCACTACTCAGAACGTCTTTAAACCATGGAAAGATCCAACACTTGGAAATTTCCCGACAGGGGAAAAAGTGGGTATTTATATCCGGTCGAACTTTTTAACATATTCTAAAATTATCCGGAAAAAAAATTATAGACAAAGCTAAACAATCCGATCGAATCATCGATTCCCCAAAGCAACCCAGAAAACTCAACTCTTGAGCAAACTTTAAAAATTCCCATAAAATACAGCACTCAATATAGGATATTACTGTGCAAAGCACGTGCGAAGAACCAACTTGTTGGCTGCGGAACCGCCGCACATTGCTTGTGTGGGGCCGCGGTTCCGCGCTGCTTTGGTGGACTTATGCTCACGTGCTTCACAGTAACTCTTACAATACCCTGCTGTATTTTTTGGATATTTTTAATTTTGAAAAATCCTCATTTTCAGAAAATGTCCAGAGAGGGTTAAAAGTTAGGGTTTCGGGGTTCGATCGGATTTCTAACATCGTCTACACTTCGCCTAAAGCTCTAGCTAGGCTTTGATACCACTGTAGGGTTCCTAGGCACACTAAGGAGGTCTCACAAGGCATCAACCATGGCAAACAAAATTTTTCTAGGTGCCGAACAACCCTTAGCAAGATCGTTAACTAGATGTAAAGGCGAAAAGTAAGCAAGCAAACGACTTTGCTACTAAGTGAAAGGGATTACAACCTTTGTAGATCCGGTCCACCACTTCTTTAGCTCCGTGTTGACGTCCCTCCGCTGCGATCATCGAATCCCGGACTCTTGAAATGGTTTCGTCGGAGAAATGATCGGGCTAGGTCATTGACTTCGAGGCCGAAGATGATCTACGTCGGGGAGACTCAAACTCAAGCTATTCCTTCACTCGGTCGAAAACTTTGCGAAGAGAACACCCTATACTACATGGCAAGTGGTAGAGGATGAAGAAATAGGAAGTGGGTTCACTTTAGAATTGGATTTCTCACTCTTTTTCTCATGATGCCATTGGAGCTAGCAAGCTTTTTCAAGCTTGATGAAGATGAAGAAGAAGAAAGAATATCATATGAATAATATCCAAAGTGAAACTTATCCAAATGAATGATGGCACCATGGTTGAGTTAAGCCCTCATGCTTAACTCATGTAGAGAATTAACCATAGCATAAGGTTAAGGGTTGGGTTAGCTAATATCTTGAACAAATGACAAAAGAGTTGACTTTGTCAATGTTCATCAAGCTTCATGAAGCTTGATAACTTTGACCAAAGTCACTCTCTTTTGTTATTTGTTTAGGAAAATAGTAAACCCTAATTCAACCTTGATATGGTTCAAGTCTCATACACACAACTTGTTTGTATCATCAAGCATGATACAAACATGTACACTTGCATATATCACATATAAACAATGTACACTTTCAAGTGAGAAAATCAATCTTAAGTGAACCAATACTAGTTAATGTAAAGTAATATATCAAATATATAATTATACATTAAATCATTAAATCAACACTTGATTTAACGATCCGGTCATATCGCATATAACCAACTAATATCAATAGTAACAACTTATCGAAACAACACTTGATCCGATAACCCGGCTATATCGCATACAACCGATCAATGTCACAAATCGCGAGAATAGAATACAGTATCACATACTGGTATTATTCTCGGTCCCGCACATATCTCATATGCGCTCCTATTTCGTTTCGCTTGAGCCAGGAAACCCCTGTGTAGGACTCTAAAGACTCGTCAATACGCCGGCAGCAGGTGATGATCATATCAAACACCCACAAGCCGCAAGCGGTCTGCTAAACGTAACGGCCACCCGGGTATTGAGCGATCAGAAGATCAACGAGCAAGCCTGCTCACACTCCAGTGAATCCAACGAGTAACACTACCGTACAGTCCGGTCTGTTCGTCTGATATGTCGCATATCTCGTCTAGGGGTGGTAAACGTCAGACCCCAATAACTCGATAAGTCATGTCGATATGAGGCTCATAACGGGTCGAGAAACTACTGGTAACACTTACCAGTAAATCCCAAAAGCTGCCTTGGCCAAGGACTTCCTGTTATAGCCAATCGAGCACTGCGCAACATCAACTCCCTATACCGGGAGAGACGAAACCCCTCCTATCGCTCATTGCCTCCATGTGATTCGGGACAGTACCCAAAAGCCACCTTTTTGCACGCCCTCTTGGACGTGGTATGATGGAAATCAAAGCATAGTGGGAATCACACAAGACTCTATGACGATCTCGGGTCTACAGACTAACCTGTACCAGTGTCACCAAAGAACTGCCATCTGACGTAAGGTATAATACCATCTGGGAGTTCTCGGTGAGTACGTCCAGTGTACCCAGTCTCTACTGAGCACCCGTATATCATCTCTGATGTCAAACACCAATGGATATGGGATCATCCATTGCCCATCTGTATGGGTCGAGAAGCTACACGCTAGTCTACTCTGGTATATCGATGCCCCGTCTCGATACACCCACGACTAGGGACTTTGAAGGATGTACTTATGGACTACCATGTCTGATCCGCATCATAGACCAGGTAGTCAAGTACACATCTTATGGGCTTAACCAACATGTAACAGAGAGACAATCAGTGTACACGTCAAGGTAAAGAGTAACCAGATAGCATAATATCATATCGAGCAAGAAAGTCATCCCTATATATGTCCAAGCATCCACTACAATATACATCCCATGTATAGTAATGGCCTCTAGGGCATACATATAACTAACAATAGTGCCCTCAAGTCAATTATCGTAGTCACAGGAAGGTGATTATGATGATTGAGGGAGGACATATACCGGTAGAACAGTCTTACTCGAGATGATAGTACGCTATCTGGTTTGTCTTTATCATCACTATTACATATTGATAGAGCCCATAGGATTCTTACTTGACTACCAGTATTATGATAGCGATCATATATGTGGGAGCTGGGGGTCTATAAGCACATCCTTAAATGTCCCTAGTCGTGGGAGTATCGAGACTGGGCATCGATACTCTAGTGTAGACTAGTGTATACTTATCCAGACCCTGACGAGGGGCGGTGGCCGGTCTCACAAGCCATCGGTGTCAGTTGTTCACCTAAGATAATATACATGTGCTCATTGAGTTATGAGTACACTGGACGGACTCGCCGGGAACATGCTAGTTGGTATTATACCTATTGTCATATAGCAGTTCCCTGGTGATATGTGTACAGGTTAATCTGTCGACCTGAGATCGTCATTTGTCTCGTGTGAGTTCCTACCATGCTTTGATTACTACCCTACCACGGCTCAAAGGAGTCGTGCAAACAGGTTTTAGTTGGGTACATTCCCGAGTCACATGGAGGCAGTGAACGGATCGTCGGGGATTCGTCTCTCCCGGTATTTGGGGTTGATATCGCGCGGAGCACGGGTGGCCATCACCAGAAATCCTCGGCCGGGGTATATGAGAATTACCGATCCAGGATCGATAGTTTCTCAGGTGGTGATGGGTTTCATACCGACACAAATTATCGCGTTGTTAGAGGTCTGACTTTATCCACCCCTAGACTCGTGAAACGTTTTAGAAATCGTTTTGCGAATTTTTCCGTTTTAGGGCAAAATTGTCGGTATTTTCCGTTTTAACCCGATTTCGATCAAACTTCCGTAGAAACTTACCGGCACCTTTTTTTAGCTAAAATAATGCTTGTGCGCGAACTTTAGGGGTAATTGGGAGGTTTTGGTTCAGAGAGAATTTTTCCCAAATAAAATATTATTTTAAGCGGTATTTTGTGCACGTAAATCGGGAAATTTCTTTTCTTAAGAATAAATTTATTTTTTTTGTCACTAGAATATTTTGGAAACTTCTTTTTAAATATCTAGATATTTTTTTGAGTGCAAAATGTTTTATTTTTTAAAATGTGTAAAGGTGGCAAGTGCATTTATTAAGCATTTATTACTCTTTTTCCTAGCAATTTCTTCACAAAAAATTCACAAAAATACCCCCCTCACCCCCTTGGCCGGCCTTTCCCTTCCCCTTGCTACCCTCCATCATTCCCACTCTTTTTCAACTCATTTTGCATCAAATAAATCATGAAAAATCCAAATAAAATCACAAAAATTCAAATATAATCATTTTCCTTCATTTCCTTCACTAATTCTTCTTGGATCTTCAACAAAGCATGGTTTTTTGATGCTATGATGTGAGATTAAATTCATTTTGGTGTTCTTGGGGAGGTATAATTCTTACCTTAATTCTTTTATATTTTCTTTAATCTTATTCTAGCTAATTTAGTTAGCTAATTATGTGTTTAGTTTAGTTTTTAAATTATGATTAATTCATTTATATTTGGTTTAAGAAATTCAAGTTAGGCTTAAATTTTGTTAAGTGTTTAGTATTCATTTGAAGTGTTAATTTGTGTTTTGGAGAAGATTTACCTAGTAGAAAATGTTAATTTTTGCTAATGAACACTTTGTTTAATTATGCAATTAGCTTACTAGGTTTTTGCTAAAACATAATTAGCGAGTGTTAAAAATATAGGAATGGTTTAGATAGCTTATTTAAGCTATTATAAGATATTTGTAATCGCTAGATATGCGTTAGCTTGAAACTAGTGCGAAATATTGCTATAAGCTGCTTACTAGATTTCGGGGTTTTTCCGACGTGGGTTCGATTGGTCGTTGTGAGGTTATATCTATTGTATTCCTCGTAATTCTTGTGTTGTGTTGCGCGATTGGGACGATCGGGGTCCAGACTTAGTGTTTTGTAGTTTAGCGACCCCAATTAGGGTTTTTGGCCGGTATCGTGCGCGATAGATGCGCTAAGCGCGCAGTGTAATTTTCAGGGCGTTATTCTTGCGTTTCGATGTCTTTTCATCGATGTAGAATATTTGCTTATGTGATGTGTTTGTGAAATTTTAGGTTCGCAAGCGGGGACTTCGGACGCTACGACAAGGGAAAACAGATGGTAGGCTTCAATTAGCCAGGAGCGTTGGTGAGTAGATTTAACATCTACAGGGGAATCGCCTTCATGGCGTTGTGCGTCTGGGCTAGAGATGTTATTTCTGTCGCATTTTCTATGTCATATTTAGAATTGCGCATTTACCCTATTACTTGGATATTGTTGTGCTTGGACTAGTATCCTTAGGACACTGCACATATTATTGACGATTCATGTTGCACGAGCACTGATTGTATGCTACACACACCGTCAATAATTGCCATGTCACGCACAACCCACATATAGAAATGCTATTGTTGGTTAGGAACATTGAGACAATGATTCATATTTCTTATCGCATATGACATTTAGCATACCTGTATATCCACATGCTTACACATATGCCTTCACATACTTACATGTTAGATACCTGTATACCTATAGAGTATCGTACCATTAGTGATAGGTACATACACACTTTATGTCATAGCTACAGGTATACCTTGCACACATTTTTCACTTATACCCATGGGGTATACTATATCATTACTCATAGATAGATACATATATCTTGCTATACCTTTATCTTTTCACATACATCTGGTTATAGCTACATGTTTACCTTTACTTGACATTATTTAGAATTGGAGAAAATAGAAACCGCATGATTTTTATATTAACTTGTTGCAGTTAATTAGCGGCTTTTCCTTATATGCTTACATTTCAGTTTTATGTTGCATATATTATATTAATGTATTTTCGCATTGTGATATGGATTTTTCATGATGTTTTCTGGATTTGGGGACCGTGGTAGTTTTATGAAGTTATGCATTATTTGAAAAACCCGGTTTCACTTGATATGATATTTCAGCAGCCACCATGAGATTTATCGGTTCTGATATATATATACCCCACGCGAGGAAAGGTGGGGTCCGTGTGCGGGTACATGGTGGGGCCCGGAGGTACCCCGGGGCAAGAGTCGTGGAGTAGACGATGAGTTAGTGGGGCAACCATACCATCCGGTGACATTACCTATGACTCGGCGGTTATCATGTGGATACCGATGGGAGTCATGTAAGTATAAATACGTCGAGAGGCGAGGGTCAGAGCTAGGCACTCGAGCTTTCGGGATAGCGTATGATACGTACCTATCAGGGTGCCAGTCATGGTGACAGCACCTGACAGACCTGCATTTCTGTGTCGATACTTGACACATTGGTTTCATGATATTTTTTTTTACTCATTTGTATATATAACAGGGGTTTAGGCCGCTGTTATATATGCCCTTACACCAATATTAGTGGAATGGGACGCTAATATATCTGTATTGACATTAAATTATATACATCATCATATTTATTCATGCAAATATATTTAGGATGTTAGATTTTTACTTGATAATTTGATTTGGGATATAGGTGATTCATTTGATATTGGATACAGGATATTTATGAGATTGCTGATTTGTACATTCAGGATATATGAGATTTATTCGATATTGTACATTCAGGATTTGTGAGATTTATATGATATGAGAGCCAATTTGGGGGCTGATTTGAGGATTTGGGATTTGGATTTGTCTTGATGGATTGTGATCCTACTACGATGTCAGGATTCCGTGGAAATGACATATTTCATTCCATACTCCACATTTATTGTTTATGCACTGCTTCATATATTAGTAGTACCTGTTAGAGTACCTTTCATGACTGTTGCATTTACATACCTTTATTTATATGCATTGCTTCATGTATTAGTTGTACCTGCTAGTGTACCTTTCATGATTATTGCATTCTTATGACTTTTTATTGCTATTAATTGCACATGTTAAATTCACGCTGTACGTGCATACTCGCGATTACCTGCATATGTTATTTACTATTCACGAGTTGGCAACTCACCCCCGTTGTGCCACAGTGTTTGCAGGTGTTCCTCAGGATAATCAGAGGCTGGCTATTATCACACATCTTATCATCTTTTGCTACGGATACCGCATCAGCTCACAGTGTGCAGTTTGCTTAGGTGGGTTTGTGGTTATTTGTTGTATTGTATATTCGTTGTATCCATGTACTCTCCATCTATTATTTTCATATTGACTTAGAGACTTGGTGAGGACGATGTTGTATATTATGTTGTGACTTGTTGTCTTTTATACAGTTTCCTTTATATCGTCTTCTATTTCTTCGCTACGACGTCGTATATTTGTTGTGGTGGTTGTTTTCCGCCTTTGGGCGTGGATTTTCTCCCGTTGGGGATGCTTTACTTTATATTTATGTTGTACCCATTTTTGGGGTTGGTTTTTATAAAGGAGGTGCTGCCGAAATTTAAAGGAAATAAAGTTGGACTTTTAAAGAATTTGGGTTGTGATTTCAAAAACTTTTAAACAATGTTTCTTATCTTTTCTTGTATTTTAATGGTTTAGATTTCTGGGTTTTGGCTTTCTTTTACTGCGTTACGCCTGTAGACGTTGCGTAGTATTAGGGCCGTCACGTGCCAATTTCGGGTCGTGACAAAGTTGGTATCAGAGCGCTAGGTTTTTACCTTTCGGAGTGTAGGATGACCTTGGTATGATGGGGTAGGTATCTTAAGCAGAGTAACGTACTGTGTATATGTCTGCAGCATACTCACGATACGGTACTCCGTCTAAAGTGACCTAAGTACATTGCTTGAAATTTCTTCCTTGATGATTCATATCCTTGTGATTCGATTTCCGTGTTCATATCGAATCCTATCTCCATTTATAGCCTTTGCCGACTATTGGGACTCAGAGAGGTGCAGCGAGGGCCGAGGTCAGAGTTGGCTCGGGTGAGACGAACACTGACCAGGATGGCACGCTAGTTGCACAGGTGTAGACGGATCCGCCTTCGACAGATAGTATCGCTAGGCTTGTGGCAGAGATGCAGGACATGCGCCAGACGATGAGTTCTTTGGTGGAGACCATTCGAGCGCAGCGACAGGAGGTTGTAACCCCTGTTACCCAGTTGTTCCTTGCGATCAGCACACAGCTTTCCGTCACTTACATAGCACCAGTGGATGCAGCCCTAGTTGACGAGACACGTATTCCAGAGACTTTGAGAGTTCCGGAACAGTGGAGGACTCATACCGGTGTGCCAGCCCAGAGACAGAGGCCTAGTAGTCAAGATAGGTTTTGTGACCGTTGCGGGAGTAGCAGAGGTTTGGGACGAGCAGAGTCGTGTTAGCTAGATCAGCCGTTTGTTGGGTTAACTTCTGTCGGCGATTATTTTGTTGTGCGACACGTATTTCAGTCGTATGCCAATCGGTTAGGAGATTCATCCGTCACTTGATCCTTCTAGAGATGTTGGATTTGACGTTCTCCTGGGCACGGACTGGTTAGTTACGTGCTTGGCTTCTATGGACTACCGCGAGGAAACAGTCAGGTTTGTTTTCCCGGCAAGTCAGTTCTTGTTGTGCAGGGGGACAGTGGTGCCGCCTCTCACAGCTCGAATTCAGCCTTTTTCGCTAATCAGCTTTTGAGGAGAGGATGTCGAGGATTCTTTGCGTTCATTCGTGATACCGGAGCCACAGTGGGTTTGTTGGACCGGGTTCTTATCGTGCGAGAGTTTTCCGACGTTGTTCCAGATGAGTCGGCGGAGCTTAAGGATCAGCTGCAGAGTTGTTTGTTGGGGGGCTAGTGCGTCTGAGTGTTTCACATTGAGGAGCTCCTATTTCTGTTCGTCAAGGAGGAAGACGGCAGTTTAGGTTGTGTATTGATGGATCGCCAATTGAACCGGCTTACGGTGCGGATATGTATCCTCTACCTCGCCTTGACGATTTCTTCGATCAGCTCCACATTGCGAGACATTTTCTAAGTTTGTTTGGGATCAGGTCATCATTATTGCGGGTTCGGAGTGATGACATTCCGAAGGCTGCCTTGTGCGTGCTACGGGCTTTATGTGTTTTGGTGTGTCATTGGACTCAACAATGCCCTAGCAGCATTAGTAGATGTGATGAACCGGATTTCTTCAGGCCGTTCCTCGACCAGTTATTGTTGTGTCGTTGATGACATCCTGGTCAATTCCAAGAGTCGTGAGGAACAGGAGCAGCACTTGAGGATTTGTTTTGCAGACATTGGGAGAGTGCCAACAGTTTGCTAGATTCTCGGAGTGTTCCATCAGGCTTGTTTGTGTTGACTCCTAGGTCTTGTAGTCACGGGAGACGGTTTTGTATGGTTCCGAGGGAGATCGTGGCCATACAGCTTAGGCCCAGACGTGTGTGCAGAAGGAGGTCCGCAGATTTTGGGCTTAGCAGGTTTCTACCGCCATTTCTTGCAGGATTGCTAGTGTAGTGTTGTACCGTTGACTGGACTGACCTAAAAGGAGGTTTCTTTTTCTTTGGACTGAGGCTTGCGTGCGAAGTTTTTTTTTCAGCAGTTGGAGATTCGGTTAACAACTGCACCAGTTCTTTCTTGCTTTTTGGTTCGGACGACTTTGTTGTTTTAGCTGTGATGTTTCGCGAGTGGGGCTCGATTGTGTACTGAGGTGGCACTATAGAGTTATCGCTTTTGCTTCCCTACATTTGGAGTAAGTACGAGCAGGATATCCCACTCATGATCTGGAGATGGCCGCGGTGGTAGTGCGTTGGGGATTGGAGACACTACTTTTCGAGAGTCGTGTCAGATTTCCACGGACCACCAGAGCTTAATGTACATCTTCCTGCAGCGGGTTTTGATTGTTGAGACAGCGCCGTTGGATGGAACGTGTGGAGGAATGTGTTTGTGAGATCCTTTATTACCCTTGGCAAGGCGATTGTGCTAGCTGATGCTGGAGTCGTAGGCCCGGGGTTAGTTTGTTCCAGTTGTGCGCAGTCAGAGACAGTCTTCTGCAGATTTACAGTTCTTGTGCGATCGTGGAGTACAGCTTAGGTTCGCCTCTACTGAGGGGACAGCTTGCTCATGTCCGCGCCCGACCACTTTTCCCTAATCGTTTTCGCGAGACACTGCCTACCGACGCTCGTTCGTTAGAAATACTTGAGCATACTCGGCTGGGTAATGATTCGGAGTCCTTGATTTGTGATAATAGTGTGCTAAGTTAGGGACGCGTTTGTGTACCTGATATTATCGGGTAGAGACGTGAAATCCTAGAGCTGGCACATCTGTCAATTCTCTGTATTCATTCAAGTTCCACCAACATTGATGTGACTTGTGAGATAGTTACGGGTGGGCAGGAATGTAAAGAGAAATTTCAGGTTTCGTTTCAAGGTGTTTGTCTTGTTATGTGTTTTGGGTTGAGCATCTGAGACCGGCTGCAGAGTTGCAACCTTTAACCGTTCCGAAGTGGGAATGAGGGCAGATTTCCACGAATTTCGTTATGGGTCTACCCAGGTTTAGTCAGGGTGTGAATCCATTCGGATGCTTGTTGTCCGGTTTTACTCGGTTTGCTCAGTTGTTCTTTGTTAAGTTGTGCATTGCACGGAGTTCCTTCATGGGTTGTATCCAATGAAGGCACCATGTTCGCTTGCCGTCTTGGGCAGAAGCTTCAGGAAGCCTTGGGTACTGGTTAAGCTTTATCTCCATCTTTCCATCCGCAGGATGATGGTTTTGTGAGAGCGGGCTATACCGACTCTGGAGGATATGTTTATGCGTACGTATTAATTGTTGTCGGCAGTTGGGATTGTCACTTGCCATTGTTCGGATTCTCCTTCGATAGCTGTTATCAGGAGGCACTCCAATTGGAAACCTTTAAGTTTTGTTTGTTAGGTGGTGTCGATCTCTAGTCTGTTTTTCTGACTCTGCGTAAGTAGGATTTTTGGACCCCAGCTAGTATAGAGATTTCGGAGATGATCCAGTTTGTTCAGGTCAGGATGAGAGTGGCCCAGTGCAGACAGAGGTCTTATGCCGACTGTTGTGGTCGCAGACTTGAGTTCGCAGTGGGAGCTCATGTATTCCTGCGGATTTTTCCGATAAATGACGTGTGGAGTTTTGGGAATCTTATCCCAGGATTGTAGGTCCTTGTATGATCCTCAAGCGAGTTGGTTCCGTTGCCTATAATTTGGCACTTCCGCCCAGATTTTGAGTATTCACCCCGTATTCTTTGTGTTGATACTTTGCAATTACCTTCATGACTTTTTTCACATGATTCAGCATTAGACCATTTGCTTTGACACGATCTTTTCGCTCACCGGAAGCCATTGGTGTTAATGGCCCGGAAGGTGGAGAAACTTCGGTCAACGGTCTTGCTATCTGTGGAGAGTTTTCTTGGACGTAGCCGTATAGTGAGATGATCACTCGGGAGGCTGCGAGCGAGAATTGGGAGTTTTGTACTCTTCTTTTTGAAGATACGCTTAGTGAAAATTTTAAATTCGGGGACGGATTTTTATAAGGGGGGGGGGGGAGATTGTAACGTTTTAGAAATCGTTTTGCGAATTTTTCCGTTTTAGGGCAAAATTGTCGGTATTTTCCGTTTTAACCCGATTTCGATCAAACTTCCGTAGAAACTTACCGGCATCTTTTTTAGCTAAAATAAAGCTTGTGCGCGAACTTTAGGGGTAATTGGGAGGTTTTGGTTCAGAGAGAATTTTTCCCAAATAAAATATTATTTTAAGCGGTATTTTGTGCACGTAAATCGGGAAATTTCTTTTCTTAAGAATAAATTTATTTTTTGTCACTAGAATATTTTGGAAACTTCTTTTTAAATATCTAGATATTTTTTTGAGTGCAAAAGGTTTTATTTTTAAAAAGAAAAGAAAATGTGTAAAGGTGACAAGTGCATTTATTAAGCATTTATTACTCTTTTTCCTAGCAATTTCTTCACAAAAAATTCACAAAAATACCCCCCTCACCCCCTTGGCCGGCCCTTCCCTTCCCCTTGCTGCCCTCCATCATTCCCACTCTTTTTCAACTCAATTTGCATCAAATAAATCATGAAAAATCCAAATAAAATCACAAAAATTCAAATATAATCATTTTCCTTCATTTCCTTCACTAATTCTTCTTAGATCTTCAACAAAGCATGGTTTTTTTGATGCTATGATGTGAGATTAAATTCATTTTGGTGTTCTTGTGGAGGTATAATTCTTACCTTAATCCTTTTATATTTTCTTTAATCTTATTCTAGCTAATTTAGTTAGCTAATTATGTGTTTAGTTTAGTTTTTAAATTATGATTAATTCATTTATATTTGGTTTAAGAAATTCATGTTAGGGTTAAATTTTGTTAAGTGTTTAGTGTTCATTTGAAGTGTTAATTTGTGTTTTGGAGAAGATTAACCTAGTAGAAAATGTTAATTTTTGCTAATGAACACTTTGTTTAATTATGCAATTAGCTTAATAGGTTTTTGCTAAAACATAATTAGCGAGCGTTAAAAATATAGGAATGGTTTAGATAGCTTAGTTAAGCAATTATAAGGTGTTTGTAATCGCTAGATATGCGTTAGCTTGAAACTAGTGCGAAATATTGCGATAAGCTGCTTACTAGATTTCGGGGTTTTTCCGACGTGGGTTCGATTGGTCGTTGCGAGATTATATCTATTGTATTCCTCGTAATTCTTGTGTTGTGTTGCGCGATCGGGACGATCGGGGTCCAGACTTAGTGTTTTGTAGTTTAGCGACCCCAATTAGGGTTTTTGGCCGGTATCGTGCGCGATAGATGCGCTAAGCGCGCAGTGTAATTTTCAGGGCGTTATTCTTGCGTTTCGATGTCTTTTCGTCGATGTAGAATATTTGCTTATGTGATGTGTTTGTGAAATTTTAGGTTCGCAAGCGGGAACTTCAGACGCTACGACAAGGGAAAACAGATGGTAGGCTTCAATTAGCCAGGAGCGTTGGTGAGTAGATTTAACATCTACAGGGGAATCGCCCGCATGGCGTTGTGCGTCTGGGCTAAAGATGTTATTTCTGTCGCATATTCTATGTCATATTTAGAATTGCGCATTTTCCCTATTACTTAGATATTGTTGTGCTTGGACTAGTATCCTTAGGACACTGCACATATTATTGACGATTCATGTTGCACGAGCACTGATTGTATGCTACACACACCGTCAATAATTGCCATGTCACGCACAACCCACATATAGAAATGCTATTGTTGGTTAGGAACATTGAGACAATGATTCATATTTCTTATCGCATATGACATTTAGCATACCTGTATATCCACATGCTTACACATATGCCTTCACATACTTACATGTTAGATACCTGTATACCTATAGAGTATCGTACCATTAGTGATAGGTACATACACACTTTATGTCATAGCTACAGGTATACCTTGCACACATTTTTCACTTATACCCAGGGGGTATACTATATCATTACTCACAGGTAGATACATATATCTTGCTATACCTTTATCTTTTCACATACATCTGGTTATAGCTACATGTTTACCTTTACTTGATATTATTTAGAATTGGAGAAAATAGAAACCGCATGATTTTTATATTAACTTGTTGCAGTTAATTAGCGGTTTTTCCTTATATGCTTACATTTCAGTTTTATGTTGCATATATTATATTCATGTATTTTCGCATTATGATATGGATTTTTCATGATGTTTTCTGGATTTGGGGACCGTAGTAGTTTTATGAAGTTATGCATTATTTGAAAAACCCGGTTTCCCTTGATATGATATTTCGGCAGCCACCATGAGATTTATCGGTTCTGATATATATATACCCCACGCGATGAAAGGAGGGGTCCGTGTGCGGGTACATAGTGGGGCCCGGAGGTACCCCGGGGCAAGAGTCGTGGAGTAGACGATGAGTTAGTGGGGGAACCATACCATCCAGTGACATTACCTATGACTCGGCGGTTATCGTGTGGATACCGATGGGAGTCATGTAAGTATAGATACGTCGAGAGGCGAGGGTCAGAGCTAGGCACTCGAGCTTTCGGGATAGCGTATGATACGTACCTATCAGGGTGCCAGTTGTGGTGACAGCACCTGACAGACCTGCATTTCTGTGTCGATCCTTGACACATTGGTTTCATGATATTTCTTTTTCACTCATTTGTATATATAACAGGGGTTTAGGCCGCTGTTATATATGCCCTTACACCAATATTAGTGGAATGGGACGCTAATATATCTGTATTGACATTAAATTATATACATCATCATATTTATTCATGCAAATATATTTAGGATGTTAGATTTTTACTTGATAATTTGATTTGGGATATAGGTGATTCATTTGATATTGGATACAGGATATTTATGAGATTGCTGATTTGTACATTCAGGATATATGAGATTTATTCGATATTGTACATTCAGGATTTGTAAGATTTATATGATATGAGAGCCAATTTGGGGGCTGATTTGAGGATTTGGGATTTGGATTTGTCTTGATGGATTGTGATCCTACTACGATGTCAGGATTCCGTGGAAATGACATATTTCATTCCATACTCCACATTTATTGTTTATGTACTGCTTCATATATTAGTAGTACCTGTTAGAGTACCTTTCATGACTGTTGCATTTACATACCTTTATTTATATGCATTGCTTCATGTATTAGTTGTACCTGCTAGTGTACCTTTCATGATTATTGCATTCTTATGACTTTTTATTGCTATTAATTGCACATGTTAGATTCACGCTGTACGTGCATACTCGCGATTACCTGCATATGTTATTTACTATTCACGAGTTGGCAACTCACCCCCGTTGTGCCACAGTGTTTGCAGGTGTTCCTCAGGATAATCAGAGGCAGGCTATTATCACACATCTTATCATATTTTGCTACGGATACCGCATCAGCTCACAGTGTGCAGTTTGCTTAGGTGGGTTTGTGGTTATTTGTTGTATTGTATATTCGTTGTATCCCTGTACTCTCCATCTACTATTTTCATATTGACTTAGAGACTTAGTGAGGACGATGTTGTATATTATGTTGTGACTTGTTGTCTTTTATACAGTTTCCTTTATATCTTCTTCTATTTCTTCACTACAACGTCTTATATTTGTTGTGGTGGTTGTTTTCCGCCTTTGGGCGTGGATTTGCTCCCGTTGGGGATGCTTTACTTTATATTTATGTTGTACCCATTTTTGGGGTTGGTTTTTATAAAGGAGGTGCTGCCGAAATTTAAAGAAAATAATGTTGAACTTTTAAAGAATTTGGGTTGTGATTTCAAAAACTTTTAAACAATGTTTCTTATCTTTTCTGGTATTTTAATGGTTTAGATTTCTGGGTTTTGGCTTTCTTTTACTGCGTTACGCCTGTAGACGTTGCGTAGTATTAGGGCCGTCACGTGGCAATTTCGGGTCGTGGCAACTCGATATGTGATACTCTTAGACGAATAGACCGGACTGTACGAATATTGTCACTGTCAGGCTCAGTAGGGATTCTGGATGAGTTTGCTTGTCGGCCTCCCTTTCGCTCAATACCTGGATAGCCGTTACGTACAGCTAGTGCTGCTGATGTACTTGTGGTTAAACCCACTGCCAGCGTATTGACGAGTCTTTAGATTCCCACACAGTGGGTTTTCCTGCTTCGGGCGAAACGATGTAGAGGCTGTATGATTTTTACGACAGGGTTCGATCATTTACGTGCACTTGTGCACGTATCATGATTCGGACTAGTGGTTTTGGTTTAAGCCGGATTCTAGTATTATATTGATGGATTATTTTCGTCTCTTTGTATTCGTATTTTTCAGAATACGAATACGGGTATGTATATACGGATGAGGGGTATTCTTGTAATTTCATTACAAGAAGCTTCTAGAAGATGCCACCTCATTATTGCTTTAACCATTTGGATAAATGGTTTAATGATGTGGAGGATGAGGTGGACTTGGCATTTATTGGAGGCAAGGCTCAAGTAGTGACTCATGGTAGCACTATTGAACCATGCTTGATATTATTGGTGTTGTGAGATATTTTGTTGTGTGGGATTTTTCTTTAGTTGCTAGCATGCTTGCTTTTCTTCACTTGATGCCACACTCACTTATGCTCACAAGACTTAGCCATTTTCCTTTCTTGAGTTGCTACACTCTCATTCTCATGCTTCATCTTTTTCCTCCACCCATCTGTCTCATGTGTTGAGAAATATTGGGTGACTAGAGAAAACTTAATCCATCATTAGATTCTACATCTCCTAGGCTATCATGTTTAGCTAACTTGATACCATAGTTACCTCGGTTATGAGGTTGAAGCTCGTTGCACAAACCTTCGGGTGGATCATCTTCGATGGAGGGAGACCGGCGAGCAAGCTTGATCAAGATGCCTTTAGGAGCTTGGGAAGATGGTTGAAGACCGAAAGACACGGATCAACTCGGTATAACCATTCTAATTTCTTTATATATGCTAGCTAGTATAAGATTTAGGGTAGATCCGAGCATCGGGTAATGGTAGCGCCAGTTTAGATAATTTTTGTTCCGCATTTGGCCACGGTTTGATGGCCAGGGCGCTGCCGTAACCCAACAACTTAGACGGTCGGTGCTGCCCTTTTTAAGACTTAGACGGTCGGTGTTGCCCTTTTAGCGACTTAAACGGTCGGTGCTTCCCTTTTTGAGACTTGGACGGTTGGTGCTGCCCTTTTAGCGACTTGGACGGTCGGTGCTTCCCTTTTAGCGACTTGGACCGTCGGTGCTGCCATTTTTGCGACTTGGACGGTCAGTGATTTGATTTGACTTGCTCCGCTTTCTATGGTGTCAGGGTTGATTTGTTTGCTTTTATTTATTTTGGGAGTTCCCTACCCGTCCAATGAGACTTTTGAGCTTGGAAGCGCTACCGGGTGGGACATTAATTTAATCTGTTTGACTTCTACCTTGTTTGGCGGGACTTTTGAAATTGAGAGGAACTTGGAATTTGGATTTTGTTTGGTATCAGCATTGCTGCAATGGAATAATACCAGGAGCAACTTATCATTTGCCCCAGGAGGACTTGGGATTTGTTCTTTTAGGTCGGCATCAGCATTGCTGCACTGGAATAATGCCAGGAGCAACTCATCATTTGCCCCGGGAGGACTTGGGATTTAGTTTTTGGGTCGGCATCGGCACCGCTAACATTGAAGCGTAGTGCCAGGAGCGACTCATCATTTTCCCTAGGAAGACTTGGGATTTGGGTTTTGGGTTGGGATCAGCACCACTAAGACTGAAGCGTAGTGCCAAGAGCAACTCATCATTTGCCCTGGGAAGACTTGGGATTTAGGTTTTGGGTCGGCATCAGCACCGCTAACACTGAAGTGTAGTGCCAAGAGAGACCCATCATTTGCCATTGCCCGTTGGGGAGCGATGGCTTAAGAGACAGGTTTACATCTCTATCACCTAAGGCTTTTCAATTTTATGAGCCATAAGGGTCTTATAAAAGCATTTTCTCCCTACGAGTTGAGAGGATCTCGCAGGTGTAATTTCTCCCTGAGAATCGTGGGGATTCCTAAGTGTGTTGCTCCTTTGTGAGTCGTAAGGATCTCACGCAGGGATTTTCTCCTCACAAGGTCGAGAGAACTTTGCGAGTGTATTTCATCTCTTTTTTATGAGTTTGCGTCCTTTCGGGTTTTCACAAACTCGCCGGCAGTCCTGCTGTTTTTACTCACGGAACCCTTTCGGGTTTTCATCCGTGCCCGTTTTGCTTGTGGACATACCTTCTTTTTTTTTATATATATTGGCGAATCTTCATCGCTGGTGGGACTTTAAATGCAGTCTCGCCGATATGGATCGTCGAAAACGGGGACGAAACTGGTATGGATCGTCCTGCCTGAATTTGGGAGCATATGCTATTTGGATTCATCCATCCACTTCTCCGTGTTAGGGTCGAAATTTACACCTCGGTTGATCAAGTCAAAATCAAAGTCAACCCCAAACCAAGTTGGCCCAAGCCCACGTCAAGTGGGCCAATGCCCGGGTCGAGCCCGAACATGGAGCGGCTGGCCTCCCCCAATGTCAAAATAAAATTTTTGTAATAAATAATTTTGTTGTATTTCTTTTATTTTATTTTATGAATAAATGTAAGAAAATGGGCATAAAGCCAAATCTTTGTAAAGCCCATGGCTTATGTGCAAAAAGAAATGGCACATGAGCCATGGGATGGGCAAAATGCCATTTTGTGAAGCCCAAGGGGCTATATGTAAAGTGTATAGCCTATAAAGACAAAGATAATGAAAATATCTCAACAACTCTTTCTCTCTCCCTAAAATAATCCAGATCTGAGATCTTTCTCCTTCCTCAAGGTTCTAAAACCTTCTTTCTTTTGAATTAAATCAAGAGTTTTACTCTTCCTTTTAAAAAACTAAATAGTTTTTCACCACAAAACCCACAAAGGGGAACTCAGATCTTCCATCAGATCTCAGAAAGGAGAGATTTTTAAAATCTCATACTTCTTGATCTTCAAAATCCGGCCAACAAAGGAAGAAGAAGGAGACCCATCTCCAGAAACCCCACTTTGAGAAAGATCCAGGGCACAAGGGGAGAAGCCCCCCTTCATCAGCTTCAAAATATCCTAGGAGTTTTACTCCTCATATATATATATACATATCTACAAAATAATAAGTGTGCCTTTCTGGGAGTACAACTCCTATTGCAGGGACCAAGTCCCTCTTGCGCTCAAAGCGCTAGCGGCCGAGCGCCCATGTGCCTGACACGTGGGGCACTAGCTGTCACGCCCCGCTTCCCGGTATACGGCGAAGGGGACGCGACGAGAGCCGCTACGTATTTACTCAGAAGCAAATACGCTAAGTGTAACTAAGCAATATAAAAGAAAATACACAAGAGGCAAGGTATAATAAAAACAACAACTTTTATTTATTAACATTTTTTTGTACAATGCATGAAAAGGAAATACAACTGAAATAAAATGATGCCTAAACAATGGCATGATAGGAAATGAAAAGTACTGAATGGAAAATGTACAATGAAACTAGAGCTCTGGTTCTTCAGCAAGCTAATCCAAATCTTCTGCAGATGGCTCGATCTCTGTCGGGTCCAAACCACCTGACGACATTCAAAGAAGAAAGAAATAAAATGTCGTCAGCGAACAGATCACTTGGTAAGTCCCAAATATAAGTGATAAGTAGAAAAGAAGAAAGAGAGAGAGAGAGTAGCTTTTAATATTGTATTATATTGTTATAATGTTGTATTAACGCTGTTGTTTGTCGCTTGGTAAAAAAGAATGCCAGTGTATACGAGAGGGGTCTCAGTATGCTAGAGACCAGGGCAAATGGAAGTACAAGGCTCCGTTATACAACCCGGAACAACGACAGTTGGATTCATGTTAGGTGTCTTAATCTTACTGTTTCGTGCCACCTTTAACACCTTCCATACCAATCTACCCCTTAAACCCCGTAGTGTTTTATTTGTATTGTTTTGTACTGTAAATTGTATTGAATGTATAATTGAAAGACTGACCGAAACCATGATACCGGTAAACGGATGTAACCGGAGAATCATGTAAATGGAATAACTGGAGAACCATGTAAATAGAATGTATATCCATGGTTCGGTTCAGTCGAGTTGTATAGATTGATAATTGGATTCATGGATTCATGTTGAATTGTAATATTGAAGAATGTAGATTGTACTTGAATCATATTCAAGTCAAATATAATCAGACTCAAACCCGAGTCAGACAATTAGAAATGTAAATCGAAGTCTTGATTAATTCGTACCTATAATTTGCTAGGGTCCTTTGGGAAATTTATAAAACTTAAGGGGGTTTTATGTAAAAATACTTTTATATACTTTTCAAAATACACTTCAAGTATTCGTTATTCGTCTTTAGAGTTGTAATGAAGGTGGATTTTATATTGTGATATTTCTAGTGAAAATATCCTAATTTCATAAATAAAGGTATTTATTTGTAGAGTTGATTTATTTGGAATTCATAGTATTTTAGTGTAAAATTTATTCTTGTGATTTTTAGAAAAAGGTGGAATATTTATATCATAATAAAATAGGTATTTTAATGATAAATATACATATATTTATACAAAAATAATTTTAATAAATATTTTATATTCTAAAAATCTCATTTTCTTAAGATGTCGTATTTTAAATCTTTCGCGACCGAATACTCCTTGCGGAGGTCTGAATCTCGTACTACTAAGCCCGAGGATGTACGATAAACCGCACCATCCCGAACGGGTTCCACAAAGTGGGTTGCAGCGGCGCTTTGCAAAGATTGTAAATACTAAATCGTTTAGAAAACGGTTTTATGAAGTAAATGGTATTTATTTGTAAAGTTGTATATTTTCCGTATTGTATGTTCTAGATTCTCCTAAGTCAACTAGTCTATCCCTAATTGGTCCAGACGACAAGTTGTGAGATGCCTCAAATCGCCTCTTCACCGCCAATTGTGGCCAGGTAAGTACAAGTGAGGAAAGGAGGGATCCGCTCACGAATCACCGTGAGTCGGGCCTTTTAAAGTTACCTTTCTCACTTGCCTAGCCCAGACACCACAAAATCAGGTTTAGATAAACGACCGATGTCCACAACTTATCGTATTTTCATAATAAGTGGTACTTCTTTAAAATGTGTATCAAAACTAAATCTTTTAGAAATGGTTTTATTAAATATATGGTATTTAAATGAAAATGTTTATTTTCTCGTATTCTAGGTTCTCGGGGGTGTTGCATATGAGTGTGTGAGGAGGTAGGTCGTTATCTCGTGATCTACTTTAAATGTGTAGCAAGTTTGATAAGCTTAAATGAAGGATTGAAACAATGTGGTATTTAAGTGAAAAATACGATAATTTGAAAAAGCTATCATTTCATGTGATGAAACTTGTTAAAATTGTTTGATTAATGTTTAATAGTCAACATAAGGATGTTTAAGTATGATTGTATTAGTGAGAAGTGGAATTTTATAGAAAAACGAATCGGAAATCGGATTTGTTCCGATTCCGTCGGGTTTTGTAATTTCGTATTTTTTTGAATAGAAAAGAGGGAAGGAAGTGGGAATTACGGGTTTTAGATTGAATAAGGGAGTGAGAGGGAACTAGAGGGATCGTCGGTGTGTTGCGTCGTCGCCGATAGTTCCTAAGATGATCGCCGGAAGTTCCGCCGGAATTTTATCGGAGCTTCGCATTGAGCTTGTTTTCAAAGTACACGATCTCTGGAAAATTTTTGAGAGAGCGGGCTCAGGATTTTAGGGTGAGAGGGTAGTGTGTAGGGTTGGTATTTATTGGGTTAGGTTAGGGTTCGGGTAGATGAAAAGTTTAAAATAAAAATGTGATAAAATGCAATAAAAATGTATTAAAAGTGGAGTAATTGGGGTTTTTTAAAGAGCTCTGGAAATGGTCTGAGGAAGAAATTTTGCAGGTGCATAGGGAATATGAAAAGACACAACTTTCATGTTGGGGTCGTCGCCGGAATCGGCCGACTCGGCCATGACTTGGTCTGAGGACTGAGTCAGACCGAGTCAAGGCCGATTTAGCCGATTCCCGGCCGAGTCAGGCGGCCGAGATCCCCCTCGATGGTTCATCTAAACCCTGGAAATGTTACATCTTTGGGTGTAGTGGGGTTTTTGTGAGATATGCACGTGTAAACTCTTGGTATTCTAAATGTTTTAAAAAAATCAATATTAAAAATAATGTGGGGTATGAGATTTGAACTCTGGTGGCTTGGTTCAGCAGTGCAAGGTATTACCAATGAGCTATAAGCTCCTTCTTGTAATTATGGAGCTAATTAATTACTTTAAATAATAACAGTAAATGTAAATATCCCAAGTATACATTAATTTTAAAGCAAATTTTTGTACACTAAAAATGGAGTTGTTACATTCTTTTAACTTGTAATTAAAAAGAAAAATAATTACTTATAACTTGTGCTCAGGCTAAAATACCCCTTTATGGATTTTTTGAAATTTTTTTGTAAAAACTTGTATTGGAAATTTGGGGTTGTTACATTCTACCCTCCATATAAAAATTTCGTCCTCGAAATTTGTAAAAGGAAAGTACAACAGTTTCAGGGAAAGTCTGCTGACTGGAGTATAGATAGTGTATAAAAATAACAAAGTGATACAAGGGTGAAAAAGGCTTACCGGTGTTACCTTGACCTACAGTCTCGGCTTCTACGGTTTCTAATATGAATGTCTGTCGCCGTGGTACATTCCTTCTAGCTAGAAGCACATTCTGCCTTTGGGGCCTGTTTCTCTGCCCGCTAGGCATGTCCCTCATTGCTTGTTGGAATTAGCGAGTAGGCTGTGCAGGTGGTGGAGCAGGTAGTGCAGGACGAGTTGCAGGAGCCTGGATAGCTGGCCGCTGCGGGTAGTTGGTAGGTGTGTGAGCTGAGTTGTATCTATATGGACAGGTCTCAATTCTGTGATTGGATGCGCCTCAAATTAGACACAGGCCTTTTGCGCATCTACAGTCCTTCCACAAGTGTCCCTTTCTATGGCAGTAGTGGCAAATTTCTTCAGTTCTCCTGGGTTCAAACGATGGCCTGGAAGGGGGTCCTCCTGCCATTTGATTGGCAGGGCGTTTCAAACTGGCAGATTGAGGTCTGCCCCTCGCCTTTATTACTGGCTCATAACTGTGGGCAGCTTCCAAAGCATCCTCATGAGTCAGAAATTTCCCTGTGGTTAGTGCAGCCTGAATTTCCGTGTCCAAACCTTGTTGAAAGCGACGGGCTCTGATCTCATCCGTCGGTATCAAGTGTGCCGCGAATCAACTTAGCATGGTGAATTCAGCGTCGTACTCATCTACTGACTTGTCCCACATCGAACCTTATTGTAGATGAATGAACTGCTGCTCCATGGCAAACCTGGCAGTCACAGGGAAGTACTTCGCGTCGAACTTCTCGCGAAAAGTCTTCCATTCAATAGGCTGTACAAGACGGCTTTCTTCCGCCTTCCTCCAGTTGCGAGCATTGTCCGTGAGCTGCAGTTTCGCCACACGGACCCAAGCCTGGCACTTGTGCTGCCGCCAGATCATCCTCTATGCTTTGTGCCTATTCTTCAGCTTCAAGAGGACTTCCCTTTCCGGAGAACTGCTTGGGATGTAAAGCTCTGAATTGCTTTACCCCAGGTGCGTCAGTTTCGGGACGGTTTAGGAGTTGTTGCTGTCCCTCAAGAAGGCTGCGGATCGCCTCAAGTAGCATTGTTTGCTCGGTGGGTGGTGTAGGAACAGCAGGAACGATTAGTAGTGGAGGTGGAGGTGTGTTGTTGACGTTGGTGCTGGTGTTGTTCGGGGAATCCATAACCTTGAAAAAGATTTGGGTTAGGATAGATTCAAGTATAGGAAATGATAAGATTCAAGGAATATGAAATTGTAAGATTCAAGGAACATGAATTATAAAGAATGTTTTAGTTGCTGGTTCTTGTGTTATATTGCTTAGGTTGTTTACGCAGAACAGAACTGCATGATAGGGTTTCATATAGCTCGGACCTGCATGGGCCACCAACAAAACCTGTCATGCCCCGCTTCCCGGTATACGGCGAAGGGGACGCGACGAGGCCCGCTACGTATTTACTCAGAAGCAAATACGCTAAGCGTAACTAAGCAATATAAAAGAAAATACACAAGAGGCAAGGTATAATAAAAACATCAACTTTTATTTATTAGCATTCTTTTGTACAATGCATGAAAAGGAAATACAACTGAAATAAAAATGATGCCTAAACAATGGCATGACAGGAAATGAAAAGTACTGAATGGAAAATGTACAATGAAACTAGAGCTCTGGTTCTTCAGCAAGCTGATCCAAGTCTTCTGTAGATGGCTCGATCTCTGTCGGGTCCAAACCACCTGACGACATTCAAAGAAGAAAGAAATTGAATATCGTCAGCGAACAGATCGCTCGATAAGTCCCAAAAATAAGGGAGAAGTAGAAAAGAAGAAAGAGAGAGAGAGTAGCTTTTAATGTTGTATTATATTGTTATAATGTTGTATTAACGCTGTTGTTTGTAGCTTGGTAAAGAAGAATGCCAGTGTATACGAGAGGGGTCTCAGTATGCTAGAGACCAGGGCAAATGGAAGTACGGCTCCGTTATACAACCTGGAACAACGACAATTGGATTCATGTTAGGTGTCTTAATCTTACCGTCTCATGCCACCTTTAACACCTTCCGTACCAATCTACCCCTTAAACCCCGTAGTGTTTTATTTGTATTGTTTTGTACTGTAAATTGTATTGAATGTATAATTGAAAGACTGACCGAAACCATGATATCAGTAAACAGATGTAACCGTAGAATCATGTAAATGGAATAACTGGAGAACCATGTAAATGGAATGTATATCCATGGTTCGGTTCAGTCGAGTTGTATAGATTGATAATTGGATTCATGGATTTATGTTGAATTGTAATATTGAAGATTGTATATTGTACTTGAATCATATTCAAGTCAAATATAATCAGACTCAAACCCGAGTCAGACAATTAGAAATGTAAATCGAAGTCTTGATTAATTCGTACCTATAATTTGCTAGGGTCCTTAGGGAAATTTATAAAACTTGAGGGGTTTTTATGTAAAAATACTTTTATATACTTTTCAAAATACACCTCAAGTATTCGTTATTCGTCTTTAGAGTTGTAATGAAGGTGGATTTTATATTGTGATATTTCTAGTGAAAATATCCTAATTTCATAAATAAAGGTATTTATTTGTAGAGTTGATTTATTTGGAATTCATAGTATTTTAGTGTAAAATTTATTCTTGTGATATTTAGAAAAAGGTAGAATATTTATATCATAATAAAATAGGTATTTTAATGATAAATATACATATATTTATACAAAAATAATTTTAATAAATATTTTATATTCTAAAAATCTCATTTTCTTAAGATGTCGTATTTTAAATCTTTCGAGACCGAATGCTCCTTGCGGAGGTCTGAATCTCGCACTACTAAGCCCGAGGATGTGCGATAAACCGCACCATCCCGAACGGGTTCCCCAAAGTGGGTTGTAGCGGCGCTTTACAAAGATTGTAAATACTAAATCGTTTAGAAAACGGTTTTATGAAGTAAATGGTATTTATTTGTAAAGTTGTATATTTTCCGTATTGTATGTTCTAGATTCTCCTAAGTCAACTAGTCTATCCCTAATTGGTCCAGAAGACAAGTTGTGAGATGCCTCAAATCGCCTCTTCACTGCAAATTGTGGCCAGGTAAGTACAAGTGAGGAAAGGAGGGATCCGCTCACGAATCACCGTGAGTCGGGCCTTTTAAAGTTACCTTTCTCACTTGCCTAGCCTAGACACCACAAAGTCAGGTATAGATAAATGACCGATGTCCACAACTTATCGTATTTTCATAATAAGTGGTACTTCTTTAAAAAGTGTATCAAAACTAAATCTTTTAGAAATGGTTTTATTAAATATATGGTATTTAAATGAAAATGTTTATTTTCTCGTATTTTAGGTTCTCGGGGGTGTTGCATATGAGTGTGTGAGGAGGTAGGTCGTTACCTCGTGATCTACTTTAAATGTGTAGCAAGTTTGATGAGCTTAAATTCAGGATTGAAACAATGAGGTATTTAAGTGAAAAATATGATAATTTGAAAAAGCTATCATTTCATATGATGAAACTTGTTAAAATTGTTTGATTAGTGTTTAATAGTCAACATAAGGATGTTTAAGTATGATTATATTAGTGAGAAGTGGAATTTTATAGAAAACCGAATCGAAAATCGGATTTGTTCCGATTCCGTCGGGTTTTGTAATTTCGTATTTTTTTGAATAGAAAAGAGGGAAGGAAGTGGGAATTACGGGTTTTAGATTGAACAAGGGAGTGAGGGGGAACTAGAGAGATCGTCGGTGTGTTGCGTCATCGTCGATAGTTCCTAAGATGATCGCCGGAAGTTCCGCCGGAATTTCGTCGGAGCTTCGCCTTGAGCTTGTTTTCAAAGTACACGATCTTTGGAAAATTTTTGAGAGGGTGGGCTTAGGATTTTGGGGTGAGAGGGTAGTGTGTAGGGTTGGTATTTATTGGGTTAGGCTAGGGTTAGGGTAGATAAAAAGTTTAAAATAAAAATGTGATAAAATATAATAAAAATGTATTAAAAGTGGAGTAATTGGGTTTTTTTTAAAGAGCTCTGGAAATGGTCTGAGCCTTAAATTTTGCAGGTGCATAAGGAATATGAAAAGACACAACTTTCATGTTGGGGTCGTCGCCGGAATCGGCCGACTCGGCCGTGACTCGGTCTGAGGACGGAGTCAGACCGAGTCAAGGACAATTTGGCCGATTCCCGGCCGAGTCAGGCGGCCGGGATCCCCCCCGACGGTTCATCTAACCCGTGGAAATGTTACATCTTTGGGTGTAGTGGGGTTTTTGTGAGATATGCACATGTAAACTCTTGGTATTCTAAAGGTTTTTAAAAAAATCAATATTAAAAATAATGTGGGGTATGGGATTTGAACTCTGGTGGCTTGGTTCAGCTGTGCAAGGTATTACCAATGAGCTACAAGCTCCTTATTGTAATTATGGAGCTAATTAATTACTTAAAGTAATTACAGTAAATGTAAATACCCCAAGTATACATTAATTTTAAAGCAAATTTTTGTACACTAAAAATGGAGTTGTTACATTCTTTTAACTTGTAATTAAAACGTAAAATAATTACTTATAACTTGTGCTCAGGCTAAAATACCCCTTTATGGATTTTTTGAAATTTTTTTGTAAAAACTTGTATTGGAAATTTGGGGTTGTTACTCTTGCGCTCAAAGCGCTAGCGTCCGAGCGCCTGACACGTGGGGTGCTAGCGCTTAAAGCTCTAGCGCTCTTGCGCTCAAGGCTCTAGCGCCCGAGCGCCTATGTGCCTGACACGTGGGGCGCTAGAGCCCAAAGCGCTAGCATCCGACCGCCCACGTGCCTGACACGTAGGGCGCTAGCGCTTAAAGCGCTAGCACCCTTGCGCCCAAAGTGCTAGCACCCGAGCGCCCATGTGCCTGGCACGTGGGACGCTAGCGCCAGCGCCCGAGCACTTTCTTTCATGCATCCTTTGGATGCCTTTCCCCTTTATATATATATATATACACACACACACACATACATATACACACACACACACATACTCTACGGCACTGTCCCTGTTAGAAAAAATTTTCTAACGGGGCGCCACCCCGCACCCCGCAAGGGGGCTGCTAGCCCCCTTAACCCCCAGCCAGCTATCCGGGTAGCGGGACCTCCGTAAAAACTCTGCTGGGCCCCCGATATATCCAAAACCTCCTTTCAAAACACAACACACATACACTGTATATTGAGTTCGCATGACCTGTTTGACCCGTTAATCGGAGGTTCCCTCGCTATAAAGGTGAGGGGTAATTAATGGCAGCTTAGTCCGCGGCTGCCGGAGATTTGGATCCCCACCATCAATAAACCCCAGCCTACTCTAGGCAGGCGGAGTCTGTAATACGCCTGACAAGCAAACGCGCATTCCCATCTTAATGGAGTGACGAAAAACACCCTACAGATTCTGGCACGCCCGGTGGGTCATTTCTCTCCTCCCATATCTCGGGTTAAGCGTTCATGCGAACTCATTTAACATATATGCCGATGTTTGTACTGAAATAATTTCTTTTTTCGTACATCAATTTTCAACGAAGATGTCCCCCAAGATGAATTCAGCTTCCAACGCGACCCCGATCCCGTACGTGGTCAAGGTCAATGCTCGTGTGGTTCTCCCTGTTAGCCTCAGTCGACAGTGGGAGGAACTGTCCCGCCAGTTTGGCTCCGTCATCATCTACCCTGCCGGAAGCGCTCATCTGGCAGAAATCTCGGCAAAACAGGCGGCCAAGCCGGTCTCAAGGGGCAAGAGGCCGAATGTCGTGATCGCCAAGGCACCCCAACAGAAAGTTAAGACGGTGTCTGAACGACTCTCTGGTGCTCCAGCTGGGGGCAAGACGTCCGGTACAAAGGGCAACATCAAATGTTGCGGGCGAGCTCGGGCGATGACTCCAACAAATGCACGATCGGGCGTCTCCTCTGGCCTCTCTATCAATCGGTCTATGGCGTCTTCCCGAAGAGCCGAAGTCTGCCAAGTGCTTAAAACAGAAAAGAAAAGGCAGAACCGGCTCAGGTATCGAGCCAACAAGAGGGACAGGACTCCGGCCAGGTGGAGTCGTGTGAGATTCCAAGAGCAGAGTCATCCTGCGACATCGACTGAATCGGCCGTAAAAATCAGCAATTCCTTCGAACCTCTGAAGTGGGTTCAGAAAAATGCCATGACCACCAGAATCAAGAAGACGGCGGTCCGAACGTCGCTACAAAGAGACGTGTCCCAGCTCCAACAGAAAAAATATGACACTGTCTCTTCAAGAGTCTATCAGGCGCTCTGTGCCACACGAAAGCAGCGGGGAAAACCCAGAAAAGAAGCGCCTGCACTATTCAAGAACCTGGTCAGGCCAGCCGCCTTCAATCAACTGCCCGCTACCGAAACAGGGAGGTCAAGACAGCAATCTGTGAAATCAGCTGCCGATAATAAAAATACGGCTGGATATATTATCCATACGGTCTATATGGCGGGTGGGCGCCCCAGCGACAACCTTCGCAGCAAAAGCAAGGATGGGGCTACCACATCCCAAGTCCAATCTGGCTTGAATGTGGTTGCCGCTTCCTAAGAACAGCCGCCTCCGCTGGATGATGAAAACCCTTTCGATGAGGACGATAGGAAGAAGGACCCTTCGGTCTAGGCAGAGTCAAGCTCGGACAGCGAAGAAGAGCCGACTTTTCGCCCCAGGACCGCGAAGCAAGAGCTGCTTCAAGAGCTTCGGAAACAGCTCAGGAGCAAAGATAAAGAGATGGCCAAGCTCTATTCGAAAATTGACGACCTAACAAACGTTGTGATGCAGCTTATGGCTCAAATTGCTCGAGCGCCTCCCAATCAAGCACAAGTCGCTACTCATCAGCCGGGTGATGACAATCCGAAGCGGCCAATGCCTGTTCCTTTGGGTCCAAGACTGGTCGAGCCGCACGAAAGCCAGACACATTCCGCTTCTGGGGATGCCTTGGCCCCAGATAGCACTATCCCGCTAACACAAGATCGAATAATGGATTTGGTCACCAGCAAAGTTAAAACATTGGTGGCCGAAGCTGAAGATCAGAAAAAGATTGACAGTAGTGAGCAGCCATATCCCGCACAGTACGATCTGATCGAGTTCCTGAGCGGCTACGTCATTCCTAAGTTCGGAAGATTTGACGGGACGGGAAATGCAAATCAGCACGTCGCCCACTTTAAAGCATTATGCGGAAATACAGGGTGCAATGACGCGCTCCTTCTTCGTCAGTTTGTCAACAGCCTGACCGTTGTCGCTTTCGACTGGTACGCGAGTATACCAGACGGGTCCGTTATTACCTTTGCCCAAATGAAGTCTCTGTTTCGGCAAAGGTTCATGAGTGTCAGTGATAAAATCTCCATTGCTGACCTTATGAGGACCAAGCCGGGGAAGATTGAAAGCAACACCGACTTTATCGCCTAATGGCGTAATCTCACAGTCAAGTGCGAACCACCGCTGGAGCAGGACCAGTCCGTCAGTCTTCTCATTGGGAACCTCAGCAATTGGATGGTCTCATTCTTGTGTACAGCAGGCCTTAAGACATTTCAAGAGCTAACCAAGAAAGTCCAAATGCTGGAACGCTCGAAGCAAGAGTCTACCCCGGACTCTCAGAGAGACAAGACTTGGAAAAGCAAGCCGGACGACAACCGTAGAAGTGGGAGTTCCAGCAGTACCAATGTCTTCAATGCGTCCGACAACGAAGAAAAGCGAAGGGCGGGCGAATCCAAAACCAACCGGCCTCGAAAGCCATTGCTGGGAGGGGATGGGCCTTCCCTAGAGGAAAAAAAGAAAAAGGTTTACTCTTTCAGAAGGGACAAGGTCAGCAAGATATTTAAAGACGCCTTGAACAACGGTCTAAAATTGCCGGAGTCGAAAAGGCCTCAAGAGGCAAAAATGACCGACAATCCCCTGTATTGTCCGTACCACCAAGTAGTGAGCCATGCGATCGAGGATTGCTATATCTTTAAGGACTGGGTCGAGAAGGAGTACAAGGCTGGAGAGATCGAGCTGTTCAAAAGTGTGTTGGTGAACAATCAAGTCGCAACCACCAACTTTATACAGACAGAAGCTGAAGCCTTCGGGAGCAGACAGCCGAACCCGCTGCCCTGAGAAATGAAACAGACTCATCGCGGCCTCCGTGGAGTACGTACATATCTAATAATAATAAGAAGATGATAAAGCTACTTCGGAAAGAGCCCAGAACGGAATGGGAAGGGCAGAAGAAGCCTACCTTTCCAGCTGCCAATGCGGCTCCATCAGGCTCAAAATCCAAAAAGCTCAAGAAGAAGAAAAGTGCAGCTCGACGCAAAAAAGAGTCTGCAGGGAGATCGATCATTCAAAAATATATTGATTCCCTCGAAGACTATAAACAGAAGGAAATTACTCTAATTCAATTGAAAGTGTTCTTCCCTGTAGAAGAGGCTGAAATTCTGGAGGAGTTAGAAGAGGACTCCAATGAAGAGATCCCAGTAGTGACCTGCTACGCCATCCATCTTGGCAGCGACTCTGAGGAGGATCTCTGTTTTCCTGAAGAGGACGAGGAGCTCGCCACAAGTGCCAAAATCCAGCTCAGAAGCGGCAGGGCTCTGCCGCCAAATCGGGGCAACGCCCCAAAAGGAAAGGAAAAACAGGTGGCTAATGAGGAAGATGGCAGAGAGCCGGCTAATGAAAACTCAAGTCTTTCCTCAGTGGACTACAAAGTCTTGGCTCATCTCCGAAAGCTTCCGTCTCTCCTTAGCATCTACGATGCCTTGGTTCTATCTAAAGAGCTTAGAGATGTTCTCATTCATGCTCTACAAAACCCTGAGCAGTATCAGGCTCGCTTTGCGGAAATTGATATGAAAGAAGCCCAGTACGCTCTGCATGCCGCCGCAGTCACGTTTAAGGATGAAGACTTACTACTGGGAACAGCTGATCATAATCGGCCGCTTTACGTGACCGGGTACATCGATGGAGATCGGATTAATCGTATATTGATTGATCCGGGGTCCTCAGTGAATATCATGAACTTGCGGACTTTGAAGAGTTTGTCAATGGACGTACGACACCTGTCAAGAGAAAGGATTGTCATTCAAGGCTTCAATCAAAATTGCCAGCAAGTTCTGTGGTCTATAGCTTTGCCAATCAAATTTGGGGATCTGCAAACTGAAGGTAAGATATACGTGATCGACGCTGACACGTCTTATAAAATTCTCTTGGGACGGACGTAGCTCCACGATTACGGTATCATTCCGTCAACTCTCCATCAATGCATGAAGTATACTAAAAATGGCGAAGAAAGACGCATTGACGGAGACATCCAGCCGTTCAGTGTGGATGAAGTCCGATATGAAGATTCTCGGTACTTCATGAACCACCAAAATGCTAAGACACAACTGACTGGGGATAGAGCAGCCCCAAGACTCAAAAGTAAATCTGAGCCGGCTGTCACTTTCAAGAGCAAAAACGCCCATGTGCGCCCACGTTTCGGTAGCGACACTGATGAGTCCGACGCTGGAATTCTGTCCTTCTGTAAAACTCGCCCTCGTTTCGGTAGTGATACGGACGAATCCGATACTGAAAGCCCATCTAGCAGCAAAGTCCGCCCTCATCTTGGCAGTGACACTGAAGAGTCGGAGGAAGAGGACCTTCCATGCAACAGCTGTGCAGATTGGACCCCCATGCAGCAAGAGAAACTACGAGAGATCTTCGAAATTGCAGAAGGTTCCCTGGCCATCACAAGGGTGCCAGAACGGATGTGCAAAGAGCTCGATGCATTGTCAGTCTCTACCGTGGACCAGCTGAAAACTTTCTACGTTCCCGGAAGGAAAAATGGACAGAAGGGCATCCTGTTTTAGCGGTCAAATCCTGTTGTGCACCCGGACGATTTGTCTGTCGCGTGCCTTCCCTATGAGAGAGGCATAAGAGCCTTCCTCAATCCCAGATACTATGCAACCAAGATGCGGGAATATTTCAAAATGTGCGGATGCCGGTTATATCAAATGGAGTTCGAAGGAAAGTTTTATGAAGGGCTATGGCATCCTCCCCAGGTCCGAGCACTCATCGATGGACGAATTCCAGACAGACGGGGCATAGGCTTTATTCAACCTGATTCCAAAGCGTGCTACATGATCCATATTGGTGAAGCCGGCGAAAGATCTAATGATGATGATGAGATAGCCGAGCCAGAAGAAGCTCCTCAAGAGCTCGAAGATGGCGGACAAGCAACCTTCGACGAGCTAGACGAGATTGACTTAGGAACGCTCGATAATCCAAGGCCAACCTACATCAGCTCACTCTTGTCAGAGGAAATGAAAGCGCAGATAATCACCCTGCTGCACGAGTTCGTCGACTGCTTCGCGTGGACGTATAAAGAAATTCCTGGACTTTCCCCTGAAGTGACCGTGCATAAACTGGCTATATCTCCTGATGCTAAGCCAGTCAAACAAACTCCTCGAAGAATAAGAAGGGAACTAGAAGAAAAGGTCATTGAGGAAACCAAGAAGCTCATCGATGCCGGCTTCATCAGGGAAGAGAAATATGCGGACTGGATCGCATGCATAGTCCCAGTGAAGAAGAAATATGGGCAGATCCGAGTTTGTGTCGATTTCAGGGACCTCAACAAGGCTTGTCCTAAAGACGACTTCCCGTTGCCGGTCATGGAAATGATGGTCGATGACACCTCAAATTACGAGCTGTTCACCTTTATGGATGGCTCGTCTGGGTATAATCAGATCAAGATGTTGCCTGAGGATAAGAAGCACACAGCATTTCGAACCCCGATCGGAATATACTGCTACAAAGTGATGCCGTTCGGACTGAAGAACGCAGGTGCTACATATCAAAGGGCAATGGCCAATATCTTTGATGACCTAATTCATAAGGTCGTCGAATGTTATGTTGATGATCTGGTTGTCAAGACTAAAGCCAAGGCCGATCAAATCCAAGATCTTAGGACCGTTCTCACCAGACTGAGGGAGTACGATATGAAAATGAATCCTCTGAAGTGCGCTTTTGGCATGTCATCGGGAAAATTCCTGGGCTTCATGATCCGACATCGAGGGATTGAAGTTGACCCATCCAAGATAAAGGCCATCATGGAGATGCCCCCTCCGAAGAGTCTGACGCAGCTAAGATTTTTCAAGGCAAGCTTGCTTATATACGGAGGTTTATCTCAAATTTATCGGGGAGATGTAGGCCCTTCTCAAAGCTCATGAAGAAAGGAGCTCCTTTTGTCTGGGATGCCGAATGTCAAGAAACGTTTGAAAGCATCAAAAAGTACTTGTTGCACCCTCCAGTGCTGGCCGCTCCCGTTTCAAATAAACCGTTGATTCTCTACACTGCCGCGCTAGATGAGTCACTCGGTGCGCTCCTTTCCCAGAACAACGAGGAGGGAAAAGAAAATGCCCTCTACTACCTCAGTCGAACTCTAGTCGGGGCGGAACACAACTATTCCCCAATCGAAAAGCAATGCTTGGCTCTGATATTTGCTGTGAAGAAGCTGACGCACTATCTGCTCGCTCATCGGGTTATGCTGATCTCCAAGGTCGACCCGCTCAAACACTTGATGACCAAAGCAAGCCTAGCCGGCAGAATGGCAAGATGGGCTGTCATGCTACATGAGTTTGACATAGTTTATACTCCTTAGAAAGCAGTAAAAAGGCAAGCTCTTGCGGACTTTCTCGCTGCTCATCCCATATCAGAAGGGTCACCGCTTAATTGCGAGTTACCCGACGAACAAGTGCTGCACCTCGAGAATGACGAGCCATGTTGGGAGCTCTACTTCGATGGGGCTTCATCGATAAGGACCTCCAGTAAATCAAGCATCCCAGAGATAAAAGCAAGGATAGGATTGGTATTCATCACGCCATCGATGCGAACCCTACGGCGTTCTTTTGCTCTCACCGAGCCTCGCACAAACAACGAGGCTGAGTATGAAGCTCTGATAGCTGGTCTGGAGCTCGCCATAGAAATGGAAATCCTTCGGCTACGGGTTTACGGTGACTCCCAGCTTGTCGTCAACCAAGTAAGCGGCGATTATAAGATATACAAACCTGAGTTAGCTCGGTATAGAAGCCGAGTGGTGGAACTCATGAAACGGTTCACTCACATTGAACTAATGAGAGTCCCTAGAGTGTTGAATGGGAAAGCTGACGTACTCGCTCGCTTAGCCAAGGAGCTGGCTGATCCTGACATGGACGAAATTCTGATCACAGTCAGGAACCGACAAATTCTACCCCCATTCTCTCTACGAGAAGAGGAAAGCGCGGAACAGAAGGGCAGTCCTGCCGAAGAAGCTTCGATCATCCAAGACAAGCCCGATTGGAGAGAACCTTTCATAGAGTACCTCCGATACGACAAGCTGCCCGAAGGAAAATCTGCAAGGATTCAGCTGAAGAAGAGAGCTCTCCGATACGTGTTTGTAAATGACACGCTATACCGCAGGTCATATGACCAACTCTGGCTCAGGTGTCTGTCATTGGCCGAAGCCCAAAAGGTCATGAAAGAAGTTCACTCGGGCGTTTGCGGTGCTCACCAATCTGGCCCCAAGATGCGACTTCAAATTAAACGGCTTAGGTATTACTGGCCCACCATGATACGGGATTACAGAGAGCATGAAAAGAAATGTTATATCTGCCAAATTCACGGTGATTTTATTCACAAGCACCCCAATCCATTGCATCCTACGGTGGCGTCGTGGCCTTTCGAAGTCTGGGGCACCGACATAGTTGGCCCAATTGATCCTCCGTCATCCAGAGGCCACCGGTTCATACTGGCCACAACTGACTATTTCTCCAGATGGGCTGAAGCTGTCGCGCTAAAAGAAGTCAAGACAGAAAATATTCTTATATTCTTCTAGCATAATATTTTATACCGCTTCGGTACACCAAGAAGAATCATTTCTGACAATGGGCCTTCTTTCAAGAGCTTCAAAGTCTTAAGATTCGCTACTCAACACAAGATAGACTGGAGATATTCCTCCATCTATAATCCAAGAGCCAATGGGCTAGCCGAAGCCTTTAATAAGACTCTATGCAAGCTCCTGAGGAAAAATACTTCAGCCAACAAGAGAGACTGGAATCTCAAACTTCACGAGGCGTTGTGGGCATATCGTACCACACACCGTACTCCAACTCAGTCCACTCCATACTCATTGCTCTTCGGAGTGGAGGCGGTCCTCCCCCTCGAAGTCGAAGTTCCAAGCTTAAGAATGGCCGTTCAGCACGAGTTGACGGAGGAGGAAAACGTGCTCCTTCGGGTTGAAGAGCTCGACGCCCTCGAAGAAAAGAGGCTCGCGGTGCAGCAAAATCTGGAGTTATACCGAGCCTAAATGTCACGGGCCTATGACAAGATAACCCGTCTTCGCGCTTTCAAGAATGGTGAATTGTTGTTGGTCCTCAAAAGACCGATCATCCCCAATCGACATGCCAAGGGAAAATTCGAGCCAAACTGAGAAGGAGCATACGTCATCGAGAAAGTGTTCGACGGAGGATCCTACCAACTAATAGGTGCCGAAGGAGAAAGGCCCATGCCACCCATCAATGGCCGATATCTCAAGAAATACTACGCGTGAATGCTCCAAGTCGCAGGCGAATTGAGCACACCGGCCCTACGGTCTGGATCATACATCCTGCAAAACCGTATACAATCCACGGGCGTAAACGACCCCTGTCTCTCCCAAATCCTGCCGGTGAGACTACTTTTACAGTCCCACCAGCGACAAAAAAAAACGGTATGTCCACAAGCAAAACGGGCACGGATGAAAACCAGAAAGGGCTCCGTGAGTAAAAACAGCAGGACTACCGGCAGGTTTGTGAAAACCCGAAAGGGCGCAAACTCGTGAAAAGAGATAAAATACACTCGCAAAGTCCTTTCGACCTCATGAGGAGAAAATCCCTGCGTGAGATCCTTACGACTCACAAAGGAGCAACACACTTAGGAATCCTCACGATTCCTAAGGAGAACATAGACCCGCGAGATCCTCTCGACTCGTAGGGAGAAAATGCTTTTATGAGACCCTTACGGCTCATAAAATTGAAAAGTCTTAGGTGACATGGACCTAAACCTGTCTCCTAAGCCACCGCTCCCCAACGGGAAATGGCAAATGATGAGTCGCTCCTGGCGTTACGCTTCAGTGTTAGTGGTGCTGATGCCGACCCAAAAACCAAATCCCAAGTCCTCCCGAGGCAAATGATGAGTTGCTCCTGGCATTATTCCAGTGCAGCAATGCTGATGCCAAACAAGATCCAAATTCCAAGTCCCCAAACAACGAATGATGAGTCGCTCCTGGTACTATATTCCAGTGCAGCGATGTAGACACCAACCAAAATCCAATTTCTCAAAATTCTCCCGGCCCTACGGTTAGTCCCCAAATTGACTACCGTATACAATCCATGGGCTCAAATAATTCTCATCATACCCATACCCCACCGCAATAACCAGTCCAGCGGCTGGTCTCCGCCCTTGGACTTATGCTCCATTTGGGAAGACCCACTCATGTGTCCTCACGATACATGGGGAGAACAAACTTATGGGATCCTCACGACTCGTAAGAAAACACCTTTGCGGGATCCTTACGACTCACGAAGGAAAAACACCCTTGGGAGTCCTCACGACTCCTAAGGAGAAAGTACACCTACGAGATCCTTTCGACTCGTAGGGAGAAAATGCTTTTATGGGACCCTTACGGCTCATAAAATTGAAAAGCCTTAGGTGATAGGGACCTAAACCTGTCTCCTAAGCCATCGCTCCCCAATAGGAAAAGGCAAATGATGAATTGCTCCAGGCACATGTGCTTCAGTGTTAGCAGCGCTGATGCCTACCCTAACCCCAAAATTCCAAACTCCAATCCAAATGACCCCTAAGTCTTTAAACTGGGAATAGATGAACTCTAAGTCGTTAAACTGGGAACAGATGACCCCTAAGTCGTTAAACTGGAAATGAGGGAGATCTCCTCGTGGCAAATGATGATTCGCTCCTGGTACCATATTCCAGTGTAAGCGGTGCTGATGCCAAACCAAAACCAAAATCCCCAGATCCACTCATGGCAGATGATGATTCGCTCCTGGTACCATATTCCAGTGTAGCGATGCTGATGTCAACCCAAATCACATCAAATCAGCGAGTCAACTTTAACCCTGACACTGCAAGAAGCGGAGCAAGTAAAATCAAGCACCGACTGTCCAAGTCGCAAAAAGGGCAGCACCGACAGTCCTCGTACCTATAATGGCAGCACCGACCGTCCAAGTCGCAAAAAGGGCAGCATCGACCGTCCAAGTAGCAAAAAGGGCAGCAACGACCGTCCACGTCGTTAAAATGGCAGAACCGACCGTCCAAGTCGCAAAAAGGGCAGCACCGACCGTCTACGTCACTAAAATGGCAGAACTGACCGTCCAAGTCACGAAAAGGGCAGAACCAACCGTCCACATCGCAAAAAGGGCAGCACCAACGGTCCAAGTCGTAAAAAGGGCAGCACCGACCGTCCAAGTCGCAAAAAGGGCAGAACCGACCGTCCAAGTCGCAAAAAGGGCAGAACCGACCATCCACGTCGCAAAAAGGGCAGCATCGACCGTCCACGTCGCAAAAATGGCAGCACCGACCGTCCACGTCGCAAAAAGGGCAGCACCGACCGTCCAAGTCGCAAAAAGGGCAGAATCGACCGTCCACGTTGCTAAAATGGCAGAAACGACATCCACGTCGTCAAAACGGAGTCGACCTCCACACGAAAGAAGATCCATCAATTTCATGCACACGACCCACATATGCTGTGTGCATTTATTGATGGGGGGCACTTTGTTGGGGTCGAAATTTACACCCCGGTTGACCAAGTCAAAATCAAAGTCAACCCCAATCCAAGTTGGCCCAAGCCCAGGTCAAGTGGGCCAATGCCCGGGTCGAGCCCGAACATGGAGCGGCCGGCCTCCCCCCATGCCAAAATAAAATTTTTGTAATAAATAATTTTTTTGTATTTCTTTTATTTTGTTTTATGAATAAATGTAAGAAAATGGGCATAAAGACAAATCTATATAAAGCCCATGGCTTATGTGCAAAAAGAAATGGCACATGAGCCATGGGATGGGCAAAATGCCATTTTGTGAAGCCCAAGGGGCTATATGTAAAGTGTATAGCCTATAAAGGCAAAGATAATGAAAATATCTCAACAACTCTTTCTCTCTTCCTAAAAGAATCCAGATCTGAGATCTTTCTCTTTTTTCAAGGTTCTAAAACATTCTTCTTTCTTTTGAATTAAATCAAGAGTTTTACTCTTCATTTTAAAAAACTAAATAGTTTTTCACCACAAAACCCACAAAGGAGAACTCAGATCTTCCATCAGATCTCAGAAAGGAGAGATTTTTAAAATCTCATACTTCTTGATCTTCAAGATCCGGCCAACAAAGAAAGAAGAAGGAGACCCATCTCCAGAAACCCCACTTTGTGGAAGATCCAGGGCTCAAGGGGAGAAGCCCCCCTTCATCAGCTTCAAAATATCCTAGGAGTTTTACTCCTCACTCACACACACACACACACACACACATATCTACAAAATAATAAGTGTGCATTTTTGGGAGTAGAACTCCTATTGCAGGGACCAAGTCCCTCTTGCGCTCAAAGCGCTAGCGCTCGAGCGCCCACGTGCCTGATACGTGGGGTACTAGCGCTCAAAGAGCTAGCGCTCTTGCGCTCAAAGCGCTAACGCCCAAAGCGCTAGCGCCTGAGCGCCCACGTGCCTGACACGTGGGGCGCTAGCGCTCAAAGCGCTAACGTTTTTGCGCTCAAAGCACTAGTGCCTAAAGCGCTAGCGCCCTAACGCCCACGTGCCTGACACGTGGGGCGCTAGTGCCCAAAGCGCTAGTGCCCGAGCGCTTTCTCCCACGCATCCTTTGGATGCCTTTCCCCCTTTATATATATATATATATACATACACACACACACACATACCCCTCAACACTGTCCCTGTTAGAAAAAAAATTCTAACGGGGTGCTGCCCCGTACCCCGCAAGGGGGCTGCTAGCCCCCTTGACCCCTAGCCCGCTATACGGATAGCGGGACCCCCGTAAAAACTCTGCGCCCCCCCGATATATCCAAAACCCCCTTTCAAAACACAACACACATACACTGCACATTGAGTTCGCATGACCTGTTTAACCCGTTAATCGGAGGTTCCCTCGCTCCAATGGCGAGGGGTAATTAACGGCAGCTTAGTCCGCGGCTGCCGGAGATTTCGATCCCCACCATCAATAAACCGTAGCCTACCCTAGGCAGGGGGAGTCTGTAATGCGCCTGACAAGCGCACGCGCATTCCCATCTCAATGGGGTGATGAAAAACACCCTACACTCCGAAGATGTCAAGTTGATTTATGGCACTGTATATCGGAGGTTTGGACGGATGCGGCCGTTGTAGCAGACTTCGTCAGATTCCTCCTCGTTTGCAAGGGGTTTTTGATTGTGGGGACGCTCTTCCCTGCAGGTGCAAGCCCCTGCAGTTAATTACGTTACCGCATTACGATAACCACTTTCTACTGCTCCAGAAGTTCACTTCGTGTCGTGTGTGTTTTTATTTGTTTAGGTTGCCCATGGATTCTATACGGAGACTAGTTTCTGTCGTCGCCCGTAGGGCGCGATTTAGTCCAAATCCGTATAGTTGAGATTTGGGTTTTTTATTTAAGGATCGTTAATCTAATTTGAGATTAAGATCAACTTAAATGTATGTGAGCATTTAGGGCTCGACTTGTTTTTTGTTAAGGATACTTTAGTCCAATTTGAGACTAAGATCTACTTAATAAGGTTTTAGGATCATTTTTGTTTCAGATCCAACAAGAGAGCATTTAGGCTCTGTTGTCTTAGTTTAGGGACATTTCGGTCCATTATCGCCATTTTGGAGAGTTTGAGGACATCTCGATCTGTTGATCACCATTTTGGAGGTGAGATTTTAGTTTAAGGACGTCTCGGTCCGTTGATCACTATTTTGGAGGTGAGGTTTTAGTTTAAGGACGACTTAGTCCGTTGATCACCATTTTGGAGGTGAGATTTTAGTTTAAGGACGTCTCGGTCTGCTGATCACCATTTTGGAGGTAACAGTTAGTTTAAGGACATTTCGGTCTGTTGATCACCATTTTGGAGGTGACATTTTAGTTTAAGGACGTCTCGGTCCGTTGATCACCATTTTACGCGCACGTGTATTTGTTACGCGACGGGATGAACAATGATGATACGGGATGCACCCAGTTTGGGGTGTGGTCTGATTTGAGGTGTGCACGTCAGTTTAGAAGTGCACCAAGAGTTGTTGGTTGTCGAGACCTGCCACCTCTCTCAAGATGTTGAAGAATTACAACAACATATATCAGAAGTGTGGGGAGATGTACCCTTAAACCAAATCCTATATTTGAGAGAAAAGATTGTGATGGACCTAAGAATCGTTAGTCATACTTGAGACTACGATTAACTTAGGAGATATGAATGAAGATCGGTTTGGATATCAGTTTGGATATCACAAACATAAGCTTCGCCAATTTGGGCCAGGATTGGGTTGCCATGTTTGAGGCGAATATTTAGTTTAGGGACATTTTGGTCCATTATCGCCGTATTGGGGGCAAATATTTGTTTAGGGACATTTCGGTCCATCATTCAACTTGCGCGCACGTGTATTCGTTACGTGACGAAGTGAACGATGTTGATATGGAATGCGCCCAATTTGGGGCACAATCCGATTTGAGGCATGCACGTCAATTTGGAAGTGCATTAAGAGAGAAGTTTGTTTAATTCTCGAAATATCTCTCATTGAGAGATCCCAATTGATTTAATTGGTTTCAGAATTGATTTAGGGAATTTTACCCACCGTTGGATTTTTGATCCAAGGACTTCTGTTTTACAGAACAAGATTGGGGAAATATTTTCCCTTGCACAGAATTTATTCTGTAAAACGGTGATTTTTTTAATCACTGTTGGATTTTTAATCCAACGGTGTTCTGTTTTACAGTAGGCATAGAATTTTATTTTATGATCCAACCGAATGTATCTTTTTAGAAAGATTTGAGGAATATTTCTTCTCAACAGAATTTTAATTTTGAGTCTTGATGATTTATCATTTTCGTTGGATCTTTGATCCAATGGATCTGTTTAATAGAGAGCAGAATTTAATTCTACCTTCTTTAATTTGGGTGCTGACGCTCACGTGCTATGCACGTGGGCGTTGCCTAAAAGTTTAATACTTTTTATAAATAGTCACACTCGTGCTTTGCACGCCGGCGCTCACGTGTGTTCCACGTGAGGCGCCACTATAGGATTTAATCTTAACAGAAGCTGGTGCTGGCGCTCACGTGGGAAACACGTAAGGCGTTGAAGGATTTAATCCTGTCTTAAGCGGTACGTACATGCTTTGAATGTGGGTGCACGTGTTTAACACGTGGAGGTTTCCCTTTATTTTTATAAGGGGACAACAAGTTTTGAGCCAAAAAATTTGGCGGAACAAATACTCCCCACTACTTTTCCCACGTATGTATGTACGTGGGTGACGTAGTGCAATGTTATGCGTGAGCATAGGATTGATGGCTTAGTAGACAAGTTTAGGATCCTTGTAGGCTAAGGCTTTTTCATCTTCATGAGCCGTAAGGGTCTCAAGAAGGTTTTTTCTCCATATGAGTCGTGAGGATCTCATAAGTGCGTATTCTCCCTAGAAATCGTGAGGATTCCTAAGCGTTCATCGCCTCCGTGAGTCGTAAGGATCTCACTCGAGAATTTTCTCCTTACGAGTCGAGAGGACTCACAAGTGGTTTTTCCTCCTCGTCGGTATGCGACTTTGGAGAATATGGCCCGTGGATAGTATACAAGAGTCATTTTGGACCTACTTGCAGGGCAACGATGGCTTAGGAAACAGATTTTAGATCTGTCGCCTAAGGCTTTTTCAACTTTATGAGTCGTGAGGATCTCATAAATACTTTTCTCTCTACGAGTCGAGAGGATCTCGTAGGTGTCTTTTCTCCTTACAAGTCGTGAGAACTCCTAAGTGCGTTTTCTCTTGAGAGTCGTAAGAATCTTATAAGAGAATTTTCTCCTTACGAGGCAAGAGGACTCACAAGCGATTTTTCCTCCTCATCTGTATGCGACTTTGGAAAATGTGGCCCGTGGATAGTATACAAGAGTCAGTTTGGACCTACTTGTAGGTCCACAGTGCTTAGGAAACAGGTTGATATCCCCGTCGTCTAAGGCTTTCCACCTTCATGAGCCGTGAGGGTCTTATGAAGATGTTTTTCCCTACGAGTCGAGGTGAGTCGAGAAGTTCTCGCATGTATATCCTAATGTGAAATATAGATAACCCCTGCTCTTTGCGACCGAGGTCCATTAGGTTTTGTGGTACTAGGGTTTTAGTCCATGGTACCGTCGCGTTGGCTGATGCATTCCCCGATATGCAGACTTTATGCTGCTGTTCGAGTAGCCCCGCGACTGTCGTGTCTCTGATCCCTTCAGGGGATGGACAAGACGTCTTCAAGTAATCTTCTTAGGTAGTTTGACCGTCGGAAGAGCAAGCTTTAGGAATTTTGCCATGCCGCTTTTTACTTGAGGTTAGGCTCAGTTTGGGAACCCTGATGAGTCATAACCACTCCGCACTGGTGTGGGATGATCTCGGATAGTCTTTTTGGTTTTATTTGAGTTACTGTCAAGACCCTGAAACTATGAATTTTTCCTTCGCTTCTTTTTGATTTAGCTATTTTGGAGCATGTGTTGACATTGCGTCTGCTGTAACGAGAAAAATGCCGGGATAGTCTTTAGGTTGTTTTGTGAACCGTCAATACTTGGAGCTAGGAATTTTGCCATGGCTCTGTTTTGTTTCGACCCTGGGGTCTTTTGTTGACGTCGCATCTGCATCCTGTAGGAGTGAGAGGGAACGCCGTTGTTGACATTGCGTCCGCTGTAACGAGAAGAATGTCGGGATAGACTTTAGGTTGTTTTGTGAACCGTCAAGACTTGGAGCTAGGAATTTTTCCATGGCTCCATTTGGTTTCGACCCTGGGGTATTTTGTTGACGTCGCGTTTGCATCCTGCTGGAGTGAGAGGGAACGCCGTTGTTGATATTGCGTCTGCTGTAACGAGAAGAATGTCCGAATAATCTTTAGGTTGTTTTGTGAACCGTCAAGACTTGGAGCTAAGAATTTTTCCATGACTCCATTTTGTTTCGACCCTGGGGTCTTTTGTTGACGTCGCGTCTGCATCCTGCTTGAGTGAGAGGGAATGCCATTGTTGACATTGCATCTGCTGTAACGAGACGAATGTTGAGGTTGTCTCTAGGTTGTATATGAACCGTCGAGACTTGGCTCTCCCTTTGACAGAGCCCGGTGGGAAAATATGGTTCCTTTTTCGTTTGTGCCCATGGATTGTATACAGGGGTTGATGTGGACTCACCTGCATGGCAGAAAAGTTTCATTTTGATAGTTTTTTATTTGTTTCCGCGGTACTCTATCTTTTCAGCTTTTATATCGTGAAAGTCGCGATTGCCCAATCATTTCGGTTATTTTTCGCGGTACCCAATCACTTCGGCTATGTATTGTTTTATTTTTACTCGCTGTTTTTTTATTGCGAGTTGCCCAATCATTTCGACTGTTTCATATGCATATATTTTTTGCTCTCTGATTCTTTTATTGCGAGTTGCCCCATCATTACGGCTATTTCATATACATATACTTTTGTTGCAAGTCGGGAACTTGGATCCTGATACTAATTCAGGCATCAGTATCGCTGCGACTGGGATATTGCTAGAAGCGAATCATCATTTGCCTTGAAAGGGCTTGGAATTTTGACACCGATTTAGGTATCAACATCGCTACAACTGGGATATTTCTAGGAGCGAATCATCATTTGCCTTTGTCGATTTGAGCAAAGGTGGCTTAGCAAACAGGGTTAGGATCCTGTCGACTAAGGCTTTTTGACTTTATGAGCCGTAAGGGTCTCACAAAGGTATTTCTCCCTACGAGTCATGAGGATCTCGTAGGTGTAGGTTCTCCCTAGAAGTCATGAGGACTCCTAAGTGGTATTTTCTCTTGCAAGTCGTAAGGATCTTACAAGAGTGTTTTCTCCCTATAAGTCGAGAGGAATTACAAGTGTCGTTCACCATATGGGATATTTCTCGCCATTGGTAGAACTTGGTAAGGGCTATATTTATTTGTGCCCGTGGATTGTATACAAGGGTCAATATTCAACCGCTTGTAGAGCAACTTGGGGAACACGACGGCTTAAGAACAGGTTTAGATCCGTGTAGCTTAAGGCTTTTGAATCCTACGAGCCGTGAGGGTCTCATAAGGGAATTCTCTTTACGAGTCATGAGGATCTTGCAAGAGTAATTTCTCCATAGGAATCGTGGGGATTCCTAAGTGAGTCGCTCCTTTGTGAGTCGTAAGGATCTCACGCATATATTTTCTCCTCACAAGGTCGAGAGGACCTTGCAAGTGCACATGATTTTTTTTATTTTACGTGTTTGTGCCCTTTCGGGTTTTCACAAACTCGCTGGTAGTCCTGCTGTTTTTATTCACGGTGCCCTTTCGGGTTTTCATCCGTGCCTATTTTGCTTGAGGACATACCATTTTTTTAACGAGATCGCGCCCTTCCGGGTTTTCACAAACTCGCTGGTAGCCTTATTGTTTTTACTCACGGTGCCCTTTCGGGTTTTCATCCGTGCCTACTTCGCTTGAGGACATACCGTTTTTTTAGCAGTTCGGAGTGGGATATTCCTCTTGATTGTAGGACCTGTTTGTAGGTTTCTCGATCCTTTCTGTTCTTTGAGAAGAAAGTACCATCTCGCGTAGAGATTCTGCCGCCAGTGAGGAATATGCCCTCTGTGTATATTTCGGGAGGGTGAGTACCCACGCCGTCGCTATTTTGGCGACAGGTTGCTTCAGAGCTGCTTATTTTTTTTAGCGTTGGCGACAAACGCTATCTTGACTCCGTTTTTCATTCATCTTCATCGGATGATGATGGGTCTTGACCCATCTGATCCAATCGATTCAATTATCAATGAGCTCTTGGAAGGTCGTCGTCTTGAAGAGAGCCATAAATAGGAACACCTTTGAATTTGGGTCAAGGGTGGTTATGAACATTCCTACGGCTGCAGCTTCGTCGATGCGTTGCTCGCATTTTGACCAGAGATTTCTCTATCGGGTAACATATTGAACCCAGGCCTCATTTGGTCCAACCGTTTCGTTGACCAACGCCGCTACGGTAGTGTGTTTATTCACATTAGCGAATATCTGATAGAAGAGCATATCCATATCGTCGAAGGTCTTTATGGAATCATTTTGGAGTCCCGCATACCATTCGAAGCCGATGCCAGTCAGGCTGTTGACGAACTGTCGGGGGAGCAATATGTCATTTCCTCTAGTGTTTCCGCACATGGATTTAAAACGCGCGATGTGCCGGCGAGGATTTCCAGTTCCTTTGTACATGTGGAATGTTGGAAGTATGTATTTTGGAGGGTACTGTATTTGATCATAGCACGCCGGATACGGTCGCCCAGTTTTGACTTACCTATTTGCGGCTTCACTGGTATAGTGAGCTTCGATTTGCTGAGCGATGTAATCATCAAGAGCAGCATTGGAGATCATTTACTCCCTGGCCACTGATAGAGCCGGAAGAGGGTTTGATATTTACCCTCTGTCATCCTCGATGATTATAGGCGGATCCTCAGCTGGAGGTTCTGGCTGGATCATCATTCCAACCATGTCTTGGAACAAAAGCGCCATCTGCTTTATGTTAGCAGCCTGTTCCGCGGCCTCCTTATCCTTTCTTTCAAGCACCCTTCGCAAGAACTCTGTATCGGTTTCTTTCTCTTGGCGCTGTTTAGATACTGACTCCGGACTTTCTTTCTGTCCGGTGAGTGCTGACATTTTGATCAGCATTTCCTGGAGCTTTTGTTGTTGTTCCTGAGCTTTTGTCAGTGACCGAGTTTGCGGTCGATGAGCCAAGGAAGCATGACTTTCCTTTTTTCCGGAAGCCATGTAAATCTTATGCACTATCATGCCCCCATACTTGAGACGTTTGGGTCCATTGCCTTTGGAAATGGCCACCGGCGGTGGGAGATTCTCCGGCCTTCTCTTTTTATGGGAGGTCGAGGTTGAAGGGGCCGTTGTAACAGGCACCCATGTGGACGATGCCCTTCGTGGTATGGCGGAGGGATGGTCCTCCTCTGGCCGAGCCTTCATTTTCTTCAGCTGGCGAGGGTAGACTTTGTTGATCACAGAATCCTGGACTTTCCGCCAAACCCTGTGGATTTTGGAGGATAGCCGCTATGGGGGCTGCTTCGGTTTTGCCTGCATCATGTTTTCAGCAGGTGGGAGAGATTTCTTCAACACCGCGATAGGGGAGTTCTTTCGCACCCTCCTAAGCGGTTCAAAGCTGTTCCCGGTTGGAACAACTGCGTTAACTTCCACCATTGGAGCTGGTGGAGTGAGTCCAGAGGGGGTGTTGCCCCAGCACTTTTCACCCGGTGCCAGTGGCGACGTCGAGCATGTCTTGCAGACGGGACCACCTCAGTTGTGGAAGCGGCTCCGTCATGCCTCCGGCTTCGATGATGGACTACTGTTGGTGCCAGCATGTCGAAGACTGACGTCCGTTGAGAGGGAACTACCAATCTTTCGAAGGCCGATTTTCTGGTTGGGGAAGCATTTTGACGACTTCACCAGCAGCAAGAGTTGAAACGACCATTCTTTCAAAGACCGATCTTTTGGTAGGCGAAGCACCTTTGACGACTTCACCCGCCGGAGGAGTTGGGAGGACTATCTATTTTGGGATAGCCCCTTCAGGTATCGCGAGCCTCTTTGCGGGCCCACTTGAGCTTCAGCTCAGCCTGTTGAAGACTGAGGTGGCAGACTTGGACGACCCGTTGAGAGGGGCCGTGGTGATTGCAAGTCGATCAAAGACCGACTTCTTGGGAGCTTCTTGTGGTGGCACTGGGGTGCTGAAACTCGCTGGTGGGAGCATTGTCCCGAAGAACAATCCAATGGTGGCTTGAGTAACCTGCCCCACCGGCATCGAAAAGATGGAGGCCGCATTAGGCCCGTACGTCACTCCTCCAGTTGGGGTGGAGCGGGAGTTGCTGTTGCAGTTTCTGCAGCTGGAAGTCATTGATCTTTTTTCCTTCTTTTTCTAGTACAGGAGCAAGACACCAAATCTTAGTACCTCGAATCTAAGGGCAACCATAGTGAACCGTGATTTTGTTCATGAAACAAGACACATGAAGTGTGGAGTCGAAAGAGGAAGAGCTCCCACCGGGCGTGCCAGAATCTGTTCACCGCCGAAAACGGGGACGAAACCGGGATGGATCGTCCTGCCTGAATTTAGGGGCAGATGCTATTTGGATTTATCCGTCCACCTCTCCGAAGATGCCAAGTTGATTTATGGCATCGTACATCAGAGGTTTGGACGGATGCGGCCGTTGTAGCAGACTTCGTCAGATTCCCCCTCGTTTGCGAGGTGTTTTTGATTGTGGGACGCTCTTCCCTGCAGGCGCAAGCCCCTGCAGTTAATTACGTTACCGCATCGCGATAACCACTTTCTCCTGATCCAGAAGTTCATGTCGTGTCGTGTGTGTTTTTATTTGTTTAGGTTGCCCATGGATTGTATACGGAGACTAGTTTCTGTCGTCGCCCGTAGGGCACGATTTAGTCCAAATCCGTATATTTGAGATTTGGGTTTTTTATTTATGGATCATTAATCTGGTTTGAGATTAAGATCATCTTAAATGTATGTGAGCATTTAGGGCTCGACTTGTTTTTTGTTAAGGATACGTCAGTCCAATTTGAGACTAAGATCTATTTAACAAGGTTTTAGGATCATTTTTGTTTTAGATCCAACAAGAGAGCATTTGGGCTCTGTTGTCTTAGTTTAGGACATTTTGGTCCATTATCGCCATTTTGGAGGCGAAGTTCTAGTTTGAGGACATCTCGATCTGTTGATCACCATTTTGGAGGTGAGATTTTAGTTTAAGAACGTCTCGGTTTGTTGATCACCATTTTGGAGGTGAAGTTTTAGTTTAAGGACGTCTTAGTCCGTTGATCACCATTTTAGAGGTGAGATTTTAGTTTAAGGACGTCTTGATATGTTGATCACCGTTTTAGAGGCAATGGTTAGTTTAAGGACATTTTGGTCCGTCGATCACCATTTTGGAGGTGATATTTTAGTTTAAGGACGTCTCGATCCGTTGATCACCATTTTACGCGCACGTGTATTTCTTATGTGACGGGATGAACAACGATGATATGGGATGCACCCAGTTTGGGGTGCGGTCTGATTTGAGGTGTGCACGTCAGTTTGGAAGTGCACTAAGAGTTGTTGGTTGTCGGGACCCACCACCTCTCTGAAGACGTTGAAGAATTACAACGACATATATCAAAAGTGTGGAGAGATATACCCTTAAACCAAATCCCATATTTGAGGGAAAAGATTGTGATGGACATAAGAATCGTTAGTCATATTTGAGACTACGATTAACTTAGGAGTTATGAATGAAGGTCGGTTTGGATATCAGTTTGGATATCACAAACATAAGCTTAGCCAATTTGGGCTAGGATTGGGTTGCCATGTTTGAGCGAATATTTAGTTTAAGGACATTTCGGTCCATTATCGCCATATTGGGGACGAATATTTAGTTTATGGACATTTCGGCCCATCATTCAACTTGCGCACACGTGTATTTTTTACGTGACGAAATGAACGATGTTGATATGGAATGTGCCCAATTTGGGGCACGATCCGATTTGAGGCATGCACGTCAATTTGGAAGTGCATTAAGAGATAAGTTTGTTTAATTCTCGAAATATCTCTCATTGAGAGATCCCAATTGATTTAATTGGTTTCGGAATTGATTTGGTTAATTTTACCCACCGTTGGATCTTTGATCCAAGGACTTCTGTTTTACAGAACAAGATTGGGGAAATATTTTCCCTTGCACAGAATTTATTCTGTAAAACGGTTATTTTTTTAATCACCGTTGGATTTTTAATCCAACGGTCTTCTGTTTTACAGAAGGCATAGAATTTTATTCTATGATCTAACCGAAAGTATGTTTTTAGAAAGATTTGAGAAATATTTCTTCTCAACAGAATTTTAATTCTGAGTCTTGATGATTTATCATCTCCGTTGGATCTTTGATCCAACGGCTCTGTTTAACAGAGAGTAGAATTTAATTCTACCTTCTTTAATTTGGGCGCTGACACTCACGTGCTATGCACGTGGGCGTTGCCTAAGAATTTAATTCTTTTTATAAATAGTCACACTCGTGCATTGCACACCGGCGCTCACGTTGGAAACACGTGAGGCTGTCACGCCCCGCTTCCCAATGTACGAGCAGAGGACGCGACTGGCCGCTACGTATTTACTCTGAAGTAAACATGCTAAGCATATCCAAGCAATAACGCTAAGCGTATCTAAGCAATATAAATGAAATATACACAAGAGACAAATGTAATGAACATCAACTTTATTTATTAACATGCTTTTGTACAATGCATCTGAAAAGTAAATACATGGAATGGAAAGCAATGCCTAAACAATGGCATAATAGAAATGAAAAGTACTGAAAGTAAATGTGTATAAGAAATCTAAAGCTCTGGGTCGTAAGCTAGCTGGTCCAAATCCTCGCTGGTGGGCTAGATCTCCTGAAGGTCCGAATCACTTGACAACATTCCAAAGAAGAAAGAGAAGGAACGTCGTCAGCGAACAAATCGCTCGGTAAGTCCCAAAGATAAGGGATAAATAGAATAGACAGAGAGAGTGTAACTTTTAAATTTGTATTATATTATTAACGCTGTTGTCTGTAGCTTGGTACAGAAGAGGCCAATGTATACGAGAGGAGTCTCAGTAGACCAGAGACTAAGGTGGACGGAAAGTACAAGGAACAGTTTATGCCACGGTACAACAGCAATTCAATTCAGGTTAGGTGTCTTAATGGTTGTAGTCTCGTACCACTTCTAACACCTTCCGTACCAATCTACCCCTTAAAACCCCGCGATATCTTGTTTATATTGTATTGTCTTGTATAGATGGATGACTTGCCGAAACCATGATATCAGTAAATGGATATAACTGGAGAATCATGTAGATGGAGGTATATCTATGGTTCGGTTCGGTCAATATAGATTGAATAAATTGGATAGATTGATTATATGGGTTCATGGATTCATATTGAATTGTTATATATATATATATAACCATGATATCAGTAAATTGATATAACTGGAGAATCATGTAGATGGAGGTATATCTATGGTTCGGTTCGGTCAATATAGATTAAATAAATTGGACAGATTGATTATATGGATTCATGGATTCATATTGAATTGTTATATATATATATATACATACTTGAATCTCATTCAAGTCAGATTGATTATATCGAGACTCGGTCCGAGTCAGACAATTAGAAAAGAAATTGAAATCCTAAATTAAGTTTTGATGTTATCGGTAACCGCTGTACATAGGTGGCATGATTTGTGTCTTTTTCAAAAACGATTACCGTGTTGATAACACCGTTTGTTAAGTTGTCTACCTTAAATAGGCAAGCACTCATATCTCCGGCTCCCTGAGGCTCAAGAGACTGGTCCCGCTTAAACCTATATTTATTAGGGTCCTTATTGTAATTTATAAAACTTGAGAGGGTTTTATGTAAAAATAATTTTATATAATTTTCAAAATACACCTCAAGTGTTTTATTATCGTCTTTAGAGTTTTCATTGATTTATATTTTATCATTGTGACATTTCTAATGAATAAAACCTATAATTCATAATATATGGTATTTGTTTGTAATGTATTGAACTTGTATGGAATTGCATGGTATTTTCATGTAAAGTGATTTTTTTGATTTAGAAAAGTTGGAATATTTATATTATATCAAACATTAGATATTTTGATGATACACACACACACACGCGTGCGCGCGCGCGCGCGCGCACACACACACACATATATATAAAATAATTTTAATTTATTATTTTTCTAGAAATCTCATTTTCTTAAGATATTTGTATTTTTAAATTTTTTGAGACCGTATGCTCCCTGCGGAGGTCTGCATCTCGCACCACTAAGCCCGAGGATGTGCAATAATTCGCACCATGCCGAACGGGTTCCCCAAATGGGTTGTAATAGCGCTTTGCAAACATTTGTTTAAAATACATAATCTTGTAGAAAAGGGTTTTTATAAGTTGAGGTAGTTTTGTGTAAATCGTATTTTCCAAAATCTATGTTCCCCAAATGTCATCGTGCTATGTTGCATATGAGTGTTGTGAGGAGGTAGGTCATTACCTCGTGAACTATCTAAAGGTATAGTAAGGGTAATGATGTTTTATGTCGAATTTAAACTATATGGTATTTTTCTGTAAAATTGCGATAAAAAGTAAAATATGAATTCTTTTGATATGAAACTTGTCAACATGTTTTGTTAATGATTAATAGTCATGTTGTGAGAGTTTGGTATTGTTGTTTTTAAGAAAAATGGAACTCTTTTAAGGAAACCGAATCGGAAGTCGGATTAACTCCGTTTCCGTCGGGTTTTAGAAATACAAGTTTTCAGAATAGAAAAGAGAAGAGGGAGGGGGGACTTACATACAAAAGCTGGTATTGTAACTGGGCTTGTCTATCCGCTGATAGCCTCGCGTTACTAGCGAGATCTCTTGAAAACTTCCTTGTGTTCTTCTTTTAGGAATCTAGGTGAAGAGAGAGAAGGGAGGGATAGAAAAATGTGAGGAAGAAAAAGAAAGAGGAGGACAAATAAAGATGGTGTAATGGTGAATTATCTATCATAATATACGCATTCAACGTGGGAATTAAAAGAGAAATGAAAGGTCACCATTCATTTTAGAAATGAAAGGTCTCATTTGTAAGTTATGAGAAGAATAAAAATTGATAAAAAAAATAATTGCAAGAATGAGGATTTAAACATGTGATCTATGAAATAACAATGCAAAGACTTAACCAATGAGCTACAAGGTTGTTCATGAAATATTTAATTAGAATTAAATATATGTTGTTGCTTAAAAAAAGTGGGCTTTTGGGCTCATAGTTTTATAAAAGAAAATGAAAATTAGATTGGATTTGGGTTATGGGCTGGGTCAGGTCTTGCGTTTAATTTGAAATAGGTTAAGATTTAGTTTAAAGAAATAGGTTTAGGAAAAAAAATAGATGGAATAATAAAATAATATATATATAATAGAAAATAAATTATACGGAAAAATACTACGAATAAATAATTACAATATTTTACTTACGAAAGAAAACACGATGGTATAGTAATATTGGGGTCGTTACAACCTACCCTCAAAATAATTTCGTCCTCGAAATTACTCAAGAAGGATGTTGCAACAAAGTAAGTAAACAAGATTAGGATGATGTTGTCTTCGAGCTCCGTCGATCGATACTCTAACCAATTGAGCTAATAAGTCTACAAGATACAAATAGAAAGGGTGAATAAGAATTAAGGATTCAAAAGTGGAGAGATGGACTTCAAGGAAACCGAAGGTGGAGTTCAAGATGGATTCAAGAAATATGTAATGTAAAGAATGTTTTCAGTTGCTGTTTCTTGTGTTTATATTGCTTAGGACTTCATGCAAAACTGACCTGTATGGTAGGGTTCCATACAACTCTGACCTACATGGTAGGGTTTCATATAGCTCTGACCTGCATGGGCTACCAACAAAACCTGTCACGCCCCGCTTCCCAGTGTACGGGCAGAGGACGCGACTGGCCGCTACGTATTTACTCTGAAGTAAACACGCTAAGCGTATCTAAGCAATATAAAAGAAATATACACAAGAGACAAATGTAATGAACAACAACTTTATTTATTAATATTCTTTCGTACAATGCATCTGAAAAGTAAATACATGGAATGGAAAGCAATGCCTAAACAGTGGCATAACAGAAATGAAAAGTACTGAAAGTAAATGTGTACAAGAAATCTAAAGCTCTGGGTTGTAAGCTAGCTGGTCCAAATCCTCGCTGGTGGGTGAATCACCTGAAAACATTCCAAAGAAGAAAGAGAAGGAACGTCGTCAGCGAACAAATCGCTCGGTAAGTCCCAAAGATAAGGGAGAAATAGAGTAGACAGAGGGAATGTACCTTTTAAAGTTATATTATATTGTTAACGCCCTTGTTTTTAGTTTGGTACAGAAGATGCCAGTGTATATGAGAGGAGTCTCAGTATACCAGAGACTAAGATGAACGGAAAGTACAAGGAACCGCTTATGCCACGGTATACCAGCAATTGAATTCAGGTTAGGTGTCTTAATGGTTGCAGTCTCATACCACTTCTAACACCTTCTGTACCAATCTACCCCTTAAGACCCCGCGATGTCTTGTTTGTATTGTATTGTAAATTGTATTGTCTTGTATAGATGGATGATTTGCCGAATCCATGATATCAGCAAATGGATGTAACTAGAGAATCATGTAGATAGAGGTACATCCATGGTTCGGTTCGGTCAATATAGATTGAATAAATTGGACAGATTGATTATATGTATTCATATTGAATTGTTATATATATATATATATATATATATATACACACTTGAATCTCATTCAAGTCAGATTGATTATATCGAGACTCAGTCCAAGTCAGACAATTAGAAAAGAAATTGAAATCCTGAATTAAGTTTTGATGTTATCGGTAAACGCTGCACATGGACGACAGAATTTGTGTCTTTTTCAAAGACGATTATCGTGTCAATAACACCGTTTGTTAAGTTGTCTACCTTAAATAGGCAAGCACCCATATCTCCGGCTTCCTGAGGCTCAAGAGACTAGTCCCGCTTAAACCTATATTTACTAGGGTCCTTATTGTAATTTATAAAACATGAGGGGTTTTTTATGTAAAATTAATTTTATATAATTTTCAAAATACACCTCAAGTGTTTTATTATCGTCTTTAGAGTTTTCATTGATGTATATTTTATCATTATGATATTTCTAGTGAATAAAACCTATTTTTCATAATATATGGTATTTGTTTGTAATGTATTGAACTTGTATGGAATTGCATGGTATTTTCATGTAAAGTGATTTTGTTGATTTAGAAAAGTTGGAATATTTATATTATATCAAAAATTAGATATTTTGATGACACACACACACATATATATATTTATATAAAATAATTTTAATTTAATATTGTTCTAAAAATCTCATTTTCTTAAGATATTTGTATTTTTAAATCTTTCGAGACCGTATGCTCCTTGCGGAGGTCTGCATCTCGCACTACTAAGCTCGAGGATGTGCGATAATCCGCACCATCCCGAACGGGTTCCCCAAATGGGTTGTAGCGGCACTATGCAAAGATTTGTTTAAAATACATAATCTTGGAGAAAAAGGTTTTTGTAAGTTTTGGTAGTTTTGTGTAAATCGTATTTTCCAAAATCTATGTTCCCTATATGCCATCATGCTATGTTGCATATGAGTGTTGTTAGGAGGTAGGTTATTACCTCGTGAACTATCTAAAGGTATAGCAAGGGTAATGATGTTTTATGTCGAATTTAAACTATAAGGTATTTTTCTGTAAAATTGCAATAAAAAGTAAAATAGGAATTCTTTTGATATGAAACTTGTCAACATGTTTTGTTAATGATTAATAGTCATGTTGTGAGAGTTTTGTATTGTTGTTTTTAAGAAAAATAGAACTTTTTTAAGAAAACCGAATCGGAAGTCGGATTAACTCCGCTTCCGTCGGGTTTTAGAAATACAAGTTTTCTGAATAGAAAAGAGAAAAGGGAGAAGGGACTTACATACACAAGCCGGTATTGTCACCGAGCTTGTCTATTCGCTGATAGCCTCGCGTTACTAGCGAGATCTTCTTGAAAACTTCTTTGTGTTCTTCTTTTAGGACTCTAGGTGAAGAGGGAGAAGGGAGAGATAGAAAAATGTTAGGAAGAAAAAGAAAGATGAGGATAAATAAAGATGGTGTAATGGCGAATTATTTATCATAATATATGCATTCAACATGGGAATTAAAAGAGAAATGAAAGGTTACCATTCATTTTGGAAATGAAAGGTCTCATTTTTAAGTTATGAGAAGAATAAAAATTGATAAAAAAATAATTGCAAGAATGGGGATTTGAACATGTGATCTATGAAATAACAATGCAAAGACTTAACCAATAAGCTATAAGATTGTTCATGCACATATTTAATTAGAATTAAATATATGCCGTTTCTTAAAAAGAAAGTGGGCTTTTGGGCTCATAGTTTTATAAAAGAAAATGAAAATTAGATTGGATTTGGGTTATGGGCTGGATCAGGTCTTGCGTTTAATTTGAAATAGGTTAAGATTTAGTTTAAAGAAATAGGTTTGGGAAAAAAAATAGATGGAATAATAAAATAATATATATATAATAGAAAACAAAATATACAGAAAAATGCTACGAATAAATAAATACAATATTTTATTAAAGAAAGAAAACACGATGGTATAGTAATATTGGGGTCGTTACAGAGGCGCTCAAGGATTTAATCCTATCTGAAGCGGTACCTACATGCTTTGCATGTGGGTGCATGTGTTTAACACGGTGAGGTTTCCCTTTATTTTTATAAGAGGACAGCAAGTTTTGAGCCAAATTTTTTGGCGGGAACAGGGTCGTTTATGCCCGTGGATTTTATACGGTTTTAGAGGATGTATGATCCAGACCGTAGGGCCGGTGTGCTCAATTCGCCTGCAACTTGGAACATTCACACATAGTATTTCTTGAGATATCGACCATTGATGGGTGGCATGGGCCTTTCTCCTTCGGCATTTATCAGCTAGTAGGATCCTCCATCAAACACTTTCTCGATGACGTATGGTCCTTCTCAGTTTGGCTCGAATTTTTCCTTGGAATGTCGATTGGGAATGATCGGTCTTTTGAGGGCCAACACCAGTTCGCCTTTCTTGAAAGCGCGGAGACGGGTCATCTTGTCATTGGCCCGTGACATTTGGGCTCGGTACATCTCCAGATTTTGCTGTACTGTGAGCCTCTTTTTTTTAAGCTCTTGGAGCCGAAGGAGCATGGTTTCCTCCTCCGTCAACTCGTGCTGAACGACCATTCTTAAGCTTGGAACTTCGACTTTGAGGGGGAGGATCGCCTCCACTCCGAAGAGTAATGAGTATGGAGTGGACTGAGTTGGAGTACGGTGCGTAGTACGATATGCCTACAACGCCTCATGAAATTTGAGATTCCAGTTTCTCTTATTGGCTGAAGCATTTTTCCTCAGGAGCTTGCATAGAGTTTTATTTAAGGCTTCAGCTAGTCCATTGGCCCTTAGATTATAGATGGAGGAATATCTCCAGTCTATCTTGTGCTGAATAACGAATCTTGAGATTTTGAAGCTCTTGAAAGAAGGCCCGTTGTCAAAACTGATTCTTCTAGGTGTACCGAAGCGGTATAGGATATTATGCCGGAAGAACGCTAGAATGTCTTCTGTCTTGAATTATTTTAGCCGGACAGCTTCAGCCCATCTAGAGAAGTAGTCAGTTGCAGCCAATATGGACCGGTATCCTTTGGATGACGAAGGATCAATTGGACCAACTATGTCGGTGCCCCAAACTTCGAAGGGCCATGATGCCACCGTAGGATGCAGCTGATTAGGAAGCTTATGGATGAAGTCACCGTGAGTTTGGCAGAGATGACACCTCTTCGCATGCTCTTCGCAATCCCTTATCATGGTAGGCCAGTAATAACCAATCCGTTTAATTTGAAGCCGCGTTTTGGGGCCAGACTGGTGAGCTCCGCAGACGCCTGAGTGAACTTCTTTCATGACTTTTTGGCCTTCGGCCGATGACAGACATCTAAGCCAGAGTTGGTCATATGATCTGCGGTATAGTGTATTATTTACAAACACGTATCGAAGAGCTCTCTTCTTCAGCTGAATCCTCGCAGATTTTCCTTCGGGCAGCTTGTCATACCGGAGGTACTCTATGAAGGGTTCTCTCCAATCGGGCTCATCTTGGATGATTAGAGCTTCTTTGGCAGGATTGTTCTCTTATTCTACGCTTCCCTCTTCACGCAAAGAGACCGGAGGTAGAATTTATCGGCTTCTGATATCAGAATTTCATCCACATCGGGTCAGCCAGCTCCTTAGCTAAGTGAGCGAGTACGTCAGCTTTTCCATTCAATGCCATAGGAACTCTCATCAGTTCAATGTGGGTGAACTATTTCATAAGCTCCACCACCCGGCTTTTGTACTGAGCTAACTCGGGTTTGTATATCTTATAATCACCGCTTACTTGGCTGACAACAAGCCGGGAATCACCGTAGACTCGTAGCCGAAAGATTTCCATTTCTATGGCAAGCTCCAGACCAGCTATCAGAGCATCGTACTCTGCCTCGTTGTTTGTGCGAGGCTTGTTGAGAACAAAAGAACGCTGTAGGGTTCCCATCGATGGCGTGATGAACACCAATCTTATCCCTGCTTTTATCTATGGTATGCTTGATTTGCTAGAGGTCCTAATTGATGAGGCTCCATCGAAGTAGAGCTCCCAACATGGCTCGTCATTCTCGAGGTGCAGCACTTGTTTATTGGGTAACTCGCAATTGAGCGTGACCCTTCTGGTATGGGATGAGCAGCGAGAAATTCGGCAAGGTCTTGCTCTTTTACTGCTTTCTGAGGAGTATAAATTATGTCAAATTCAAGCAGCATGACAGCTCATCTCGCCATTTTACCGGCTATCGCCATTTTACCGGCTACGCTTGCTTTGGCCATTAAGTGTTTGAGCGGGTCGACCTTGGAGATCAGCATAACCCAATGAGCGAGCAGATAGTGCCTCAGCTTCTTCACAGCGAATATCAGAGCCAGGCATTGCTTTTCGATCGAGGAATAGTTGTGTTCCGCCCCGACTAAAGTTCGACTGAGGTAGTAGAGGGCATTCTCTTTTCCCTCCTTATTGTTCTGGGCAAGGAGTGCACTGAGTGACTCATCTAGCGCGGCAGTATAGAGAATCAACAGTTTATTTAGAATAGGGGAAGCAAGCACTGGAGGGTGCAACAGGTACTGTTTGATGCTTTCGAACGCTTCTTGATATTCGGCATCCCAGACAAAAGGAGCTCCTTTCTTCATGAGCTTTGAGAAGGGTCTACATCTCCTCGATAAATTTGAGATAAACCTTCGTATATAAGCAAGCTTTCCTTGGAAAGATCTTAGCTACATCAGATTCTTTGGAGGGGGCATCTCCATGATAGCCTTTATCTTGGATGGGTCAACTTCAATCTCTCGATGTCGGACTATGAAGCCTAGGAATTTTCCCGATGACACGCCAAAAGCACACTTCAGAGAATTCATCTTCCGATATTATTCCCTTAGTCTAGTGAGAACGGTCCTAAGATCCTGTGATCGATCTTGGCTTGAGTCTTGATGACCAAATCATCAACATAACATTCGGCGACTTTATGGATTAGGTCATCAAAGATATTGGTCATTACCCTTTGATACGTAGCACCTGCATTCTTTAATCCGAATGGCATCACCTTATAGCAGTATATCCCGATTGAGGTTCGAAATGCTGTGTGTTTCTCATCCTCGGGCGACATCTTGATTTGATTATATCCTGATGAGCCATCCATGAAAGTGAACAGCTCGTAATTTAAGGTATCATCGACCATCATTTCCATGATCGAAAGTGGAAAATCGTCTTTAGGGCATGCCTTATTGAGATCCCTGAAATCGACGCAAACTCGTATCTGCCCGTTCTTATTTTTCTCTGGGACGATGCACGCGATCCAGTCCGCGTATTTCTCTTCCCTGATGAAGCCGGCATCGATGAGTTTCTTGGTTTTCTCGATGACCTTTTCTTCCAGTTCCCTTCTCATTCTTCGAGGAGCTTGTTTGACTGGCTTAGCATCAGGAGATATAGCTAGCTTATGCACGGCCACTTCAGGGGAAAGCCAGGGATTTCTTTGTATGTCTATGCGGCGAACTCATGCAGCAGGGCGACTATCTGCTCTTTCATTTCCTCCGACAAGTGTGAACTGATGTAGGTCGGTCTTGGATTACCAGGGATTCCCAAATTAATCTCGGTTAGCTCGTTGAAGGTTGCTTGTCTGCCATCTTCGAACTCTTAAGGGGCCTCTTCTGGCTCGACTAGCTCGTCTTCATCATTTAACTCTTTGCTTGCTTCACCAATATGAATCATGTAACATGCTTGATGTCAGGTTGAATGAAACTTATGCCCCGTCTATCTGGGATTCGTCCATCGATGAGTGCTCGGACCTGAGGCGGGTGCCACAGCCCTTTATAAAACTTCACCTCGGAGTCTGTTTGATATAACCGACATCCGCACTTTTTAAAATATTCCCGCATCTCGGACGCATAATATCTGGGGTTACGATGGCTCTTTCATAGGGGAGGCATGTGACAGACAAATCGTTTGGGTGCACGAATGGATTTGACCCATAAAACAGGATGTCTTTCTACCCACTCTTTCTTCCGGGAACGTAGAAGGTTTTCAGCTGGTCCACGGTGGAGACCGACAATGCGTTGAGCTATTTGCACATCTGCTCCGGCATCCTTGTGATGGCTAGGGACCCTTCCGTAACTTCGAAGGTCTCTTTTAGCTTCGCTTTTTGCATGAGAGCCTGATCTACACAGCTGTTGCAAGACGGATCATCTTCTTCTGATTCTTCAGTGTCCCTGCCTAAACGAGGGTGAATTTTGCTGTCGGATGGGCCTTCGATATCAGAATCGTCCGTATCGCTACAAAGATGAGGGCGGTTTTTATGGACGGACGGACTTCCAATGTCGGACTCATCAGTGTCACTGCCGAAATGTGGACGCACTTAGGGGTTTTTGCTTTTGAAAGTGACAGCCGGCTCAGATTTGCTTTTAAGTTTCGGGGCTGTTCTATCTTTGGTCAGCTGTGGCTAAGCACTTTGGAGGTTCACAAAGTACCGAGAATCTTCATATCGGACTTCATGTACACCGAACGGCTGGATATCTCCGTCAATGCGTCTTTCTTCTCCATTTTTGGTATACTTCATGGACTGATAGAGAGTTGATGGAAGGATGTCATAATCGTGAAGCCACGGCCTTCCTAAGAGAATCTTATAAGACGTGTCAGCGTCGATCACGTATATCTTGGCTTCAGTTTGTAGGTCCCCGAACCTGATCGGCAGAACTATGGATCCCAGAACTTGCTGGAAATTTTGATTGAAATCTTGAATGACAATCCTTTCCCTAGACAGGTGTCGGATGTCTATTGACAAATTCTTTAGAGTCCACAAGTTCATTATTCCGCCAAAAATTTTGGCTTAAAACTTAGGCCGAGAAATTTTGGCTCATTAGCAGTCCTTAGGCCGAGAAATGGATGTTCCCTTATAAAAATAAAGGAAAACCTCCACGTGTTAAATACGTGCACCCACATGCAAAGCATGTAGGTACCGGTTCAGATAGGATTAAATCCTTGAGCGCCTCACATGTTTCTCACGTGAGCGCCAGCGCCAGCTTTTGTTAAGATTAAATCCTATAGTGGCGCCTCAGGTAGAACACACGTGAGCGCCGGCGTGCAAAGCACGAGAGTAACTATTTATAAAAGAATTAAATTCTTAGGAGACGCCCACGTAGATAGCACGTGAGCATCAACGCCCAAATTAAAGAAGGTAGAATTAAATTCTACTCTCTGTTAAATGGAGCCGTTGGATCAAAAATCCAACGGAGATGATAAAAAATCAAATATATAGAATTAAATTCTGCATGGGAGAAAACATCCCACGAATTGGATCATAGGATAAAATTCTATTCCCTTAATTTTTCTAAACAAGAAAGATTGCCTTCTGTAAAACAGAGAACCGGTGGATTAAAAATCCAACGGTGATTAAAAATCACCGTTTTCCAGAATAAATACTGTATATGGGAGAATATTCCCAATCTTGTTAAAAACAAGGACAATATCTTCTGTAAAAACAGAAACCCTTGGATTAAAGATCCAATGGTGGGTAAAAATCCCCAAATCAATTGGGATCTCTTAATGAGAGATTTCTTTAAACTAATTAACAAACTTCTCTCCACTATATAAAGAACCCGAGACTTCAAGTCTCAGAGAAAAATGGAAGAAAGAAGGAAGGAAAAAATAAAGGACATAGAGACAGAGAGAGAGACAGACAGAGAGAGAAAGAGAAAAAAAGAAGGAGGGAAAAAATAGACGAAACAAAAAAAGAAGAGAATTTAATCCTAAGCGAAGACTTGTTTCGTCAAAAAAACACTAGGTAAAGGAAAAACACAAAGATCGTTCTTTGCCTCTCTAAGGATTTAACCTTTCATATAAGAAGTTAGTTCTTCCTCTGGTTGAGATCTGCAGAAGCAGATCTCCCCACAAGTTGAGAATTTAGTTCTCATGGGGGAGATTTTGTCATGCAGATTCAAAACCTAAGGGAAAGAACCGAGTCCAAAGAATTTAATTCTTACGAAAACATATGGGAATTTAATTCCTCTGAAAACTAGGGTTTAACCTATAAAAAGAATTTAATTCTTGCAAAGAATAAGAGGAGAACTTGATTCCTCATCCCTCAGACAATGATAATAATATGAGACCTTCCAAACCTAAATCCTAATCACTAAAAATGTCATTAATAAGAGATCAAAATCTCCAAGAACACAGAAGAACATCCCGGTGATTTGTTAGTGTTTAACACTATAACGAGACTTCACGTGTTTTCCATGTGAGTGTTTCTAATGAACAAAAAGAAACGGCTGAGACTGCCTCATGTGTTTCCCACGCGAGTGCTTATAAGAGGAGCAAGGATCACTTCCTAAGGCAGTCACGTGTTTTGCATGCGACCCCAAATCAATTGCTTAGCACTTCTGTAAAAGGAAGAGATAATAAAACCAAAGGGCATTGCCCATATTTGGGGCGCCTCACATATTCACACGTGAGCGCCACGAGAACCTAGTGCTTAGCACTTATATAAAAGAGGGGGGAATAAGACCCAAAAACCAGCGCCCACATTTTGAGTGCCTCACATGTTCACACGTGTGCGCCTCCAGAGTTCAGTATTTAACACTGGTCCAGCGCGTCACGCGGGATACACTTGAGTGCTGCATATACTAGTGCTTAGCACTGTTGGGTAACCATGAAGACTCAGACCTAGACTAAATTAGCTAAGTTTTCCCAAGGTCAAAACCTTTTCGATTTCCAATCAACCGAGCACCCTTGTGCTCATGATTCCCCAAATTGATCTTAGTCCCAAACATGACTAATGATCTTTTCAATCGATGATATCCAAAATGATATTCATCCCATATATCCTAAGATATTATTAGTCTCAAAAATGACTAATGATTCTTAGGTCCACAACAGCCCCTCTTTTCCCTCAAATATGGGATTTGGTTTAAGAGTACATCTCTTCACACCTCTGATATATGTCGTTGTAATTCTTCAACGTCTTCAGAGAGGTGGTGGGTCCCGGCAACCAACAACTCTTGGTGCACTTCCAAACTGACGTGCACACCTCAAATCAGACCGCACCCCAAACTGGGTGCATCCCATATCATCGTTGTTCATCCTGTCACGTAACAAATACACGTACGCGTAAAATGGCAACAACGGACCGAAATGTCCTTAAACTAACCGTTGCCTCCAAAACGATGATCAACAGACCGAGACGTCCTTAAACTAAAATGTCACCTCCAAAATGGTGATCAACGGACCGAAATGTCCTTAAACTAACCATTGCCTCCAAAACGGTGATTAACAGACCGAAACGTCCTTAAACTAAAATGTCACCTTCAAAATGGTGATCAACGGACCGAAATGTCCTTAAACTAATCGTTGCCTCCAAAACGTTGATCAACGGATCGAGACGTTCTTAAACTAAAATCTCACCTCCAAAATGGTGATCAACGGACCGAGACGTCCTTAAAATAAAATCCTACCTCCAAAATGGTGATCAACGGACCGAGTCGTTCTTAAACTAAAACCTCACCTCCCAAATGGTGATCAACGGACCGAGATGTCCTTAAACTAAAACTTCGCCTCCAAAATGTCGATAATGGACCGAAATGTCCCTAAACTAAGACAACAGAGCCCAAATGTTCTTTTGTTGGATATGAAAGAAAAATGATCCTAAAACCTTGTTAAGTAGATCTTAGTCTTAAATTAGACTAACGTATTCTTAACAAAAAACAAGTCGAGCCCTAATGCTCACATACATTTAAGTTGATCTTAATCTCAAACCAGATTAACGATCCTTAAATAAGAAACTCAAATCTCAAATATACGGATTTGGACTAAATCGCGCCCTACGGGCGACGACAGAAACTAGTCTCCGTATACAATTCACGGGCAACCTAAACAATTAAAAACACATACGATACGAAGTGAACTTCTGGAGCATGAGAAAGTGGTTTTTGCGATGCGGTAACGTAATTAACTGCAGGGGCTTATGCTTGCAGGAAAGAGCGTCCCCACAATCAAAAACCCCTCGCAAACGAGGGGGGATCTGATGAAGTCTGCTATAACGGCCGCATCCGTCCAAACCTCCGATATACGGTGCCATAAATCAACTTGGCGTCTTCGAAGAGGTGGACGGATAAATCAAAATAGCATCTGCCCCCAAATTTAGGCTAGACGCCCTCCATGTCTCAATCAAAATAGCATCTGCCCCCAAATTTAGGCTAGACGCCCTCCATGTCTCAGTCCGACTTTCGGTGGTGAACAGATTCTGGCACGCCCGGTGGGAACTTTTCCTCTTTCCACTCTACACTTCGTGTGTCGTGTTTCGCGAACAAAAATCGTGGTTTGCTATGGTTGCTCTTAGATTCGAGGTACTATGATTTGGTGTCTTTCCCCTGTGCAGAAGAAGAAGGAAAAAGGTCAATGGTGTTGGGGACAAAAATTACACCCCGATTGACCAACTCAAAGTCACAATCAAGCCCAAGTAAGCGGGCCCATGCCCAAGTCGAGCCCCGCGGTCGGTCTCTCCCATGCCGAAATAAAAATCATGTAATAAATAATTTTGATGTAATTTTTATGAATGAATGTAAGAAAAAAATAGGCATGAAGCCAAATTTTTGTAAAGCCCATGGCTCATGTGCAAAAAAAATAAGCACATGAGGCATGGGATGGGCAAAATGCAATTTTGTAAAGCCCAATGGGCTGTGTGTAAATTTGTAAGCCTATATAAGGCAACATGATGATGAAATAAAAAAAGGACTTTTTCATTCTCTCAAATTTTAGGATTGTGCCTCCTTCCTCAAGGATCTAAACCTTCTTTCTTTTGAATTAAATCAAGAGTTCAATCCCTCTTTTTCCAAAAAGAAACTGTTTTTCACCATAAAACCATTAAAAGGGAACTCGGATCTTTAATCAAATCCCCAAAAGGCAGATTTTTGAGTTTCACCCATCTTCTTCTTCAAGATCCAGCCGACGGAGAGGAGGAAGAAGGAGACCCTTTTCCAAAAATCCCATTTTGGGAAGATCCAAGGCTCAAAAGAAGATCTAGGGCTAAAGGGGAGAAGAAAGGGGTTCCCTCTAATCATCTTCAAAGATTTTTAGGAGTTTAACTCCATTCAAGATCTGTTGGAGTTTAACTCCATAAACAAAACCCTTTTAGGAGTTTAACTCCAAATCTATAAATAATCCCTGTTAGGAGTTCAACTTCAAAAACCCTTAGGAGTTCAACTCCCAACTCAGGGGCTAAGTCCCTTTTCCGCTGGTGTTTCCAGTGGTCGCGTGTCACGCACGTGACCCATGGGCGTCCAGTGGTCGTGTGCCGCGCAGGTGACCCTCGGGCGCTCTGCGCCCATATGCGCCTCATGGGATTTGCGGGCGCTCAGCGCTCAGCGGTCACGTGTAGGGCACGTGACCTGCAGGCGCTTAGCGCTCAGCGGTCGTATGCCACGCACGTGACCCACGGGCGCCAAGTGCCCACACGCCTGGCACGTGACCCGTGGGCGCCAAGCACCCACACGCCAGGCACGTGACCCGTGGGCATCTAGCGCCTCTGTGCCATGCAGTCTTTAAGATGCTCCTCACCCTTCATTTTCCATGCACTCCATACCCAAAACACGTCCCCCGTTGGAAATTTTTTTCGAACGGGGCGCTGCCCCGCACCCGTCAAGGGGGCTGCGAGCCCTCTTGACCCCTACCCCGCTATCCGGGTAGCGGGACCCCCGTAAACTCTGCGAGGCTCCCGATATATCCAAGACCCTTCAAAAAACAACATACGTACACTACACATTGAGTTTGCACGACCAGTTTGACTCGTCAATTGGATGTTCCCTCACTCCGAAGGCGAGGAATAATTAATGGCACATCAGCCCGCTGCTGCCGGAGATTCGGATCCCCACAATCAATAACCTCAGCCTACCCTAGGCAAGGGGAATCTGTAATACGCCTGTAAAGCACGTGCATATTCTCATCTCAATTGGGTGACTAAAAATACCCTACAGAACGAAAAATACCCTACAGATTCTGGAACGCCCGGTGGGACATTATCTCTCCTCCCATATTTCGGGTTAAACGTTCATACGAACTCGATCAACATAGATATCGATTGCCTATACTGAAGTCATTTTTTTATGTACAGGTTAACAATTTTTCAGTCACAATCTCGAACTCAGCAATCATGTCTCCCAAGACGAGCTTCGTATCTAACGCAACTCCGATCCAGTACGTGGTCAAGATCAATGCCCGCATGGTTCTCCCTGCAAGTCTCTGCCGGCAATGGGAGGAGCCACTCCGTCAATTTGGTTTCGTCATCATCTACCCTGCCAGAAGCGCTCATTTGGCGGAGGTCACGACAAACCAGATGGCCAAACCGGTGTCAAGGGGCAAGAGGCCGAACGTGGTGATTGCCAAGGCACCACAGCCCAAACGTAAGACGGTGTCCGAACGACTCTCTGGTGCTCCAGCTGGGGGCAAAACTACCGAAACGAAAGGCATCATCGAACGTCACAGACAAGCACAGGTGATGCCTCTGACAATTGCACAATCAGGCGTATCTCCAAAGCTCTCCATCGCTCGGTCTACGGCGGCTCCCCGAAGAGCCGAAGCCTGCCAAGTGCTCAAATCAGAAAATTTAAGGAAGAAGCGGTTCAGATATAGAGCCAACAAGAGGGCCAAGACTCCGGTCAAGTGGAATCTTGTGAGGATCCAAGAGCAGGGTCACCCTGCGATGTTGGCCGAGTCGGCCGTAAAAGTCAGCAATTCCTTCGAACCTCTTAAGTGGGTTCAGAAAAATGCCATGACCACCGGAATGAAGGAGACAACAGTCCGAACGTTGCTACAAAGAGACGTGTCCCAGCCCCAACAGAGAAAATATAACACTGTCTCTTCAAGAGTCTATCAGGCGCCCTGTTCCGCACGAAAGCAGCGGGGCAAATACAGAAAAGAAGGACCAGCACTACTTTAGAATCCGGTTAGGTCAACCATCTTTAATCGATTGTCCGTTACCAAAATAGAAGGGCCACGACAGCGGTCCACGAAATCCACTGCCAATAATGAAAAGACGGCTGGATATGTTATCCATATGGTCTATATGGCGGGCGCGCGTCCCAGCGATAACTTGCGTGGAAAAAACAAGGATGGGGCCATCACATCCCAAGCCCAATCTGGCTTGAATGTGGTTGCCACTTTCCATGATCAGCTGCCTCCGATGGATGATGAAAACCCTCTCGATGAGGCCGATAGGCAGAAGGACCTCTCAGTCCATGTGGAATCAAGCTCGGACAGCGAAGAAGAACTGAATTTCCGTCCCTGGACCGCAGAGCAAGAGCTGCTTCAAGAGCTGCGAAAACAGCTCAAGAGTAAAGATAAAGAAATGGCCAAGCTTTACTCCAAAATCGACGATTTGACGAATGTTGTGATGCAGCTCACGGCTCAAATTGCTCGGGCGCCTTCCAATCAGGCACATGTTTCTACTCATGAGCCGGGTGATGACAACTCAAAGCAACCGATGCATGTCCCCTTGGGTCCAATATTGGGTGAGCCGCACGAAAGCCAGCCACATTATGCTTTTGGGGTCGCCTTGGCCCCAGTTAGCACTATCCCTCTAACACAAGATCGGATAATGAATTTGGTCACTTGCAAGGTTAAAACATTGGTGGCCGAAACCAAAGCTCATAAAGAAATTGGCAGTAGTGGACGGCTATATCCTGCACAGTACGATCTGATCGAGTTCCCCAGCGACTATGTCATCCCTAAATTCGTTAGATTTGATGGGACGGGAAATACGAATCAGCACATCGCCCACTTTAATGCCTCATACGGGAATACCGGGGGGCAATGATGTGCTTCTCCTCTGCCAGTTCGTTAATAGCTTAACCGATGTCGGTTTCGACTGGTATGCTAACATACCGGATGGCTCCGTTACTACTTTCGTCCAAATGGAATATCTATTTTGGCAAAGGTTCATGAGTGTCAGCAATAAGATCACCATTGCTGACCTCGTAAGAACCAAGCCAAAGAACAACGAAAGAAGCACAGATTTTATAACCCGATGGCGCAATCTCTCCGTCAAATGTGAACCGTCGATAGAGCAGGATCAATCTGTCAGTCTCCTCGTCGGAAATCTCAACAATTGGATGGCTCCGTTTCTATGCACCGCGGGTCTCAAAACATTCCAAGACCTGACCAGGAAAGTTCAGATGTTGGAGCGCTCAAAGCATGAGTCCTCCTATGATTCCCAAAATAACAATAGATCCTAGAGAAACGGAAAGGAAGATAATCGCAAAGGCGGAAATTCCGACGATGCTAAATCTTATAACGCTTCGGCTGACCGAAATAAGCGAGGGATGAGCGGGCCTAATGCCAACCAGCCTCGTAAGCCAGTGTTCGTAGAGGGAGGAGAATCTCTACTGAAAGAGAAGCTGGATAAGGTCTATTCCTTCAGAAGGGACAAAGTCCACAAGATATTCAAGGACGCCCTGAGAAACGGTCTACAATTGCTAGAATCAAAAAGACCGCAAGAAGCGAATATGACCAACGACCCTAAATATTGCCCCTATCATAGAGTGATAAGTCATTCCATTGAGGACCGATTTGTCTTCAAAGATTGGGTTGAAAAGCAATACAAGACAGGAGAGATAGAACTGTCTAAAGGCGTGTTAACAAACAGTCAAGCTGCGACCGCCAATTTCATACAAACGGAGACCGAAGTCCTTCAGGAACCTGATTCTCTCAGACATCTGCCTTTCCCTAAACAGGGCGGACCAAGGCAACAAGATAAGAGCCAAACGAGTAATATTGCCCCGCAACCCGCAAGGGGGCTATGAGCCCCCTTGACCCCTAGCCCGCTATGTGGATAGCGGGACCCCCGTAAACTCTGCGAGACCCCCGATATATCCAAAACCCTTCAAAAAACAACACACGTACACTGCACATTAAGTTCGCATGACCAGTTTGACTCGTCAATCGGAGGTTCCCTCTCTCCAAAGGCGAGGGGTAATTAACGACAGCTTAGTCCGCGGCTGTCGGAGATTCGGATCCCCACAATCAATAAACCCCAGACTACCTTAGGCAGAGGGAATCTGTAATACGCCTGACAAGCGCGTGCGTATTCCCATCTCAATGGGGTGACGAAAAACACCCTACAAATGGCTTCCAGCTGCACAAACTGCAACAGCAACTCTCGCTCCACCCCAATTGGAGGTGTGACATAAGGTCCCAATGCGGCCTCCATCTTTTTAATGCCTGTGGGGTTGGTGACTCAAGCCACCACTGGATTGTTCTTCGGGACCATGCTCCCGCCAGCAAGCTTCAGCACTCCAGTGCCACCACAGGAAGCTCCTAAGAAGTCGGTCTTCGATCGACTTGCAACCACCATGGCCCCTCTCAACGGGTCGTCTAAGTCTGCCACCTCAGTCTTCAACAGGCTGAGCCGAAGCTCAAGTGGGCCCGCAAAGAGGCTCGCGATACCGAAGGAGCTATCCCAAAATGGATAGCCCTCCCAACTCTTCCGGCGGGTGAAGTCGTCAAAGTTGCTTCGCCTACCAAAAGATTGGTCTTTGACAGATTGGCCGTTTCAACTCTTGCTGCGGGTGAAGTCGTCAAAAGTGCTTCCCATGCCAGAAAATCGGCCTTTGAAAGATTGGCCGTTCCCTCTCAACGGACGTCAGTCTTTGACAGGCTGGTACCAACAGTAGTCCCTCATCGAAGCCAGGGCATGATGGAGCCGCTTCCACAACTAAGGTGGTCCCTTCTGCAAGACACGTTCGATGTCGCCACTGGCGCCGGGTGAGAAGAGCTGGGGGCAACTCCCCCTCTGGACTTGCTACACCAGGTCCAATGGTGGAAGTTGACGCTGCTGTTCCAACCGGGAACAGCTTCGATCTGCTTAGGAGAGTGCGAAAGAACTCTCCAACCGCGGTGCTGAAGAAATCTCCCCTACCTGCTGAAAACACGACGCAGGCAAAGACGGAGCAGCCCCATCAACGGCTCTCATCCCAAGTTCACAGAGTCTGGCGGAAAGTCCAGGACTCTATGATCAGCAAAGATTACTCTCGCCAACTGAAGAAAATAAAGGTTCGGCAGGAGGAAGACTATCCCTCCGTTATACAGTGAGGGACGTCTTTTACACAGGTGTCTGTTGCAATGTCTTCGACCTCCCACAAAAGGACGAGGCCGGAGAAAATCCCACTGCCGGCGGCAAATTCCAAAGGTGATGGACCCAAACGCCCCAAGGCTGGGGGCATGATCGTACACACGGTTCATGGCTTCCGAAAAAGAAGAAAGTCATGCTTCCGTGGCTCATTGACCGCAAACTCGGTCGTTGACAAAAGCTCAGGAGCACCAAAAAAAACTCCAGGAAATGCCGATCAAAATGTCGGCACTCACCGGACAAAAAGAAAGTCTGGAGTCAGCATCTGAACAACGCCAAGAGCATGAAACCGATACAGAGTTCTTGCGAAGGGTGCTTGAAAGGAAGGATAAGGAGGCCGTGGAACAAGCTGCTAGCATAAAGCAGATGGCGCTTTTGTTCCAGGACATGGTTGAAATGATGATCCAGCCAGAACCTCCAGCTGAGGATATTTCGATAATCATCGAGGATGACAGAGGGGAAACATCAAACCCTCTTCCGTCTCTATCAGTGGCCAGGGAGGAAACGATCTCTAAGGCTGCTCTTGATGATTACATCGCTCAGCAAATCGAAGCTCACTATACCAGTGAAGCCGCAAATAGGTCAGTCAAAACTGGGCGACTGTATCCGGCGTGCTACGATCAAATACAGTACCCTCCAGAATAGATGCTTCCAACGTTCCACATGTACAAAGGAACTGGATCCTCGCCAGCACATCGTGCGTTTTAAATCCATGTGCGGCAACACTGGAGGAAATGACATATTGCTCCTCCGACAGTTCGTCAGCAGCCTGACAGGCATCGCCTTCAATTGATACGCGGGACTCCCAAATGATTCCGTAAAGACCTTCGACGAGATGGATATGCTTTTCTGTCAGAGGTTCGCTAGTGTGAATAAACACACTACCGTAGCGGCGTTGGTCAACGAAACGGTTGGACCGAATGAGACCTGGGTTCAATATATTGCCCGATGGCGAAATCTCTGGTCAAAATGCGAGCATCGCATTGTCGAAGCTACAGCCGTGGGAATGTTCATAGCCACCCTTGACCCAAATTCATTGATGTTCCCATTTATGGCCCTCTTCAAGCCGACGACCTTCCAAGAGCTTATGGATAAAATGACTCGATTGGATCAGATGGGTCAAGACCCTTCATCATCCGATGAAGATGAATGAAAAACGGAGGCAAGGTAGCATTTGTCGCCAACGCTCAACAAAAAATGAGCAGCTTGAAGCAACCTGTCGCCAAAATAGTGATGGCGTGGGTACTCGCCCACCCGAAATATACACAGGGGCATATTGCTCACTGCCGGCAGAATCTCTACGCGAGATGGTCCTTTCTTCTCAAAAAATAGAAAGGATATAGAGAGACCTACAAACGGGTCCTACAATCAAGTGGAATATCCCACTTCGAACTGCTAAAAAAAGGGTACGTCCTGAAGCGAAGTAGGCACGGATGAAAACCCGAAAGGGCGCCATGAGTAAAAACAACATGGCTACCTGCGAGTTTGTGAAAACCCGGAAGGGCGCGATCTCGTTAAAAAAAAGGTATGTCCACAAGCAAAATGGGCACGGATGAAAACCCGAAAGGGCACCGTGAGTAAAAAAAGCAGGGCTATCGGTGAGCTTGTTAAAACCCGAAAGGGCACAGTCTCGGTTAAAAAAAATGTCCACAACCAAAATGGGCACGGATGAAAACCCGAAAGGGCGCCGTGAGTAAAAACAGCAGGGCTATCGGCGAGCTTGTGAAAATCCGAAAGGACGCAATCTTGGTTAAAAAAATGGTATGTCCACAAGCAAAATGGGCACGGATGAAAACCCGAATGGGTGCTTTGAGTAAAAACAGCAGGGCTACCAGCGAGCTTGTGAAAACTTGAAAGGGTACAATCTCGTAAAATTTTCACTTACGAGATCCTCTCGACTTGTAAGGAGAACTCTCCCTATGAGACCCTCACGGCTCATAGGATTCAAAGACTTCGGCTACAGGGACCCGGAACTATTCTTAAGCCGTCGTGTTCCCCAAGTTGCCCTACAAGCGGTTGAATATTGACCCTTGTATACAATCCACGGGCATAAATAAATATATCCCTTACCAAGTTCTACCAATGGCGAGAAATATACCATATGGTGAACGACACTTGTAAGTCCTCTTGACTTATAAGAAGAAAACACTCTTGTAAGATCCTTACAACTTGCAAGAGAAAACACCACTTATGAGTCATCACGACTTCTAGGGAGAACCTACACCTACGAGATCCTCACGACTCGTAGGGAGAAATACATTTGTGAGATCCTTACGGCTTATAAAGTCAAAAATCCTTAGTCGACAGGATCCTAACCCTGTTTTCTAAGCCACCTTTATTCAAATCGACAAAGGCAAATGATGATTCGATCCTAGCAATATCCCAGTTGAAACGATGCTGATGCCTAAATTGGTATCAAATTCCAAGTCCTCTCAAGGCAAATGATGATTTGCTCATGACAATATTCCAGTCGCAGCAATGCTGATGCCGAAACTGGTGTCAGGATCCAAGTTCCCGACTCGCAACAAAAGTATATGCATATTAAATAGCCGAAATGATGGGGCAACTCGCAATAAAAAAAATCAGGGAGCAAAAAATTATTTGCATATGAAACAGCCGAAATGATTGGGCAACCCGCAATAAAAAAACAGCGAGTAAAAATAAAACAATACATAGCCGAAATGATTGGGCACCGCGAAAAATAGCTGAAATGATTGGGCAATCACAACTTTCGCGATATAAAAGCTGAAAAGATAGAGCATCGCGGAAACAAAAAAAAACTATCAAAATGAAACTTTTCTTCCCTGCAGGTGAGTCCACATCAACCCCTGTATACAATCAATGAGCACAAACGAAAAGGGGAACCATATTTTCCCACCAGGCTCCATCAAAGGGAGACCCAAGTCTCGACGGTTCACATACAACCTAGAGACAACCTCAACATTCGTCCCGTTATCGTAGACGCAATGTCAACAACGACGTTCCCTCTCACTCCAGCAGGATGCAGACGCGACATCAATAAAAGACCCCAGGGTCGAAACAAAACGGAGCCATGGCAAAATTTCTAGCTCCAAGTCTTGAGGGTTCACAAAACAACCTAAAGACTATCCGGACATTCTTCTCGTTACAGCAGACGCAATGTCAACAATGACGTTCCCTCTCACTCCAGCAGGATGCAAACGCGACGTCAACAAAAGGGCCCAGGGTCGAAAAAAAACGGAGTCATGGCAAAATTCCTAGCTCCAAGTATTGACGGTTCACAAAACAACCTAAAAACTATCCCGACATTCTTTTTGTTACGGCAGACTCAATGTCAACACAGGCTCCAAAATAGCCATTTCAAAAAGAAGCGAAGGAAAAATTCCCAGCTTCAGGGTCTTGACGGTAACCCAAATAAAACCCGAAAGACTATCGGAGATCATCCCACACCAGTGCGGGGTGGTTATGACTCATCAGGGCTCCCAAACTGAGCCTAACCTCAAGTAAAAAGCGGCATTGCAAAATTCTTAACGCTTGCTCTTCCGATGGTCAAACTGCCTATGAAGATTACTTGAGGACGTCTTTTCCAGTCCTCGAAAGGATTAGAGACATGACAGTCGCGGGGCTGCTCGAACAGCAGCGTAAAGTCTGCATATCTGGGAATGCATCAGCCAACGCGACGGTACCACGAACTAAAACCCTAGTACCACAAAACCTAACGGATCTCTATCGCAAAGAGCATGGGTTATCTATATTTCATGTTAGGATATACCTGCGAGAACTTCTCGATTCACCTCGACTCGTAGGGAAAAACATCTTCATGAGATCCTCACGGCTCATGAAGGTGAAAAGCCTTAGGCGACGGGGATATCAACCTATTTTCTAAGCACTGTGGCCCTACAAGTAGGTCCAAACTGACTTTTGTATACTATCCACGGACCACATTCTCCAAAGTCGCATACCGACGAGGAGGAAAAACCACTTGCGAGTCCTTTCGACTCGTAAGGAGAAAATTCTCTTGTGAGATCCTTACAACTCTCAAGAGAAAACACACTTAGGAGCCCTCACGACTTCTAAGGAGAAAAGACACCTACGAGACCCTCTCGACTCGTAGGGAGAAAATTCTTTATGAGACCCTCACGGCTCATAAAGTTGAAAAAGCCTTAGGAAACAAATCTAAAACCTGTTTCCTAAGCCATTGTTGCCCTGCAAGTAGGTCCAAAATGAATCTTGTATACTATCCACGGCCGCATTCTCCAAATTCGCATACCGATGAGGAGGAAAAACCATTTGCGAGTTCTCTCGACTCGTAAGGAGAAAATTCTCGAGTGAGATCCTTAAGACTCCCGGAGGTGATGAACACTTAGGAATCCTCACGATTTCTAGGGAGAATACGCACCTATGAGATCCTCACGACTCATAGGGAGAAAAACCTTCTTGAGACCCTTACGGCTTATGAAGATGAAAAAGCCTTAGCCTACAAGGATTCTAAACTTGTCTCCTAAGCCATCAATTCTGTGGTCACGCATAACATTGCACTACTTCACCCATGTACATATTTTCGTGGGCAAAGTAGTGGGGGGCAATTGTTCCCGCCAAAATTTTTGGCTCAAAACTTGCTTTTCCCTTATAAAGATAAAGGGAAACCTCCACGTGTTAAACACGTGCACCCACATGCAAAGCATGTAGGTACCGCTTCAGATAGGATTAAATCCTTGAGCGCTTCATATGTTTCTCACGTGAGCGCCAGCACCATCTTCTGTTAGGATTAAATCCTATAGTAGCGCCTCATGTGGAACACGCGTGAGCTCCGGCATGCAAAGCACTAGAGTAACTATTTATAAAAGAATTAAATTCTTAGGCGACGCCCACGTGCATAGCGTCAACGCTCAAATTAAAGAAGGTAGAATTAAATTCCACTCTCTGTTAAACAGAGCCGTTAGATCAAAGATCCAACGGAAATGATAAAATATCAAACATACAGAATTAAATTCTGCATGAGAGAAAACATCCCCCGAATTGGATCATAGAATAAAATTCTATTCTCTCAATCTTTCTAAACAAGAAAGATTTCCCTCTGTAAAACAGAGAACCGGTGGATTAAAAATCCAACGGTGATTAAAAATCACCGTTTTCCAGAATAAATTCTGAATATGGGAGAATATCCCCAATCTTGTTAAAGACAAGGACAATATCTTCTGTAAAAACAGGAACTCTTGGATTAAAGATCCAATGGTGGGTAAAAATCCCCAAATCAATTGGGATCTCTTAATGAGAGATTTCTTCAAACTAATTAACAAACTTCTCTCCACTATATAAAGAATTCGAGACTTCAAGTCTCAGAAAAAAAGGGAAGAAAGAAGGAAGGAAAAAAAAGGACACAGAGGCAGAGAGAGAGACACATAGAGAGAAAAAGAGAAAAAAAGGAGAAGGAGGGGAAAACAGACGAAACAAAAAAAGAGGAGAATTTAATTCTCAGCGAAGACTTGTTTCGTCAAAAAAACACTAGGTAAAGGAAAAACACAAAGATCGTTCTTTGCCTCTCTAAGGGTTTAACCCTTCATATAAGAAGTTAGTTCTTCCTCTGGTTGAGATTTGCAGAAGTAGATCTCCCCACAAGTTGAGAATTTAATTCTCATGAGGGGATTCTGTCATGCAGATTCAAAACCTAGGGGAAAGAACCGAGTTCAAAGAATTTAATTCTTACGAAAACATATGGGAATTTAATTCCTCTGAAAACTAGGGTTTAACCCTATAAAAAGAATTTAATTCTTGCAAAGAATAAGAGGAGAACTTGATTCCTCATCCCTCAGACAATGATAATAATATGAGACCTTCCAAACCAAAATCCTAATGAATAGAAATGTCATTAATAAGAGATCAAAATCTCCAAGAACACAGAAGAACATCTCGGTGAATTGTTAGTGTTTACCACTATAACGAGACCCACGTGTTTTCCATGTGAGTGTTTCTAATGAACAAAAAGAAACAGCTGAGACTGCCTCATGTGTTTCCCACGCGAGTGCTTATAAGAGGAGAAAGGATCATTTCCTAAGGTAGTCACGTGTTTTGCATGCGACCCCAAATCAATTGCTTAGCCCTTCTGTAAAAGGAAGAGGCAATAAAACCAAAAGGCATTGCCCATATTTGGGGTGCCTCACTTGTTCACACGTGAGTGCCACGAGAACCTAGTGCTTAGCACTTATATAAAAGAGTGGGGAATAAGACCCAAAAAGCAGCACCCACATTTTGAGTGCCTCACGTGTTCATACGTGAGCGCCTCCTGAGTTCAGTGTTTAACACTGGTCAAGCGCCTCACGCGCGATACACGTGATTGTTGCAAATACCAGTGCTTAGTATTGTTGGGTAACCATGAAGACTCAGACCTAGCCCAAATTGGCTAAGTTTTTCTAAGGTCAAAACCTCTTCGATTTCCAATCAACCGAGCCCCCTTGTGCTCATGATTCCCCAAATTGATCTTAGTCCCAAACATAACTACTGATCTTTTCAGTTGATGATATCCTAAATGATATTCATTCCATATCTCCTAAGATAACATTAGTCTAAAAAATGACTAATGATTCTTAGGTCCACAGCAGCCCTTCTTTTCCCTCAAATATAGGATTTGGTTTAAGGGTACATCTCTCCACACCTCTGATATATGTCGTAATTCTTCAACGTCTTCAGATAGATGGCAGGTCCCGACAACCAACAACTCTTGGCGTACTTCCAAACTGACATGCACACCTCAAATCAGACCGCATCCCAAACTGGGTGCATCCCATATCATCATTGTTCATCCCATCACGTAACAAATACATATGCGTGTAAAATTCCAACAATGGACCGAAATGTCCTTAAACTAACCGTTGCTTCCAAAACGGTGATCAACAGACTGAGACGTCCTTAAACTAAAATGTCATCTCCAAAATGGTGATCAACGGACCAAAATGTCCTTAAACTAACCGTTGCCTCCAAAATGGTGATCAACAGACCGAGATGTCCTTAAACTAAAATGTCACCTCCAAAATGGTGATCAACGGACCGAAATGTCCTTAAACTAATTGTTGCCTTCAAAACGGTGATCAACGGACCGAGACGTCCTTAAACTAAAACCTCATATCCAAAATGGTGATCAACGGACCAAGATGTCCTTAAACTAAAACTTCGCCTCCAAAACGGCGATATTGAACCGAAATGTCCCTAAACTAAGACAACAGAGCCCAAATGCTCTCTTGTTGGATCTGAAACAAAAATGATTCTAAAACCTTGTTAAGTAGATCTTAGTCTCAAATTGGTCTAACGTATCCTTAACAAAAAACAGGTCGAGCCCTAAATGCTCATATACATTTAAGTTGATCTTATTCTCAAACCAGATTAACGATCTTTAAATAAAAAACTCAAATCTCAAATATACGGATTTGAACTAAATCGCTCCCTACGGGCGACGACAGAAACTAGTCTCCATATACAATCCATGGGCAACCTAAACAAATAAAAACACACACGACATGAAGTGAACTTCTGGAGCAGGAGAAAGTGGTTATCGCGATGCGGTAAATTAATTAGCTGCAGGGAAGAGCGTCCCTACAATCAAAAACCCCTCGCAAACGAGGGAGAATCTGACGAAGTCTGCTACAACAGCCGCATCCGTCCAAACCTCCGATATACGGTGCCATAAATCAACTTGGCATCTTCGGAGAGGTGGACGGATAAATCCAAATAGCATCTGCCCCCAAATTTAGGCTAGACGCCCTCCGCATCTCTGTCCAGCTTTCGGCGGTAAACATTCATGATGCTCACTGAGGACCCTGGATCAATCAATATGTGATTAATCTGGTCTCCGTCACTGTACCCTGTCACGTAAAATGGTCGGTTGTGCTCAGCTGTTCCTAGTAACAGGTCTTCATTTTTAAATGTGACCGCGGCTGTATGCAGAGAGTACTGGGCTTCTTTCATATCAATTTCCGTAAAGCGAGCCTGGTACCGCTCGGGGTTTTGTTGAGCGTGAATGAGAACATCTCTAAACTTCTTAGATAGGACCAAGGCATCGTAGATGCTCAGGAGAGATGGAAGCTTTCAGAGATGAGCCAAGACATTATAGTCCACCGAGGAAGGACTCGAATTTCCATGAGCCGGCTCTCCGCCATTTTCTTCATTAGCGACTTGTTTTTCCTTCCCTTTTGGGTCGTTGCCCTGATTTGACGGTAGAGCCCTGTCGCTTCTGAGCTAGATTTGTTTGGCCTTTGTGGCAAGCTCCTCGTCCTCTCTGGGAAAACAGAGCTCCTCCTCAGAGTCGCAGCTAAGATGGATGGCGTAGCAGGTCACTATAGGGATCTTTTCATTGGAGTCTTCTTCTAGCTCCTCCAGAATCTCAGCTGCTTTTACAAGGAAGAACTCCTTCAATTGAATTAGAGTTAGTTCCTTTTGTTCATAGTCTTCGAGGGAATCGATATATTTTTGAATGGTCGATCTCCCTGCAGACTCTTTTTCACGTCGAGTTTCACTTTTCTTCTTCTCGATCTTTTTGGATTTTGAGCCTGATTGAGCCGAATTAGCAGCTGGAATGGTGGGCTTCTTTTTCCCTTCCCGTTCTGTTCTGGGCTCTTTCCGAAGTAGTTTTAGCATCTTCTTCGTCTTATTAGATATGTGCATAATCCACGGAGGCTGCGGTGATTCAGTTTCATTTCTCAGGACAACGGGTTCAGATGTCTGCTCCCAGAAGGCTTCAGCTTCTGTCTATATAAAGTTGATGGCTGCAACTTGATTGTTCACCAACACACTCTTGGACAGCTCGATCTCTCCAGTCTTGTACTGCTTCTCGACCCAGTCTTTGAAGATATAGCAATCCTTGATCGCATGACTCGCTACTAGGTGGTACGGGCAATATAGAGGATTGTCGGTCATTTTTGCTTCGTGAGGTCTTTTCGACTCCGGCAATTGTAAACCGTTGTTCAGGGCATCTTTGACTATCTTTCCGACCTTGTCCCTCCTGAAAGAGTAAACCTTATTCTTTTTCTCCTCTAGGAAAGGCCCTTCTCTTCCCAGCACTGGATTTCGAGACCGGTTGGTTTTGGATTCACCTGCCTTCCGCTTGTCTTCATTATCGGACGCATTGAAGACATAGGGATTGCTGGAATTCCCGCTTCTATGGTTGTCGTCCCTCTTGCTCTTCCAAGTCTTGTCTGTTTGAGAGTTTGGGGTAGACTCTTGCTTCGAGCGTTCCAGCATTTGGACTTTCTTGGTCAGCTCCTGAAACGTCTTGAGGCATGCTGTACACAAGAATGGGACCATCCTATTGCTGAGGTTCCCAATGAGGAGGCTGACGGACTGGTCCTGCTCTAGCGGCGGTTCGCACTTGATAGTGAGGTTGCACCATCAGGCAATAATGCCCGTGTTGCTTTCGTTTTTCCCAGATTGGTTCTCACGAGGCCGGCGATGGAGATTTTATCACTAACACTCATGAATCTTTGCCGAAATAGAGACTCCATTTAGGTGAAAGTAGTGACGGACCCGTCTGATATGATTGCATACTAGTCGAAAGCGACACAGTCAGGCTCTTGACAAACTGACGAAAAAGAACCGCATCATTGCCCCCTTTATTTCTGCACGATGCTTTAAAGTAGGCGACGTGCTGATTTGCGTTTCCCGTCCCGTCAAATCTTCCGAACTTAGGAATGACGTAGCCGCTGGGGAACTCGATCAGATCGTACTGTGCGGGATATGGCCGCCCACTACTGCCAATTTTTCTGAGCTTTGGCTTAGGCCACCAATGTTTTAACCTTGCTGGTGACCAAATCCATTATTCGATCTTATGTTAGAGGGATGGTGCTATCTGGGGCCAAGGTGTCCCCAGAAGCGGAATGTGGTCGGCTTTCATGCGGCTCACCCAATCTTGGACCCATAGGGACAGGCATCAGTTGCTTCGAGTTGTCATCACCCGACTCATGAGTAGTGACTTGTGCTTGATTGGGAGGCGCCCGAATAATTTGAACCATGAGCTGCATCACAACGTTCGTTAGGTCTTCAATTTTCGAATAAAGCTTGGCCATCTCTTTATCTTTGCTGTTGAGTTGTTTTCGAAGCTCTTGAAGTAGCTCTTGCTCTGCGGTCCTGGGACGGAAAGTCCGCTCTTCTTTGCTGTATGAGCTTGACTCTACATGGACTGAGAGGTCCTTCTGCCTATCGGCCTCATCGAGAGGGTTTTCATCATCCAGCAGAGGTGGCTGATCTTAGGAAACGACAACCACATTCAAGCTAGATTGGGCTTGGGATGTGGTGGCCCCATCCTTGTTTTTGCTGCGCAAGTTATCGCTGGGAAGCCCGCCCGCCATATAGACCGTATGGATAACATATCTAGCCGTCTTTTCATTATTAACAGCGGATTTCGTGGACCGCTGTCATGGCCTTTCTATTTTGGTAACAAACGATTGATTAAAGATGGATGGCCTGACCGGATTCTTGAGTAGTGCCAGTGCTTCTTTTCTGTATTTGCCCCACTGCTTTCACGCGGCACAGAGCGCCTGATAAACTCTTGAAGAGACAGTGTCCTGCTTTATCTGTTGGGGCTAGGACACGTCTCTTTGTAGCATCGTTCGGACTGCTGTCTCCTTGATTCTAGCGGTCATGGCGTTTTTCTAAACCCACTTCAGGGGTTCGAAGGAATTGCTGACTTTTACAGCCGACTCAGCCGTCGTCGCGGGGTGACCCTGCTCTTGAAATCTCGCAAGATTCCACTTGGCCGAAGTCCTGGCCCTTTTGTTGGCTCGATATCTGAGCTGCTTCTGTCTCAACCTTTCTGTTTTGAGTACTTGGCAGGCTTCGGACCTTCGGGATGACGTCGTAGACTGACTGACAGAGAGAACAGAGAATATGCCTGCTCGCTTGATCGTCAAGGGCAACATCTAAGATGGTTGGAGCTGCTTTGTGGCCCTCTTGGTGTTGACGGCCTTGCCCCCAGTTGGAATAGTGGAGAGCCGTTCGAATATGGATTTGCATTTGGGGTGGGATGCTTTGGCGACCACGACGTTCGGCCTCCTGCCGCTTGAGGTCGGTTTGGCCGCTTAGTTTGCCGGGACCTCCGCTAGATGAGTGCTTCCAGTAGGGTAGATGACGACCGAACCAAATTGACTGGGTGGCTCCACCCATTGCTGGCTGAGATTGACAGGAAGAACCACATGAGCATTGATCTTGACCACGTACGAGATTGGGGTCATGTCGGCAGCTGAATTCATCTTGGGAGACATCGTCGTTGAAAGTTGATTGCTGCACGAAAGGAACATTACTTCAGTACAAATGTCGGTATATATGTTAAATGAGTTAGTATGAACGCTTGACCCGAGATATGGGAGGAGAGAAAGGTCCCACCGGGCGTGCCAGAATCTGTAGGATGTTTTTCGTCACCCTATTGAGATGGGAATAAGCGTTGCTTGTCAGGCACATTACAGATTCCCCCTGCCCAGGGTAGGCTGGGGTTTATTAATTGTGGGGATCTGAATCTCCAGCAGCCATGGACTAAGTTGCCATTAATTACCCCTCGCCTTTGGAGTAAGAGAAGCTTCGATTGACGGGTCAAACTGGTCATGAGAACTCAATGTCCAGTGTACGCGTGTTGTGTTTTGAAGGGTCTTGGATATATCGGGGGCCTCGCAGAGTTTATGAGGGTCGTGTTTTGGGTGTGGGGTGCATGGAAAATTAGGGGTGAGGAACGTCTTAAAGACTCGTGCATGGCACGTGGGCGCTAGACGCCTATGGGTCATGTGCCAGGTGCATGGGCGTTTGGCGTCCACGGGTTACGTGCCAGGCGCATGGGCGCTGGGCGCCCGCGGGTCACATGCCAGACGCGTAGGCGATGGGTGCCCATGAATTATGTGCCTTGCACGCGACCGCTGGGCGCTGGGCGTCCACGGGTCACGTACCCTGCACGCGACCGCTGGGCGCCCTCCGTCATATGCACGACACGCGTCCGCTGGGCGCCCGTGGGTCACGTGCGCGGCACGCGACCGCTGGAAACACCAGCGGAAAAGGGGTTTAGCCCCTGGGCTGGGAGTTGAACTCCCAAGGGGCTTTGGAGTTGAACTCCTAATAAGGATTTTGTATAGATTTGGAGTTAAACTCCTAAAAAGAGTTTTGTTTATGAAGTTAAACTTCAACAGATCTTGAATGGAGTTAAACTCCTAGAAATCTTTGAAGATGGTCAGAGGGGACCCCTTTCTTCTCCCCTTTAGTCCTGGATCTTTTTTTGAGCCTTGGATCTTACCGAAATGGGATTTTTGGAAAAGGGTCTCTTTTTTTCTCCTCTCCGTTGGCTGAATCTTGAAGAAAAAGAGGGGTGAAACTCAAAAATCTCCCCTTTTTGGGGATTTAATGAAAGATCCGAGTTCCCCTTTAAGGGTTTTATGGTGAAAAACTGTTTCTTTTTGGAAAAAGAGGGATTGAACTTTATATTTAATTCAAAAAAAATGAAAGAAGGTTTAGAACCTTGAGAAAAGAGAAGGAGACACAAACCCTAGAATTTGAGAGAATGAAAAGTCTTATTGATTTCTTTCATCATGTTTGCCTTTATAGGCTACACACTTTACATATAGCCCCTTGAGTTTTGCCAAATGGCACCTGTGACACCCCTTACCTTATATGTTTATCTCTTTTTGCACATAAGTCATGGGGTTTACAAAATTTTGGCTTTTTCCTATTATATATATATATATATAAGAATTACATTAAACCAATTTATGGCTTCATTCATTTTGTCATGGGGCCGAATCCTATGACCTGGGCTTGGGCCTACTTGGCCTGAGTTGGCTTTGATTTTGACTTGGTCAACCGGGGTGTAATTTTTTGACCCCAACACCGGCTTAATCCTAAGCCGGCTGGTATTATCATCCGCCCGATTAAAGTCCGTGAGGCTAGCACGCATACCTAATCGAAACCCTGCACATATCAATATACGCCCACTACATCATTTTACTTGATTCGGGAAAACCCTTTGTATGGGACTCTAAAAACTCGTCAATACACTGGTAGTGGGTTTAACCACAAGCACATCAGCGGCACTAGCTATACGTAACGGCTACCCAGGTATTGAGCGAAAGGAAAGACGACGAGCAAAATCATCTGTACCCCTACCAAGCCTGTCTGTGACAATCTCCGTATAGTCTGGTCTCTTTGTCTAAGAGTATTGCATAACAGGTCTAGGAGGTGGATAACGTCAGATCCCTACTAACCCGATAAGTCGTGCTGGTCCGAAGCTCATCAACCACTGAGAAACTACTGATATCACATCAGTAAATCTCATCCACCTTGGCCAAGGATTTCTGATTATGGCTGACCCAACACAACGCGACATCGACTCCCAATACCGGGAGAGACGAATCCCTGATAATTGTTCACTGCATCCATGTGGCTCGGGACTGTACCCAACTAAAACCTGTTTGTACCACTCTTTTGAACCATGGTAGGGTAGTAATCTAAGCACAGTGGGAACTCACACGAGACAAATGAAAATCTTAGGTCAAAAGACTAACCTGTACTCATGCCACAAGAGAACTTCTATCTGACGATCGATATAATACCATCTAGAAGTTCTCAGTGAGTCCGTCCGGTGTACTCACCTCCAGTGAGCACCTGTATACTTCTTAGGTGACTCAACACTAGGCTTGTGAGACCAGCTACCGCCCCTCGTCAGGGTCTCGAAAAGTATACACTAGTCTATTTCAGAGCATCGATGCCCAGTATCGATACTCTCTCGACTAGAGACTTTTAAGGATGTGCTTATGGACCACCCAGCTCCCACGTATATGATCGCCATCATAATACTGGTAGTCAAGCAATATTCCCACGGGCTTTATCAAAACGTATATACATAATGACAAAGAAAAACAAGATAGCATACTATCATCTTTAGTAAGACCCTGTATAGGTCCTCGTTCAGTTATCATAATTGCCTATCTGCAATTAAAATAATTGCCTTGAGAGCACTATATCCAATAAGATCCAACTTGCACTTAAGGCCAATTATTGCGGTATCACATACTCACAGCTCGTATGCTACCGAATACCCAACTTCTCTACTATTCAGTTTCTCAAAACTCGTTTTGAGAAACTTACGTGTTTGAGAAATAACCTTAGTGAGTGGATCCGCTCCAATATTTCTATCTTTATCTCTCTATATCTCAACTTCGCGGAGAACGACTATCTTCCGAAATGAGCGATACTTGTTTTAGAACTTGTCTGGATATCTGATGGGACCTTATTTATAACATGAACACCAAATCCAAAAAGCTTCTTAGACTGTATCCATTACTGATGTAATCAGCACCCAGCACCCAGCACCATGACCACCTTAGTATCCTTCTTGGAAACCTATCCAACATACCGCACCCCAAAAAAGGAAAAACTATGAACTCTGACAGCCACTCTGTCATCCAGGTCATCTTGGAAGACAATATTTCTCCAGGATTGGATTAATATATGCTTATTGCAGCTGGTGCAAAAGCAAAATCTGATGTGGTACTTGATATCTCATAATTGACTCATTTGCCTAAGCAAGTGATATGTCAATCATGCAAATCTCTCTTCTCATCAGTCTAGAATACATCTATTTAGAGAGGGTGACTCCATCACCTGTGGGTACACCACCACGCCAGGAGTCGTCCGTTCTAAAACACTTTAGAATAGTGTCAAAGTACCCAAATTGGAACACTTCCTAAATCTAGATCTAAAACCATAGATCTAATCACCAGAATCTTTGATATTTTTTCCAGATCCTATATGGAGAAACACCTTGTGACAACTACAGTATAACCGATCGTGGGATAGGAATATCACTTCCAATTAGGAGTACGTCATCCAAATACCAGGATATCACTCCCTACTATCTTCTCACCAGTTCCATCTGTTGTTCTGATTAAGTCAAATTCTATGACTGTCGCATCAAAAATAGATGATCTATCCCTGCTATATTTGCTTTAGTCTATAAATAGACATAAGCTACTTGCCAACCACGCTTCCGCTGCTCCTACTGACTACAACAACTCTCTGGCAGAGTCATATACACGTGCACTTCTAAATTTAATTTAAAATGACGTTATAGTCATTCACCTGCCAGATCTCATAGTCAAGGACAGCAGTAGTGATAAGCTTGGATTATCAAAACCTCCATCTCACCGTCTTTGAGGAAACCGAAGTGCCTCTCGGGTGGCTGAGATAACCCACTAAATCTGCGGAGTGGCTAATGGATTGTCGAATTCAATTGAATCTCCAGGTTCTACTAAATTTTCAGTAACTGTTTGTCGTTCTGGAATTAGATCCAGTTCTACTATACTCCCATTTATTTCTTTTGGAAAAGATTCCTTTTATATAAAAAAATGGCGAGTCAAGAACAAATCAACTTTTTTTCTTGTAATGGTAGAAGTTAAACCTTTGCTAAAAGCCTGGAATAACCCACAAACTGCCATTACAGAAATGTACCTTGAGTTTGTTCGGATTCATCTTTTAAATAGAAACCGGATAACTCCATATCTTAACATCCTGAATATATGCAACCATTCTATATCCATATAGAATCAAAAGAACTAATTTAGATGGAACTATATTCAATTGTTATGCAACTATGTCCAGTGCACATCCCATATGGAAAAAGGCCATGCATCATTACTCATCAAGGAGCGCATTCACGGATGAGTAACCTGTGAGAGAATTAAGTTCTCAATATTATTATGATAGAATACCTAGAATAAGTATCTACATTTTCGATCACTTCGAAGAATCTTGATACTTCCAACGTATGGTTCTTTACTTTATTTTTATACCTATAACTTCTCAAAATCTTTAGACCTTGCATTTCAGCGAATGCGTGTCTAAAATCAGAGAACTCATAAGTAAACTGAATGAATTAAGATTGCCAACCACTTGTCCTGAAGGACACTAGACAACATACATTACCAAATATAAGTCCCAAGAGTATACTAACCCATAATCCGTGTGTTATAAATTGAAAAACTGCATTTTTTGTTAAGAATGTCTATACCGTTATTCAATGCACCTTACCTTATCCTCAACTAATAAAGGTAAATATTTAGAACACAATTTTCAAAATTTATATCTCATTTTATAAAATAAATATACAGATATATTATTTTAAAAATTGATGCATAACAACGGTTATTCAAAACCAAATATTTACCGTAAGGCAAAAACCATGCAATTTAATCCAATATCACCAATTGCTACGAATTCCGATATTGAGGATCAAATTACCCATTTCCCAATATTCTACTCCTTCTCGGTATCTGTAATGCCCTACAGATGTGAGATCCAAACTTGGTACATTCATCCTTTGAAGTCAGAATCAATTGGAAAAACAGTTTTCAATAACAATTACACAAAAAAGACTGAAACATGAAAATGTTTCAAGGGGGTGGCCGTGTATTCCTAGCAATATCTTTTCCATTATCCAGATTCATGACAGTAGTCACAAATTTCTTTTCCCTCACTGCGATCCCTTTATATGTCTTTACTTCTTACCTTCTGTACACCATACTTAGGGTAATTGGTTTTCTTCCTTCCCTACCTTTTGACACCTGCCTAAGGTTTGGAAGAAGACTATCCAATAAGCGTAACAGGTGTACTCTCTTAATACAAGGAGCTCTCAACTAGAGAGAAGGTAAAGAGAAAAGACAACCGAATAATCCTATTCAATTTCTCCAGAACCCGTGATCATCCTCAAATTGAAATAAATTTCTTCGAGTTCGTATGTAACTATATAAGATGGCCATTTCAATTAATATGGATCTCCATAGTAATATGGAGTGTTTTGGAGAAAAACAAAGGAAAAGTAGGATTGGCAGCGATATATGCGAGTCATGAATCATGACAATCAAAAACCAAAGTTTGTAAGAAGGTTCGGTTAACTTGGCTTATGAGTCTTAGTTTAAGATAGGTCATGATCGCAAACTAGAGAGAAGAGAAACACTCAGCGTGCACTCTTATCAAGATTATATTGGCTAATCACTTTATCTAATCAGGATAGCTCCCACTGTTTTCTCAAATTCTCCTTCAAACCCTAAAAGGAGAATTAGTCAGGATAACCTGAGGAGTAACACCTACTCATCAGTGGGAATCGGGACCCAACTATCATTGTATGATAACTTTGACGGAATCCGATCAAAATTACCACACTCCAGAAGCTATGCGCAAACTTGTCAAGTTTCCAATATATTTGAAACTTCCGATATGGTTTTTACCCTTAACGCTTATGATCTTGACGTAGGCTAACATATCATAATTCGTTAGTCAAGTTCAACCTGTTATTGTCCTGGATTAATTTAGACCCACCCGTACAAATTATTGATGTAGGCCAAAATAACTGTATGACTGTCCCAAATAATCGCATCTTTATACAGCAAACAAGCATCACTCGGCTACTATACATGTTAGTTATGTATATGCCCTAGAGGCCATTGTTGTACATTTGATGTATATTATAATGGATGCTTGGTTATATATAGAGAAGACTTTCTTGCTCGTCATGATAGTATGCTATTTGGTTTCACTTTATCTTAACATGTTGACTTGTACTGGTTTACTGTTTTACTCTCACATGTTGATAAAGCCCTTAGAACTTGTACTCGACTACTGGGACTATGATGAGATCATACTAGTGGGGCCGCGGTAGTCAATGAGTACATCCTATAACTGTTCCTAGTCGAGGGTATATCGAGACAGGGCATCGATACACCAGAGTAGACTAGCGTATACGCATCTTGACCCATATGATGGGCGATGGATGATCCCATATCCATCGGTGTTTGACATCAGAGATGGTGTACGGTTGCTCAGTGGAGACTGGGTACACTGGACGGACTCGCCGAGAACTCCCAGATGGTGATATACCACACGTCAGATGGCAGTTCTCCGGTGACACAGGTACAGGGTAGTCTGTAGACCCGAGATCGTCATAGAGTCTTGTGTGATTCCCACTGTGCTTTGATTTCCACCTTACCACGTCCAAGAGGGCGTGCAAAACGGTGGCTTTTGGGTACAGTCCCGAATCACATGGAGGCAATGAGCGATAGGAGGGGATTCGTCTCTCCCGGTATTGGGAGTTGATGTTGTGCTGTGTTCGATTGGCTATAACTGGAAGTCCCTGGCCAGGACTGATATAGAGATTTACTGGTAAGTATTACTAGTAGTTTCTCGACCCGTTATGAGCCATACATCGACACGACTTATCGGTTACTGGGGTCTGACGTATACCACCCCTAGACTTGATATGCGACATATCAGACGAACAGACCGGACTGTACGGGAGTGTCACTGATCGGATTCATAGGAGAACGCACAGGCTAGCTTGTTGATCTTCTGATCGCTCAATACCTGGGTGGCTGTTACGTTTAGCTGACCGCTTGCAGCTTGTGGGTGTTTGATATGATCATCACCTGCTACCGGCGTATTGACGATTCTTTAGAGTCCTACACAGAGGTTTCTTGGCTCAGGCGAAACAGAGTAGTGGCACATATGTGATATGCGCAGGAGCGAGAATAATGCGATATGGGATACCGTATTAGATTCTCGCGATTTGTGGATATGAATCGGGTCATCGGATCAAGTGTTGATTCGATGAATCGGTACATGATATATTAGCCGGTTATATTCGATATAGCCGGATCGTCGGATCAAGTGTTGATTCGATGATTTAATATATAATAATATATATATGATATATTATTATATTAACTAATATTGGCTTACTTTATTATTTCATTTTCTCAGTGGATGATACATTGATATATATGCGATATATGTTAATTGTATTATTTTCTTTTGTTGCAAATATATAATATATATATGATATATATTATTGTGACATGATATGATTAATTGTTAAACATGTTTAAGGATGATTAATTGAGGTTAGGGTTTGATTAGGTTTAGTTGCTTCAAGTTCTTTCTAGAAGCAATTTTCTTTTGTCATTTGTAAAGATATTTTGTGATGACACCTTTTTAACTCAACCAAACCCTAACCCTAGTTGTTTCTCTACTTGTTCTCATCCAATCATCCTTGACCATGGTTAATAATTAAATCATATGTTTATATTTCTATTCATCACAAAAGGAAAAGATTATTCATTATCTTTTTGATTATCCATTATCTTCTTCTTCTTCTCTCTTGAAGAAGCTCTCTTGAAAATCCTTATGTGATGAAAGATTATGAGAAAATGATATAAAAGGAAAGCTAAATCACTACTCTCTCATCCTCATCTCATCTAGCCCTTGGGATTAGGGTGTTCTTCTCTTTAGAGTGAGATAGCTTGAGTTCTTCGAAACCTCGACGTAGATCATCGGAGATTTGGAATACGACAAGCTAGAATGGATCGTTCGAGTCGTGGAGCCTCTCATGAGTCCGAGAGATCGTGGATCGCGGCAAAGGGACTTCTACTCAGAGCTTGTGAAGTGAAGGAGCGGACTACAAAGGTTGTAATCCCTCACACTTAGATAAAAGTTATCTTAATGCATGTTAAACCCTAATAATCTAGCAAAGATCCCGGCTTTGGGTTGTTCGGCACGTCTAAAATTTAATCCGGGCATGTTTGATGCCTTAAGAACCTTCACAAGAGTGCCTAGGAACCCTACAGTGGTATCAGAGCCTAGCTAGAGCATTAGGCGATGTGTTTACGAAGTTAAAACTCCGATCGAACCCGAAACGACGAAACTTGACCCTTCTCTGGAAATTTTTTAAATTTTGGGATTTTTCAGAATTAAAAATGTGTAAAAAAATCAGCAGGTAAATCTAAGAATTACCATAAAACCCGAGCCCCTAATTCGACCAAACGGCCGCGGAAGAGCGGCGCAAGCATGGCTTGCGCGGCGCTTCCGCGGCGGAACAGTGAGATCTTGACACGTGGCTTTGATGGTAATTCCCATAGTTACTTGCTGAGTGTTCTGGATATTTTTATTCTGTTCCAGGTGTTTAAAATTCTGGGGTTTGTTTTGTAATAGTAGACTCGATCGGAATATTTAATTTCGTATTTCTTTCCGGATATTTAGAAACTGTTAAACTGGTTGAACGGATATCATTAACCCACTTTATTCCGGCACGGCAAACTTTCAAGCGTTGAATTTTTATTGGGTTTAAATCTTTCGGAAAATTGTACAAGTTAAGCGGTGGACCCTCTAGAAGACAACAAACCTTAACTCGATTATGTGACCGTCTTGAACTGCCTTTTGAACCTTCGGGTTTGGGGCAGTACGGCGTGCCACATGTGAGGCGTTGGCTTGGCCCTTCTACGGCTGGATCACTGGTACTGTGACATATTCTGGGATTATTTGAACTCCGCTCAAGAGTTGAGCACTTCGGGAAATTTTGGGTGTTTGATTATCTGTTCAAATAGTTTAATACCGTATATTTATCTGGAATGTGATACAATATGTGGAATTCATAGAGTTAGGCATGAAATACGAAGTATGCGATATTTCGGATTTACGATGTCTAAAGTGATTGTGGATTCCAAATATTGTAGTTTTACACTTTCTTTTCTGTGACCGTAAGCGTAGTATGTGGTGTATCGCCGGCTTCGTTGCTATACATCAACGACAATCGGGATACGCATACTTGCTTACGTTGATGATATGAGATATTATGTGTTGCTGTGATATGTTATATTGGATCGTCGCGATCAGAATAGCCGGGGGTTTTATGTGAGATGAGGGTTTTTATTTTCATTCATGTAAAATTCATTTGTAATGTAATATTCTTTTATTTGGGGCACTTCCAGGATGCGGTTGCTGTCACCAGTGTATATTATTTATTTTTCCGCATTAGGTAGACCCAAGGAGGGGAGCACAAGTAACCGGGTTCTAGGGTCCAGTGGGAGGCCATCTCGAGGAGTCGAGACCGGGTCTCCTAACCCTAGAATTGGCAGTGTTACTTGCCGCTCTCGTAGGGGTCTTGGGATGTGGGTTTGGCTATTCGTCGCGACCGTGGAATCCGTGTTTTATACAGGCTCGTATTGAAAACACGGACGTCCTAGTATATCCAATATTTCATATATGTTCTTCTGCTGCAATGTTCTGTGATGAGATCATATTACTTCCTGAGACGAATGCTTATACTATATATATATGCTGATATATAAATATTACTGCTTTCGTTTCTTCTGTGATGCTTAGGAAGCATAAGCTGATGGGATTTTTATTAATGAGATTAATAAAAGAAAAGAAACCTAAAGATGTTGTAGAATCAAAACTTAATAAAAAGGGTAGCTACAGTTTTGCTATGCACAGTGATATATACGATATATCCTGCACCTTATTCGATGAGGAAAGGACCGAGATCCCTTCACCGGGAGTGACTCCTTTAGCGAAACTGGCAGATGCTACAAAACGCGGTTTGTCTTTTGATTGCTTTAAGTGTTTTGCTTTGCACAGCGGTATATATGATATATCCAGCACCTTATTCGATGAGGAAAGGGCCGACGATCCCTTCACCGGGAGTGACCCCTTTAGCGAAACTAAGAAAAGCCTCAAAAACACTCCTTTTCAAAAACTACATGATTCTACGACGATATCAAGTTCATTACGCTCAGGGTTTTTCTGAAAAACCTGCGTAGCCCTCTGTCATTTCAGATAAGTAATATTTAGTATTCGTGCTACGGTAGTTTGGCATGCGTCAAGGCGTAGCGTACGGTAGCTGATTATTACTTATCTGCAGCATGAGATGCGATTGGATTAGGGTATTCGTGCGGCGTTGTTTGGCATGCGTCAAGGGTCGTACGGGTGGGTTTAATTCAATCACGAAATGTACGGGTTGAACTTGACTAGTGGACTATGGGTTGTTTGGCATGCGTCAAGGTCATAGCACACTAGGGGTAAAAGCATTATCGGGAATTTCAAGTGTTGAAATTTGCAATGAGATTGCATACCTCCTATGAGATAGTTGGATCCCGATACCCACTGCGAGTAAGAGTTACTCCTGGGAGAGTTTTACACAGGACAATAAGTCATTCAAGTAGGTGTCTAGAAAAGTGTTAACGAGGTTACGCCTCTGGGAAAACGAGGTTTACTAATTAGGTCCGTGCGAAAGCACGGGGAACCTCCCTCAAAGTACCGACACTGATCTGGCTGAAAGATTGACGAAATTGTAGGGTGTAATTAATCCCGGCTAATCTTACCTTTTATGGTTTGAAGGTAGATTTGATAAAAACAGTGGGAGACATCCTGATTAGATAAGATAATAACCAATCTAATCTTGCAAGAGCATACGCTAAAGTGTTTTCTTCTCTCTCTCTCCAGGTAGCGACCATTTCAGGCCATAATCAAGATAATAATATGGATGTATTGACTGAACCTGATTATTGTACCGAGCAAGGGAACGTCAGACCCGTTCTTTCTTATAAGAGTTATAAGACTGAACAGGAAACAGGAGAATATCTAGATTCTCACGCCGCCCAAAAGAACATGCATGTTGATGCATCTTCTTCAGGTGTGTTAGTTATTGAGAACTGTTTCTCAGTTCACCCTACGTCCTGGGTATTAGATACCGGATCAGGATCCCACATATGTAAACAGTTACATGGGCTATGTAAAGGTAGAGAACTGGGAAAAGGTGATCATTCCGTTCAAGTAGGGAACGGTGCAAGTATTGTAGCCAAAGCAGTTGGCGAATATCACCTAGTATTACCAAGTCGTAATACACTGATTCTAAATGAGTGCTATTATATACCGAACATGATGTGCAACATTATATCAGTTTCTTTATTGAGTAAAGAGGGATATAAATTTGTAGTACAGGATAATGTTATGAACATATTCCTAGATCAAAAGTTGATTGCATCAGGCTCGTTACATAATGGCATATTCATTCTAAATCAGAATACAGTTCTAAATATACAAAACACACACAAGAGGAAAAGTTCAGATATGAACGAATCCTTCTTGTGGCATTGTAGACTTGGTCATATCAATGCGACACGACTGGCTAAGTTACATAGAGATGGTTATTTGAATCCGTTCGAATTATCATCTTATGATACGTGCCATTCATGTCTCAAAGGAAAAATGACCAAAGCTCCGTTTAGTGGACACGGAGAAAGAGTTACCGAACTCTTAGGACTGGTACATAGTGATGTATGCGGCCCCATGTCTACGCATGCCAGGAACGGTTATTCCTACTTCATTACGTTCACTGACGATCTCTCTAGATTCGGACATGTATTCCTGATGAAACACAAGTCTGAAGCTCTTGAGAAATTCAGAGAATATAAACACGAAGTAGAGAACCAAACGGGCAAAAGTATTAAGATTCTTCGATCTGATCGAGGAAGTGAATACTTAAGCGGTGAATTCCTAGATTATCTAAAAGAGAATGGGATTCTCTCTCAGCGTACTCCTCCTTATACACCACAGCACAACGGTGTATCTGAGCGGAGGAATCGCACCCTATTAGATATGGTGCGCTCGATGATGAGTACAGCTGAGTTACCTATTTCCTTCTGGGGGTATGCGCTTGAGACAGCCATAGACCTATTGAATAGAGTTCCTACCAAATCTGTGCCTACCACTCCATATGAGATATGGAAAGGGAAGAGACCACATCTTAATTATATTAAGATATGGGGTTGTCCGGCCTATGTCAAAAGACAAAATCCGGACAAACTCGAGGCAAGATCAGTCTTATGTAAGTTTGTAGGATATCCCAAAAATTCACAAGGGTATATCTTCTACCACCCCGAGGAACAAAAGGTGTTTGTTTCTCGACATGCTACTTTCTTAGAAAAAGGTTTTCTTATGAAACAGAATAGTAGTATTGAGGTAGAACTGGAAGAGGTTCCAGCAACACAAACTATAACAGAAGACTTGGTTGAACCAGAGGATTCAGTAGTACCCGACGAACCCCAGCCTCTCCGCCGATCTAGTAGGGTTTCTCATCCACCTGAGAGATACTACGGTTTTCTCATTGATGGTGGAAGCGAGGATTGCATCATGGATGATGATGAACCGACTAGTTTCGAGCAGGCCATCACGAGTAGTGACTCTGTGAAATGGCTGGATGCAATGCGATCTGAGATGGAATCCATGTACACCAACAAAGTATGGACTTTGGAAAATGCTCCTGAAGGGGTAAAACCCATTGGGAGCAAGTGGATCTTTAAAAAGAAATTTGGTGTAGATGGAAAAGTTGAGACTTTCAAAGCTAGACTTGTAGCAAAGGGCTTTCGTCAACGTCCAGGTGTGGATTATGACGAAACCTTTTCTCCAGTGGCTATGCTTAAGTCCATCCGGATCTTACTTGCCATTGCTGCATACCATGATTACGAAATCTGGCAAATGGATGTTAAGACCGCCTTTCTAAACGGTGATTTAGAAGAGTGCGTGTACATGACTCAGCCAGAGGGCTTCGTAGATAGTGGGAGCAGCGGAAAGGTGTGCAAGCTGCTTAAATCCATTTATGGGTTAAAGCAAGCATCGCGGAGTTGGAACATCTGTTTTGATGTTGTAGTCAAAGAATTTGACTTCATCAAAAATATAGATGAACCTTGTATCTATAAGAAGGTGGCAGAGGGTAAGGTAGTCTTCCTCGTATTGTACGTGGATGACATACTCTTGATAGGAAATGATATTCCTATGCTGCAATCAGTCAAGCTCTTCTTATCACAGAGATTCTCAATGAAAGATCTAGGTGATGCCTCCTGCATATTGGGAATCATGATCTATAGAGATAGATCTAAACGGATACTGGGATTGTCCCAATCCAGGTACATTGACACCATACTAAAGAGGTTTAGTATGGAAGAATCCAAACGTGGGAATCAGCCCACGATCTCTGGACTCACTCTCTCCAAAGAGATGTCTCCCAAGACTGATTTGGAGAGAGCTCGCATGCAAGGGATACCCTATGCTTCGGCAGTAGGCTCTATCATGTATGCGATGCTATGTACCAGACCCGATGTAGCATACTCCCTAAGTGTAGTGAGTCGGTATCAAGCAGATCCTGGAGAGAGTCATTGGACAGCAGTGAAGAATATTCTCAAGTACTTACGAAGGACTAAGGAGATGTTCTTGGTGTATGGTAACGGAGAACTCCAGGTGGAGTCCTTTACCGATTCCAGCTTCCAAAGTGATAAGGACGACTCTAAGTCGCATTCGGGTTTTGTCTTTACCCTCAATGGAGGGGCGGTATGTTGGAAGAGTTCCAAACAGGATACCGTTGCAGACTCAACGATAGAGGCTGAATACATCGCTGCCAACGATGCTGCCAAAGAGGCTGTCTGGATCAAGAAGTTCATTAGTGAACTTGGTGTGGTTCCATCCATTGAGCATCCAATACCTCTGTATTGCGATAACAATGGAGCTGTGGCTTTGGCCAAGGAACCCAGGTCCCATCAGAAGTCCAGACATATTCTGAGGCGGTATCACCTGATCAGGGAGATAGTTGATCGCCGGGAGATCGAGGTCAGGAGAGTAGATACGAAGGACAACACTGCGGATCCATTCACGAAGGCTATTCCCCAGATACAGTTTGAGAGATTATTCGGGATGCTAGGTATGAGATACTACAGCAGCTGGCCTTATTGCAAGTGGGAGATTGTTAGTTATGTATATGCCCTAGAGGCCATTGTTGTACATTTGATGTATATTATAATGGATGCTTGGTTATATATAGAGAAGACTTTCTTGCTCGTCATGATAGTATGCTATTTGGTTTCACTTTATCTTAACATGTTGACTTGTACTGGTTTACTGTTTTACTCTCACATGTTGATAAAGCCCTTAGGACTTGTACTCGACTACTGGGACTATGATGAGATCATACTAGTGGGGCCGCGGTAGTCAATGAGTACATCCTATAACTGTTCCTAGTCGAGGGTATATCGAGACAAGGCATCGATACACCAGAGTAGACTAGCGTATACGCATCTTGACCCATATGATGGGCGATGGATGATCCCATATCCATCGGTGTTTGACATCAGAGATGGTGTACGGGTGCTCAGTGGAGACTGGGTACACTGGACGGACTCGCCGAGAACTCCCAGATGGTGATATACCACACGTCAGATGGCAGTTCTCCGTTGACACAGGTACAGGGTAGTCTGTAGACCCGAGATCGTCATAGAGTCTTGTGTGATTCCCACTGTGCTTTGATTTCCACCTTACCACGTCCAAGAGGGCGTGCAAAACGGTGGCTTTTGGGTACAGTCCCGAATCACATGGAGGCAATGAGCGATAGGAGGGGATTCGTCTCTCCCGGTATAGGGAGTTGATGTTGTGCTGTGTTCGATTGGCTATAACTGGAAGTCCCTGGCCAGGGCTGATATAGAGATTTACTGGTAAGTGTTACTAGTAGTTTCTCGACCCGTTATGAGCCATACATCGACACGACTTATCGGTTACTGGGGTCTGACGTATACCACCCCTAGACTTGATATGCGACATATCAGACGAACAGACCGGACTGTACGGGAGTGTCACTGATCGGATTCACAGGAGAACGCACAGGCTAGCTTGTTGATCTTCTGATCGCTCAATACCTGGGTGGCTGTTACGTTTAGCTGACCGCTTGCAGCTTGTGGGTGTTTGATATGATCATTACCTGCTACCGGCGTATTGACGATTCTTTAGAGTCCTACACAGAGGTTTCTTGGCTCTGGCGAAACAGAGTAGTGGCACATATGTGATATGCGCAGGAGCGAGAATAATGCGATATGGGATACCGTATTAGATTCTCGCGATTTGTGGATATGAATCGGGTCATCGGATCAAGTGTTGATTCGATGAATCGGTACATGATATATTAGCCGGTTATATTCGATATAGCCGGATCGTCGGATCAAGTGTTGATTCGATGATTTAATATATAATAATATATATATGATATATTATTATATTAACTAATATTGGCTTACTTTATTATTTCATTTTCTCAGTGGATGATACATTGATATATATGCGATATATGTTAATTGTATTATTTTCTTTTGTTGCAAATATATAATATATATATGATATATATTATTGTGACATGATATGATTAATTATTAAACATGTTTAAGGATGATTAATTGAGGTTAGGGTTTGTTAGGTTTAGTTGCTTCAAGTTCTTTCTAGAAGCAATTTTCTTTTGTCATTTGTAAAGATATTTTGTGATGACACCTTTTTAACTCAACCAAACCCTAACCCTAGTTGTTTCTCTACTTGTTCTCATCCAATCATCCTTGACCATGGTTAATAATTAAATCATATGTTTATATTTTTATTCATCACAAAAGGAAAAGATTATTCATTATCTTTTTGATTATCCATTATCTTCTTCTTCTTCTCTCTTGAAGAAGCTCTCTTGAAAATCCTTATGTGATGAAAGATTATGAGAAAATGATATAAAAGGAAAGCTAAATCACTACTCTCTCATCCTCATCTCATCTAGCCCTTGGGATTAGGGTGTTCTTCTCTTTAGAGTGAGATAGCTTGAGTTCTTCGAAACCTCGACGTAGATCATCGGAGATTTGGAATACGACAAGCTAGAATAGATCGTTCGAGTCGTGGAGCCTCTCATGAGTCCGAGAGATCGTGGATCGCGGCAAAGGGACTTCTACTCGGAGCTTGTGAAGTGAAGGAGCGGACTACAAAGGTTGTAATCCCTCACACTTAGATAAAAGTTATCTTAATGCATGTTAAACCCTAATAATCTAGCAAAGATCCCGGCTTTGGGTTGTTCGGCACGTCTAAAATTTAATCCGGGCATGTTTGATTCCTTAAGAACCTTCACAAGAGTGCCTAGGAACCCTACAATACACTATGCCTTGACGTATGCCAACATATATAGCATGAATACTATATGCTACTCATCTAAAATGATGGAGGGCTACGGCTGGTTTTTGGCAAAAAACATTTAACGTAATGAACTTGATGACGTTGAAGGAACTCGAGCAGTTTTGAAAAAAAGGAGTGGTTTAGGCTCCGCATTTTTGAAATGAGTGGTTTTGTCGAAAACCAATGGTTTTGATGAAAACCGAGTAGTTTATAATCACGCAAACTTTCGCTAAAGAGGCCACTTCCTGTGAAGGGATCTAGGCTCTTTCCTCATCGAATGAAGTGCAGGATATTCCTAACTGAATATCTCGACACAAAGTAAAAGGAAACACCTATAGTTTTCAAAAATTGATTCCAACAACATCATTTATGTTTGTTTTCCTTTCATTAATCAGAATTAATGCAGTCCCATGGTGAGTCACAAGTCCACACTATTCTAAAATGAACTTACAGAAAAGAGAAGAGTAGAGAATGCCACCTCATGTGTACATATATACATGTATATATGCATATATATAAATATATACAAATACACTAATATAAGTATATGCTACAAATACATACACTCGTATTCGTATCAAATTACATACACCCGTATTCGTATAAAATACGAATACCCGTATTTGTATTAAGATACAAATATCCGTATTTATATCAAGACACAAATACATGTATTTATACAAATACCCGTATTCATATAAATACCGTATTCTGTCAAAATACGAATACCGAAAAGATAGATATTAAAAGAGAGATATAATACTAGCTCACATATCAACCAAATGTGATAATCTAATTATTTTTCAAACTGGCTAGTATTAACAAAATGTCCAATTCAAATTACATGTAAAAAAACATGTGTTTTAATCGAACCTAAGTACGTATCAAAATACGTACACTACATCGTTTCGCCCAAGCTGGGAATCCTCTGTGCGGGACTCTAAAGACTTGACAATACGCTGGCAGTGAGTTTAACCACATGCACGTCAGCGGCACTAGCTATACGTAACGGCTATCCAAGTATTGAATGAAACGAAGGTCGACAATTAAACTCGTCCGTATCCCTACTGAGTCTGAAAGTGACAGTCTCCGTACAGCAAGGTCTGTTCGTCTAAGAGTATCGCATATCGGGTCTAGGGGATGGATAAAGTCAGTGTAAAATTTCAGAAAATGGAAAATATTATTTTTTGGAATTTAAATAATAAAATATTAAATTTCACGGATGTTATACGAATATAGATTTGAGTTTTAGTAGAATGGTATAATTATATACCTATATTTTTGGAATATAATTGGAATTTAAAAATGAATTATTATTTATGAAAGCATTTAATTGATTTAGGCTTTTTATAAATTAATTTATAATTATTTCCATAAAAGTTTAATTTAAACTTCATTAGTACTTCACTAATTATGCATTAGACCAAGCCTAATTTGTTAAACCATATTTAACTTGTCATGACATGTTAATATCTCATTTTATCGTGGTTTTATGTTTTGTTTTTAAAAAAAAAAAAGAAAAAAAAAGATAAGAAAATAAAATAAAAAGAAAATAGAATAAGAGTGGGGATACAGGGGACAAGGAAGTATGGATGGGAATGAGAGGAGAGAGAGGGGGAGAGAGAGAGAGAGTGGAATGGCTACAACCATTCATTTGTTCCTTCATCATTTTCATTCTTTATCTTATCTCTTCTTCCTCTTCTTCATCTCCTTCTCCTTCATCTTCCTCCAACCTTCACTACCCCCTACAAACATCATGAAAACTTCATCAAAATATCACATGGCCTTTACAAAAAATGTTCATAAGCTCAACCTAAGTAACATGGAATGATCAAGATTTCGTTTTGAGGAGGTTTGGCCATCTAGGAATTTCCTTGAGTTGCTATTTGAGGTAAAACTTTCTCTTCTTATCAAATCTTTAACTTTTTTTCACCTCATAAACTAATTAGAATTAGTTTTAGAACCTTATGTGCATGTTTTGTAAACTTAAGTTTTCAAATGTGAGTTGTGGTGGATGATATGAGTAGTGGAGATGTAATTAAGACTTAGATAGTGACCACAACCCTATTGGTTATAGAATCCTTGACCTAGATGCGTTTAGAAGTTTCAAATATAAGTTTAGAATTTTTCAATATCAGTTTTTGATTGACTGTTGATGTTCAAATAGAATCTGGAGAAATTGTGGTTCTCTAAATATTTAATAAAGGATAATATGAGATGTATAGACCAGTAGGAAGCCACCATAGAATCTCGAGCCATCAATTCGTAAGTTTGGCCGCAAATTAATTCAATTTGACCGCAATTTGTGGGTCCACCTGGGAGTTAGGGTCTGGAGTTTGGTCTATAGCTCACTTACTAGATAATTAGGCCTATCATATATGCTAAAAAGTCTAAATTCACCTTAAGAAAAATCTGGAGTTGTTTTACTAAGTTTCTGTCAATATTTTGCGATATTTGAAAACTTAATTTTTTGATATTTGAATTTTGACTCTGTCGTTTGACGTTCGTACATCAACGTCGGGGGTTATTCTGTTGTTTTAGCATGCGTTGACCATAGGTTCTAACCTATGTGCGCTTTGCTCATCGTATGGTTTTCGATTTGGATTTTTATGCGATACGATATGTTTTGATTTGTAGGTACAAGCGCATGGACTTTCGGGAAGATGAAGGAGGGTAAGGCATCCGTCAGAATCGGGTAGGGCAAGGCGAAATTGGGTGAGTAGATATATATCTATGGGGAAGTCGGCTGGATGGATACTAGATATATAGTTATATATAGATATATTAGATATGTATACCCAGCTTATAGGGTTATTAGAATACTATATGCGATAGTAGTAGACTTAGTCGAAAGATATCCCCTAGTACTATTCCTTAACTGTAACAACCCTAACTTTCTGTACTAAATTTTTCTTCTTCAAAATACAGAAAGGGTCACCTAAGCCTGAGCACGAGTTATAAGTTTGATTTGCTTTTGAACAGCAAGAAGGAGCTTGTAGCTCATTGGTAAGACCTTATACTGTTGAGCCATAGCACCAGAGTTCAAATCCCATCAGCCACAATATCTTTTTATTTTAAATTCTTTTAATCTTTTAGAAGCCCAAGAGTTTGCACGTGTACTACACATAATAGGGTAAGTTACAGAAAAATCAAACACGTGCAATAGGCTAGTTGAAGCGTCATGGACACGTGGCCCCAATCCAGACCCTAGCCTCTCGGATGAGACCGGCAAAAGTTGCCCATAGGCCGGAGCCGCCGGTCCAACATGGTCCAAACTCAAATTCTTTTGTAAACCCTAGACCCTTGGACTTCCCCCTTAACTCCAGTATTGCTTATTTACTCTGCACATTTACAAAGAATAATAAAACCCTTCAAATTCCATTTTAATGCAAAATTTTAAAGCATTATTCATCACCTCCTAAACCCTAAATTGTCCTATAAATACCCACTCCATGTTACACCCCTCTCACTCAGAATTCTCTTGCAAAAACTATACCAAATTTCCAAGTCTTTTAGTGTACAAGTGGAGTTAGTGAAGGGCGAAGCTCCGACGAACTTCCGAGGAGATTCCGGAGACGAATCGATGCCCCGAAGCCTTCTTTAAGACCCCCCCTCTCTTCTCTATTCCAACAAGCCAGTAAGTCCCCTCTCCCCTCTCATCTTTTTTTAAAAAAAGTTCCATTTCTAAAACCCGACGGAAGCAGAGTTAGTCCGACTTCCGATTCAGTTTTCTTTAAAAACTACACTTTTCTTTAATAAGACAAAACCATATTCTCATATGTTGATTAATAAATATTAACAAACCCAATAAAACAAGTTTCACATCAAAATAATCATTTTTGTGACATTTATCGCATTTTTACATAAAAATACCATAAACTATTCATTTCGACATTATAACCTTTATTCCCTGCTATACCTTTAGATAGTTCATAAGTTAATGACCTACCTCATCACAACACACATCTTTATCATAACACGATGAAGTTTGTAACAATAGAATACAGAAAAATACGACTTTACAAATAAATACCCTAAACTTACAAAACCGTTTTCTATAAAAAGATGTATTAAACATTTCCATGCAATTGTGCCTCTATAACCCACTTTTAGGGACCCCGTTTGGGATGTTGCGGATTATCACATGTTCTCGTTCTTAGTAGAGCGAGATGCAGACCTCCGCAAGGAGCATTCGATCTCGATGGAATTTTTATACATTTTCTTTAGAAAATGAGATTTCTACAAGAAAATAAATAACTTATTTTCGTTATATATATATATATTATCAAAATATCTATTTTGATTATATAAATATTCCAAGTTTCTAAATCAATGGAATCACTATTACATGAAAATACCATCCAAATACAACACAAGTACAATATTTCAAGAAAATACCATACACTATGAAATTAGGTTCTATTCATTAGAAATTTCACATTTATAAAATATACATCTATGAAAACCCAAAATACGATAATTAAATGCTTGAGGTGTATTTTGAAATTATTCCAAAACTATTTTTACATAAAACCTCCTCAAGTTATACTAAATTACAATAAGGACCTTAGTAAATATAGGTTTAAGAGGGACCAGTCTCTTGAGCCTTAGGGAGCCGGAGATATGGGTACTTGCCTATTTAAGGTAGACAATCTAACAAACGGTTTTATCAATGCGGTAATTGTCTGGGAAAAAGACACAAATCCTGCCGTCCATATGCAGCAGTTACCGATAACATCAAAACCTAATTCAGGAATTCAATTTCTTTTCTAATTGTCCGACTCAGACCGAGTCTAAATTTAATCAATCTGACTTGAATACGATTCAAGTATAAACTTATAATACAACAATTCAATATGAATCCGTCTGTACAATCTATTTCAATATACAACTTGATTGAACCGAACCATGGATATACATCCATCTACATGATTCTCCAGTTACATCCATTTACAGATATCATGGTTTCGGAAAGTCATCCATCTATATATAATAATACAATACAATACAATTAATACAATAAAACACTACGGGGTTTATAAGGGGAAGACTGGTACGGAATATGTTAAAGGTGGCACGAGGTGATCACTTAAGACGTAATTACATCCATGCCGTTGTTCCGTGGTATTATCGACGGAGCCTTCTACTACGGGTTACCAAAGTCCACGGTGTAAGTTGGACTTCTCTCGTATACACTGGCATTTTATGTACCAAGCTACAAACAACAGCGTTAACAATATTAACAAACATTATAAGATATACTCTCTCTGTGTGTCAACCCTATCTCTACTCATCTTTGGGACTTACCGAGCGATTGTCCGCTGACGACATTCTGTTTCTTTCTTTTTAGAATGTTGTCAGGTGGATCGGACCTTCTAGAGACAGAGCCCAGCAGCGAGGACTTGGATCAGATAGCCTTCGACCAAGAGCTCTAGTTTACTTGTACATTTCATTTTTATTTCTGTTATGCCACTGTTTAGGCATGGCTTTCATTCCATGTATTTACTTTTCATTGTATTGTAAAAAAATGTTAATAAATAAAGTTGCTGTTCATTTACATCTTGTCACTTTTGTACATTTTAATTTATTTTGCTTAAAGACGTTTAGCGTGTTTACTTCTGAGTAAATATGTCGCATGACCCGTCATATCTTCTGCCCGTACACTGGGAAGCGGGCGTGACAGGTTTTGTTGGTGGCCCATGCAGGTCAGTGCTGCATGGAACCTTACCATGCAGGTCAGCTCTGCGTGGACAACCTAAGCAATATAACATAAGAAACAACAACTAAAAACATTCTTTACAATTCATAATTCTTGAATCTTCCAATTTCATATATTTTGAATCCGTCCTAACCAAAATTTTTCTTTCAAGGTTATGGATTCCCCAAACAACACCATCACCAACTTCAACAACACTCCACCACCACTACCAATTACACCGGCCGTAGCTGCTCCGATCAATGAACAGACGGAACTGCTTGAGACGATCCGCAGCCTCCTGGAGGGACAGCAGCAGCAGACTGCTATCTTGATGAACCGTCCCGAGGCAGAAGCACCTGGGGTGAAGCAATTTAAGGCCTTGCACCCTAAGCAATTCTCAGGAAAAGAGAGCCCTCTAGAAGCTGAGGAATGGGCTCAGAGTATTGAAGATGACCCGGCAGCAGCACAAGTGCCAGAGGTTGCTTGGGTACGAGTTGCAAAGCTGCAGCTTACTGACAATGCACGAGTCTGGTGGAAGGCGGAAGAAAGCTGTCTTGACCAACCTATCGAATGGAGGAATTTCCGTGATATGTTCAACGCAAAGTACTTCCCTGAGACTGCCAGATTCGACATGGAACAACAATTCATCCATCTGCAACAGGGTTCGATGTGGACCAAATCTGTAGATGGGTATGATACTGAGTTCACTATGCTCAGTAGGTAAGATATGTCTCGATATTTGATTTTCAAATATCACATACTACACAGCTAACACAAGACTGTAACAGGTTTGCGGCCCATCTCATACCGACTGCTGAGATCAGGGCTAGAAGATTTCAGTAAGGGTTGGACCCGAAGATCTAAGCTGCTTTAGCTACAGGGAATTTCCCAACCTATGATTTGGCTTTGAGGGCTGCCTAAAAATACGAGGCAGTAGTAAAGAGGAAGGGCAGAGCTCAATCTACCGGTTTGAAGCGCCCTGCCACCCAGATGGCAGGAGGAGCCTCTTCTAGGCCATCGTTCGAACCCAGGAGACCGGAAGAAACCAATAACCATCCAAGTACAGATTTTTGCTTTTATTGCTGTTAGTTATGTATATGCTGTAGAGGCCATTATTGTACATATGATGTATATTATAGTGGATGCTTGGATATATATAGAGAGGACTTTCTTGCTCAATATGATAGTATGCTATCTGGTTACACTTTGTCTTAACATGTTGACTTGTATTGGTTTACTGTCTTGCTCTCACATGTTGATAAAGCTCTTAGGATATATACTTGACTACTAGGACTATGATGAGATCATACTAGTGGGGCCAGGGTAGTCAACGAGTACATCCTATAACTGTTCCTAGTCGAGGGTGTATCGAGACAGGGCATCGATACACCAGAATAGGCTAGCGTATACGCATCTTGACCCATATGATGGGCGATGGATGATCCCATATCCATTGGTGTTTGACATCAAAGATGGTGTATAGGTGCTCAGTGAAGACTGGGTACACTGAACGGACTCGCCGAGAACTCCTAGATGGATTTATACCTATCGTCAGATAGCAGTTCTCTGGTGACACTGGTACAGGTTAGTCTGTAGACCCGAGATCGTCATAGAGTCTTGTGTGATTCCCACTGTGCTTTGATTTCCATCTTACCATGTCCAAGAGGGCGTGCAAAACGGTGGCTTTTGGGTATAGTCCCGAATCACATGGAGGCAATGAGCGATAGGAGGGGTTTCGTCTCTCCCGGTATAGGGAGTTGATGTTGTGCTGTGTTCGATTGGATATAACTGGAAGTCCCTGGCCAGGGCTGATATGGAGTGCTACTGGTAAGAGTTATCAGTAGTTTCTCGACCTGTTATAAGCCTCATATCGACACGACTTATCGGTGACTGGGGTCTGACGTTTACCACCCATAGACTGCATATGCGACAAATCAGACGAAGAGACCGGACTGTACGATAGTGTTACTGATTGGATTCACAGGAGAATGTACATGCTTGTTTGTTGATCTTCTGATCGCTCAATACCTGGATGGCTGTTACGTTTAGCTGACCTCTTGCAGCTTGTGGGTGTTTGATATGATCATCACCTACTGCCGGCGTATTGATGATTCTGTAGAGACCTACACAGAGGTTTCCTGGCTCAGGCAAAACGGAGTAGGAGCAAATATGCGATATGTGCGGGACCGAGAATAATACGATATGAGATACCGTATTCTATTATCTCGATATGTGATATCGGCTGGGTATATGTGATATAGCCGGGTCATCGGATCAAGTGTTGATTCGATGAATTGGTACATATTATATTAGTCGATTATATGCAATATAGCCGGATTGTCGGATCAAGAGTTGATTCGATAATTTAATGTATAATTATATATGTGATATATTACATTACGTTAACTAATATAAGCTCGCTTTATTGATTCATTTTCTCACTGGATAATACATTGATATATATGCGATATATGTTAATTGTATTATTTTCTTTTGTTACAAAATATATTATATATGTGATATATAATATTGTAATATGTTAGGTTACAAATGCAATATGGTTGTTGAGTTTAAACCAAGTTAGGGTTTGGACTAGGGTTAGCTTTTGGGTTAGCTTTTGGATGAGGTTCATGGATGCTTCATGAAACTTTGACTTTGTCATTTAGCTTTGATATTTTGTGTAGATATTTGTTAACCCAACCCAAACCCTTAACCATAGTTTATTCTCTACATGTGTTAAAGCCTTCATTCTTAACTCATGGGTGCAATTTTAACCACAACAATAATTCATTATTCATCACAAAAGGTTTAGCTTCTTCTTCTTCTTCTTGCTCATGAAAAAGCTTGCTAGCTTTTTGAGTTGTGGTGATTAATAGTGAGAAATTGAAAAAAAAAGAGAGTAATATTCCTACTTCATCATCCTCATCTATTCTAGCAACTTAGATTAGGGTGTTCACTTCTCTAATTACTTCATTAGTGAAGTGTAAGCTTGGGTTAGAGAGTCTTCAAGGTAGATCATTTTATATCAAGAAGACTTCAAGCAAGATGCATCATTCACCTCTTGGAGCCTCACGAAAGTCGGAGTTCTTGATGATCACAGCGAATGGACCTCAACATGGAGCTTATGAAGCGAAGGAACGGACTACAAAGGTTGTAATCACAAACTCTTAAAAGTAAAGTTGTTTGCTTCGATGTTTTGTTTGATTCTCTAGTTAAAGATCTTGTGTTTGGGTTATCTAGAATGGCAAAATTTTTAACTTGGTATGGATGATGCCTCACGAAACCTTACTTCCGTTGTAGGTATCCCAGCAGTGGTATCAGATCCTAGCTAGAGAATTAAACGGATAAGTCTAGGATTACGAAACCGAAACAACTCCGAAACACCCGACAGAAAACCCTAGTTTCTGTCGAAATTTTTCAGGTGTCAAAAAATTATTTTAACAGTTGCATAATGATGTATGAGATACATGTTGAACATTGTGCAAAACCCACACCCCCTGCTCGGACCCTGGCCGGCGACATGAGCATGAAATCCGGCGTCGCCGGATTTTTCTTGGACTTTGGGGTTTGGGTTTTGGTTGGTGTTCTACTCTCTGGGGTTTGGAAATTGTGGTGTTGTTTATTTTTGCTAAAATTACATGTGATGTTAATTTACTGCATTATAAATTCGGAGTGTTTCGTATTCGAAATTCTAGCTTTTGTTTCGATTATTTTAGACGGTATTGAAAAGTTCGATCGGATATCAAATACCCACTTTTTCCCTTGCTGAAATTTTTCAAGAGTTGGATCTTTTCACAGTTATAGAACATTCAAAAATCGTGCAAGTGATGCGGTGAACCCTATAGAAGAACAAATTCTTAACTCGATTTTGTGACCGTCAAAACCGTCACTGAACCTTAGGGTTTGTGATGGTTTAGCGGTGCCACAAGTGAGGCGTTGGTTGACCCTTCTACGGCTGGTTCACTACTACTGTGGCATGTGATGGATACTTCTAAACTACGCTCAAGTGTTGAGCATTTGGGAAACTTTGGGTGTTTGTTGATTCGATCGGAATATTTAACATCGTCTAGCTTTTTCTGTAATGTGATACAATATGTGGAATTCATACAGTTAGGCATGCAATACGAAGTATGTGATATTTCGGATTTATGACGTCTAAGGAGATTGTGGATTCCAAATGTTGTAGTTTTACACTTTCTTTTCTGCGACCGTAAGTGTAGTATGTGGGGTATTGCCGGCTTCGTTGCTATACATCAACGACAATCGGGATACGCATACTTGGATACGTTGATGATATGAGATATTATGTATTGCTGTGATATGTTTTATTGGATCATCGTGTTCTGAATAGCCGGGGTTTTATGTGAGATGAGAGTTTTTATTTTCATTCATGTAAAATTCATTGTATGTAATATTCTTTTATTGGGGCACTTCCGGGTTGAAGATGATGTCACCATTGTATATTATTTACTTTTCCGCATTAGGAAAGACCTAAGGCGGAGAGCATAAGCAGCCGGGTTCTAGGGTCCAGTGTCTCGAGGAGTCGAGACCGGGTCTCCTAACCCTAGAATTGGTAGGGTTGCTTGTCGCTCTCGTAGGGGTCTAGGGATGTGGGTTTGGCTATTCATCGCGACCGTGGAATCCGTGTTTTATAAAGGCTCAAAATAAAACAAGGACCTCCTAGTATATCCAATATTTCATATATTTCTTCTGCTGCAATGTTCTGTGATGAGATTATATTACTGCCTGAGACGAATACTTATACTATATATATATATATAATGATATATAAATATTAATGCTTTCGTTTCTTCTGTGATGCTTAGGAAGCATAAATGATGGGATTCATTAATGAGATTAATGAAAAGAAAAGAAACCTAAAAGATGTTGTAGAATCAAATTTTCAAAAAAGGTAGCTACAGTTTTTTTTGCTTTGCATAGTGGTATATGTGATATACCCTGTACCTTATTCGATGAGGAAAGAGCCGAGATCCCTTCACTGGGAGTGACCTCTTTAGCAAAACTGGCAGATGATACAAACTAACGGTTTAGTTTTTGATTACTTCTATAGTTATTTCTTTGCACCGCGGTATTTGTGAAATATCCTGCACCTTATTCGATAAGGAAAGAGCCGAGATCCCTTCACAGGGAGTGACCTCTTTAGCGAAACTAGAAAAGCCTCAAAAACATTCCTTTTCAAAATCACTAGTTTCTACAACGATATCGAGTTCTTTACGCTCATGGTTTTCTGAAAAACCTATGTAGCCCTCCGTCATTTCAGATTGGTACTACTTAGTATTTGTGCTGCGTTTGTTGGCCTTTGTCAAGGCGTAGTGTGCGGTAGCTGACTAGTACTTATCTGTTTAAGCATGTGATTTGATTGGATTAGGGTAGTTGTACGACCTTGTTGGCCTTTGTCAAGGGTCGTACGGGTGGGTTTAATTCAATCGGAAAATGACGGGTTGAACTTGACTAGCATCCTATGGTTTGTTGGCCTTTGTCAAGGTCATAGGGCGTTAGGGGCAAAAGAATTATTGGGAATTTCAAGTGTTGAAATTTGCAATGAGATTGCATACCTTCTATGAGATAGTTGGATCCTGATACCCACTGCGAGTAAGAGTTACTCCTGGAAGAGTTTTACACAGGACAATTAGTCGATCAAGTAGGTGTCTAGAAAAGTGTTAACGGGGTTATGCCTCTAGGAAAACGAGGTTTATTCTAATTAGGTCCGTGCGAAAGCACGGGAAACCTCCCTCAAAGTACCAACACTGACCTGGCTGAAAGATTGGCGAACTTGTAAGGTGTAATTAATCCCGGCTAGTCTTACTTTTTGGGGTTTGAAGGAAGACTTGATGAAAACAGTGGGAGACATCTTGATTAGATAAGATAATAGCCAATCTAATTTTCCAAGAGCATACGCTAAAGTGTTTTTCTTCTCTCTCTCTCCAGGTAGCGACCATGTCAGGTCTTAATCAAGATAATAATATGGATGTATTGATTGAACCCGCTTATTATACTGAGCAGGGGAACGTTGGCCCCGCTCCAACTTATAATTGTTATAAGTCCGAGCAGGGAATAGGAGAATATCTGGATTCTCATGCCGTCCAAACGAAGAATAAGCATGCTGATGCATCTTCTTTGGATGTGTTTGTTATCGAGAACTGTTTCTCAGTTCACTCTACGTCCTGAGTATTAGATACCGGATCGGGATCCCACATATGTAATATGTTACATGGGCTACGTAAAGGTAGAGAACTGGGAATGGGTGATCATTCCGTAAGAGTAGGGAATGGTGCAAATGTTGCAGCCAAGGAAGTTGGCGAATATCACCTTGTATTGCCAAATGGGAATACATTGATTCTGAACGAATGCTATTACATTCCGACCCTGATATACAATCTTATATCAGTTTCTTTATTAAGTAAAGATGGATATAATTTTGTAGTACAGGATAATGTTATGAACATCTTCCTGGATCAAAAGTTGATTGGATCAGGCTCGTTAAATAATGGCATATACGTTCTAAATCAAACTACAGTTCTTAATGTACAGAACACACACAAAACGATGAGTTCAGAAATGAATGAATCCTACTTATGGCATTGTAGACTAGGTCATATCAATGCGACACGACTAGCTAAGTTACATAAAGATGGATATTTGAATACGTTCTAATTATCATCTTATGAAACTTGCCATTCATGTCTCAAAGGCAAAATGACCAAAACTCCATTTACTGGACACGGAGAAAGAGTTAAGGAACTCTTAGGACCGGTACATAGTGATGTATGCGGTCCCATGTCTACACATGCCAGGAATGGTTCTTCCTACTTCATTACATTCACTGACGATATCTCAAGATACGGACATATGTTCCTGATGAAACACAAGTCTGAAGCTTTTGAGAAATTCAGAGAATATAAGCACGAAGTGGAGAACCAAACGGGTAAAAGTATTAAGATCATTCGATCTGATCGAGGAGGAGAATACTTGAGTAATGAGTTCCTAGATTATTTAAAAGAGAATGCGATTCTCTCTCAGCATACTCCTCCTTATACACCATAGCACAACGGTGTATCAGAGCGGAGGAATCGCACCCTATTAGATATGGTGCGCTCTATGATGAGCATCGCTGAGTTGCCTATTTTCTTTCGGAGATATGCACTGGAGACAGCTGCATACCTATTGAATCAAGTTTCATCTAAATCTGTACCTACCACACCATATGAGATATGGAGTGGGAAGAGACCATGTCTTAAACGAGTTAAGATATGGGGTTGTCCGGCCTATGTCAAAAAGCAAAATCCGGACAAACTCGAGGCACGGTCGGTTCTTTGTAAGTTTGTAGGATATCCTAAACATTCATATGGATATTTTTTCTACCATGGCGAGGAACAAAAGGTGTTTGTTTCTCGACATGCCACCTTTTTAGAAAAGGAATTTCTTGCAAAAGAAATTAGTGGCGAAGCGGTAGAGCTGGAAGAAGTTCCGGCAGAACAAATTACAACTGAAGATTTAGTGGAACAAGAAGACTCGATAGTAGCCAACGAACCTCAGCCACTCTGCCGATCTAGTAGGGTTTCTCATTCACCTGAAAGACACTACGGTTTTCTCGTTGATGGTTGGAGCGAGGACTGCATCATGGAAGATGATGACCCGACTAGCTTCGAGCAGGCCATCACAAGTGGAGATTCTGTGAAATAGCTGGATGGAATGCGATCTGAGATGGAATCCATGTACACTAACAAAGTATGGACTTTTGAAGTTGCTCCTGAAGGGGTAAAACCCATTGGGAGCAAATGGATCTTTAAGAAGAAACTTGGTGTAGATAGAAAAGTTGAGACTTTCAAAGCTAAACTTGTTGTAAAGGGTTTTCGTCAACGACCAGGTGTGAATTATGATGAAACCTTTTCTCCAGTGGTTATGCTTAAGTCCATCCGGATTCTACTTTCCATTGCTGGATACCATGACTACGAAATCTGGCAGATGGATGTTAAGACCGCCTTTCTAAATGGTGATTTAGAAGAGTGCGTGTACATGACTCAGCCAGAGGGCTTCGTAGACAGTGGGAGCAGCGGAAAGGTGTGCAAGTTGCTTAAATCCATCTACGGGTTAAAGCAAGCATCGCGGAGTTGGAACATATGTTTTGATGTTGTATTCAAAGAGTTTGACTTCATCAAAAACGTAGATGAACCTTGTATTTACAAGAAGGTTGCAGAGAGTAAGGTTGTCTTCCTCGTATTATATGTGGATGACATACTCTTGATAGGAAATTATGTTCCTATGCTGCACTCGGTCAAGTTCTTCTTATCACATAGATTCTCAATGAAAGATCTAGGTGATGCCTCCTGCATTTTGGGGATTAAGATCTATAGAGATAGATCTAAACGGATATTGGGATTGTCCCAATCCAGGTACATTGACACCATACTAAAGAGGTTTAGTATGGAAGAATACAAGCGTGGTAACCAACCCACGATCTCTGGACTCACTCTCTCTAAAGAGATGTCTCCCAAGACTGATTTGGAAAGAGCTCGCATGCAAGGGATACCCCATGCTTTGGCAGTAGGCTCTATCATGTATGCGATACTATGTACCAGACCCGATGTAGCATACTCACTAAGTATAGTGAGTCGGTATCAAGCATATCCTGGAGAGAGTCACTGGACAGCTGTGAAGAACATTCTCAAGTACTTGAGAAGGACTAAGGAGATGTTCTTGGTGTATGGTAACGGTGAACTCCAGGTGGATTCCTTTACCGGTTCGAGCTTCCAGAGTGATAAGGACGACTCTAAGTCGCACTCGGGATTTTTCTTTACCCTCAATGGAGGGGCGGTGTGTTGGAAGAGTTCCAAATAAGAAACCGTTGCAGACTCGACGATGGAGGCTGAATACATCGCTGCCAACGATGCTGCCAAAGAGGCTGTCTGGATGAAGAAGTTCATCACTGATCTTGAAGTGGTTCCGTCCATTGAGCATCCAATACCTTTGTATTGTGATAACAATGGAGCTGTGGCTTTGGCCAAGGAACCCAGGTCCCATCAGAAGTCCAGACATATTCTGAGGCGGTATCACCTGATCCGGGAGATAGTTGATCGCCGGGAGATCGAGGTCAGGAGAGTTGATAGGAAGGACAACACTGCCGATCCACTCACGAAGGCCATACCCCAGATACAATTTGAGAGACTCTTCGGGATGTTGGGTATGAGATACTACAACAGCTGGCCTTAGTGCAAGTGGGAGATTGTTAGTTATGTATATGCCCTAGAAGCCATTATTGTATATATGATGTATATTATAGTGGATGATTGGATATATATAGAGAGGACTTTCTTGCTCAATATGATAGTATGCTATCTGGTTACACTTTGTCTTAACATGTTGACTTGTATTGGTTTACTGTCTTGCTCTCACATGTTGATAAAGCCCTTAGGATATGTACTTGATTACTAGGACTATGATGAGATCATACTAGTGGGGCCAGGGTAGTCAACGAGTACATCCTATACCTGTTCCTAGTCGAGGGTGTATCGAGACAGGGCATCGATACACCAGAGTAGACTAGCGTATACGCATCTTAACCCATATGATGTGCGATGGATGATCCCATATCCATTGGTGTTTGACATCAATGATGGTGTACGGGTGCTCAGTGGAGACTGGGTACACTGAACGGACTCGCCGAGAACTCATAGATGGATTTATACCTATCGTCAAATAGCAGTTCTCTGGTGAAACTGGTACAGGTTAGTTTGTAGACCCGAGATCATCATAGAGTCTTGTGTGATTCCCACTGTGCTTTGATTTCCACCTTACCACATCCAAGATGGCGTGAAAAATGGTGTCTTTTGGGTACAATCCCGAATCACATGGACGCAGTGAGCGATAGGAAGGGTTTCGTCTCTCCCGGTATAGGGAGTTGATATTGTGCTGTGTTCGATTGGCTATAACTGGAAGTCCCTGGCCAGGGCTGATATGGAGTGCTACTGGTAAGAGTTATCAGTAGTTTCTCGACCTGTTATGAGCCTCATATCAACACGACTTATCGGTTACTGAGGACTGACGTTTACCACCCCTAGACTGGATATGCGACATATCAGACGAAGAGACCGGACTGTACGGTAGTGTTACAAATTGGATTCACAGGAGAATGTATAGGCTTGTTTGTTGATCTTCTGATCGCTCAATACCTGGGTGGCTGTTACGTTTAGCTGACCGCTTGCAGCTTGTGGGTGTTTGATATGATCATCACCTACTGCCGGCGTATTGACGATTCTTTAGAGTCCTACACAGAGGTTTCCTGGCTCAGGCAAAACGGAGTAGGAGCACATATGTGATATGTGCGGGACCGAGAATAATACAATATGAGATACCGTATTCTATTCTTTCGATATGTGATATCGGCCGGGTATATGTGATATAGCCGGGTCATCGGATCAAGTGTTGATTCGATGAATTGGTACATATTATATTAGTCGGTTATATGCAATATAGCCGGATTTTCGGATCAAGAGTTGATTCGATAATTTAATGTATAATTATATATGTGATATATTACATTACGTTAACTAATATAAGCTCCCTTTTTTGATTCATTTTCTCACTGGATAATACATTGATATATTTGCGATATATGTTAATTGTATTATTTTCTTTTGTTACAATATATATATTATATATGTGATATATAATATTGTAATATGTTAGGGTTACAAATGCAACATGGTTATTGAGTTTAAACCAAGTTAGGGTTTGGATTAGCTTTAGCTTTTGGGTTAGCTTTTGGATGAGGTTCATGGATGCTTTATGAAGCTTTGACTTTGTCATTTAGCTTTGATATTTGTTAACCCAACCCAAACCCTTAACCATAGTTTATTCTCTACATGAGTCAAAGCCTTCATTCTTAACTCATGGTTGCAATTGTAACCACAACAATAATTCATTATTCATCACAAAAGGTTTAGCTTCTTCTTCTTCTTCTTGCTCTTGAAAAAGCATGCTAGCATTTTGAGTTGTGGTGATTAATAGTGAGAAATTGAAAACAAAAGAGAGTAATATTCTTACTTCATCATCCTCATCTATTCTAGCCACTTAGATTAGGGTGTTCACTTCTCTAATTACTTCATTAGTGATGTGTAAGCTTGGGTTAGAGATTCTTCAAGGTAGATCATCTTAGATCAAGAAGACTTCAAGCAAGATGCATCATTCACCTCTTGGAAGCTCACGAGAGTCAGAGTTCTTGATGATCGCAGCGAAGGGACCTCAACACGGAGCTTATGAAGCGAAGGAACAGATTACAAAGGATGTAATCCCAAACTCTTAGAAGTAAAGTTGTCTGCTTCGATATTTTGTTTGATTCTCTAGTTAAAGATCTTGTGTTTGGGTTATCTAGAATGGAAATTTTTTTAACTTGGCATGGATGATGCCTCCCGAAACCTTGCTGCCGTTGTAGGTATCCCTGCAATTGCAAGAGGGAAGGACGCTTGTGGAAGAACTGTATGCGCACAAAAGGCCTGTGCTTAGTTTGTGGCGCATCCAATCACGGAATTGGAAACTGTCCTTATAGACGCAACCCAGCTTACACACCCACCAACTACCCGCAGTGGCTAGCTATCCGGGCTCCTGCACCTCATCTTGCACTCCTAGCTCCACCACCTGCACAGCCTACTCGCCAATTCCATCAGGCACAGAGGACCTTGACTCTAGGGTAGAGAACATGCCCCAAGGACAGAGAAATGTGCCTCCAGCTAGGAGAAATGTATCACGACGTCAGACTTTCCTTTTAACGGATGAAGAAGCAGAGGCTGCAGACCAAGATAACACGGGTAATTCTCTTCAACCTTTTCAAACCCTTGTACCACTTTTTTATTTTACATACACTATCGGTACTTTTATCACCAAACTTTCCTTGAATCCGTTACACTTTCCTTTTTCAAATTTCGAGGACGAATTTTTTTTAAGGAGGGAAGAATGTAACAACCCTAACTTTCTGTACTAAATTTTTATTTTCAAAATACAGAAAGGGTCACCTAAACCTGAGCACGAGTTATAAGTTTGATTTGCTTTTGAACAGAAAGAAGGAGCTTGTAGCTCATTGGTAAGATCTTGCACTATTGAGCCATAGCACCAGAGTTCAAATCCTATCAGCCACTGTTCCACTCCGAATGACGGCGCGACGTAGAGACGTCTTGCCTGAGATTCGGGGCAGATACTATTTGGTTTTATCCGTCCACCTCTCCAAAGATGCCAAGTTGATTTATGGCACCGTGTATCGAAGGTTTAGACGGATGCGGCCGATGTAGCAGACTTTGTCAGATTCCCCCATTGCTTGAGGGGTTTTTGATTGTGGGGACGCTCTTCCCTGCAGGCGCAAGCCCCTGCAGTTAATTACGCTACCGCATCACGGTAACAACTTTCTCCTTCTCCAGATGTTCACTTCGTGTCGTGGGTGTTTGTTTTGTTTGTGGTTGCCTGTGGATTGTATACGGAGACTAATTTATATCATCGCCCATAGGACGTGGATTAGTCCACATCCATATTTTCTTAGATTTGGGTTCGGGGTTTTGGTTTGAGGATACGTTAGCCATATTTGAGGCTAAGATCAACTCAAACGTTTGTTAAGGATACGTTAGTCTAATTTGAGACTAAGATCAACTTAACGGGATCGTTTAGATCCGACAAAAGAGCATTTGGGCTCTATTGTTCTAGTTTAGGGACATAGTGGTCCATTGCCAGTTTAGGGACATGGTGGTCCATTGCCAGTTTAGGGACATGGTGGTCCATAGAATGTATGGTCGTCGGGACCCGTCACCCCTCTGAAGACGTTGAAGAATTACAACGACAGATATCAGAGGAGTTTAGAGATGTACCCTTGAACCAGTGTTGGTTGGGAGATTTATAGTCCAATTTGGGACTAAAGTTTGTTTGAAGGATACGTTAGCCATTTTTGAGGCTAAGATCGACTCAAACGTTTGTTAAGGATACGTTAGTCTAATTTGAGACTAAGATCAGCTTAACAGGATCGTTTAGATCCGACAAAAGAGCATTTGGGCTCTATTGTTCTAGTTTAGGGACATAGTGGTCTATTGCCAATTTAGGGACATGGTGGTCCATTGCCAGTTTAGGGACATGGTGGTCCAACATTCCCATTTTGGGGACGAATATTGGTTTAAGGACACATTAGTCCATGAGTTTAAGGACCCCACAGTCCGTAGCAATATATGGTTGTCGGGACCCGTCACCTCTCTGACGACGTTGAGGGATTACAACGACGAATATCAGAGGAGTTCAGAGATGTACCCTTGAACCGGGTGTAAATTGATTTGAAGGAGCAGTCGTGCTCAGTTCAACTTAATTTGAGGACTTACGGCCAGAATTGGGTTAAGTCCATTTGAAAATGTTTTATATTTTGTTCATGATTGGCCTGTTTAGGCCTTTGCTTGGGCTCTGCCCCTTTTTAAAATAATGCACAGCATTAGGCTTTTTAATTAAATGCATAGCATTTATTTTGGCCTATTAGGCCTTTTTAATTGGGCTCTATCCCTTTTCTTTAATAATGCAGAGCATTCAATGGTCTGACAGCGCGCCACGTGGCCTGTCAGGAGCTTTGCGCCGATTGAGGAGCGCAAGGCGCAAACTGATGTGGAGGTGACACGTGTCACACTCTGGTGAGCGCAAGTCTGTTAGCGCAGTGCGTTGCGCTAGTGTGCTGCTGACACGTGGCGCGCTCTGCTGAGCGCAAGTCTGTTAGCGCAGTGCGCTGCTGACACGTGGCGTGCTCTGGTGACTTACGCCAACCCAAGAGCGCAGAGGCTCATTTCAGAAGTGCAAGGCACTATACAAAAGCGCAGAGCGCATCTTGATCAAATTTCGATCAAAGAAACAAGTTTTTCTTGTTCCAAAGAGGTTCTACCTCAAGTTTCAAGAACCAATGGTTTTGATTCTCATCAAAAGGCAATGCCTTTATATAGATCAAAAGATCTAATCAATGAAGTAAATTACTTCTGTTTTATCTTTTTTCAATTAGATCTTCTTTTGATCTTTTTTCTCTTTCTTCTTTTTTTTTATCCAAGATCTTGATCTTGTTCTTAGATCATTGATCTTTTTGAAGAAATTCTTCTTTTTTTTTCCAAAGGTTTACCTTTTTCTTTTCGAGTTCTACTCAATGTTTTTAGAGGAGTTATGTATCTTTGTCTCTCTATATGTGTTTTAGACTTGGAGTCTAGAGGCTTTTATATGGTGCCAATTGATTTGTTAAATCAGTTAAAGTGATCTTTCTCTGATTGATTTAGGTATGTTTTCCCACCGCTGGATGTTTAATCCTAGGGCTTCTGTTTTACAGAAGATAATCTTCTTATTTTAACAAGATTAGAAAGATCCTTCCAAAATTTTATTGTTTAAATTTTGGCACAGTTGGCGCAAGCGCACCTGCGCTTGACACGTGCCGCGCAGCGCAACTGCGCTGACACGTGTCGCGCAGCGCAGAGCGCAGCGCAACTGCGCTAGACACGTGTCGCGCAGCACAGAGCGCAGCGCAACTGCGCTGACACGTGTCGCGCAGCGCAGAGCGCAAGTCATCTGAAGCGTTGCTTCCTTTATTTTTATTTTAAAACAGAGCCTTGCTCTGATTGGGTGCGCTGTCTTGGGCGCAGCGCTGACGTATCTGCTTTTGACACGTGGCGCGTTGCGCGCAGCGCAAGAAATCTGAAGCGTTGCTTCAATTTTTTTGAATTTTTGAAATTCAAACAGAGCTTTGCTCTGATTGGGGGAAACAAATGCCCCCCCACCGTTGCGCTCACGTGGCACACACGTGAGTGCAGCGGTGGCAGGATCCCAACCGTTAGATCAACTCAGGAGTTGAAGGGGCGCTTAAGCGCCTATAAATAGGACCCTTGGTCCTCAGCTGATGACTATCATCTTCAAGAATTTGATTTTTCAGAGCCTTGCTCTCGTTTTCAAGGACTTCAGACCCTTGCTCTCATTTCCAAAGTTAGAACTTTTTAGAAAAACTTTAGGTAAAAATTAATCTTAAATTAAATTAATTTTAATTAATAGAGCCTTGCTCTCATAGATCTTTTGATCTAAAGAAAACCCCTTTGGGGCTTCACAAACAGAGCTTTGCTCTCAAGAATCTGTTTCAGGGTTTCTTAACCCATGAACAGAGCTTTGCTCATGGAAAAAGTATAGATCTTTTGATCTCTTAAGAGTTTTCATAGATCTTCAAGATCCCAATTTTTTTAATTTTTAGGAATTAATTTTCCTTTGATGGATTTTTCCATCCTTATTATAGTGCTAGGCTCTTTAAGGAATATTATTCCCTTATGACCAGAGTTTGACAAGTGTCACTCTGTGACAGAGCTTTGCTCTAAAAAGGGAGATTTTCTCCTTGTCTCAAGGGATTTCTCATTTAATGAGAACATTCTTTTGGGGATCTCCTCATTAATTGATAGTCTCATCCAATGATGGGGCTGTCTTATTAACCGATGCGTTGTCATCTGGATTTTGTGGGTCCCCCTTTGGTCCCCTCTCCACTGCATTGCAGTCTGGTACAAATTTTTAAAGTATAAAGCGTCAGGCTTTTAAAATTAAATTATGACACTGACAGCTGAATCTCGTTTTTCTTTGCAGGCAACATGTCTGCTGATCTGTCATTCCCGTTCTTCCGCTCAGAGGGAGGTTTCCCTGAGGCGCCAGAGGACCGCGAGGTTCTCGCTCTGATTAAGAATCACGACCCGGAGCATAAGAATCTTCATCTTTGGGGCAGATGGTATAGTGAAATCATCAAGGGTCGCCGAAGCTTCTGTTGCGCGACGCCGTCAGAACCAATCTCGTCGATTCCATATGCGGATGCACCCCCGGTGAACTATGCCGTGGAGGTTGTAAATTGGAATTCGGAGGATCTTCCTCAGCCTTCGATCGCCGCCATTCCCATGCAGCCGCCGGCAGTCGTGGACATTTTGGGGTGGCGCATATGCCAAGGTGAGGCGCGCCCTTGGGGACAAGCTTATAACCTCGGATTGACCCCTCGACAATCGGCCGGGTATTTGCCGTGGGCTAGGTATATCTTGTCAGCAAAGAAGACCCATCTGATGAAGATTGGTCTGTACCCCGCAGTCTACGCTTCACACTTTGAGTACCCTGCTCCTCCGACGTGGTGGGTTAAGGCATTCGTGGAACAATGGAACACCCCCACCCATACTTTTCTTCTGACGGACAGGGAAGTGTCCATCCTCTTGGAAGAATTCGCTGAGATTTCCGGCCTGCCGGCGAGGAGAGAGAATTATGAAGAGTTACTTCCTCCTGACGAGTATGTCTTCGCTACCAAGCCGCTGGTAATGGGCCTAACACCAGAGAATGCTATTCAGCACCAGTTTCCGAGCCTGGTGAAGGTGCTATATATATAAAGGTCTCTATTTGGAATCGGGAGTCCGGGAAGTTAGTTTTGCAGATTTTATCGCCCGCTTCCTTCGACCGGAGATTTTATCACAGCGGAGTAAAAAGTTCGCCAAGCTCGACGACCCCTTCAGCTTCGGCTTAGATCATCGACCAGTATTGGAGGACGACCAAAAAAGTTTCTACCTTCCCGATGCTGCCATCATGCCCTTATCAGAAATCGCCGCCCTGGGCATTGATGAGGAGACCTTCTTTCTAGGGTTTCTGGGATTATGGCTGTGCTGGTTCGCGCTCCCTATGCACCCGCGTTGCATGAGGCCGTCGGTCTTCTACCCAACGCATCGGATGGTGGCTGGTATACATTTGTCGATCGGGATCGCCGGGTTGGCTCACCTATACCATGGACTCAGCGTGGCGGCAGACACAAATGAGCCCGGGGTGCAACCTGCCAATTTCCCGATGCACTACTTCACTTCGTGGATGGAAATGCATGTGCTCGGGGTATTCGGCATTCATAAGAGCCCCTCGTTTTTCGAGAAGTGCAGACTCCCAAGAGTTATGCGGCTGATTGGCGCCTCGATTGTGAATCCGTCTCCGTGGGATGGTAGGGGGTTACTTCTTCGTCCGTACATGGTCGGAGCGAAGATTTCTTTCATGGACAAAGTCGTGACCATCGGCCCGGAGACCTCCAAGGTGGTGTTGGCGCTGCGTGATGGTTTCAAGGATGGGGCCTCGATATTGAAAGCCCAGGAGATTCTTCACTTATACTCCATCCGGCCGGGCTTCTTGGTGTTCAGGAAAAACGACATGGCGCTCTTCATGGGGTACAACCCCCATCGGTTCGCCCAACAATCAAGCTATAACCAGGGAGTCCCACTGGAGGCATTTTTGGAAGAGCCCGCGGCCACTAGGGCGGGGATACGGAGCGCGCTGCACCATTTTATGCGACTGAACACGGGCTCCCACTTCTTTATCAGCGAGCCGAGCTGCGTCCCCCGGGCCCTCCACGTGTACGTGGCTTGGTATGCGCACGCAATGGGTGCTGTCATCCGAGAAGAGAAGCGGTTGTTGGTTGACCGCAAGGGTGCGCCCCCCGCCAGCGATCGCAAAGCCCCCCTAAGGCCAAGGACCCATGTTGTTTTTCCGCTGAGAGGAGATGCTGGAGATGAGCCTCCGTGTGTGCTGAGCCCCCCGCGCGGATTACCCCGTGATTCTGTGTACGTGCCCTCAGCGCCCCGTGCCCCGGTGGATACGGTGAATGTGGTTTCGCCTGAATCCGGCGTTGGCTCGGACATCGGGACCCGCCGTCCCAAGGTGCCCACGAAGCGCAAGTTGATTTTGGGTGCTCCCGAGGCTTGCGTGCAGAAGAGGAAGAAGAAGTCGCTCTTCTCTGCTGACGTTGCATTTGGTCAAGAACCTCATGCCCCTTATAGCGAGGGCTTGGGTGAGCATGGGACCAACAAGGGCCTATTTACGCCGCCAGACGACACTGATATGGCGGCCGCCATCCCAGCTTCTGAGCGATTGGCAAGGCGCGATGCGTGGTTGGCTAAACTTGCACAATCAGGTAATTACTAGTTGTATTTTTCCGTCATTGCATCATAGTTTTATCATCGTCTTTGACTAACGCTTTCCCCCCTTTTTTAACAGGCATTTCTACCGAAGAAGCTATCGCTGCTTCCCTCAAAACTTTCCAGGAGGAGGAGCGACTCAGAGCATCCTTAGGCCCTGGTACATTTCGGTTCGTTATGTCTCTCCTTCCATTCCTTATGAGTAATCTGACCCCCTTTTTGTTTTATCGCAGGGACCATAAGACCTATCTCGCAAACTGATGCGGGGCTTCTCTCCGGGACAGCTACCGATGTTCCGGCCTCTTCGGAATTGCCGCAAGAGACCCAACTCAAAAAGCCGATGATGGATGCCTTGAAGGATTTGGAGGCAACTCTGAATGTGGACGACGACGCCTTCTTGAAGGAGGCTTCCAAGAGGTCCGTCGTGACGGCCCGGGAGGAGAGGAAACGCTTGAGGCGCGCAGCGAAGGAGCGCAGCACTTCTTTGGCCGTTGGAGCGGGCCCAAGTGCCGTTACTCCCGCCGCTACTCCTTCCGAGGAGCCACCGGTCTCCTTGTCTACTGCTCACAGATGGGTGGTGCGTGCAGCCCGAGAAACCAACGATCAATCCACCTCAGGTAACGTGTTTTTCGAGGCTTTGTTGTAAAAGTTGTAAAACTATCGGTTCTTATGCATCTTGTCCTGCAGGGCCGAGTCCAACTGAAGAAGCGGCGGCGACCGTCGAGCCTGAGGGGACGGTGGAGAAGGCAGCAGCCGAAACCGAGGCGACGGTAGGCGGTGCAGTCATAGTTGCCGGGCCCGAGCTAGTGGCTGACGAGACAGTCACGCCTACTATGCCCGAGAAGGTTGCCGATGCCGAGACCGAGGGGGTGGTAGGTGAGACGGATGCTACGACCGAGCCTGGGGCAGTAACGGATGGAGCGGCTGCGACCGATGAACTTATGGCAGCGGTGGACGAGACGGTCGCGACCGCTGAGCCCAAGGGAGTAGCGGGTGAGACAGGCATGATCGCTGAGGACGAGACGGCCGCTCTTTCTCAAGAGTCGGGTAACGCTCCGATCATTGCTCTCCCAGCCTTCGGTCCTTCGCCATCTCCTGGCCTTGCGAGCACGACGACGGCTCCTGTAGAGTCTGGCGATAAGGCAACGGGAGGTGAACCCATGTTAATGGAGGAGGGAGACGCCGCCGTTTCGGCTGGTGACTCATCAGGTAAATATTGGGTTACCGTTGTTTTCTTTATTCTGTAACTTTTCTGACAGTGCTTATCTTGTTTCTAACGCAGGTGCGGCCAGTGTTGATGCCCCATTGCTCGAGGGAGCGCCGTCAGCTACTGCCTTGACGGTGGCCACCTCTCTACCTTCTCTCGCACCGTCGCAAATGCTGGTAGGTATGGATTCGTGACCCATCAGTCTTATCTTCACTGCATAATTTATGTACCGATGTTGTACTATTGCGTCTTTGCAGGAGTGCTTTTTGATCACCTGTACCAGGTGCTGCACCCATACTTCTCCTTCCCGTCGGAGCTTGCTTCCTCCAGTGGCGCTGGTGAGTATAGCTTTCAATTAATACCCTTTCCTTTTTCAATAATGGAATTATTTATGATTCTTCCTTACCCTGATTGCAGTGCTACAGATCGAAGGAGGAGATGTAAGATCAGTCGCGCCACCGGTCCTCCCGGCTTTGCCGCCTGCTGCAGCTGGTATAGTAAACTCCCTCATTGATGACTTTCTTATATTTCTTGAACCGTCATCTGATTGTGTTTTGTTTTTTCAGCTGTCGTTCCGATTTCGGCCCCCTTCGAGTCTCGCATCATGATGCCGGCAGGCCCATTCTCCAGGCGTCCATCCTCAAAGGGTGCTGCGATGAGTTTGAGCATGCTGAGTGGATGCGTTGAAGAGCTTGACGCAGAAGATCCCCCATCTGCCGTAGATTTCGTTACGGAGGTTAATCCGATGCTGGCGACGCTTGCAAATTTTCATAATGAAGGTGTCTTCGAGTCTTGGGTTAATCACTGTAGGGAGATTGAGGCCCGCCTGCATCAGCTGGAGCTTATGCGTCCTGCCCCCGAGATCTTGGCCACGAGCACTCAACGGGCGGCATGGATCGAGCAGAGCGCTTCTTACTTCCGCCATCTTGAACAAGTAGTTGCTTTAAGGCGTAAGGAGCGCGGAGAGACTTCGAGCAAATCTTCCCGACTGCATGCTCAGGTGGATGCAAATGTTGCACAATTGAAGGTTATCTTTGAAGGCCTTCTGCGATGCATCTCTGACGGGTTAACACTGAGGCAGCAGCTTGACGTCGTCGAGGTGGATGCACCAAATCAGGAGGCAGCCCAGCAGGCAGTTGAGGAACAGCTTTCATCTTACTTGCAGCAGCGGGCCCAGGTAGAAGCAGAGTTGGCCGCGGCAGCCGATCAGGAGAAGGCGCTGAAGGAGGTGCGAGAGCAATTGATGGGCCTACTTAAGACACTTCCTTCTCGGTAACTTCCTTTGTATCAATTATAGACTTGTAATCTTTGAATAATATGTATCCATTCTTTATTCTTTTATATGATTCGCCTTGTACTTAATTGAATTCATGAATAAAGATATACACATTTTTTGCAATGTCTTATGTCATTTCTCCGCTTCCTTCTTTCTTTTATTATCAGCATGATGCCTTAGTAAACATAGTCGACAGATGATAGAGCGAGCATCCTGTCTTGGCTTCTTTAAGAGGTAGTGATGGCTTTGGAGGCAGGTTCAGATCTGCTGCCTAAGGCTTTTCAACTTTATGAGCCGTGAGGGTCTCACAAAGACTTTTCTCCATACGGATCGAGAGGATCTCGTAGGTGTATTTTCTCCTTAGGAACCGTGAGGATTCCTAAGTGTGTGTTCTCTTATAAGTCGTAAGGATCTTATAAGAGAATTTTCCCTCTTACGAGTCGAAAGGACCCGTAAGCGGTTGTTTCCCTCTTTGTCGAGATTCGACTTTGGAGAGTGTGGTCCGTAAATAGTATGCAAGAGTCCGTTTTGGACCGACTTGTAGGACCCCAGTGCTTAGGAAACAGGTTTTTTAATCCCCGCTGCCCAAGGCTTTTCCTCACGAGTCGAGACGAATCGAGAAGTTCTCGCAAAGACTCTAATTTCCTCACGAGTAGAGACGAATCGAGCAGTTCTCGCAAGAATATCCTAACGTCACAGTTAACCTCTACTCTTTACGACAGAGGTCCGTTAGGGTCTGTGGTACTTAGGGTTTTGTCCGTCGTACCGTCGCGTTGGCTGATGTATTCCTCGATAGGCGATCTTACTGTTCGAGTAACCTTGCAATTGTCGTGTCTCTGATCCCTTCGGGGGCTGGACAAGACGTCTTCAAGCAATCCTCCTAGGCAGTTTGACCGTCGGAAGAGCAAGCGTTATGAATTTTGCCATGCCGCTTTTTACTTGAGTTTAGGCTCATTTTGGAGAGCCCCGATGAGTCATAACCACTCCGCACTGGTGTGGGATGATCTCCGATAGTCTTCCAGGCTTTATATGACTTGTCGTTAAGACCCTGAAGCTAGGAATTTGGCCTTTGCTTCGTTTGCTGGCATTGCGTCCTCTATATCGAGACGAATGTCGCGGTTGTGTTTAGGTTGCTGGTGAACCGTCGAGGTTTGGAACTAGGGATTTTGCCGTGGCTCCTCTTGGTGATGTTGTATATTTTTGCAGAGACACTGATTTCTTTGCGGGTCGGCGCGAATCGAGATGTTCTCGTCAAGGATGCTGATTTCCCTGAATCGAGGTATTTGCCAAGGACACTGATTTCCCTGGAGTCGAAACGAATCCAGGTATTCTTGCAAAGACGCTGATTTCTCTGCGGGTTAACGTGAATCGAGATGCTCCTCGTCAAGGACGCTGATTTCCCTGAATCGAGGTATTTGCCAAGGACACTGATTTCCCTGGAGTCAAAACGAATCGAGGTATTCCTGCAAAGACACTGATTTCTCTGCGGGTCGACGCGAATCGAGATGCTTTCGTCAAGGACGCTGATTTCCCTGAATCGAGGTTTTTGCCAAGGACACTAATTTCCTTGGAGTTGAAACGAATCGAGGTATTCCTGCAAAGACACTAATTTCTCTGCGGGTCGATGCGAATCGAGATGCTCTCGTCAAGGACGCTGGTTTCCCTGAATCGAGGAGGTTGCCAAGGACACTGATTTCCTCGGAGTTGAAACGAATCGAGGTATTCCTGCAAAGACACTGATTTCTCTGCGGGTCGACACGAATCGAGATGCTCTCGTCAAGGACACTGATTTCCCTGAATCGAGGAGGTTGCCAAGGACACTGATTTCCGCGGAGTTGAGACGAATTGAGGTATTCCTGCAAAGACACCGATTTCTCTGCGGGTCGACACGAATCAAGATGCTCTCGTCAAGGACGTTGATTTTCCTGAATCGAGGTTTTGCCAAGGATACTGATTTCCCTGGAGTTGAAATGAATCGGGGTATTCATCTGCGTCTGCTGTATCGAGATGAACGTCGAGGTGGTGACCACTCCGCACTGGTGCGAGATGATCTCCGATTGTCTTTCAGGCTTTATATGACTTGCCGTTAAGACCCTGAAGCTTGGAATTTGGCCTTTGCTTCGTTCGCTGGCATTGCGTCCGCTATATCGAGATGAATGTCGCGGTTGCCTCTAGGTTGTTGGTGAACCGTCGTGGTTTGGAACTAGGGATTTTGCCGTGGCTCCGCTTTGTTTGGACCGTAAGGTCTTTTGTCAGCGTTGTATCTGCATCCTGCTGGACTGCGAAGGAACGTCGTCGCTGATTCTTAGGCTGTAGATATTGCCGTTAAGATTTGGAACTAGGAACTATGCCGTGGCTCCGTTTCGTTGCGACTCTGAGGTCGGTTGTTGACGTCATGTCTGCATCCGGTCGGAGTGAGGAGAAACGCCATTGGTGATCTCTAAGTTGTCGATATCGACGTCGAGACCTTGAAGCTAGGGATCTTCTTTTGCTTCGTTTGTTGACATTGTGTCTGCAATATTGCGACAAATGTCGAGGTTGTCTCTAGGTTGTCTATGAACCGTCGAGATTTGGCTTCGCTTTCTGGTGGAGCCTGTTGGGAAGATATGGTTCCCTTTTTGTTTGTGCCCGTGGACTGTATACAGGGATTGATGTGATCTCACCTGTAGGGCAAAAGTTTCATTCATTTTTTTTATATTATTATTTTATTTCCGCGATACTCTATAATTTCAGCTTTTATATCGCGAAGGTCGCGATTGCCCAATCATTTCGACTATTTTTCGCGGTGCCCAATCATTTCGGCTATTTCGCATGCATACATTTTTACTTGCTGATTTTGTTTCAAGTTGCCCCATCATTTCGGCTATTTCATATGCATGTGTGGCTTGTTGTCTTTTCGCCAGAAGCTTGGAATTAGACACCGGTTTCGGCATCAGCACCGCTACAACTGGGATATTGCCAGGAGCGAATCATCATTTGCCTCCGTCGACGTTGAACAAAGATGGCTTAGTAAACAGGGTTAGGATCCTGTCGACTAAGTATTTCTCCCTACAAGTCGTGAGGATCTCGTATGTGTGTTTTCTCCTTAAGAATCGTGGGGATTCCTAAGTGCATGTTCCTCTGTAAGTCGTAAGGATCTTACAAAAGGATTTTCTCCTTATAAGTCGAGAGGACTTACAATGGTTGTTCACCATATGGACATATCCCTAGTGGAGGATGGGACTTTGTTAGGGAAATGTTTATTCACGCCCGTGGATTGTATACAAGGGTCAGCACCGAGCCGCTTGTAGGGCAATATCGAAGGTTATGGGGGTTTCTTAAGAACAGGTTTAGGTCTCTGTAACTTAAAACTTTCAAATATTATGAGCCGTGAGGGTCCCATAAGAGAGTTCTCCTTACGAGTCGTGAGGATCCCGCATGTGTAATTTCTCCTTAGGAATCGTGAGGATCCCTAAGTGTATTGTTCCCTTGTGAGTCGTAAGGATCTCTCGCGGGCGGCTTCTACTCACAAGGTCGAGAGGACCCTATAAGTGTTTTTTTAACGAGGTTGCGCCCTTTCGGGTTTTCACAAACACTCGCCGGGAACCCTTTCGGGTTTAAGTGGAACCATGGCGACTTGCAGACTTTTCTCTTCATCAGCGAAAGTTTGTATTGAAGGCCGAGCAGAGAATATAGCATGGACCTCATCTTCTGAGTCGCTGCCAAAGATTAACATAGGAGCGGACGGTCCTGGCTTGTTGTACTGGGGTGGGCCTGAATAAATCATCTCTTCCTCTTCCTCAGTATCACTCCCGAAGACAGGGATGATGGTGATAACTTTGTTCTCCGGTTTGTGACATCTCTCTATGTCTTCGAAATACGGTAAGAAGTATTTTATATCTTCATATTTGCGGACTTCGTTCACGGAGAATGGGTTCAGCTCTCCTGTTACGGTATACTCGAGACCATCCTTAAAATATTTCATACACTGATGTTGGGTAGAAGGGATGATGTTGTACTCGCGTAACCAAGGCCGGCCGAGCAAAGCGTTGTAGCATGTCTTGGCTTCAATGACATGGAATTTAACGTCTGTGACGAGCAGCCCGAAGCGCAGCGTTAGTATCACAGATTCGAGAGTCCGTGACGACTCGGAGTCAAACCCGGAGATGGTGATCTTATCCCGAGCGAGGTGCTGGACGCACATGCAGATTTCCTTCAATACTCGTACATTCAGGAGATTGACGGAAGACCCATTGTCAACCAAGATTTTGCCTATCTTTATATCGTGGTAGTATCCTGAGACATAGATGGGACGATTATGTTCACACGTCCCAAAGAGGAGGTCTTCATCACCAAAAGTGACATCAGCTATGTGCACTTCTTCCAGCTCGTCCTTCATCTTTTCTTCGGCGAGAAAAGTTTGGAATTGCTCCGGCTCTTGTAGTGCTTTGATCAATGAATCTCTTGCTTCTTTTGTTAGTAAGAGGGCATCGAGAATACTGAGCTGCGAGGGTAACTTCCTCAAGTGTGCCAGAACGTTGTAGTCCACCTTATTTTTCTTTGGCGGGTCCTTGGTGGTTAGCTCTTCCATGACTTGGTCATTTAGGGCGATATCCTCAGAGACCTTTTCTTTTCCCTTATCTTTTCTATTTGAGGGTCCAAGATTCTATTCGGGTAGTGTACGATTACGCAGCCGGATATTTTCGTAGGCCTTCGGCTCTTCCTCTTTTCCCAAGGCGGACTCTTTAAAGAGAGGGCTAAGAGCCATTTCCTCGTCAGAGTCGCTCCCGAATATGAGAATTTGCGCTTCCCCGACGTTAACCATGCGACAATCGCTGGTAGTTCTTATAAGCTCCTCGGTCGTACTTTTCCGCTCCCGACGAGTTTTGCGCTTCTCCCGCTTAAAATATTGCCGGTGAACAATATACCCCTGCCACCATCTATTGAAAGCTTTGCACTCTTCAGTGGGGTGCGAAACCTTCCGATGATACAAGCAATAGGAAGGGTGCATTTCTTCTTTGTCGGCAATGTTTCCTTCAGAGGGTGGTAGCTTCATCCCCATTGATATGGCTTTAGCCAACCTTTTCCTCGTCTTGAATTTGTTTTTATCCGCAACGGATGTATTTTGATTTGACGGGGGTGTCTCGACTCCTTTGTATAGTCGCCGGCGCTTGGCCCTTTCAAATATGACCGTCTCAGGTTCCCGATCAGCTTTACTTTTCAAAAGAGCTTCGTTGAGGATGCATCGATTGTTTCATCTGATGGCCCCAGAAGTTCCAGTTTAGGATCTGCCCCCAGTTTCTCAGTGCAAGGAGTTTTCTCATCGTCTGTAAACGAGTGAGAGATCATATGACAACTCGCCACGTAACCCTCAGATTCATCTGACGAGCTTTCTCCATCATCTTCCTCCTGAAAGACGTGACTGAGGAACTCTTGGAGCGTAATGGGAGTCCGTGCCTTCTGATTATATTCCTCCAGCGTGTCAATCTGTTTCTGTAAGTCCGTGTGCTTGTCGCCAGGTTTCACGGGCTTTTTAGATCTTTTCTTCTTCTTCTTTGAAGATTTCGACGGCTGGGTACAATTGCTTGGGCCATCACCACCGATCTTTGGAGTTGGGCACGGCTTCAGCATCCCTTCAATGATCTGGGGTTCTAGCGGGTTCTTCCATCTGATCGCCGGGCATATCTTGAGATCATTCAGCATCCTTTAGGTTTTGGCTGATAGCACAACCTTCCACGGAGCTTCTTCAACAAGGGAGCACGTTGCCCCCAGCATATTCACCTTTTTAGGGGTATGAGGTTGCGGCGGGTTCACCTTCCATTTTTCGGACAACGCGAACTTGCCTTGTTGGTATTGGTCTTCAATCCAGTTTTTGAAGACGTAGCAATCTTCGATCGGATGACCCAATACTCGATGGTAGGAGCAGTAATTGGGATTATTGATGTCGCTTGGCTGTAACGGACGTTTTGAATCCGGCAGATTGATGAGTCCGTTGCGCACTGCCAGCTCGAACAGTCTTCTCGTTTTATTGAGAAAATGAGTAAGGACGTCCTAGCCTCTCCTCGAGGGATATGCGTGGACGCATGTTGTTTTGACGGACAACCGGCTTCAAGTTGCTCGGCTGTTGTTGAGCATTGGCGACGACGATCACGTTTCCTTTCCCCTTCGCATTTTGTAACACCCGAGCCCAGTGCTACTAATTTCAGTTACCGTTTGAACGTAGTGTGACACTCATTTCATTTATCTTGCTTGATTGTTACTTATTGTAAATTTTACCCGGCAAATTCATTTTTGCATATAACAATTTTCGGCATCTAAAATAAAATTAAAAATATCCATCTTGACCTACTTGATACCCCTAACCCTGTTGTAGCGTCCGTGCATCGTGTTCTCGTCCCGTTCAGTGAAACGGGCGAGTTTGGAGGCTACGCGCACGTACGTGTGTCCGTTTTGGGGGTATGCTTTTTGATTGCAAAACACTTCATTTTAAGTTTTGGATCCCGCTTAAAATTCTATTATTTTAATTTCGAATTTTTGGACCCAACCCGGATGCGATTTGGTAATATTTTACTTTGCACCAAAATCCCAAATTTTAATAAATTTAAACCATCGTATATCTTATATTTTAAAACCATATAATATTTTATAATCTTTTAAATCTTTTATATAAATATTTTTCCTAACAAACGATCCCTTCACAACCAATCAAATCCCTTATTACCGTGGGCCCCTCTCTATCTCTCTCTCTCTATGTCTCTCCCTCTCCCGCATCTCTCCCCCGTATATCTCTCTCCCTCTTATCTCTCTCTCTCTCTCTCTCTCTAACTTCTCTCTCTCTCTCCTTTATATTATTTTTCCCTCCTCTTCCTTCGTTTAAAACGCAACCCAAACCCCACGAGAAACGGCCGTCTTGCCCTCGCCGCTGCAGCCCAACGCCGACGACACCATCACCGGATTCCTCGTCCTCGTCATCTCCTCACCATCCTCGCCTTCTCTTTCATCCTCCTTCATCGATTCCCGAGCGCCTGCACACCTCGACCAGCGCCGCAGCTACCTGCGCCCCTTCACCCGTTGCACCGCCGTGAGTCGCCGCCGGTGACCCCGTCCTCGTGTCCCTGGCCTCGCAAGCCCTCTCGGTGAGCTAGCTCCCCTCCTCTTTTCATTTCTTCTTTCTTTCTCTGTAAATATTTTCTTGATCTGGAAATCTCGTTCACTGTCGGCGTAGGCCACCGCCGGAGTTCGTCGACGCCGTCGACCGTCACCACCCGTCCCACAGACCATTGTAAGTCTTCCCTTTCCATCATCTTTCCCTTTCTTCTTTATTTTCCCTTTCTTTTCTTGATTGCAACTCTTAACATTCGCTGTTTTTGATCTCGCCGGAATCCGGCCGTGCCGGCGATGTGTCCCGACGTTCCAGCAAGGTACCCCGACCCGTGTGGTTCCACTGTTCGTCGTTTGGGTTCATTCCGTGAACCGTGCGCCCGTCGCGAGTTTCCCCGCCGACATTTTACGTTCCGTTTTTCCCGGTTCGCGACCCGTCGAGGCAAGTAACCCTTGCTACATGCTAAACAATATTTACTTATAATTAATGACACCCTAAAACTCGCAATATTAACTTTGGTATTATAATTTCCCACTTTTCCATGTACAATATTGTTATATATCATTTATCTTTAAACTTGGAACCTACAGTTTGCAATTGAACCTAAATAACCACATTTACCAGTTTAATCACATTTTTAATATTGACATAGCTTATGGCATTTATCTCTATAGTTTTGTTCCATTTGGACACTCGGATGCATTTTAACCTGTAATAGCTGTATTGAACCTTTATATAAATCGTTGCACCTCTAAAGTGCTTAAACTTGTTAACATGATTAAAAGGCCATAATTGTCATACTGCATTCGCATAGCATTGAAATCATCTCTGTGACACAACTGACAACTGTACTGCTAATTCAGTGAATCTGCCTATTGCTTACTTCATTGCTTATCTCATATTGTTGATACCCATGGTTGATTATATAGCCGATTGTGAGTACACCTATGATATCGCTTGCTTCTTGAACTGTCTTGCTACCTACACATTGATTGACCCGACATGGTACCGTATACTGCCTGACTTGACATGATGTACCATAACCTGACCCGTTACCTGATCTTGTGTCTAATGCCAACAAACCTGACATGTAGTCCTCATGGACCGTTCCTATTGTCTATCCAGACAAACCTGTTTACCTGATCCTGTGTTGGCATTAGTTTCTTGATTTCAGGATACCTGACTTGACTTGCACATATAACTTGGGGGTATGGGGAAATCAAAGGTGAAACCTGACTTGTAACTCGACAGTTCACTACCTGTCCTGAGTGTACACATTCCTGTTTTGTGCCTAGCGGCATGTCTCGGTTTCAGTCGAGAATATTGTGGCCGTGGTCCCGGGTATGTACGGGATACTATCGAGTGTACACATTCCTGTTTTGTGCCTAGCGGCATGTCTCGAGTGCAGCCGAGAATATTGTGGCCGTGGTCCCGGGTATGTACGGGATACTATTGAGTTACATCGATGATTCATCAATTTGGTTTCAAAGACTTTAGAATAGAGAACGTGATAGAACAGTCCAGTTTACCCACTGTACACTACCCTGCACTGCTCTGAATTCATATTATTGTTACCCTTGCTTTATTCATGTTTATATTCGCATTGCCTGTTTATTATGTTATTACTTGATGATTTGGCACGCTGACGTTTGGGTTTTGCATGGCCCAGATTCTATACCACTGTCGCAGTCCGAGCAGGAGTACTTCAGCCGACAGGCTGAGCTGTGGGTGTTAGCAGTAGTTAGCTTTTCTTTCCTGCATTTTATTTCTGATGTGAGCCCGCATTATGGGACATACATTCCAGTTATTTTGTATTGGATCTTTCGCTTCCGCATATATTTATTATTGACTCATGTTATCTTGGATTATGGACATGTTTTAGATAGTTTTATTTTGTTCTTGATATCTCTACAACCGTAATGTGACTGTGGATGGATACTTCCTACCCACAGGTAGCATGGTTGGCTATGTCACGTGCCCATTTTAGCGTACTCTGGGAAGCGGGGCGTGACATGGTTCTTTTGGTATCCGAGCTATAGGATAGTCGGGTTGATTCTTTTGTAGTTGGGTATTGTACCCAATACACGAATGAGAATACCCGTGTTTAGGAAACATGTCCTGCCACCTTGCCGTTTACCATTCTTGAATCACATTCTTCCTGATTATATCTTCTACGATGTGCAAACTTCCTTTGCATATCAACTCGAAAACCTGATTCCATGTTATCTCTAGGACTTAGGCGACTTGGGTGGAGTTATGTAATTGTGGCTATGATACCGCGGCATAGTTACAATGCGGCGCTCTATTTAAGTATCTTGGAGTTCTAGCCTTGATCTTTAAATTGAATCTATCATCATGCTAATGTTGGGTGTTTTGATTTCAGGAATATGGCTGGTAAGAATTTGAAGACGTACCAAAGGCGTGTGGACGAAGCCGCCATGCTTGGAGTGATAAGAGGAATGCTGGAAAATCAAAAGAAACAGACCGAGCTGATCCAGCAGCAAGAGGAATCATTTCAGGAAGGTTTGCAGATCGTTCAGCAGTCTGTGAACAATGTTGGAGCTAAACCAGTTGACCGAGTAGGGACCGTAGCAGATTTCAGAAGTTTGGGTCCGTCTACGTTTACTGGTTTGGAGGAGCCTTTGCCAGCTGAGTAGTGGCTAGTTGACACGGAGAATTTGCTTATTGCGGCACAGATTCCCGATGAGAAAAGAGTTGATGTGGTACGCATTCAGTTAGTGGACTACGCCCGAGAATGGTAGCTTATGGAGGAGAACCGCTTGCTTAAGCCAATCAAGTGGGCGGGTTTTTCAAAGAGTTTCCTAGAGAAGATCTTCCCGCGGACTGCACGGGAGGAAATGGAAGAGAAGTTCATCGGGCTAAAGCAGAATGGAGCACCCGTAGATGTGCATGCAGCAGAATGGACAAGACTCAGCAGATTCGCTGGACCTTTAGTTGCCAACGATGCAGACAGGGCACGGAGGTTCATGCGCAGCTTGGATGTGGACATCCAGAGGCAGATTGTCTCCCTGGGTTTGACCACTTTCTCACAGGTTCTTACGGCAGCTCAGGAACAGCAGAGCCTATCTGGGATGAAGGGGAGTTTGCAGCAGACAGCAGTTGCGATGAGGAAGCCAGCATTTGTACCAAACCGAGCTCAGGGTCGCAGAGGTATTCCAGTGGATCGTCGAGGCGTAGCACCCATGAAGAAGCCAGTGATCGTCGATCGAAGAAAGAGCATTACTTGTAACTACTACAATTTGCCTGGCCACATGCAAAAGGATTGTCGAAGGAGGCTGGGACTTTGTTTGGTTTGTTGAGCGGCAGATCACGCTGTTAGTGCTTGTCCGTCGAAGCTTCGTACGAGGGATGATATTCAGAAGCCTCCGCAGAGACCGTTCCAGGGGCAGAAACAGCTGACTCAAGGACCTAATCAGGCTAGAGCTTTTACCTTGACAGCAGAAGAAGCTAAGGCGTCAGGAGAAGTTGTTTCAGGTACTCTACTCGTTCATAGTTTTCCCGCATTAGCGTTATTTGATTCTGGTGCATCCCATTGTTTTATGTCATCCAAGTTTTTAACTACACACTCAATTGGATACACGACCCTGCCTAGTTTCTGGGACATACACACTGGGAATGGGAAAATCATAGCTAGTAGGGAATGTAAAGATTGTACAGTTGTTGTGTGCGGACGGGAGCTTTTTGCAGATTTCTTGGTGATTGATACGGGCAGCTATGAAGTCGTCTTGGGAATGGATTTTCTTGGCACTTTCCACGCTCACATTGATTGTAGGGCAAAGAAAGTAATTTTCCAGATTCCCGGACATCCCGAGTTTACCTTCACTGGAGGAAGCAGTTCTGCCGGGCCAGTCGAGTTTAGGGCTAGGCCGACAAATGATATTCTTACATCAATGGAGGTTGATAAAAGTGAAGAGCCGGCTGTTGTTTGTGATTTTATGGACGTATTTGAAGATATATTAGGATTACCACCGAAGCGAGACGTGGAGTTCGCAATTGATCTTATTCCTGGTGCAGCGCCAGTATCCAAAGCGTATTATCCAATGGCACCAGTAGAGTTGGAAGAAGTCAAGAAACAGGTTGCTGAATTGCTTGAAAAAGGTTGGATTCAAAGCAGTAACTCGCCTTGGGGAGCTCTAGTTCTTCTAGTAAAGAAGAAGGATGGTACAAGAAGGATGTGCATCGACTATCGAGAATTAAACCGGGTGACTATTAAGAACAAGTACCTGATCCCTCACATTGGCGAACTTTTCGAGCAGCTTAGTGGAGTGAGGGTATTCTCGAAGCTGGATTTGCGATCCGGATATCATCAGGTCCGAGTGAAAGCAGAAGATATTTGCAAGACGGCGTTCCGAACTCGGTATGGACATTACGAGTACTTAGTGATGCCCTTCGGAGTAACGAATGCGCTGGCAGTATTCATGGACTTGATGAACCGAATCTTTTCACCGTTCTTGGACCAGTTTATCGTGGTTTTCATTGACGATATCCTGGTTTACTCGAAGAGTTTTGAAGAGCATGCTGAGCATTTGAAGATCGCACTGCTGACGTTGAGACAACAGAAGTTATATGCAAAGATGAGTAAGTGCGAGTTTTGGCTGGAAGAAGTAAAGTTTTTGGGGCATGTCGTGTCTGGCGATCGAATCGTCGTCGATCCAGAAAAGATTGCAGCAGTTCGAGATTGGCCGATTCCAAAGAATGTTGCAGAGATAAGAAGTTTTCTTGGACTCCCCGGATATTACAGGAGATTTGTGGAGAGCTTTGCTCGTCTGGCAGAGCCGTTAACCAAGCTTACGCGCAAGGAGGTACCTTTTGTATGGACGGATAAGTGTGCGTTAGCTTTTGAGACGTTGAAGCAGAACTTGATAACCGCCCCTATTCTGACCGTGCCAGACAATTCCGGAGGATTGGTGATTCACAGCGACGCATCTGGGAAAGGACTGGGATGTGTTTTGATGCAGCATGGGAAGGTTGTAGCATACGCATCGAGACAGTTAAAGACCCATGAGAAGAATTACCCAACGCATGACTTGGAGCTTGCGGCTGTGATTTTCGCATTGAAGATTTGGAGACACTATCTTTTAGGCGAAAGGGTCGAAGTTTTTACTGATCATAAGAGCTTGAAGTATGTGTTCACGCAGAAGGAGCTTAATATGAGGCAGCGTAGATGGTTGGAGCTGATGGCTGACTACGACCTTGATCTTAAGTACCATCTGGGGAAGGTTAACGTCATGCCGGATGCGCATAGTCGGTTACCAACAATTCAGATGTTAACTGCGCAGAAGGAGATCGTTGCAGATTTTTGAAGATTTGACTTGGAGGTTGTGCTACCGCATTCTACGGGACAGTTGATGCAGCTGCAAGTACAGTCATCGTTGATCGAGAATATTAAAGCAGCACAATTGCAGGACCCTAGACTGCAAAAGTTTCGAGGACAGGTTGAAGCCGGACTACGAATAGATTTATTGATCCACGAAGATGGTTCGTTGAGGTATGGTAGTCGATTGTGTGTGCCAAAGGGAGATATTCGTGAAGAGCTTATGAAGGAGGCACACAGTTCAGCTTATTCTGTACATCCAGGAGGCACAAAGATGTACCGAGATATTCGACAGCATTTCTGGTGGGAAGGCATGAAGCGGGAGATTGCTCGCTTTGTGGCAAAATGCTTGGTGTGTCAGCAAGTTAAGGCTGAACATCAAAGGGTTGCTGGTTTATTGCAACCACTTCCGATTCCTCAGTGGAAGTGGGAACATATAACCATGGATTTCGTGACGGCTTTACCACGGAGTCCAAAGGGCAACAATGCTGTATGGGTGATTGTTGATCGTTTGACCAAGGCAGCTCACTTCATTCCTTTCCGGGTTGGTCAATCAACAGAGACTTTGGAAGAGCGGTACATGCAAGAGATTGTAAGATTGCATGGAGTACCGGTGAGCATTGTGTCCGATCGGGACACTCGGTTCTTAGCACACTTCTGGAGGAGTTTACAGAAAAGTTTGGGGACTCGATTGAAGTTTAGCACAGCTTATCATCCTCAAACTGATGGTCAGTCAGAGAGAACGATCCAAACTCTTGAAGATATGTTGAAGGCATGCATGTTGGACTTCAAGGGCTCTTGGGAGGATCATCTACATTTGGTGGAGTTTTCTTACAACAACAGTTTTCAGGCAACTATCCAGATGGCTCCATTTGAAGCTTTGTATGGTCGTAAATGCCGTTCACCTGTTTGTTGGGACGATGTCGGTGAACGAAGATTATTGGGACCAGATTTGGTTGTGCGGACAGTTGAGAAAGTTAACACTATCAGAAATCATATGAAGGCAGCACAAGACCGACAGAAGAGTTGGGCAGACACGTCAAGAAGACCTCTAGAGTTCGCCGTGGGTGATTTGGTGTTCTTGAAGATATCACCGACTATAGGGGTGATTCGTTTTGGAAGTCGAGGAAAGTTTAGTCCTCGATTCGTTGGACCCTTTGAGATCTTGGAGCGTGCTGGTGAGGTAGCATATCGGTTGGCGTTACCGCAGTCCTTGGCGAGTGTGCACGATGTGTTTCACGTATCTCAACTACGAAGGTATGTTCGAGATGAAAGGCACGTATTGGATCATTCGGAGCTAACAGTACGAGAAGACTTGACATTTGAGGAGCGACCGATTGAAATCATGGATCGAAGGGAAAAGATTCTTAAGAACAAGGTGATCCCTCTTGTGCTTGTTTATTGGGGTAATCGCTCGCATGGAGAGTCCACTTGGGAACGAGAAGATGAAATCCGGCAGAAGTTTCCTCACCTTTTCTTGTAGTTATCTATCTTTGTATTCTTGGAATTTCGAGGACGAAATTCTTTTTTTAGTTGGGTATAATGTAACACCCGAGCCCAGTGCCACTAATTTCAGTTACCGTTTGAACGTAGTGTGACACTCATTTCATTTATCTTGCTTGATTGTTACTTACTGTAAATTTTACCCGGAAAATTCATTTCTGCATATAACAATTTTCGGCATCTAAAATAAAATTAAAAATATCCATCTTGACCTACTTGATACCCCTAACCCTGTTGTAGCGTCCGTGCATCGTGTTCTCGTCCCGTTCAGTGAAACGAGCGAGTTTGGACGGCTACGCGCACGTACGTGTGTCCGTTTTGGGGGTATGCTTTTTGATTGCAAAACACTTCATTTTAAGTTTTGGATCCCGCTTAAAATTCTATTATTTTAATTTCGAATTTTTGGACCCTACCCGGGCGCGATTTGGAAATGTTTTACTTTGCGCCAAAATCCCAAATTTTAATAAATTTAAACCATCGTATATCTTATATTTTAAAACCATATAATATTTTATAATCTTGTAAATCTTTTATATAAATATTTTTCCTAACAAACGATCCCTTCACAACCAATCAAATCCCTTATTACCGTGGGCCCCTCTCTATCTTTCTCTCTCTCTCTCTCCCGCATCTCTCCTCTCTCTCCCCCGTATATCTCTCTCTCTCTCTCCTCTATATTCTTTTTCCCTCCTCTTCCTTCGTTTAAAATGCAACCCAAACCCCACGAGAAACGGCCGCCTTGCCCTCGCCGCTGCAGCCCAACGCCGACGACACCATCACCGGATTCCTCGTCCTCGTCATCTCCTCACCATCCTCGCCTTCTCTCTCATCCTCCTTCATCGATTCCCGAGCGCCTGCACACCCTGACCAGCGCCGCAGCTACCTGCGCCCCTGCACCCGTTGCATCGCCGTGAGTCGCCGCCGGTGACCCCGTCCTCGTGTCCCTGGCCTCGCAAGCCCCCTCGGTGAGCTAGCTCCCCTCCTCTTTTCATTTCTTCTTTCTTTCTCTGTAAATATTTTCTTGATCTGGAAATCTCGTTCACTGTCGGCGTAGGCCACCGCCGGAGTTCGTCGACGCCGTCGACCGTCACCACCCGTCCCACAGACCATTGTAAGTCTTCCCTTTCCATCATCTTTCCCTTTCTTCTTTATTTTCCCTTTCTTTTCTTGATTGCAACTCTTAACATTCGCTGCTTTTGATCTCGCCGGAATCCGGCCGTGCCGGCGACGTGTCCCGACGTTCCAGCGAGGTACCCCGACCCGTGTGGTTCCACTGTTCGTCGTTTGGGTTCATTCCGTGAACCGTGCGCCCGTCGCGAGTTTCCCCGCCGACATTTTACGTTCCGTTTTTCCCGGTTCGCGACCCGTCGAGGAAAGTAACCCTTGCTACATGCTAAACAATATTTACTTATAATTAATGACACCCTAAAACCCGCAATATTAACTTTGGTATTATAATTTCCAACTTTTCCATGTACAATATTGTTATATATCATTTATCCTTAAACTTAGAATCTACAGTTTGCAATTGAACCTAAATAACCACATTTACCTGTTTAACCACATTTTTAATATTGACATAGCTTATGGCATTTATCTTTATAGTTTTGTTCCATTCAGACACTCGGATGCATTTTAACCTGTAATAGCTGTATTGAACCTTTATATAAATCGTTGCACCTCTAAAGTGCTTAAACTTGTTAACATGATTAAAATGCCATAATTGTCATACTGCATTCGCATAGCATTGAAATCATCTCTGTGACACAACTGACAACTGTACTGCTAATTCAGTGAATCTGCCTATTGCTTACTTCATTGCTTATCTCATGTTGTTGATACCCATGGTTGATTATATAGCCGATTGTGAGTACACCTATGATATCGCTTGCTTCTTGAACTGTCTTGCTACCTACACATTGATTGACCCGACATGGTACCGTATACTGCCTGACTTGACATGATGTACCATGACCCGACCCGTTACCTGATCTTGTGTCTAATGCCAACAAACCTGACATGTAGTCCTCATGGACCGTTCCTGTTGTCTATCCAGACAAACCTGTTTACCTGATCCTGTGTTGGCATTAGTTTCTTGATTTCGGGATACCTGACTTGACTTGCACATATAACTTGGGGGTATGGGGAAATCAAAGGTGAAACCTGACTTGTAACTCGACAGTTCACTACCTGTCCTGAGTGTACACATTCCTGTTTTGTGCCTAGCGGCATGTCTCGGTTTCAGCCGAGAATATTGTGGCCGTGGTCCCGGGTATGTACGGGATACTATCGAGTGTACACATTCCTGTTTTGTGCCTAGCGGCATGTCTCGGCTGCAGCCGAGAATATTGTGGCCGTGGTCCCGGGTATGTACGGGATACTATTGAGTTACATCGATGATTCATCAATTTGGTTTCAAAGACTTTAGAATAGAGAACCTGATAGAACAGTCCAGTTTACCCACTGTACACTACCCTGCAATGCTCTGAATTCATATTATTGTTACCCTTGCTTTATTCATGTTTATATTCGCATTGCCTGTTTATTATGTTATTACTTGATGATTTGACGCGCCGACGTCTGGGTTTTGCATGGCCCAGATTCTGTACCACTGTCGCAGTCCGAGCAGGAGTACTTCAGCCGACAGGCTGAGCTGTGAGTGTTAGCAGTAGTTAGCTTTTCTTTCCTGCATTTTATTTCTGATGTGAGCCCGTATTATGGGACATACATTCCAGTTATTTTGTATTGGATCTTTCGCTTCCGCATTTATTTATTATTGACTCATGTTATCTTGGATTATGGACATGTTTTAGATAGTTTTATTTTTTTCTTGATATCTCTACAACCGTTTTGTGACTGTGGATGGATACTTCCTACCCACAGGTTGCATGGTTGGCTATGTCACGTGCCCATTTTAGGGTACTCTGGGAAGCGGGGCGTGACACATTTCGAGAGTCCGGCTTTGGAGGAGACGGTCTATGGCCCATCTGGTCCATCTGGGCTAGCTTGTCGATCAAAGCCTGGAACGTGGTCAGTTTAAAGAACATCATGAACTGTAAAATAGTTGCATGAGGGTCTAGGGTGCCCACGAACTTGCCCACCCCTGGCGCTTCTTCGATGCGTTGTTCGCATTTTGACCACAAGTTCTACCATCGGATTGCATATTGAACCCATGTTTCGCCCGACTTTACTCTTGCATTGATCAAAGCTGTTATTGGAGTACGCTCGCTGGCGCTTGCGAAACGCTGGGTAAACAACAACTCCATTTCAGCGAAAGTTTTGACGGAGTCGTTCGGAAGCTCGGAGTACCATTCAAACGCTGTCTCCGACAAGCTGCCGACGAATTGGCGAAACATGAGCTTATCATCGCCGCCAGTGTTGCCACAAAGAGCCCTGAACTGAGCAACATGTTGATGGGGATTGCCTGTCCCCTTGTAGATATGGAACTTCGGGATCGTGTAGCCCGGCGGGTATTTGATCTGATCATACCAGCTCGGATATGGTCGTCCCGTTTTGACAACTTGACCGGCTGCCTCAGTTGCCCGGTAGACTCGTATTTGCTGAGCAATGTAGTCATCCAGGGCAGCTTTGGAAATTGTCTCCTCCTTGGCTGTTCAAAGAGCCGGCGGTGGATTTGACGTTTCTCCTCTGTCATCTTCAAGGATAATCGGAGGATCTTCGGCTGGGGGATCCTGTTGGATCATCATACACACCATGTCCTGGAACAGAAGGGCCATTCGTTTTATATTGGCTGCTTGTTCCGCTGCCTCTTTGTCCTTCTTTTCCAGTATTCTCCGAAGGAGTTCGGCATCGGTTTCTTGCTCCTGGCGTTGATCCGAGGATTCTTCTTGGCTTTCTTTTGGTCCGGTGAGCGCGGCCATCGCAGTCATCATTTCTTGGAGCTTCTGCTACTGCTCTTGAGCTTTAGTCACCGATCGCGTATGCGGTCTATGACCTGTGGATATACGGCTGTCCTCTTTCCCGGACGCCATATAGACAGTGTGTACCACCATGTCCCCAGACTAAGGGCGTTTGGGTTCACTGCCTTTGACATTTGCCGCAGGCGTGGGGATTTTCTCTGGCCTTCTTCTCTTGTGGGCCATTGAAGTTGAGGGGGCCGTTGTTGTGGGCACCCAGGTGGCCGTCGTCTTCCGTTGCTTAACAGGGCGGTTGTCTTCCTGTCAGGCTTTTGACTTCTTATGCTGATGGGAGAAGTTCGGATCAATCACCGATTCTCGTACTCATCGCCAAGTCTTGTAGACTTTGGAAGACAGCCATTGAGGAGACTGCTCCGGCTTTGTTTCTACGACGGTCTCTACCGGTGGAGGAGACTTTTTGAGCACAGCAGTTGGCGAATTCCTGCGTACCCTGTTAAGTAGCTCAAAGCTGTTCCCGGTTGGAACAGCAGAATCAATTTCCACCGTTAGAGCTGGCAGAGTTAGCCCAGAGGGGTAGTTGCCCCCAGCCTTCCTTATCTGGCGCCAGTGGCGACGTCGGGCGTGACGGGTTGTTAGGATTGGTTCAGTGATGGCTTTATCTTGCCCCCTGTTCAGGTGAGGGGCTGTTGCCGGTGTCAGCCTCTTGAAGACTGACGTCCGTTGAGAAGCCGTGTCCTACTGGTCAAACACAGATTTCTGAGCGGGAGCGGGAACGGGAGCAGTCAGTCTCGCAAAGACCGACCCTCTGGGAGGAGAAGCCGCCTTGATGACTTTAGGAGCAGCTATCTTCTTTGGGATGGCCACTTCAGGTATTATGGGCTTCTTGGTAGGCCCTTTAGAGCCCGAGTTCAGCCTGGTGAAGACTGAGGAATTGGACGACCCGTTGAGAGGGGCCGTGGGAGTAGCAAGTCGATCGAAGACCGAATTCTTTGAAGCTTCCGATACGGGCACAGGGATGGTGAAGCTCGCTGGTGGGAGCAAGGTCCCAAAAAACAGACTGGTAATAGCTTGGGTAATTTGTTCCAGCGGCATCGTGAATAGTGATGCCGCCTGCGGTCCATAGGCTACACCTCCAGGTGAGGCGGAACGTCTGTTGCACTTGCAGTTGGAGCAGTTCGAGCAGTTGAACGCCAATGCTGTTTGATTTCTGCGCCAAGCAAGAGACCAAATCTTAGTAACTTTAAACCCGAGGGCAACCATTAACAAACCGCGATTCGTTCACGAATACGATGCACGAAGTGTGGAGTGGAAAGAGGAAAATGTCCCACCGGGCGTGCCAGAATCTGTTCCCCTCCGAATGGCGGTGCGACGTAGAGGCGTCTTGCCTGAGATTCGGGGCAGATGCTATTTGGTTTTATCCGTCCACCTCTCCGAAGATGCCAAGTTGATTTATGACACCGTGTATCGAAGGTTTAGACGGATGCGGCCGATGTAGTAGACTTCGTCAGATTCCCCCTCGCTTGAGGGGGTTTTGATTGTGGGGACGCTCTTCCCTGCAGGCGCATACCCCTGCAGTTAATTACGCTACCGCATCGTGGTAACAACTTTCTCCTTCTCCATCTGTTCACTCCGTGTCGTGGGTGTTTGTTTTGTTTGTAGTTGCCCGTGGATTGTATACGGAGACTAATTTATATCGTCGCCCGTAGGACGTGGATTAGTCCAAATCCGTATTTTCTTAGATTTGGGTTTGGGGTTTTGGTTTGAGGATACGTTATCCATATTTGAGGCTAAAATCAACTCAAACGTTTGTTAAGGATACGTTAGTCTAATATGAGACTAAGATCAACTTAACGGGATCGTTTAGATCCGACAAAAGAGCATTTGGGCTCTATTGTTCTAGTTTAGGGACATAGTGGTCCATTGCCAGTTTAGGGACATAGTGGTCCATTGCCAGTTTAGGGACATGGTGGTCCATGGAATGTATGGCCGTCGGGACCCGTCACCTCTCTGAAGACGTTGAAGGATTACAACGACAGATATCAGATGAGTTTGGAGATGTACCCTTGAACCAGTGTTGGTTGGGAGATTTATAGTCCAATTTGGGACTAAAGTTTGTTTGAAGGATACGTTAGCCATTTTTGAGGCTAAGATCGACTCAAACGTTTGTTAAGGATACGTTAGTCTAATTTGAGACAAAGATCAGCTTAACAGGATCGTTTAGATCCGACAAAAGAGCATTTGGGCACTATTGTTCTAGTTTAGGGACATAGTGGTCCATTGCCAGTTTAGGGACATGGTGGTCCATTGCCAGTTTAGGGACATGGTGGTCCAACATTCCCATTTTGGGGACGAATATTGGTTTAAGGACACATTAGTCTATGAGTTTAAGGACCCCACAGTCCGTAGCAATATATGGTTGTCGGGACCCGTCACCTCTCTGACGACGTTGAGGGATTACAACGACGAATATCAGAGGAGTTCAGAGATGTACCCTTGAACCGGGTGTAAATTGATTTGAAGGAGCAGTCGTGTTCAGTTCAATTTAATTTGAGGACTTACGGCCAGAATTGGGTTAAGTCCATTTGAAAATGTTTAACATTTTGTTCATGATTGGCCTGTTTAGGCCTTTGCTTGGGCTCTGCCCCCTTTTTAAAATAATGCACAGCATTGGGCTTTTTAATTAAATGCATAGCATTTATTTTGGCATGTTAGGCCTTTTTAATTGGGCTCTGTCCCTTTTCTTTAATAAAGTCTGACAGCGCGGTACGTGGCCTGTCAGGCGCTTTGTGCCGATTGAGGAGCGCAAGGCGCAAACTGATGTGGAGGTGACACGTGTCACACTCTGGTGAGCGCAAGTCTGTTAGCGCAGTGCGCTGCGCCAGTGCGCTGCGCTAGTGCGCTGCTGACACGTGGCGTGCTCTGCTGAGCGCAAGTCTGTTAGCGCAGTGCGCTGCGCTAGTGCGCTGCTGACATGTGGCGCGCTCTGGTGACTTGCGCCAACCCAAGAGCGCAGAGGCTCATTTCAGAAGTGCAAGGCACTGTACAAAAGCGCAGAGCGCATCTTGATCAAATTTAGATCAAAGAAACAAGTTTTTCTTGTTCCAAAGATGTTCTACCTCAAGTTTCAAGAACCAATGGTTCTGAGTCTCATCAAAAGGCAATGCCTTTATAGAGATCAAAAGATCTAATCAATGAAGTAAATTACTTCTTTTTTATCTTTTTTCAATTAGATCTTCTTTTGATCTTTTTTCTCTTTTTTCTTTTTTTTTATCCAAGATCTTGATCTTGTTCTTAGATCATTGATCTTTTTAGAAGAAATTTTTCTTTTTTCCCCAAAGGTTTACCTTTTTCTTTTCGAGTTCTTCTCAAAGTTTTTAGAGGAGTTATGTATCTCTATCTCTCTATATGTGTTTTAGACTTGGAGTCTAGGGGCCTTTATATAGTGCCAATTGATTTGTTAAATCAGTTAAAGAGATCTTTCTCTGATTGATTTATGTATGTTTCCCCACCACTGGATCTTTGATCCTAGGGCTTCTGTTTTACAGAAGATAATCTTCTTGTTTTAACAAGATTAGAAAGATCCTTCCAAAATTTTATTGTTTAAATTCTGGCACAGTTGGCGCAAGCGCACCTGCGCTTGACACGTGTCGCGCAGCGCAGAGTGCAACTGCGCTGACACGTGTCGCGCAGCGCAGAGCGCAGTGCAACTGCACTAGCACAACTGCGCTGACACGTGTCGCGCAGTGCAGAGCGCAGCGCCACTGCGCTGACACGTGTCGCGCAGCGCAGAGTGCAAGTCATCTGAAGCGTTGCTTTCTTTATTTTTATTTTAAAACAGAGCCTTGCTCTGATTGGGTGCGCTGTCTTGGGCGCAGCGCTGACGTATCTGCTTTTGGCATGTGGCGCGTTGCGCGCAAGGAATCTGAAGCGTTGCTTCAATTTTTTTGAATTTTTGAAATTCAAATAGAGCTTTGCTCTGATTGGGGGAAACGGCCACAATATCTTTTTATTTTAAATTCTTTTAATCTTTTATCAGCCCAAGAGTTTGCATGTACCATACACATAATAGGGTAAGTTACATAATAATCAAACACGTGCAATAGGCTAGTCGAAGCGTCATGGACACGTGGCCCCAATCCAGACCCTAGGCCCTCAGATCAGACAGGAAAAAGTTTCCCATAGGCCGGCGACACTGGTCCAACATGGTCCAAACCCAAATTTTTTTGTAAACCCTAGACCCTTGGACTCCCCCCTTAACTCCAGTATTGCTTAATTACTCTGCACATTTACAGAGAATAATAAAACCCTTCAAAATCCATTTTAATGCATTATTCATCACCCCCTAAACCCTAAATTGTCCTATAAATACCCACTCCATCTTACACCCCTCTCACTCAGAATTCTCTTGCAAAAACTATACCAAATTCCCAAATCTTCTAGTGTACAAGTGGAGTTAGTGAAGGGCGAAGCTCTGACGAACTCCCGAGGAGATTCCAGCGACGAATCGACGCCCCGAAACCTTCTTTATGACCCCCCCCCCCTCTCCTCTAGTCCAACAAGCCAGTAAGTCCCATCTCCCCTCTCATCTTTTTCTTTAAAATGTTCCATTTCTAAAACCCGACGGAAGCAGAGTTAGTCCGACATCCGATTCAGTTTTCTTTAAAATCTACACTTTTCTTTAACAAGACAAAACCATATTCTCATATGTTGATTAATAAATATTAAAAAACCCAATAAAACAAGTTTCATATCAAAATAATCATTTTTGTGACATTTATCGCATTTTTACATAAAAATACCACAAACTATTCATTTCGACATTATAACCTTTATTCCTTGCTATACCTTTAGATAGTTCATGAGGTAATGACCTACCTCATCACAACACACATCTCTATCATAGCATGATGAAGTTTGGAACAATAGAATACGGGAAAATACGACTTTACAAATAAATACCCTAAACTTACAAAACCGTTTTCTATAAAAAGATGTATTAAACATTTCCATGCAATATGGGTACTTCCCTATTTAAGGTAGACAATCTAACAAACGGTTTTATCAATGCGGTAATTGTCTGGGAAAAAGACACAAATCCTGCCGTCCATATGCAGCAGTTACCGATAACATCAAAACCTAATTCAGGAATTCAATTTCTTTTCTAATTTTCTGACTCAGACCGAGTCTAAATTTAATCAATCTGACTTGAATACGATTCAAGTATAAACTTACAATACAACAATTCAATATGAATCCGTCGGTACAATCTATTTCAATATACAACTTGACCGAACTGAACCATGGATATGCATCCATCTACATGATTCTCCAGTTACATCCATTTACAGATATCATAGTTTCGGCAAGTCATCCATCTATATATAACAATACAATACAATACAATACAATCAATACAATAAAACACTACGGGGTTTATAAGAGGAAGACTGGTACGGAATATTTTAAAGGTGGCACAAGGTGGTCACTTAAGACGTAATTACATCCATGCCGTTGTTCTGTGGTATTATCGACGGAGCCTTGTGCTACGGGTTACCAAAGTCCACGGTGTAAGTTGGACTCCTCTCGTATACAATGGCATTTTCTGTACCAAGCTACAAACAACAACGTTAACAATATAAACAAACATTATAAGATATACTCTCTCTCTCTCTCTCTGTCTACCTTATCTCTACTCATCTTTGGGACTTACCGAGCGATTGTTCGCTGACGACATTCCGTTTCTTTTTTCTTTAGAATGTTGTCAGGTGGATCGAACCTTATAGAGATAGAGCCCAGCAGCGAGAACTTGGATCAGATAGCCTTCGACCTAGAGCTCTAGTTTACTTGTACATTTCATTTTCATTTCTGTTATGCCACTGTTTAGGCATTGCTTTCATCCATGTATTTACTTTTCATTGTATTGTAAAAAGAATGTTAATAAATAAAGTTGCTGTTCATTTATATCTTGTCTCTTGTGTATATTTTAATTTATATTGCTTAGATACACTTAGCGTGTTTACTTCTGAGTAAATACGTCGTGACCCGTCATGTCTGTTGGGGTCAAAAATTACACCCCGGTTGACCAATTCAAAGTCAATCCTAATCCAGGTAGGCCCAAGCCCAGGTCAAGTGGGCCCATGCCCAAGTCGAGCCCCGCGGCCGGCTTCCCCCATGCCAAAATAAAATCATGTAATAAATAATTTTGATGTAATTTTTTTATGCATGATTGTAAGCAAAAGGGGCATAAAGCCAAATTTTTGTAAAGCCCATGGCTCATGTGCAAAAGAAATGAGCACATGAGACATGGGATGGACAAAATTCCATTTTGTAAAGCCCAAGAGGCTATATGTAAATGTGTAAGCCTATATAAGGTAACATGATAATGAAATAAAGAAGAACTTTTTCATTCCCCTCAAAATCTAGGGTTCTTTGTGTCTCCTTCTCCTTCCTCAAGGTTCTAAACCTTCTTCCCCTTTTCAATTAAATCAAGAGTTTTACTCTTCTTTTTCCAAAACTAAATTGTTTTTCACCACAAAACCCACAAAGGGGAGCTCAGATCTTCCATTAGATCTCAAAAATGGGAGATTTTTAAATCTCACCCCCTCTTGTTCTCCAAGATCCGGCTGACAGAAGAGGAGGAAGGAGACCCATCTCCAGAGATCCCATTTTGGGAAAGATCCAAGGCTCAGGGGAGAAGAAAAGGGACCCCCTTGAGCATTTACAAAGATTTCTTGGAGTTTAACTCCACAAATCAAAGTTTCTGGGAGTTTAACTCCATAAGAATAAATTGACAATAATAATACATCTTTTTTTAAGGAGTTAAACTACCAAAAGTCGAGTACAACTCCCAGTACGGGGGGCTGAGTCCCCCTTTACTTTCCGCTGGAGCCTTGCGCCCAGCGCCTGTGTGCCGCGCACGCGAGGCGCTGGTGCCTTCTCCCACGCATCCTTTGGATGCCTTTCCTTTTTTATATATATGTATACACACACACACACATACTCCACAAACACTGTTCCCGTTAGAAAAAATTCTAACGGGACGCTGCCCCGAACCATACAAGGGAGCTGGTAGCCCCCTTGACCCCCATCCCACTATCCGGGAAGCGGGACCCCCGTAAAAACTCTGCGGGGCCCCTGATATATCCAAAACCCCTTCAAAACACAACACTGCATATTGAGTTCGCAAGACCTGTTTGACCCGTCAATCGGAGGTTCTCTTGCTCTAAAGGCGAGGGGTAATTAATGGCAGCTTAGTCAGCGGCTGTCGGAGATTCGGATCCCCAGAATCAATAAACCCAGCCTACCCTATGCAGGGGGAATCTGTAATGCGCCTAACAAGCGCGTGCGTATTCCCATCTCAATGGGGTGACAAAAAACACCCTGCAGATTTTGGTACGCTCGGTGGGACCAATCTCTCCTCCCATATCTCGGGTTAAATATCCATGCGAACTCAATCAACATATACGTTGATTTCCTGTACTGAAATCATGCTTCTATTTGCATGTTAACGACTTTCGAATGCAATCTTCGGACGCAACAAAATGTCTCTAAGGATCAGCTCAGCTCTCGACACAGCTCCCATCTCCTACACGATGAAGATGGACGCCAGAACGGTCCTCCCAGCCATTCTCGGGCGACAATGGGAAGAGCCACCATTATCATTTGGATATTCTGTTCGTGTCAGCTAACGTCGTCTTATCTTCTCAAGCTCCAGTAACAGACAAACCGGCCTAGAAAGGCAAGATGCCAAATGTGGTGATCTCGAGGGCACTACTACCCAAACGCATGTCGGAGTTTGAAAGAATTTCCTTGGCCCCAACTGGGGGCAAGGCCATCAACACCAATAAAACATCAAGGCATCTTGGGCAAGCTCCAGCTGTGCCCCTGACAACTGCTCGATCGGGTATCCTCTCTAATCTCCTCATCAATCGACTTACGGTGGCTTCCCAGAAAACGGATGCCCCCCAAGCCCTTAAAATTGAGAAGCTGAGATAGAAAAGCCTCAGATACAGAGCTAACAAAAGGGCTAGGGCTCCTTCTAGGCTGAAGTTCAGGAGGTTCGAAGAATAGGGTTACCCCGCCAAAGATAAAGAGATGGCTGGATATGTGGTCCATACTGTCTACATGGTGGGCACACGCAGCAAGAGCAAGGATGGGGCCACTACATCTCAAATCCAATCTGGTGTGAATGTGGCTGCCACTTCCCACGACCAACATCCTCTGGGAGATAATGAAAACCCTTCCAGTGAGGCTGATAAGAAGAGAGATCCCTCGGTTCATGAGGAGTCGGGCTCGGAAAGAGAAGAGGAGCCAATCTTCCGTACCAAGAACGCAGAGCAGCAACTTCTCCAAGAGCTCCAAAAACAGCTCAAAAGTAGAGACAAGGAGATGGCCAAGCTCTACTCAAAGATTGACGACTTGACAAACGTCGTCTTACGGTTCACGGCCCAAGTTGCTTCTCAGCCGTCCAATCAAGCGCAAGGTTCGGCTCATGAACCGGAAAACGGTTTCCTGAGGCGGCCGACGCTTATTCCCTCTAATTCAAAGGTGGGTGGACTGCATGAAAGTCAGTTGCATCCTATCTCGGGAAATGTCTTGGCTACCGATAACAGAAACCCGCTAACTCAAGATCAAGTCATGGATTTGATTGCCAGCAAAGTCAAAATATTGGTAGCCGAAACCGGAGAGCAAAAAGATGTCAGTACCAGCGGGAGACCATACCCTACTCGGTACGATCTTGTGGAGTTTCCCACTGGTTATGTCGTCCCCAAATTTGAAAGATTCGATGGGACGGGAAATGCGAACCGGCACATTGCCTAATTTAAAGCATCATGTGCGAACACTGGGGGCAATGATGCGCTCCTTCTCCGCCAGTTTGTCAATAGCTTGACCGATGTTGCTTTCGATTGGTATGCAAGCATACCGGATGACTCGATCACGACTTTCGCTCAAATAGAATCCATGTTCAAGTAAAGGTTCATGAGTGTCAGTGATAAAACCACCATTGCTGACCTCGTAAGGACTAAGCCAAAGAACAACGAAAGCAACATGGATTTTATAGTCCGATGGCGCAATCTCTCTGTCAAATGTGAACCGCCGTTGGAGCAAGACCAATCTTCTTATAGAAAATCTGAAGGACTGGATGAAACCTTTCCTGTGCACCGCAAGCCTTAAAACATTCCAAGAGCTGACCAAGAAGGTCCAAATGTTGGAACGCTCAAAGCCCGAGTCCACTCAGGATCTTCAGTTCACAAACAGACCGAAACCTTGGAGGGACGACAACCAAAAAGGCGAAAGCTCTAACAGCACCGATTCTCTAAATAAGCAGAGAGCGGGTGGAGTAAAAACTAAAAAATCTCGAGAGCCAACTTTGGAGGAAAGAAGAAATATGGTCTACTCTTTCAGAAGGGACAAGGTCCACAAAATTTTCAAAGATGCTCTGAAGAATGGCCTGCGGCTACCAGAACCAAAAAGGCTAAGTGAAGCGAACAGGACTGATCATCCCAACTTTTGCCCATACTACCGAGTTCTAGGGCACACTATTGAAGACTGTTGTATCTTCAAAGATTGGGTCGAAAAGCAATATAAGGCAGGAGAGATAGAACTGTCTAAAGACGTGTTAACAAACAGTCAAGCTACGACCGTCAATTTCATACAAACGGAGACCGAAGTCCTTCGGGAACCTAATTCTCTCAGACATCTGCCTTTCTCTGAGAAGAGCGGACCAAGGAAATAAGCTAAGAGCCAGGCGAGCAGCATTGCCAATGAAGAAGCAATAGACGGGTACATAACCCATACGGTATACATGATAGAGCTCAGAGGAGCAAGTCTCCCTACTTCTTATAGCCATGACAATGACGTGGTTGTTGCCATCCAACACCGGCTCGATCCAAATGATGAAGAGCCCGCTCAGGCCATTGAGCCAAAGGAACCCATGGTTCTTGTTGAATCAAGCTCAGGCGGTAAGGATGACCCCATTGTTGTACCCGGGACTATAGAACACACATTATTCCAATGGCTTCAAAAGCAGCTTCAGGACAGGGACAAGAAGATGACCAAGGTCCATTCCAAAGTCGACGAGCTGGCAAACGTCGTGGTAGATCTCACGACCCAAGTCGCCCGATTGCGATTACAGCAAAATCAAATTTCGGTTCGTGAGCTAGGGATTGATATCCGTAAGCAGCCAACTGATACTCCCTCCAACCCAAGAGCGGAACACTTTTGCGAAAAACGGCCGCGATCAGCCTCCAGTCCTTCTGATACGTACACTGAACGTGGTAAGTGGACAGTATGAGAACCAAAGACTGATCGTTCTCAGGGTCCAGCGTCAGTAAGGGCACCTACTCTAATGGAGAGAAAGAAGAAAGTATACTCCTTCAGGAGGGATGAAGTCCGCAAAATATTCGAGGACGCCTTGAACAACGGTCTGCAACTGCCTATTCCAAAGAGGCCACATGAAATAAACATGACCGGCAATCCTATATACTGCCCATATCATAGAATAGTGTGTCATACCATTGAAGACTGCTATGTATTAAAAGATTTGGTGGAGAACTAATACAAACTTGGGAAAGCCTCGCAGTCGTCAGATGTACCGACAAGTCACAGAGCTATGGTCATCGACACAGCTCCGCCAAGATCAAAGTTCGAGGAGCTGGGATAAGAAAACAATCGACCACCACGTCGTTAAACTGGGAACGATCGACCACCACGTCGTTAAATTGGGAACGATCGACCACCACGTTGTTAAATTGGGAACAATCGACCACCACGTCGTTAAACTGGGAACGATCGACCACCACGTCGTTAAACTGGGGACGATTAACCTCTAAGTCGTTAAACTGTGGATGTAAAAATGTGTAAAAATAATAATAATAATAATAATAATAATAATAATAAATAATATAAAATAAAAAGCCGAAATGATGGGGCAACTCGCAATAAAAATCAGCGAGTAACAATAAAGATGAAAATAAAGCCGAAATGATAGAGCAACTCGCAATAAAAATCGGCGAGTAAAAATAAAGATGAAAATAAAGCCGAAATGATGGGGCAACCGCGAATAAATAGCCGAAATGATAGGGCAATCGTGACCTTCGCTATAAGAAAAGCTGAAATGATAGAGCAATCGCGGTTATAAAACAAAAAAAAACGGCGAATGATGAGTCGCTCGTGGTACCATGTTCCAGTGCAGCGATGCAGACACCGTCCAAAACTCAAATCCCCAATGGAGAATGATGAGTCACTCCTGGTACCATATTCCAGTGGAGTGGTGCAGACGCCGTCCAAAACTCAAATCCCCAACGGCAAATGATGAGTCGCTCTTGGTACCATATTCCAGTGCAGCGATGCAGACGCCGTCCAAAACTCAAATCCCCAATGGTGAATGATGAGTCACTCCTGGTACCATATTCTAGTGTAGCGATACAGACGCCACCTAAATCCCATACCCCAACGGCGAATGATGAGTCGCTCATGGTACCATATTCCAGTGCAGCGATGCAGACGCCAACAGAATCCCGAAATTCTTCCGGCCCTACGGTCTGGATCATACATCCTGAAAAACCGTATACAATCCACGGGCGTAAAACGATCCCAATCTCTCTCAAGTCCTACCGGCGAGACCACATTTAAAGTCCCATCAGCGATGAAGATTCCCAAACAAAAAAAAGAAAAAAAAAGAAATGTCCACAAGAAAAATGGGCACGGATGAAATACCGAAAGGGCTCCGTGGGTAAAAACAGCAGGACTGCCGGCGAGTTTGTGAAAACCCGAAAGGGCGCAAACTCGTGAAAAAGAGATGAAATGCACTCGCAAAGTCCTTTCGACTTTGTGAGGAGAAAATTCCAGCGTGAGATCCTTACGACTCATAAAGGAGCAACACACTTAGGAGTCCCTACGACTCCTAAGGAGAAAATACACCTACGAGATCCTTTCGACTCGTAGGGATAAAATGCTTGTATGGGACCCTTACAGCTCATAAAATTGAAAAGTCTTACGTGATAGGGACCTAAACCTGTCTCCTAAGCCATCGCTCACCAACGGGTAAAGGCAAATGATGATTCGCTCATGGTACCATATTCCAGTGAAGCGATGCTGATGCCAAACCAAAACCAAAATTCCCAAATCCTCCCGGGGCAAATGATGAGTTGCTCCTGGCATTATTCCAGTGCAGCAATATAGATGCCGACCCAAAACCAATTCCCAAATCCTCTCAGGGCAAATGATGAGTTGCTCCTGACATTATTCCAGTGCAGCAATGCAGATGCTGACTAAAACCAAAATCCCTAGTCCTCCTAGGGCAAATGATGAGTTGCTTCTGGCATTATTCCAGTGCAGCAATACTGATGCTAAACAAATTCCAAATTCCTCTCAAATTCAAAAGTCCCGCCGAAAAAGGCAAAAAAAAAAAACAAACGAATCAAACCAACCAATTCCAACATCGACCTCTACGTCAAACAAAAAGACACTCCGTAACGGGGAAACGTCAAACAGAGATTCCGCCTCGGGGACACGTCAAACAGACACTCTGCCTCGGGGGATAAGTCGACCAGCGACACTCCGTGCCAGGGAAACGTCACACACAGACACTCCGTACCTGGGAAACATCAAAGAGACACTCCACGCCAGGGAAACGTCCAACACAGACACTCCGTGCCGGGGAAAAGTCAACCAGCGACACTCCATGCAGGGGAAACGTCGACCAGCGACACTCCGCCTTGGAGACAAGTCGACCAGTGACACTCCGTGCCGGGGAAACGTCACATACAGAAACTCCGTCTCGGGGAAACGTCCAACACAGACACTCTGTGTCGGGGGCACATCAACCAGCGACACTCCATTCCGGGAAAACGTCACATACATACACTCCGTCTCATGGAAACATCCAACATCGACACTCCATGTCGGGGAAACGTCTACCACGGACACTCCGTCTCGGAGACGCGTCAAGCGTCGACCGTACATGTCGTAAAAAGGGCAGTTCCAGCTTCCAAAAAAAAGCGGGAACCAAATTACTCCATGCCGGGTAAAAGTCTACACGGACACTCCATCTCGGAGACGCGTCAAGCGTCGACCATCCATGTCGTAAAAAGGGCAGTTCCGGCTTCCCACAAAGCGGGAACCATATCAAGTCACCTCCACATGAAAGAAGATCTATCAATTTCATGCACACTACCCACATATGCAGTGTGCATTTATTGATGGGGGCACTTTATTGGGGTCAAAAATTACACCCTGGTTGACCAAGTCTAAGTCAAAGTCAACCCTAAGCCAGGTGGGCCCAAGCCCAGGTCAAGTGTGTCCATGTCCAAGTCAAGCCCCGCGGCCGGCCTCCCCCATGCCAAAATGAAATCATGTAATGAATAATTTTGATGTAATTTTTTTATGCATGATTGTAAGCAAAAGGGGCATAGCCAAATTTTTGTAAAGCCCATGGCTCATGTGCAAAAGAAATGAGCACATGAGACATGGGATGGGCAAAATACCATTTTGTAAAGCCCAAGAGACTATATGTAAATGTGTAAGCCTATATAAGGAAACATGATAATGAAATAAAGAAGAAATTTTTCATTCCCCTCAAAATCTAAGGTTCTTTGTGCCTCCTTCTCCTTCCTCAAGGTTCTAAATCTTCTTTCCTTTTTCAATTAAATCAAGAGTTTTACTCTTCTTTTTCCAAAACTAAATAGTTTTTCACCACAAAACCCACAAAATGGAGTTCAGATCTTCCATTAGATCTCAAAAAGGGAAGATTTTTAAATCTTACCCCCTCTTGTTCTCCAAGATCCGGCTGACAGAAGAGGAGGAAGGAGACCCATCTCCAGAGATCTCATTTTGGGAATGATCCAAGGCTCATGGGAGAAGAAAAGGGGTCCCCTTGAGCATTTACAATGATTTCTTGGAGTTTAACTCCACAAATCAAAGTTTCTGGGAGTTTAATTCTATAAGAATAAATTGACAATAATCATACATCTTTTTTTAAGGAGTTTAACTCCCAAAAGTCAATTGGAGTACAACTCCCAGTACGGGGGGCTGAGCCCCCCCTTTACTTTCCACTGGTGCCTTGCGTCCAGCGCCCGCGTGCCGTGCACGCGAGGCTCTGGCGCCTTGTACCCAGCGCCCGCGTGCCGCGCACGTGAGGCGCTGGTGCCTTCTCCCACGCATCCTTTTGATGCTTTTACTTTTTTTATATATATGTATACACACACACATATTCTACAACACTGTCCCCGTTAGAAAAAAATTTCTAATAGGGCACTGTGCCGCACCCCGCAAGGGGGATGCTAGCCCCCTTGACCCCCAGCCTGCTATCTGGAGAGCGGAACCCCCGTAAAAACTCTATGGAGCCCCTGATATATCCAAAACCCCTTCAAAACACAACACTGCACATTGAGTTCGCATGACCTGTTTGACCCGTCAATCGGAGATTCTCTCGCTCCAAAAGCGACGGGTAATTAACGACAGCTTAGTCCGCGGTTGCCGGAGATTCGGATCCCCACAATCAATAAACCCCAACCTACCCTAGGCAGGGGGAATCTGTAATGCGCCTAAAAACACGCGCGTACTTCCATCTCAATGGGGTGACGAAAAATACCTTACAACGTCTTCTGCCCGTACACTGGGAAGCGGGGCGTGACATTAACGTTTGAACTATATCTACTTATGTAAATACACAAATATATATATAAGGATATTTACGATATGATATGATGAGATAAGGATATGATCTGATATGATGATACGAGTCGATATGATGATATGTGGCGATGTGGTATGATATGATATATGGGGACATGAGATAATATATGATGATATGAGATGAGATAATGCACGCGGCTATAGATACGTACTATTGATTGATGATATCGTACGATGGATATTCCATACGTGATACGATGAGGATGGATAGCCGACTTATATATCGACTCGAGAAATATTGTTTTTTTTAAATCACTTAAGTCGATATTATGATATGTTTAGAGCCATACCTATTTTCAAAACTAACGAATTATTACGCACTTTTGAATGATAATTTCAAGGGACGCTACGACTTTTCAAATGGTCTTTTTCAAAAATATCGTAGCCCCCTATTTTCTAAAAACAACGATTCGTATTATTTTAAGCTATAACTGTATGGATCATGCATAATTGCATATTTTTATACTGTTCACGTTTACGATTTTTTTATCCTATTTACGTTCGCGCTTCGATTTATTATTTCTGCATATGCTCGCATTATTTTCGTTTACGATATATATACTACATTTCATAACTTTATCTTTATGTGACTTCGTTCGCTAGGACACACGCACCATTACCGATGATGCACATGTTGCATGTACACATTACTTGCCAGCTCATACACACAACATCGACAATTGCCATGCCACATACACATTAGTACTCGCTATGTCACCGTATTACCTTATAACTTGTTAGCATTTTAGTTACTGATTAGTACACAGTACCGCATATTATTGTAGATATTGCACTTTCTTTACCCGACTACACGACACGCTCATATGAACACACTTTCTATGCATTACAGTGTTGTTCTGAACCTGTACATATTATTTCATTACTGATATGCTTTTACAATATTCTATTTTCATGAGATTTCTGGATTTGAGAAACCGCGGATATTATTTAAAAACTTATGATTTTTTTAAAAACGCGGTTTTTCTTGATATGATATTTCGACGTCCAACATGAGATTTTTTAGTGTTGAGCTATGATGATTACCCGATTCGAGGAGTGAGGAGTCACCGTCTGCGGGTATATGGTGGACCCGGTATGGTATCTCGGGGCAAGAAGATCGTATAAAAAAGCGTTGAGCCTGGCAGAGGAACACTACCTACCGGTGATAGTACTGGACTCGGCGGATATCCGGAGGATACCGACCGGAGTGATATAAGACAGATGGATATGAGGACCGATCTGAAGAGACGGTGCCTGAGATATGAGGGTCGATCCGATGAGACGGCGCCTGAGATATGAGAATTTATATGTCGATGCTGGAAACAGGATTTATGATGATTTCGAGGGTCGATGCTGGGCACTCATGATTTTATGATGATTTCGAGTGTCGTTGATGGACACTCCTTAGATGATATGTATACACACACGATATGGTGGCTTAGTATCACATATTGACACATGCACTGTATTATATTATTATACTTATGTATACACGATCACCTTGATACCACACGGTATGATATTATTACATTACTGTATGACCTAGGAGATTGTCATACATTCGATTTCTACCTGATGATATCTTCTACTCACGAGCTGGCAACTCACCTCCGTTGTACCATAGTTTTCTTACAGGATCGACCGCTCGAACCGGTAGCGGCTTGCTGGCATACTGCTTCTTTTGGGTGATTTGCATTGATAGGTGGGTTATAGTACATATGTGTAACCACCGTTGTATACCTTTATATTTCTTGTATCTAGTTAAAAGCTCCAACGACAAGACTGTGTATATTTGGTAGACCCAGAGACCGGTTTGTATATTCTTTCAGACTTAGTGACGAGACTTGTATTATTCTTTATATTGGATTTGATGATGTTTGGGCTTCTTTACTTTCTTTCTGTGATTGATCTTTGTAGGGTTGCTAGGCACGCGCACAAGGGTCTACGAGGCATCAACCATGCCCGATTAAAATTTTAGCCGTGCCGAACAACCCAAAGCCGGATCTTTAAACTAGGGTTTTGGCGAAAACAAGCATGTTAAACTCTTTAACACTAAGTGAGAGGGATTACAACCTTTGTAGATCCGGTCCTTCACTTCTTAAGCTCCATGTTGAGGTCCCTTCGCTGCGATCATCGTGTTCCGGACTCTCGAGAGGCTTCACGAAGAGAAAGATGCAGTCTTGCTTCCGATCTTCGATAACATAGATGATCTACCTTGAGGTTTCGTTAACACAAGCTATCACTCATGAAATGATGTGAACACCCTCATCTAAATGGCAAGGATAGATGAGGATGATGAAGTAGGATTTTTTCTCTCATTTATAATCTTTTTCTCACTCACTTTCATCACAAAAGCAAAACTAGAAAGCTTTTTCAAGAAGGAACTCAAGGAAGAAGAAGAAAGAATGAATCCTTTTGTGATGAATAATGAATTATTGTATTGGTTACAAATCTAACCAAGGGTTAAGCATGAAGGAGTTAACCCATGTAGAGAATTGACTAGAGTTAATAGTTTGGATTGGGTTAACAAAATATCTAGCTAAAAACAAAGTCAAAGCTTCATGAAGCTTCATGGAAGCTTCATGCAAAAGCTAACCCTAATCCAAACCCTAACCAAGTTTAAACCCTAAACCATTGTTAAATTTGTAACCCTAACATGTTACAATATTATATATCACATATACAATATATTTTGTAACAATAGAAAATAATACAATTAACATATATCGCATATATATCAATGTATTATCCCGTGAGAAAATGAATCTTTTAGTGAGCTAATATTAGTTAATATAATTTAATATATCATATATATTATTATACATTAAATTATCGAATCAACACTTGATCCGACAATCCGGCTATATCGCATATAACCGACTAATACGATGACCCGGCTATATCACATATACCCGGCCGATATCTCATATCGCGAGAATCCAATACGGTATCACATACCGTATTATCCTCGGTCCCGCACATATCACATATGTGCTCCTACTCCGTTTTGCCTGAGCCAAGAAACCTCTGTGTAGGACTCTAAAGAATCGTCAATACGCCGGCAGTAGGTGATGATCATATCAAACACCCACAACCTGCAAGCGGTCAGCTAAACGTAACATCCACCTAGGAATTAAGCGCTCAGAAGATCAACAAGCAAGCATGTACATTCTCCTGTGAATCCAATCAGTAACACTCCCGTACAGTCTGGTCTCGTCGTCTGATATGTCGCATATCTCGCCTAGGGGTGGTAAACGTCAGACCCCAGTAGCTCGAAAAGTCGTGTCGATATGAGGTCTATAACAGTTCGAGAAACTACTGATAACATTTACCAGTAAATCTCAGCAACCCTGGCCAGGGATTTCCGGTTATAGCCAATCGAACACAGCACAACATCAACTCCCTATACCGGGAGAGACGAATCCCCTCCTATCGCTCATTGCCTCCATGTGATTCGGGACTGTACCCAAAAGCCACCTTTTTGCACGCCCTCTTGGACGTGGTATGATGGAAATCAAAGCACAGTGGGAATCACAAGACTCTATGATGATCTAAGGTCAACAGACTACTCTGTACCAGTGTCACCGGAGAACTGCCATCTGACGTAAGGTATAATGCTATATGGGAGTTCTCGGCGAGTCCGTCCAGTGTACCCAGTCTCTACTGAGCACCCGTACACCATCCTTGATGTCAAACACCGATGGATATGGGATCATCCATCGCCCATCATATGGGTCAAGATGCGTATACGCTAGTCTACTCTGGTGCATTGATGCCCTGTCTCGATACACCCTCGACTAAGAACAGTTATAGGATGTACTCGTCGACTACCGTGGCCCCACTAGTATGATCTCATCATAGTCCCAGTAGTCGAGTACGTATCCTAAGGGTTTTATCAACATGTAATATAGAGACAATCCGACTACATGTTAAGATAAAGTACAACCAGATAGCATACTATCATGTCGAGCAAGAAAGTCCTCCCTATATATGTCCAAGCATCCATTACAATATACATCATATGTACAGTAATAGCCTCTAGGGCATACATATAACTAATAATCTCCCACTTGCACTAGGGCCATCTATTGTGGTATCACATACCCAACAATTAGCTGCGGTTGAAGTATCTCATACTCAACCATCCCATAAGAGTCTCTACTGGGAAAAAGGTCTTTGTGAGTGGTTCCGCGCTATCGTCCTCTGTGTCTACTCTCCCAACCTTGATCTCCCTGGAGATCAATCATCTCCATGATCAGGTGATACTGCCTAAGAATTATATCTGGATTTCTGATGGGACGGGGGTTCTTTGGCATAAGCCACAACTCTATTGTCACACAATGGTAGGAATGAAGTTCATCTCATGAACTTATATATATCCAGACTGCCTCTTTGGTAGCATCCTTGGTAATGATGTATCTTGCCTTTATTTATCTAGTATGTCACGGTATCTACCTTGGAACTCTTCCAACATACCGTCCCTCCACTGAGGGTAAAGACAATGCCTGCGACTGACATTCAGTCGTCCTTATCACCGTGGAACCTTTCCAATGATTCTCCCCAGGATCGATCGATACCATCTCACTAAAACTAGTGAGAATCCTAACATCCAAATAGATCTATCTCATAGATCCAAAACCCAGGATTTAGGAGGTATCATCTTGATCCTATATGGAGAATCCTTATGATAAGCGGAGATTGACCGATCGTAGCATAGGAAACTCCTTCCCTATCAAGAGTATGTCATCCACGTACTCTACGAAGATCACCACCATACTCTCTACTACCTTTTTGTATATACAAGGTTCATATACCATTTTGATGAAGTCAAACTCTTTGACTACCACATCAAAACAGATGTTCCAACTTCGCGATGCCTGTTTTATCACATAAAACATCTTGTACACGTTTCCGCTGCTCCCACTATCTACGAAGCCCTCTGGCTGTGTACTTATAGATGTTCTCTTCTAAAACATCATTTAGAAAAGCAGTCATGACACCCAACCACCAGATATCGTAGTCATGGTATGTAGCCGTGGCAAGTAGGATCTGGATGGACTTAAGCATAGCTTTGAAAGTCTCAACTTTTCCATGTACACCAAGTAATCTTCTCAAGATATACTTGCTCCTGATGGGGATTTAACCCTTCAGATAAAGCAACCAAAGTCCATACTTTGTTGGTGTATAAGGATTCCATCTCAGATCGCTAAGCATCCAGCCATTCTTACAGAGTTCCACTCCTGATGGCCAGCTCGAAATAAGTTGGGTCACCATCTCATGATGCAATCCTCGCTCCCACTGTCATAGAGAAACCGAAGCATATCTCAGGTGGGTGAGGAACCCTACTAGATCGGCGGAGAGGCTGAGCTTCGTTGGTTACTATTGAATCCTTCGGTTCTACCAAATCATCTGCTGTAGTTTGTATAGCTGGAACTTTTCCAGTTCTACATAACAGACCTTGCTTCGAGCTTGTCCGGATTTTGCTTTTAGACATAGGCCGGAAAACCCCAAATCTTAACATACTTAAGATATGGGCTCTTCCCATTCCATATCACATATGAAGTGGTAGGCAACTGATTTGATTTGAACCCTATTCAATAGGTATGCAGCTTCTCAAGTGCATAACTCCCAAAAGGAAATAAGAAACTCAGTAGTACCCATCATAGAGAACACCATATCACATAGGGTGCTATTGCTCCGCCCCGATACACCGACGTGCTGTGGTGTATACGGAGGAGTAATGCTGAGAGAGAATCTCATTCTCCTTTAGAATAGTCCAGGAATTCCGTGCTCAAGTATTCTCCTCCTTGATCTCATCAAAGGACATAATACTTATACCCGTATTTTGGTTCTCTACTTCTAACTTATATTCTGTGAATATCTCAAAAGGTTCGGACTTGTGTTTCAACAGGAACATATGTCTGAATCTTAAGAGATCATCAAAGAATGTAATGAAGTACAAAGAACCGGTCTTGGCATGTGTAGACAGGGGACCTTCATACATCATCATGTATCAATCCCAAGAGTTCACTAACTCTTTCTCTGTTTCCAATAAACAGAGCTGTGGTCATCTTATCTCTGTGACATGTGTTAGTTATATGTATGCCCTAGAGGCCATTACTGTACATACGATGTATATTGTAGTGGATGCTAGGACATATATAAGGATGACTTTCTTGCTCGACATGATAGTATGCTATCTGGTTGTACTTTATCTTAACATGTACTCTGATTGTCTCTATGTTACATATTGATAAAGCCCTTAGGATATGTACTCGACTACTGGGACTATGATGAGATCATACTAGTGGGGCCACGGTAGTCGACGAGTACATCTTATAACTGTTCCTAGTCGTGGGTGTATCGAGACAGGGCATCGATGCACCAGTGTAGACTAGCGTATACGCATCTTGACCCATATGATGGGCTATGGATGATCCCATATCCATCGGTGTTTGACATCAAGGATGGTGTACGGGTGCTCAGTGGAGACTGGGTACACTGGACGGACTCGCCGAGAACTCCCAGATGGTATTATACCATACGTCAGATGGCAGTTCTCTGGTGACACTGGTACAGAGTAGTCTGTTGACCCGAGATCGTCATAGAGTCTTGTGTGATTCCCACTGTGCTTTGATTTCCATCATACCACGTCCAAGAGGGCGTGCAAAAAGGTGGCTTTTGGGTACAGTCCCGAATCACATGGAGGCAATGAGCGATAGGAGGGGATTCGTCTCTCCCGGTATAGGGAGTTGATGTTGTGCTGTGTTCGATTGGCTATAACCGGAAATCCCTGGCCAGGGTTGCTGAGATTACTGGTAAGTGTTATCAGTAGTTTCTCGAACTGTTATAGACCTCATATCGACACGAATTATCGAGCTACTGGGATCTGACGTTTACCACCCCTAGGCGAGATATGCAACATATCAGACGACGAGACCGGACTGTACGGGAGTGTTACTGTTTGGATTCACAGGAGAAGTTACAGGCTTGCTTGTTGATCTTCTGAGCACTCAATACCTGGGTAGCTGTTACGTTTAGCTGACCGCTTGCAGCTTGTGGGTGTTTGATATGATCATCACCTACTGCCGGCGTATTGACGATTCTTTAGAGTCCTACACAGAGGTTTCTTGACTCAGGCAAAACGAAGTAGGAGCATATATGTGATATGTGCGGGACCGAGGATAATGCGATATGTGATACCGTATTATATTCTCGCGATATTTGATAACAGCCGGGTCATCGGATCAAGTGTTGATTCGATGAATCGGTACAGATAAATATTAGTCGGTTATATGCGATATAGCCGGATTGTCGGATCAAGTGTTGATTCGATAATTTAATGTATAATAATATATTTGATATATTAAATTGCATTAACTAATATTTGCTCACTAAAAGATTCTTTTTCTCACTCGGGTAATACATTGATATATATGCGATATATGTTAAATGTATTATTTTATTTTGTTGCAATAAATATTGTATATGTGATATATGATATTTTAACATGATATGATAAATAATGCAACCTGTTTAGTAGAGATTAAACATGGTTAGGGTGTGATTAGGGTTAAGACTTTCTAGAAGTTTCTAAAAGTTTTCTTTCTTTGTCTTTGTTAAGATATTATGCTAGATATTTCAAAACCCAAACCAAACCTTTAACCCTAGTAAAATCTCTACATGAGTTAGCTTGACCTTGGTTGCATTATCTATCATATTATTTCCTTTACTATTCATCAAAAAAAGCATATTCATTATTCATCATCTTCTTCCTTCTTCTTCTAAGCTTGAAATGGTTTCTTGCTTGGATTTTGTGATGAATAATAGTGAGAAAATGATAAATAAATAGAGCAAAATTCCTACTTCATCATCCTCATCTTCACTTGCCATTTAGATGAGGGTGTTCACATCATTTCATGAGTGTTAGCTTGTGTTAAAGAAACTTCGAGGTAGATCATCTTAGTATCGAAGATCGGAAGCAAAGGTTGCGTCTTTCTCTTCGTGGAACCTCTCGAGAGTCCGGAACCCGATGATCGCGGCGAAGGGACCACAACACGGAGCATATGAAGTGAAGGACCGGATCTACAAAGGTTGTAATCCCTCTCACTTAGTGTTAAAGTGTTTAGCATGCAAGTTTTCGCCTAATCTCTAGTTTAAAGTTCCGTATTCGGGTAGTTCGGCACGGCTAAATTTTTATTCGGGCATGTTTGATGCCTCGTAGACCCTTGTGCACGTGCCTAGCAACCCTACAGTGGTATCAGAGCCAGGCTAGAGCTTTAGGCGAAGTCTGAACGAAGTTTAAAGTCCGATCGAAACCCGAAACCCCGATAAAACATGCTTTCTGGAAATTTTCTAAAATCTGGGATTTTTCCAAATTAAAAATGTCCAAAAATTACAGCAGGTAATTACAAGAATTACTGTGAAACACGTGCGCGTAATTCGACAAAGTGAGCGCGGAAGGGCGGCCCAACCCCAGCATTCGCGGCGCTTCCGCGGCCAGGTGATCGATTTGGCGCACGTGCTTTTCACAGTAACTCATATTTTCTAATGTTGTATTTTCTGGAAATTTTTATTTATTTTTATTCAACTGTTGAATTATCCAGGTTGTATTGGGGACTTAAAGTTTTGATCGGATATTATAACTTTGTTTTGTTTTTCCCGGATATCTTATAGAAACTGTTAAAAAGTTCGAACGGATATCAATAACTCACTTTTTCCCCAGTCGGAAATTTTTTCAAAAGTTGGATTTTTTCTCGTGTTTAAGAATGTTCTAAGTCGTGCAAGTAACGCGATGGATCCTCTAGAAGACAACAAACCTTAACTCGATTATGTGACCGTCTTGAACTGCCCTTTGAACCTTAGGGTTTGGGGCAGTACGGTGTGCCACATGTGAGGCGTTGGCTTGACCCTTCTACGGCTGGATCATTGGTACTGTGGCATGTAATGGATGTTTTTAAACTGTTTTCAAGTGTTGAAATATATTAGGGAAATCTTGGGTGCTTGATGATTCGATCGGAAAGTTTAACTTTTTCTATTTATCTGGAATGTGATACAATAATTGGAATTCACAAGTAGTTATGAGATAACTAAAATGAATGTTATAAATCTAGCGATTTAGTCTCAGATGATCGGTTGCCACGGAATTTTGATGTGATCAAAAGTCCGTCGCAATCAGGTAGGGTACGCGGATACTCGCCGGGTAAACTTAATAGACAGCCTCACTCCATAGCCCCGACCAAGTGACTGTAGGAGAACCCCGTCGCCGAAAGCATCCGTTCGGGTGCTCGCGGTAGCGGTGTTCCGCCTTGGTGCACTTCGTCGACGGTATCGGGGGTGCGTCCGTCTACTAAAGTTTGCGACGAGCATTCGATCAGGGCGTCGGGAATCTTGTTGAATTGCCCGACTTGATATTGAAAAGAGTTTTCGATAATGAGACTAAAATGCGGGGTTTATAATTGTTAGGCATGTGATGTCTAAGGAATTCATTTGGTTAGGCATGCGATGTCTAAGGAAGTTGCGGATTCCAACTGTTGTAGTTTTACACTTTCTTTTCTGTGACCGTAAGCGTAGTATGTGGTGTATCGCCGGCTTCGTTTCTATACATCAACGACAATCGGGATACGCATACTTGCTTACGTTGATGATATGAGATATTATGTGTTGCTGTGATATGTTATATTGGATCATCGTGTTTGAATAGCCGGGGTTTTATGTGAGATGAGAGTTTTTCTTTTTCATTCATGTAAAATTCATTTGTATGTAATATTCTTTTATTGGGGCACTTCCAGGTAGCGGAAGATGTCACCGTTGTATATTATTTACTTTTCCGCATTAGGTAGACCCAAGGCGGGGAGCACAAGTAACCGAGTTCTAGGGTCCAGTGGGAGACCATCTCGAGGAGTCGAGACCGGGTCTCCTAACTCTAGAATTGGCAGTGTTACTTGCCGCTCTCGTAGGGGTCTAGGGATGTGGGTTTGGCTATTCATTGCGACCGTGGAATCCGTGTTTTATACTGGCTCGTATTGAAAACACGGACGTCCTAGTATATCCAATATTTCATATATGTTCTTCTGCTGCAATGTTCTGTGATGAGATCATATTACTGCCTGAGACGAATGTTTTTATATTATATATATGAGATATATGTTATATTGCAGATTTCGTTTCAAAAGAAATGCTTGTGAAGCATAATTAAAATGGGACTTCATTAATGAGATTAATGAAATAAAAGAAACCTAAGATGTTGTAGAAACTTGTTTATAAAAATTGGTAGCTACAGTTCTTGCTTTGCATAGCGGTGTTCCTTGTAGAACATCCAGCACCTTATTCGATAAGGAAAGGACCGAGATCCCTTCACCGGGAGTGACTCCTTTAGCAATAACTGGCAGATGCTACAAACTCGGTTTGTCTTTTGATTGCTTCTATAGTTTCTGCTTTGCACAGCGGTATATATGATATATCCTGCACCTTATTCGATGAGGAAAGGGCCGACGATCCCTTCACCGGGAGTGACCCCTTTAGCAAAACTAGAAAAGCCTCAAAAGCACTCCATTTAAAATCACTCGATTCTACGACGATATCAAGTTCATTACGCAAAGGGTTTTCATAAAAACCTGTCGTAGCCCTCCGTCATTTCAGATAAGTACTAGTTAGTATTCGTACTGCGGTAGTTTGGCATGCGTCAAGGCGTAGTGTACGGTAGCTAACTAGTGCTTATCTGCTAGCATACGATGCGATTGGATTAGGGTATTCGTACGGCGTTGTTTGGCATGCGTCAAGGGTCGTGCGGGTGGGTTAAATTCAATCAAGAAATGTACGGGTTGAACTTGACTAGCGGACTATGAGAGTTTGGCTTTCGTCAAGGTCATAGGACGCTAGGGGTAAAATATTATTGGGAATTTCAAGTGTTGAAATTTGCAATGAGATTGCATACCTTCTATGAGATAGTTGGATCCCGATACCCGCTGCGAGTAAGAGTTACTCCTGGGAGAGTTTTACACATTACAATTAGCCGATCAAGTAGGTGTCTAGAAAGGTGTTAACGGGGTTACGCCTCTGGGAAAACGAGGTTTACTTTAATTAGGCTCGTGCGAAAGCACGGGGGACCTCCCTCAAAGTACCGACACTAGCCTGGCTGAAAGATTGGCGAACTTGTAGCGTGTAATTAATCCCGGCTAGTCTTTCCTTTTAGGGTTTGAAGGAAGATTTGATTAAAACAGTGGGAGACATCCTGATTAGATATATTAGATAACCAATCTAATCTTGCAAGAGCATACGCTGAGTGTTTTCTTCTCTCTCTCTCCAGGTAGCGACCATATCACGCCTTAATCAAGATAATAAAACGGATATATTGACTGAACCCGCTTGTTATACTGAGCTGGGGAACGTTGGTCCCGCTCCAACTTATAATTGTTATAAGACAGAGCAGGAAATTGGGGAATACCAGATTTCCCGTGCCGCCCAAACGAAGAAAGTGCATGTTGATGCATCATCTTCGGGTGTGTTCGTTACACAGAACTGTTTCTCAGTATCCTTTACGTCCTGGGTATGTGATACCGGATCAGGATCCCGTATATGTAATCTGTTACATGGGCTACAGATAGGTAAAGAACTGAGAACGGGTGATAAGTTTCATGAGACAGAAAACGGTGCAAGTGTTGCAGCCAAGTCTGTTGGTCACTGTCACCCTGTATTACCAGAATACATTGATTCTGAACGAATGTTATTAGATACCGAACCTGATATACAAAATCATATCAGTCTCTTTATTAGTAAAGAAAGGATATAATTTTGTATTGTTGGATAATGTTTTGAACATTTCCTATATCAATAGTTGATCGGTTCAGGCACGTTATCTAAAAGCATTGATGTTCTAAATCAAACTACAGTTCTTAGTATACGGAACACACACAAGAGGAAGAGTTCAGAAATGAACGAATCCTTCTTGAGGCATTGTAGACTAGGTCATATCAATGCGACCCGACTGGCTGAAGTTACATTTAGATGCATATTTAAATCTGTTTGAATTTACATCTTGTGAAACTTGCCAATCATGTCACAAAGATAAGATGACCACAGCTCTGTTTATTGGAAACAGAGAAAGAGTTAGTGAACTTTTGGGATTGATACATGTTGATGTATGAAAGTCCCCTGTCTACACATGCCAAGATTGGTTCTTAGTACTTCATTACATTCTCTGATAATCTCTTAAGATTCAGACATATGTTCCTGTTGAAACACAAGTCCGAACCTTTTGAGATATTCACAGAATATAAGTTAGAAGTAGAGAACCAAAATATGGGTAAAAGTATTATGTCCTTTGATGAGATCAAGGAGGAGAATACTTGAGCACGGAATTCCTGGACTATTCTAAAGGAGAATGAGATTCTCTCTCAGCATTACTCCTCCGTATACACCATAGCACGATGGTATATCGGGGCGGAGCAATAACACCCTATGTGATATGGTGTGTTCTATGATGAGTACTACTGAGTTTCCTATTTCCTTTAGGGAGTTATGCACTTGTGAAGCTGCATACCTATTGAATGTGGATTCAATGGTTTCCAACGAACCTCAGCCTCTCCGCCGATCTAGTACGGTTCCTCACCCACCTGAGAGATACTTCGGTTTCTCTATGACAGTGGGAGCGAGGATTGCATCATGAGATGATGACCCAACTAGTTTCGAGCTGGCCATCAGGAGTGGGACTCTGTAAGAATGGCTGGATGCTTATCGATCTGAGATGGAATCCTTATGCACCAACAAAGTATGGACTTTGTTTGCTTTATCTGAAGGGTTAAATCCCCATCAGGAGCAAGTATATCTTGAGAAGATTACTTGGTGTACATGGAAAAGTTGAGACTTTCAAAGCTATGCTTAAGTCCATTCAGATCCTACTTGCCACGGCTACATACCATGACTACGATATCTGGTGGTTGGGTGTCATGACTGCTTTTCTAAATGATGTTTTAGAAAAGAGCGTCTATAAGTACACAGCCAGAGGGCTTCGTAGACAGTGGGAGTAGCGGAAACGTGTGCAAGATGTTTTATATGATAAAGCAGGCATCGCGGAGTTGGAACATCTGTTTTGATGTGGTAGTCAAAGAGTTTGACTTCATCAAAATGGTAGATGAACCTTGTATATACGAAAAGGTAGTAGGGAGTATGGTGGTGATCCTCGTAGAGTACGTGGATCACATACTCTTGATAGGGAAGGAGTTTCCTATGCTACGCTCGGTTAATCTCCGCTTATCACAAGGATTCTCCATATAGGATCAAAGTGATACCTACAAAATCCTAGGTTTTGGATCTATGAGATAGATCTAATTGGACGTTAGGATACTCACTAGTTGTAGTGAGATGGTATCAATCGATCCTGGGGAGAATCACTGGAAAGGTTCCAGGGTGATAAGGATGACTGAGTGTCAGTCGCAGGCATTGTCTTTACCCTCAGTGGAGGGACGGTATGTTGGAAGAGTTCCAAGCTAGATACCGTGACATACTAGAGGATTAGAGGCAAGATACATCGTTACAAAGGATGCTACCAAAGAGGCAGTCTGGATATTTATAAGTTCATAAGATGAACTTCGTTCCTACCATTGTGTGACAATGGAGTTGTGGCTTTAGCCAAGGAACTACCGTCCTATCAGAAATCCAGATATAATTCTTAGGCAGTATCACCGGATCATGGAGATGGTTGATCTCCAGGGAGATCGAGGTTAGGAGAGTAGACACAGAGGACAACAGCGCGGATCCACTCACAAAGGCCTTTTTCCCAGTAGAGACTTTTATGGGATGGTTGAGTATGAGATACTTCAACCGCAGCTAATTGTTGGGTATGCGATACCATAACAGATGGCCCAAGTGCAAGTGGGAGATTGTTAGTTATATGTATGCCCTAGAGGCCATTACTGTACATACGATGTATATTGTAGTGGATGCTAGGACATATATAAGGAGGACTTTCTTGCTCGACATGATAGTATGCTATCTGGTTGTACTTTATCTTAACATGTACTCTGATTGTCTCTATGTTACATATTGATAAAGCCCTTAGGATATGTACTCGACTACTGGGACTATGATGAGATCATACTAGTGGGGCCACGGTAGTCGACGAGTACATCTTATAACTGTTCCTAGTCGTGGGTGTATCGAGACAGGGCATCGATGCACCAGTGTAGACTAGCGTATACGCATCTTGACCCATATGATGGTCGATGGATGATCCCATATCCATCGGTGTTTGACATCAAGGATGGTGTATGGGTGCTCAGTGGAGACTGGGTACACTGGACGGACTCGCCGAGAACTCCCAGATGGTATTATACCATACGTCAGATGGCAGTTCTCTGGTGACACTGGTACAGAGTAGTCTGTTGACCCGAGATCGTCATAGAGTCTTGTGTGATTCCCACTGTGCTTTGATTTCCATCATACCACGTCCAAGAGGGCGTGCAAAAAGGTGGCTTTTGGGTACAGTCCCGAATCACATGGAGGCAATGAGCGATAGGAGGGGATTCGTCTCTCCCGGTATAGGGAGTTGATGTTGTGCTGTGTTCGATTGGCTATAACCGGAAATCCCTGGCCAGGGTTGCTGAGATTTACTGGTAAGTGTTATCAGTAGTTTCTCGAACTGTTATAGACCTCATATCGACACGACTTATCGAGCTACTGGGGTCTGACGTTTACCACCCCTAAGCGAGATATGCAACATATCAGACGACGAGACCGGACTGTACGGGAGTGTTACTGTTTGGATTCACAGGAGAAGTTACAGGCTTGCTTGTTGATCTTCTGAGCGCTCAATACCTGGGTAGCTGTTACGTTTAGCTGACCGCTTGCAGCTTGTGGGTGTTTGATATGATCATCACCTACTGCCGGCGTATTGACGATTCTTTAGAGTCCTACACAGAGGTTTCTTGACTCAGGCAAAACGAAGTAGGAGCATATATGTGATATGTGCGGGACCGAGGATAATGCGATATGTGATACCGTATTATATTCTCGCGATATTTGATAACAGCCGGGTCATCGGATCAAGTGTTGATTCGATGAATCGGTACAGATAAATATTAGTCGGTTATATGCGATATAGCCGGATTGTCGGATCAAGTGTTGATTCGATAATTTAATGTATAATAATATATTTGATATATTAAATTGCATTAACTAATATTTGCTCACTAAAAGATTCTTTTTCTCACTCGGGTAATACATTGATATATATGCGATATATGTTAAATGTATTATTTTATTTTGTTGCAATAAATATTGTATATGTGATATATGATATTGTAACATGATATGATAAATAATGCAACTTGTTTAGTAGAGATTAAACATGGTTAGGGTGTGATTAGGGTTAAGACTTTCTAGAAGTTTCTAGAAGTTTTCTTTCTTTGTCTTTGTTAAGATATTATGGTAGATATTTCAAAACCCAAACCAAACCTTTAACCCTAGTAAAATCTCTACATGAGTTAGCTTGACCTTGGTTGCATTATCTATCATATTATTTCCTTTACTATTCATCACAAAAAGCATATTCATTATTCATCATCTTCTTCCTTCTTCTTCTAAGCTTGAAATGGTTTCTTGCTTGGATTTTGTGATGAATAATAGTGAGAAAATGATAAATAAATAGAGCAAAATTCCTACTTCATCATCCTCATCTTCACTTGCCATTTAGATGAGGGTGTTCACATCATTTCATGAGTGTTAGCTTGTGTTAAAGAAACTTCGAGATAGATCATCTTAATATCGAAGATCGGAAGCAAAGGTTGCGTCTTTCTCTTCGTGGAACCTCTCGAGAGTCCGGAACCCGATGATCGCGGCGAAGGGACCACAACACGGAGCATATGAAGTGAAGGACCGGATCTACAAAGGTTGTAATCCCTCTCACTTAGTGTTAAAGTGTTTAGCATGCAAGTTTTCGCCTAATCTCTAGTTTAAAGTTCCGTATTCGGGTAGTTCGGCACGGCTAAATTTTTATTCGGGCATGTTTGATGCCTCGTAGACCCTTGTGCGCGTGCCTAGCAACCCTACAACATGACCGGCAAGTTTCACAAGATGTAAATTCAAACTTATTTAAATATGCATCTATATGTAACTTCATCTAGTCGGGTCGCATTGATATGACCTAGTCTACAATGCCTCAAGAAGGATTCGTTCATTTTTGAACTCTTCCTCTTGTGTGTGTTCTGTACATTAAGAACTGTGGTTTGATTTAGAACGTGTATGCTTTTAGATAACGTGCCTGAACCGATCAACACTTGATATAGGAAATGTTCAAAACATTATCCAACAATAAAAAATTATATCCTTTCTTTACTAATAAAGAGACTGATATGATGTTGTATATCAGGTTCGGTATCTAATAACATTTGTTCAGAATCAATGTATTCTGGTAATACAGGGTGATAGTGACCAACAGACTTGGCTGCAACACTTGCACCGTTTTCTGTCTCATGAAACCTATCACCCGTTCTCAGTTCTCTACCTTTCTGCAGCCCATGTAACAGATTACATATGCGGGATCCTGATCCAGTATCTCATACCCAGGACGTAAAGGATACTGAGAAACAGTTCTCTGTAATGAACACACCCGAAGAAGATGCATCAGCATACACTTTCTTCGTTTAGGCGGCACGGGAAATCTGGTATTCCCTAATTTCCTGCTCTGTCTTATAACAATTATAAGTTGGAGCGGGACCAACGTTCCCCAGCTCAGTATAACAAGCTGGTTCGGTCAATACATCCATATTATTATCTTTATTAAGGTGTGATATGGTCGCTATCTGGAGAGAGAGAGAAGAAAACACTCAGCGTATTCTCTTGCAAGATTAGATTGATTATCTAATATATCTAATTAGGATGTCTCCCACTGTTTTAATCAAATCTTCCTTCAAACCCTAAAAGGAAAGACTAGCTGGGATTAATTACACGCTACAAGTTCGCCAATCTTTCAGCCAGGCCAGTGTCGGTACTTTGAGGGTGGTCCCCCGTGCTTTCGCACGAACCTAATTAAAGTAAACCTCGTTTTCCCAGAGGCGTAACCCCGTTGACACCTTTCTAGACACCTACTTGATCGGCTAATTGTAATGTGTAAAACTCTCCCAGGAGTAACTCTTACTCGCAGCGGGGATCGGGATCCAACTATCTCATAGAAGGTATGCAATCTCATTGCAAATTTCAACACCTGAAACTCCCAATAATATTTTACCCCTAGCAGCTATATGACCTTAACATAGTCAACAAATTATAAGTGCTAGTCAAGTTCAACCCATCATTTCCCGATTGAATTAAACCCACCCGCACGACCCTTAACATAGTCAACAAAGTCGCACGACTACCCTAATCCAATCGCCTCATATACTTATACAGATAAGCACTAATCAGCTACCACACACTACGCCTTAACATAGTCAACAAACGTAGCACGAATACTAACTAGTACTTATCTGAAATGACGGAGGGCTACGACAGGTTTTTAAGAAAACCTTTTGCGTAATGAACTTGATATCGTCGTAGAATCGAGTGATTTTAAATGGATTGTTTTTTAGGCTTTTCTAGTTTTGCTAAAGGGGTCACTCCCGGTGAAGGGATCGTCGGCCCTTTCCTCATTGAATAAGGTGCAGGATATTTCACAAATATCGCTTTGCAAAGCAAGAACTATAGAAGCAATCAAAAGACAAACCGAGTTTGTAGCATCTGCTAGTTTCACTAAAGAGGTCACTCCCGGTGAAGGGATCTCGGCTCTATCCTTATCGAATAAGGTGCTGGATGTTCTACAAGGAACACCGCTATGCAAAGCAAGAACTAGAGCTACCAGTTTTTAAACAAGTTTCTACAACATCTTTAGGTTTCTTTTAGTTTCATTAATCTCATTAATGAAGTCCCATTTTATTATGCTTCACAAGCATCACATTTGAAACGAAATCTGCAATATAACATATATCTCATATATATAATATAAACATTCATCTCAGGCAGTAATATGATCTCATCACAGAACATTGCAGCAGAAGAAACATATATGAAATATTGGATATACTAGGACGTCCGTATTTTAATACGAGCCTGTATAAAACACGGATTCCACGGTCGCGATGAATAGCCAAACCTACATCCCTAGACCCCTATGAGAGCGGCAAGCAACACTGCCAATTCTAGAGTTAGGAGACCCGGTCTCGACACCTCGAGATGGTCTCCCACTGGACCCTAGAACCCGGTTACTTGTGCTCCCCGCCTTGGGTCTACCTAATTCGGAAAAGTAAATAATATACAATGGTGACATCATCCTCAGCCCGGAAGTGCCTCAATAAAAGAATATTACATACAAATGAATTTTACATGAATGAAAAAGAAAAACTCTCATCTCACATAAAACCCCCGGCTATTCAGAACGCGACAATCCAATATAACATATCACAGCAACACATAATATCTCATATCATCAACGTAAGCAAGTATGCGTATCCCGATTGTCGTTGATGTATAGAAACGAAGCCGGCGATACACCACATACTACGCTTACGGTCACAGAAAAGAAAGTGTAAAACTACAACAGTTGGAATCCGCAACCTCCTTAGACATCGCATGCCTAACCAAATGAATTCCATAGACATCGCATGCCTAGCAATTATAAACCCCGCATTTTAGTCTCATTATCGAAAACACTTTTCAATATCTGGTCGGGCAATTCAACAAGATTCCCGACATCCTGATCGAATGCTCGTCGCAAACTTTAGTAGACGGCCGCACCCCGGTTGCCGTCGACGAAGTGCACTAAGGCGGAACACCGCTGCCGTGAACACCCGAACGGATGCTTTTGGCGACGGGGTTCTCCTACAGTCACTTGGTCGGGGCAATGGGGCATGGCTGTCTATTAAGTTTACCCGGCGAGTATCCGCGTACGCTACGTGATTGCGACGGACTTTTGATCACATCAAAATTCCGTGGCAACCGATCATCTGAGACTGAACTGCTAGATTTATAACATTCAAATTAGTTATCTCATAACTACCTGTGGATTCCAAATATTGTATCACATTCCAGATAAATAGACAATGTTAAACTTCCCGATCGAATAATCAAACACCCAAGATTTCCCCAATATATCTCAACACTTGAAATCAGTTTAAAAACATCCATCACATGCCACAGTACCGATGGTCCAGCCGTAGAAGGGTCAAGCCAACGCCTCACATGTGGCACGCCGTACTGCCACAAACCCTAAGGTTTAGAGGCAGTTCAAGAGGTTCACATAATCGAGTTAAGGTTTGTTGTCTTCTAGAGGGTCCACCGCGTTACTTGCACAACTTAGAACGTTCCTAAACTCGAGAAAAAAATCCAACTTTTGAAAAATTTTCCGACAGGGGAAAAAGTGAGTTATTGATATCCGTTCGAACTTTTTAACAGTTTCTAAAAATTACCCGGACAAACTAAACAAAGTTAAATTATCCGATCGAATCAACGAGTCCCCAATACAACCCTAGAAAACTCAACACTTGAGTGGAATTAAAAAATTCCCACAAAAAAATGACAAGAAAGGACCTAAGAATAAATATATGAAGTTCCAGGGACTAATTCATAATTTTGGCCGCGGTTCCGCGGTCATATGAACGAATTAGTGGGCCGTACTTCATAATAATTCTTAGTTTTTCCTGCTTGTTTTTCTGAGTATTTTTAATACTGAAAATATCACATTTTTAGAAAATATACAGAGATGGGTTCAAATTAGGGTTTCGGTGTTCGTTCGGACTTTAAACTTCGTCCAGACTTCGCCTAAAGCTCTAGCTTGGCTCTGATACCACTGTAGGGTTGCTAGGCACGTGGACAAGGGTCTACAAGGCATCAACCATGCCCAATTAAAAATTTAGCCGTGCCGAACAACCTAAAGCCGGATCTTTAAACTAGGGTTTAGGCGAAAACTAGCATGTTAAACTCTTTAACACTAAGTGAGAGGGATTACAACCTTTGTAGATCCGGTCCTTCACTTCTTAAGCTCCGTGTTGAGGTCCCTTCGCTGCGATCATTGTGTTCCGGACTCTCGAGAGGCTTCACGAAGAGAAAGATGCAGTCTTACTTCCGATCTTCGATAACATAGATGATCTACCTTGAAGTTTCGTTAACACAAGCTATCACTCATGAAATGATGTGAACACCCTCATCTAAATAGCAAGGATAGATGAGGATGATGAAGTAGGATTTTTTCTCTCATTTATAATCTTTTTCTCACTCACTTTCATCACAAAAGCAAAACTAGAAAGCTTTTTCAAGAAGGAACTCAAGGAAGAAGAAGAATGAATGAATCCTTTTGTGATGAATAATGAATTATTGTAGTGGTTACAAATCTAACCAAGGGTTAAGCATGAAGGAGTTAAACCATGTAGAGAATTGACTAGTTGGGTTAACAAAATATCTAGCTAAAAACAAAGTCAAAGCTTCATGGAAGCTTCATGCAAAAGCTAACCCTAATCCAAACCCTAACCAAGTTTAAACCCTAAACCATTGTTAAATTTGTAATCCTAACATGTTATAATATTATATATCACATATACAATATATTTTGTAACAATAGAAAATAATACAATTAACATATATCGCATACATATATCAATGTATTATCCCGTGAGAAAATGAATCTTTTAGTGAGCTAATATTAGTTAATGTAATTTAATATATCATATATATTATTATACATTAAATTATCGAATCAACACTTGATCCGACAATCCGACTATATCGCATATAACCGACTTATATATGACCCGGCTATATCACATATACCCGGCCGATATCTCATATCACGAGAATCCAATACGGTATCACATACCGCATTATCCTCGGTCCCGCACATATCACATATATGCTCCTACTCCGTTTTTCCTGAGCCAAGAAACCTCTGTGTAGGACTCTAAAGAATCGTCAATACACCGGCAGTAGGTGATGATCATATCAAACACCCACAAGCTGCAAGCGGTCAGCTAAACGTAACAGCCACCCAGGTATTGAGCGCTCAGAAGATCAACAAGCAAGCATGTACATTCTCCTGTGAATCCAATCAGTAACACTCCCGTACAGTCTGGTCTCGTCGTCTGATATGTCGTATATCTCGCCTAGGGGTGGTAAACGTCAGACCCCAGTAGCTCGATAAGTCATGTCGATATGAGGTCTATAACAGTTCGAGAAACTACTGATAACACTTACCAGTAAATCTCAGCAACCCTGGCCAGGGATTTCCGGTTATAGCCAATCGAATACAGCACAACATCAACTCCCTATACCGGGAGAGACGAATCCCCTCCTATCGCTCATTGCCTCCATGTGATTCGGGACTGTACCCAAAAGCCACCTTTTTGCACGCCCTCTTGGACGTGGTATGATGGAAATCAAAGCACAGTGGGAATCACACAAGACTCTATGATGATCTAGGGTCAACAGACTACTCTGTACCAGTGTCACCGGAGAACTGCCATCTGACGTAAGGTATAATACTATATGGGAGTTCTCGGCGAGTCCGTCCAGTGTACCCAGTCTCTACTGAGCACCCGTACACCATCCTTGATGTCAAACACCGATGGATATGGGATCATCCATCACCCATCATATGGGTCAAGATGTGTATACGCTAGTCTACTCTGGTGCATCGATGCCCTGTCTCGATACACCCTCGATTAGGAACAGTTATAGGATGTACTCGTCGACTACCGTGACCCCACTAGTATGATCTCATCATAGTCCCAGTAGTCGAGTACGTATCCTAAGGGCTTTATCAACATGTAACATAGAGACAATCAGAGTACACGTTAAGATAAAGTACAACCAGATAGCATACTATCATGTCGAGCAAGAAAGTCCTCCCTATATATGTCCAAGCATCCATTATAATATACATCATATGTACAGTAATGGCCTCTAGGGCATACATATAACTAACAATCTTCATCTTGGGCGTCGTATATTTCATATTGCGTGGTTGTGATTCCGCCAATTGGCGAAGAGATAGCTCCCACTTGGGGATGCCTATATTATTATTGTTATATAATGGTTTTGATTAAAATTTACAAAGGAGGTGCTGCCCAAATTTTAAATGACGAATTTTTTTTATATAATCCACTTGTATTTGAAACGAGCATTATTTATACTTATAAAAGACGAACTTGATTTCCGTTATACCCCTATTTCAAAACTTCACCTCCACAATATTTTCCTAAAAAGGTTTAGATTTCTGGGTTTTTGGCTTCCTTGGGTTACAGTAGGGTCTTATAGACTTCACGTGATCAAATTGTCGGTCACGCGACATTTCTGGGTCGTGACAGTCAGACCCCTAATAACCCGATAAGTTGTGTTGGTGTGAATCCCATCACCCACTGAGAAACTACTGATCCAAATCAGTATATCTCGTCCACTTTGGCCAAGGATTTCTGGTGATGGTCACCCGTGCACTGCGTGACATCTACCCCAATACCGGGAGAGACGAATCCCTGACGATCTGCTCACTGCCTCCATGTGGCTCAGGACTGTACCTAACTAAAACATGTTTGCACAACTCAATAGAGCCATGGTATGGTAATAATCAAAGCATAGTGGAAACTCACACGAGACAAATGGTGATCTCAGGTTGACAAACTAACCTGTACTCAGGTCACCAGAGAACTGCTACCTGACAATAGGTATAATACCATCTAGCATGTTCCCGGCGAGTCCATCCAGTGTAACTCATAACCCAATAAGCACCTGTATACTATCTTTGGTGACTAACTAACACCAATGGCTGTGAGACCGGCCATCGCCTCTTGTCGGGGTCAAGAAACATATGCACTACTCTACTCTGGAATATCGATGCCCGGTCTCGATATTCCCACGACTAGGGACATTTAAGGTTATGCTTATAAACTACCCAGTTCTCACAAGTGTGATCGCCACAATAACCCTGATAGTTAAGCATGAATCCTTTAGGCTCAATCAATATGTAATAGTGATCTGTAATACCACATAATACATGTATATGATGATAAAGACAAACCAGATAGTATATTATCATATCGAGTAAGACCGTTCTACCCGTATAGATCTTTCCTCAATCATCATAATCTCCTGTGATTATGATAATTGCCTTGAGGGCACTATAGCCAACAGATAGAATCCGTTAGTAAGTATATGCATGCGAACCGCTTCTCGACTGTCCCTTTTGCGGTTACAACATCTCCAACAGGGACAAGTAATACGACTACCATCTACTCTCGACGAGAATTACATAAACACTTCAACACCATTACGGAATTCAAGGCCAAACTTGTTCTTATTTATCCAAGTCTTATCCATTCTTGTCGGTACGTAAAACCTAAGATAATTCACGATTATTTATTATATCATAATAAACATTTTCAAATAGTTCACAATATTAACGGTTTTATATTGTATGTCGAGGGTAAAGGTTGCAGGGGTAAGGCTTCTATCCCATTAAGAATGTATAACACATACACCCTCTGCACTTATACTTTCATTCGCTTCGAGAAAATTTCGGTAGCACCTCCCCGATATTCTCCGAGTACACTGCAATAGAAAAATAAACATATTAATACTATCAGTATTGAAATGATCATCTCAGCTATATTTGTTGATTGGTGCAAATTATTGCATATTTATATAACTTAACTTGTGACAATTTTACACATTTGATGTTGTGCCGGGTATGTTTTATAATATTTGCAGATGACAGCAACTAAAGTGCGAAAAGTGAAGAAAAGTGGCTAACACATGCGTTTTACGTGCAAAATAAGTTCATATGGTGCAGAAGCATAGAAGGTATCAAATTATACAAAATATATTTGAATGGAGTCAAAATAATATAAAAGATCTAAGCCCAATTCGGCATAAAAGCCTGATATCAAAGAAAACTTAAAGTGGTCATATCTCAAAAATTGTAACTCCGATTTAAAAGTTCTTGGATGTTTTGGAAAGATCTAGACGAGACGAATCGTCACACAAAATTTGAGTCCTAAATTCCACAAAGTTCGGCCGATATTGACAGTATGACATATTCGGCCGAAAATTTATAGAATCAGGAGACGAGATTTTTTTGGAAACATTTGATTTCTCTGTTTATCTGGTAAAGTTTGTTCCAATTATCTCGAATATTTTGTAAGTTCTCTTAATTATGAATAAATATTTACTTTTCTTTTATAAACATGAGTAATTAATCATTTTCAAGGGTTTTGTTTGCATTTATTTTGTGGTTGGGTATTCTTTTATCTCTTCGTTTCTATGCTTTTATGATGAATGTCTTATGATTTATTTATCCTCATGTAGTTTTTCATCTAATAAACTAATCTCATAATGAAAGTTGACATCTAGAATAAGATTAGAGAATGGTGATAACACTAATAATCTAATTAGGTTAAGAAAAATTTGACAAACTAAAAACTTAATTAGGAAAGATAAGAAAATTATTTAATCACAAGATATTCAAGCTAAGTAGTTAAAAAATATCTAGATTAATTGATAAGATAATAAATGTAGACAACCTACAAATATTTATTGAAGATTGAAACTAGATTATTTCTAATTAACTAGAACTAGACTTTTAATATGTTACTCGATGCTTTCATATAATTGATAGGCTATGTTTAATTATTAATATAACCTATATTTTTATATCATTAATAGATAACATATTAAAACTAGATTAGGAAAGAAGATAAATCATTTAAACCAACCATCAAAATAAAGAAAATAAAAACTTTTGATTTTTCTCTCTCTTGAAAAACCAACTTGTATTTTATTTTGCATTTTTAAATTTTAGATATTAAAAACAACAACTTTTGCTACTTAGTTAAAATTAATTAAATTCACGCATCTTCATGGGAACTATTCTCAAGTCCTATTGCGATATAGCAGTATACTTGCAGTTTAATCTGGAGAGTAATAAAATCTCAACCAAGTTTTTGGCGGCGTTTATGGGTTTCGACAGAATTTTTTTTGATTTTTCCAAAAATTTAAGCTGCAGTTTGTTGCATTTATTGCGTATATTCTGAAACTTTGTTCCAATTTCTGATAAAGTGCTAAGATTGCAACAGATTCAAGCAAAATCTACGTAAGATCTCGTTCTTTCCAAATCTCGATTTGATTCCAACCAACAGATTTTTTGCAGGATTCTTATGGCCATAAAAAAATTAGTTTAGATTTTAGATTATTTTAGATTGCATTGCATATTTAAAAATATTTTCTAAGGGGTAACAACCCAAATCCAGATTAGGTGGGGATTTCATCACCCTTACTAGGCCCCACAAATCACAACTAAGCATCTACATTAACCTACATTAAATTAAAAAATACCCAGACTTCAGCTCCCTAAAGACACATCATGCTCAATAGAACAAGAGAAGGTTGTAGATAATCTAACATTTATTCGATTCAATCTTGAGGTGTCTGAGTGACGTGTGACTAAGTTGTGATTATTTAATTAAGGCCCGCTACTTCGATGATTCGTATAGCGGAACCCTCCTACTTAACCGGCACTGATTTGGCTGCAAGGTTGAAAATGAGCGGTTAAAGGATCTATCCTGTAATTTGTCTCTTGGCAGTTAGGAGCGGGTTTAGTAACATGACCTAGGTAATTCTGGATCTAGGTTTGTTTGCGCATTTTGTTGGTGATTTGTTAGAATCTCTAGTTTAGTTTCTGCGTTTAAAAAAAACTTAGAAGAATACCACTTTATATTCTTCTCCCACGGCGTATGCAAGTGTAGGATCGAGACGAAACAAACTGTTTGACTCATCTTGATTTTATAGGCACTATGGTTGATCTTGTCCCCGCTACACTTACACCGCAGGATAGATGCTATCCTGCACGTACTTAGTTTCCATCTTGCATAGTCTTACCGCATACTGCTGGTGACTATAAAATTAAATCTGCTTTTATAAACTCACTTCCCAAATTCCATGGTCTAGAATTGTGAGACGCCTATGTCTTTATAAGGGAATTTGAGGACTTATACCAATTTGATTGATGTTAAAAAGTGTGTCTTTTATGTGTTCTAAATACCGCAATCAACAAGGGTTCGTGATAGCTAGCCGTGGTATGTACGGGTCGTCCACAGGGAGATAGTAATCTTATTTTAATGTTTTAGACGAGTTAATTCAAAAGATTTGATTTTAATTTGTTTTAAACTAAGTGAGATTTAAAATTTATGAAATGACTCGTTAAGGTTTAGGATTAGGGAGCACAAGTGATGTATCAAATAAACCTTTCCTCTTGCCCTCTTTATTGAGTTGATGCTTGAGTAATGAAAAACAAAAGGGATTAGGGTATTTAGAGTGGTACTTGGGATTCCCTCTATTGACCCTTGTCCTTCTTTTGAGTGTCCTTAACATCAAGCCTTTAACGTAGCAAGCACAACTTGTCTCGTATTTGGGTCGCTATTATCAATGAGAGATAGAGTGCCCAAATAGAGAAAGGAGTTCTTGTCTAGGCTAAAGTTACAAATCAAAAGTATTGGGTAAAAGGAAAGCATAGGGGATTTTTCCATCCCTCATGGATCCCTTTCCTTAACCATAACGATTGAGATAATTTACTTACTCATTAAAAATAAAATAAATGAGAAGAAGGGTGGAAGGATCGATGAATAAAATGTATGCTAACCACTAGGCCCCCACTATAGCGAGGATCAACCTTCGAGTATCATCGCACGATAATAATTAAATCGAGAAAGAAGGGAGAAAAGAATTTTCTTTTAATGAAAGAACAAAATAGTTACTAGATCTCTCATGATAGTGAGGAGATTCTCTGAGCATCATGGTTTTAAGAATTATTTAAAGAAGGAAAGAAAAATCATAAAAAAAACATTCAAAAATATCATCGATCAAACTAAAAATTGAAGAGCTATATAATAAGGTTGTTTACCGCCGGAAACCGGGAAAGACGAACGTCTTGCCTGAATTTGGGGGAAGATGCTATTTGAGTTTATCCGTCCACTTCTCCGAATATACCAAGTTGATTTATGGAACAATATATCGGATGTTTGGACAGATGCGGCCGATGTAGCAGACTTCGTCAGATTCCCCCTCGTTTACGAAGGGTTTTTGATTGTGGGGACGCTCTTCCCTGCAGGCGCAAGCCCCTGCAGTTAATTACGTTACCGTGTAGCGATAACCACTTTCTCCTGCTCCAGATGTTCACTTCGTGTCGTTTGTGTTTGTTTTATTTTTGATTGCTCGTGGATTGTATACGGAGACTAATTTGTATTGTCGCCTATAGGGCGGGGATTAGTCCAAATCCGTATTTTCTTAGATTTGGGTTTGGTTTGATTTAAGTATCGTTAACCTCGTTTGAGATCAAGATCAACTTAAATGTTTGTTAAGGATACGTTAATCCGATATTGGACTAAGATCTACTTAACGGTGATTCAGGATCACTTTTAATCCAACAAAAGAGCATTTGGTCTCTATCGTTTTAGTTCAGGGACATTACGGTCCATTGGGTTTAAGGACATCATAGTCCATGTTTAAGGACATCATAGTCCATAGAGTTTAGTTTAGGGACGTTGCGGTCCATTGGGTTTAAGGACATCACAGTCCATGTTTAAGGATATCATAGTCCATAGAGTTTAGTTTAGGGACGTTGCGGTCCATTGGGTTTAAGGACATTGTTTTGGCTCATTGGTTTGGAGGTGTGCCAAGAGTTATTGGTTATTGGGACCCTCCACCTCTCTGAAGACGTTGAAGGATTACAACGACCTATATCAGAGGTGTGAAGAGTTATTGGTTTGGAGATTTAATCTCAGAAGGAACATAACCAATTTGAGGTTGGAGTTAGTGTTAAACACTAATGTACCTTTAATGCTCACGTGCTCCCGCGTGAAGCTCTAAGGCAGTGTTAAACACTGAAAGTCGAAAGCGCTCACGTGTGGCATGTAAGAATCTAAAGCAGTGTTGAACACTGGAATTTGGGATTGCTCACGTGTTGCACGTGATTGTTCAGACCAGAATATTGCATTTTAATACCGCTCATTAATTATCTATTTTTTGTATATATCGGTACTATTAACCAGTGTCTGCTCAGTATTACAGATTACAGGTATCCGTGACAAGATACTGGAAATACACTTAAAATCATGGATATATCAATTGTGAGCCGACACTGCAACTGGAACTGGGAACCGACCGATATTCCATAAGTTTCTTTGTGCAACAAGCTTGTGTACACACTTTTTATCTAAATGGACCAACACAATACAATTGTGTACACAAGACTTTTTGGCATGTGTGAACACAACTCTTGGAGCATGGACCATGGTGGGGGCAGCCATGATGCATGGCACAAGTGGGCACATGGTGGCACAAGTGGGCATGAGAAGTGATGTGCATTAAATGTGCATTCAATGCAAAAGATTGTGTGTTGACTTAAAGATCCATGTTTCCCTCCAATCCCTGGGTGCATCCAAAGCCATTTTGAGGGGAAAAAACAGCACCAAAGTGATGTGGGAGACAACAAGTGTGCACACAACAAATACGAGCCCTTGTGCTCGGATTTGACCCGAGCACAAGCCTCTTGTGGCCGGCCCAATCTGTCCCAATTGCCTCCAGTTTTCTGTGGGCCCTCCCTTGCTTCCACGTTAGCTCATTTTATTGTTTGTTTAAATTCCTTTTGAGCCTATAAATACAGAACCAGTGAGCAAGGAGAGGGAGTCCAAGTTTTCTCATTATTTATCAAATATTTTGTATACTATTTTGTTTTCTTTTTGGATCTCTTGTACATAGCTTAGCTTTCCCTTGAGTTCATAGCCTTCTCTTGATCTTGCAACCTCTTTAGTGAGCTTGCAAGTTTAAGATTTGGCTATTGATCTCAAGGTTGTATCTTGGACATAATAAAACTTTCATTTTACAAACTTTGGTTCCTAGGTCTCTTTATCTTTCTCTTTTATTTCTTGCTTTTACATTCATGCAATTTATTATCATGCTCATTTAATTCTTTCTTTACTTACCTTGCAATTTATTACCATGCCCTTTACTTACTTGTATTGCTTTTTCCTTTCTTTTCTTTTCTCTTTCCTTTTGCTCTCTTTGTTGTTGTTCTGTTTGGTTGTAAATATGTGTTGTTAGGAAAATAATACGATATTGTAAATTAGGGTTTTTCATTTCCCATTTTCTTTTCCCGTATTTTCCATTTGAAACTCCGCCCAAACCTTACGCAAGCGCTCCGTTAAACACCCTACCCTACCAAGGTATCGGTGATTCCTAACCGCGACCGGTTGCGTTCGGTTTGGCCGGAGGCGAAAGCAAGAGACAAGAACGGAAGGACAAGAGTCAATAAGCCGGATTTCACTAATACCGTGCTTAAATCCCTAATCCACGTTGTCGTCGATTGCTCTAGCATCATTGGTTAAGTTCGGCTCAAAGGATTGAGTATGAAATCCACTAGCTTACACTTTTCTATTCCTAACAATTTATAATTGTGCATATATACACATATGATAGATACGAACTTTCCGCCTTGCGCATTAACTCCTTATGACAAGAACAATAAACGCTCCGTCTCCCTGTGGATTGACCCGTGCTCATCACGGCTAGCTGCAAAGCGACACCATCCTGATTGCGGTTACACTTTAGAACTCTTAAAACTCGACACGCCAAAAGCGTGCGATCAAATGGCGCCGTTGCCGTGGATACGGTAACATTTTAATTCTTGTTATTTCGGGTTAATCATTGTATATCTCATTAATACAACTAACCATATTTTTCAAAACAAACTAAAAATTTCAAAAAACCCAAAACAAAAACAAAAACTAACTAAACTAACTTTTTTTGTTCTCTGGAATTCTTACCTGCTTGCACTCTGGAACTAAACTAAAAAGACAAACAATACCAGTGAGACACTAGTGGAGCTCTGTGAACACAGAAGAAGTTTGGAGCCCAAACTCCAAAAGTAGCCCGACGACATACCTTCAAGATCCGAGCTCGCCGGCCCAGTTGCCTCATTTTGCCTCCAATTTTTTTCTCTGGGCTCTAGTGTTCTGTTTTTGTTCTATTTTTATTGTTTGTTTGTTTTATAATTTTTAGTGTGCAGGTATTTGGGCATTCGTATCGCTTTTTCGCACTAATATTCGTTTTTCGACATTTCAGATTTTTGCGGATTTGCGAACTGCGATTGTGAGGAGCAAAGTGTACATTCCAAGTTAAGGTGATTACGAAGTACAGTGCCAAAGATCCGGGTAGTTTGACCTGCGCAAGCGAACTTTTCAAGCTTACCGGATTTGATTCAACGGGGGTTTTCTAGCCCAAAAACTTAATGGTACGTATTTCTTAAACACTTTCTTCTTAAATCCGACGCATCCACTATAATATCTTTGCAAGATTATTTGCAAGTTCGCTACCAAACGCCAAAATTAACTAACCCGTATTTGTTGCAGTGCCGAGCTTAAACATAAAAAATGATTGTTTGAAATTTTGAACAAATTTTTTCATTGAATTGCGCATTGCATACATTAATACGGACTTAAGGGCAAGCGAACCCCACAACATACGATAAAGAATTTCATCCCCTTTTCTGTGACCCACAAATCATGAATTGAGCATAACGTTTACCCGCACAAATTTTAAAAGAAACTAGACTTTAAGCCTTAAGGACTTCACGCTCACTAGAAGAAGTTAACTGTGTTTAGAACACCGCTTAACGGTATATCGTTCTCGGGTTGTCTAGGATAGTGTTCACGGCGAAACCGCTAAAAGAGAAAGGGTTATTTAATTAAGGACCTTCGCGAAAGCGTCGGAAAATCTCCCCTTATCTCTGCACTTACCCGGCCTCGTGATCAGTATATCTTGAGTCCGTTTCTCGACACAGTTTTACTTCAACAATCAAGTTCTGGAGCAGGTCTAGCTGACCTAGGTGAACCCTAGACTGATTAGGCGTGTGGTATTTTTGTGTCGTGAATGTTTTTCTCCAGATTCTTTTTTTGTGTATTTCATTCTTTTGTTGATAACTAACAAAAAATAAATATATATATATAAAAAGAAAAAAACCCACATTCTTTTCCCCTTCCTTTCCTCTCTTCTTCTTCTTCTCTTCATATCATGGGTATCCCACCTTGCAAAACTCTTGGCGAACTTTGGTACCCACAACCAGACATTACTTCCTACGGTTCTTGCTTTGGCCGTGTTTCGAACGACCCCTCCATGTCCAAAATTTCTTTGAAAGATCGGATAGACGCATCTAGGACTACTAATTGGACTCCGCAATCCACTTTGTATCAACCGTTTCAACCTTCACCACCTTCTTACGTTGATACCTCTTTTGAGAGTCTAATTGTAACTCTAAGACCTATGTCTCTTGCTGAACGTATTGAACAATTTCGTAACCGATCTTTCACTCCTTTCACCACTGCGAATTCTTTGAATCAACAATTCCATTCACCTTCTTATCCGTATATTGATCCTACCCCTGTCCAGCCATTCAATTCCTACCAGTCCTACCCAACTTTTACACCTTCCCCAGACATTGCTTCTCCACAGCCTTTTGAGAGTTTCCAGTATCCAAACGAGTTTGAATCTTTTACTGAAACCCCTTCACAACCCATGTCTAGTCTGGAACAGTCGTTAGAAGACTTTCGGGTAGCGTCATACCAACAGATGATGGATTTTAATGCGTCCATGGCCGCCCTCATACAACCTAGTGACCCGGTAGCTAGTTTTCAACTAGCTCCAAATTTGCCAATGTATGATGAGGCGGTAGGACAGGCTGAGAATTTGAGTGGTGAGAGTGAGCTGTACACTCTTCCAAATCAAACCAAATTGAATACCACAACTCTGGTTTTGAATTTCTATCTAGTGTTCAAAATGATTCACCAGTTAAAGATAGAATGTTTAATGAGTTGTGCGACTTTGTAGTGTTTGATTTGCCCGATTGTGAAGGGTCCCTTTTGAGTGAAACCAATCCCAACCCTTTTGACCTCTATACCTCCATCCTCGAACCTGAATTGATTAATATCCATGGTTTTGATGAGGTGTCTAAAAAAGGTGATTTTCACTTGATCGAGGATATTGACGCTGGGAATAATTTGGATGATGAACCCGTAGATTTGGCTGAGTTTTTCTCTCCAATTCATCATCCCGAGTCATTAAATGTTTTTCCCGAACTTCATATGCGTCTTGATTTTGATGAGAATTGCATGGATGAGCTAAATTTTGAGGAGACTATTGAGGATAGTTTTGAGGATGAACCAGTTTTACTTAATGAGTCGGATTTTCCAATTCATCATGTCCCTTTCATTGACTGTGTACACCCTCCTGAACCTTTACTTGACACCACTCCTCGATCACTCCCCTCTATCCTTTCCATCGTTCCAACCTTGCAAGAAACCGTATCACTTTCATTTACTATGTCTGGTTTACCAAGTTCGGCGTACCCAGGTTTTCTCACGAATCTTGAGGGATTTTACCCCATTTCTCGACGGGTTGATAGATTAGCACAATCACTTTTTACACATCAGTCATCACAAATTGTGCTAATTTATTCACTCCATTTTCACCCTCAAGTTCGTACTCCACTTCTTTCCCCCTTCCGCCATCCTTCTTCTCATATACCGGGACCGTATACCACTTCTACCCCCATACGGTCTTGCGTATTCTCCATTTCTTTTCTCTCCACATTCTTTCACCAGCCACTGCTTTATAGCAATAGAATTTTTGAATGCTTGGTGCTCACTTTTGGCCTGTGTAAGGCCTTGTATAGATTGATACTGTTCTTTCCCCCCTAATCCTGGACTTCAACGCTTAACAGTGGAAACACTGTTTTACTTAAGTTTGGGGGGGGGCCCTTTTTGTGTATATATTTTTGGTTTTCTTTTTTGTTTTGTATATATTTTGTTTTTGGGGAGCGCCGGCAATTTTGACCCTCTTGGTATAGTCTGATAGTGAGGGCACTGTCAAGTTTAAGTTTGGGGCTCTGCTCGGTACGCTTTCTACCTTCGCATTCATTTGTATATTCTGCATTTGCATACTTATTTAAAAACCCATAAAAATCGGAAAAAAATTCCAAAATATAAAGACTTTTTCGTCAAGTTAGCTAATAGGGTAGCTTAGATTTTATTCCGAAAGTTTAGTTAATATGTTAGGAATAACTAAATTCAAGGCTTAGGAATTGAAAACCCTAAAAATAACCCTCCTTCTGTTTAACCTTGGTAATTATACGTCCTTACAGTTTTTTTTTTGAGAAATAGGTAATCCTGAGTTCAGTTCTTGAGTTAAGTCGAGATGAAGGGAAAGTATTGAAGCTTTACTGAAGGATAAATCTGAAAAATAGTTTCTATTCTTGAGTTCAAATTTAGAAAGTATATACCCTACAAACTGCATATACATGCACCTTGAAACTTGGGATAGTAGAGGATACCTAGAAATACTCTTGCCTGAAAACCTATTATGAAAGAAAAAACGGTATTTAAAGCTAAACACCAAAAGAGTATCATTGAAAAATATATCCGGTCTTGAGAAAAGAAAAAAAAGAAAAGAAAAGAAAAAGAAAAAGATAAGAAATAAAGTCAAGACCTGGAAACTGCTATTTATGCTTTAAGCTCACATGTTCAGTAATCGGCTGTTAGTGCCTCGTGAAGCATTAATAGTCGCATGAAAGGTGTGTGAGCAACTCCGTCCATCATTAATGAAAAGATGTAATATTAGGTATTTGGGCAAGGGTGCTATACCTTAAATTGAATTCTTAAGTGTAGGGGTGAAAAATTACACACACGTAGGGGTATACAATCGATGTTTGGAGGAAAGATAGAAATGAAGAATAAGACTTATGTTTTCTGTAAAGTTGATAAAAATCCCTGATTTAAGACCGCACTTTTAGAAGGAAAACTCAGGAGATACCAATATTTTTCTAAACTTTTTTGGAACATATAGGATCTGAGATTAAATAGGTAGGAGGTGTGAAACATAAGGGTTGGATATTTCTAACTTAGGGTGATAGAGTTTCTAACTTAGATACTAAACTGTAGGAGTAAAATCTACGTTAACTTATGAAACTAACTTGACGGGATTTTGTGGATAGTATCCGCTGAAAATCCTCAGGAGACAACACTCCTCCTATTAGGGAAACCTAGAGATTTAACGGTTTGTTGCACGCGCTCAGTGCAATCGCGTTCCCTGCGAAAATGAGGCTAGGATTTTGTTTTGCTCGGGACGAGCAAAAGATAAGATTGGGGGTATTAGTTCAGACCAGAATATTGCATTTTAATACCCCTCATCCATTATCTATTTTTTGTATATATCGGTACTATTAACCAGTTTCTGCTCAGTATTACAGATTACAGGTATCCATGATAAAATACTGGAAATACACTTAAAATCACGGATATATCAATTGTGAGCCGACACTGCAATCGGAACTAGAAACCGACCGATATTCCATGAGTTTCTTTGTGCAACATGCTTGTGTACACACTTTTTTATCTAAATGGACCAACACAATACAAGTGTGTACACAAGACTTTTTGGCCGTGAAGTTGGCAGCGGGAGTGGGAAAGAGCATGTGTGAACACAACTCTTAGAGCATGGACCATGGTGGGGGCAGCCATGATGCATGGAACAAGTGGGCACATGGTGGCACAAGTGGGCATGAGAAATGATGTCCATTAAATATGCATTCAATGCAAAAGATTGTGTATTGACTTAAAGATCCATATTTCCCTCCAATCCCTGAGTGCATCCAAGGCCATTTCTGAGAAAACAAACAACACCAGAATGATGTGGGAGACAACAGGTGTGCACACAACAAATACGAGCCCTTGTGCTCGGATTTGACCCGAGCACAAGCCTCTTGTGACCGGCTCAATCTGTCCCAATTGCCACCAGTTTTCTGTGGACCCTCCCTTGCTTCCACGTCAGCTCATTTTTATTGTTTGTTTAAATTCCTTTTGAGCCTATAAATACAGAACCAGTGAGTAAGGAGAGAGGGTCCAAGTTTTCTCATTCTTTATCAAATATTTTGTATACTCTTTTGTTTTCTTTTTGGATCTCTTGTACATAGTTTTCCCTTGAGTTCATAGCCTTCTCTTGATCTTGCAACCTCTTTAGTGAGCTTGCAAGTTTAAGATTTGGCTATTGATCTCAAGCTTGTATCTTGGACATAATAGAACTTTCATTTTGCTCTCTTTATCTTGCTATTTTATTTCTTGCTTTTACATTCATGCAATTTATTATCATGATCTTTTAATTCTTGCTTTACTTACCTTGCAATTTATTACCATGCCCTTTACTTACTTGTAATGCTTTTTCCTTTCTTTTCTTTTCTCTTTTCGTTTGCTCTCTTTGTTGTTGTTTTGTTTGGTTGTAAATATGTGTTGTTAGGAAAGGAATACGATATTGTAAGTTAAGGTTTTTCATTTCCCATTTCCTTTTCCCGTATTTTCCATTTGAAACTCCGCCCAAACCTTACGCAAGCGCTCCGTTAGGCACCCTACCCTACCAAAGTATCGGTGATTCCTAACCGCGACCGGTTGCGTTCGGTTTGGCCGGAGGCGAAAGCAAGAGCTAAGAACGGAAAGACAGGGTCAATAAGCCGGATTTCACTAATACCGTGCTTAAATACCCTAATCCACGTTTTTTCCGATTGCTCTAGCATCATTGGTTATGTTCGGCTTAAAGGATTGGGTACGGAATTCACTAGCTTACACTATCTTTTCTATTCCTAACAATTTATAATTGTGCATATATACACATAGGGTAGATACGAACTTTTCGCCTCGCGCATTAACTCGTTACGACAAGAACCATAAACTCTCTATCTCCCTGTGGATCGACCCGTGCTCATCGCGGCTAGCTGCAAAGCGACACCGTCCTGATCGCGGTTACACTTTAGAACTCTTAAAACTCGACATGCCACGTGATGCTCTTGACAGTTGGCGTTGTTTTTTTTGGCGTTATTCCTTTGTTCCTTTCATAAATTCTAAGCCCTATTGAGGGCCACGTTGGATCGCGTGAGGCACCCCCAAAATGGGAACTATCTTGGGCTTATTCTCTTTTTGTTTTGGAAGTGCTAAGCACTTTTTTGGGGGTCACGTGGGATCACGTGCGACGCCAAAAATGGTAACTGTCTTTGGGTTTATACCCTTTTTTCTTTTTGAAAGTGCTAAGCACTTTTAGGGAAGTCACGTGGGGACACGTGACCTGATCTCAGTTGTTCTCTTTCATTCATCAAGGGTGCTCACGTGGGAGCACGTGATCGGCCATTATCTTGTTGGGCGCTAATCTTTCTACGTGCATGGAGATCTTGAGTTTTGATATTTTCAAGCCCATTATTTTATAAGAATTAAATTCTTATATAAGGTTAAACCCTAGTTTTACTAGAGGAATTAAATTCCTATATGTTCTTGTAAGAATTAAATTCTTTGAACTTAGTTATTTCCCCTACAATTGAATCTACATAACAGAACCATCCCGATGAGAATTAAATTCTCAACTTGTGGTGAGATTTGCTTCTGCAGATCCCAACCAGAGGAAGAACTAAGTTCTTTTTAGAATAGTTAAATTTTTGTGGAGGCGAAGAAGAAATAAGATGTTCTCTGTGTTTTGTTCCTTCTTACCTAGGATTTCTTCTCTTTTTTGAGGAGATCTTCTTCTCTCTAAAGAATTAAATTCTCTTTTCTTTTGTTTTTAAACTTATCAGGGGGGTTTTCTCTCTGTTTCTGTATCTGTATTCTGTACCTCCCAGACTCGGAGTCTTGGGTCCTTTATATAGTCTGCAAGTTTGTTGATTTTTGTTAAGGAAATCTCTCATTGAGAGATTTTTGATTGATTCAGAGATTTTATCCACCGTTGGATCTTTGATCCAGGGACTCCTGTTTTACAGAAGAAATTTTCTTGTTTTTAACAAGATTGGGAAAATATTTTCCCATACAGAGTTTATTTTGTAACTTGGTGATTTTAATCACCATTGGATTTTTGATCCAACGGTGCTCTGATTTACATAGCACAATCTTTCTTATTTAGAAAGATTGGGGGAAATATTTCCAAAATAGGGTTCTGATCCTTTTTATATTGAATTTAATTCTATTGGCTCAGAAGATATTAGGACCCCTCACGTGTAGCACATGACCCACTGGCACTAGGCCATTTTGCCTATATGCAGCAGTCCCAGAGAAGAGCATCACGTGTTGGCACGTGATGCGCCTTCTAGTCTGCTGTTTGTTTTATGAAGACACCTATATACTTTGTATATAGGTGCTCACGTGTGGCACGTGAGGTCTAATTTCAGTCCTATTTGTTAAGTATAATGCTTTATAATTTTGGCTCCAAGACGCATCACGTGTGGGCACGTGATGCTCCATTTGGGGAATTTTCCATTGCTTTTTATTTCTGTTTATTTTTTATAAGGGAACAAAGATTGCAGGGTATTAAAATACATAAATTAAAGGAGACAAGAATAAAATGAACTACCTTTTATTGATTACCTTCAAGCTTCATAACATTTTTAATGGCTAAAGAAAAATTAAGAGAATAATTCTAACAATTATTTTAAAGCTAAAACAAAACCCTACATGCCTCTCTGTTGGGTGCTCTTACTGCTATTTATAAGACTTGAAATCTGAAACTCTAGCATCGAAATCGTTGTATACGAAAATACCAAACTTCCCTCGAAATCCTAACTCGTGCGGCGCTGAAGAGGTGGAAGATCCGCGAAGTTTCAATGCATATAGCGGCGGTTCCATGGTGGAATGTTGGATTTGGACTTCCAAACATTTTGTGTTGCGTCCTCGCTATTTTAGATGGTTTCTAAGCACATAATATTTTGATTGCACTGACATTGACAATTGCTGGTCTGAGTAGTTGACTTTGACTGGGTTTGAATCAGTTTGGTTTAATCCTGAAAGGCCCGTTATCTACTCCAAACATGTTCTCCTGCAGTTATCCGGTAAAACCATGCACTGGGAGAGTATTAGTGAGATAAGTTCGACCACATTTAGGGGATTGTTACACGCAGTTGAAGCTACGATAGGAATGCAAGCTAAGCTAGCAGCAATAAGAAAATCAATAGAAAAGCAATCAACTACAACCGTCCTCGTCCAACAAATTAGCAAACCCTCTCCTTGCCTAAACTGTCAAGACTCTTTCTATCTTTCCGAAGAATGTCCCCTTGTGTGCGGTCCTCAAGCTAAAGAAACCGCAAATGCTTCATATCAATAATATAATAATAATTCATTTCTCAAATATACAACTCATGTTGGAGGAACCACCCAAATTTATAATGGAATTAAGGCAACAATAGCCGACAATTCCAAAGACAAGGTTCCCTAGTCAACCCAACCCAATCCAACACACAACAAAGATATGGGGACAAGAATACTAAACTTAATAAGGTTGAACAACAGCTGAACACCTTTCTTCAAAATGAACTTACGCCACTTAAACAATCAATGTCTAATATGGAAAGGTAGATTGGTTAGCTAGTTGCAGTATTAGGAGGACGTGAGCTAGGCACCTTACCTAGTCAATCTGTTACAAATTCTGCTCAAATGAATGATATAACCACATTGAGAGAAAACAGGTTGATAACTAGGTTAGGATGCCCGATAATTCTGTTGAGATCCCGGCTGACGAGGAGCAGCGGACCCCTAATCTACTTGCACAGCCGGCATCCACTTCTACCCCCGCTTCTATATCACATCTTTCTTCTATTAATAACACTCTTGAGCCTAGAGCACCATATCCAAAGCATTTAAAGGCCAAGAAGTATGATGCTAAAGTAGCGAAGATGATGAAGATGTTTAAATAAGTTAAGGTCAACATCCCTCTATTAGATGCAATCGACCAAATTCCTTCTTATGCTAAATTTCTTAAAGACCTTTGCACTAAAAAGAGGCAAACGCATGTGCCTAATAAGGTTTTTCTAGCCGGTAATATTAGTGACGTCCTATGTAATGTATTACCCATAAAGTATAAAGATCCCGATTGTCCTACAATTTCATGCATTATTGGAGATAAGGTCATTAATAGAGCTTTACTTGACCTAGGCACTAATGTAAACCTTATTCCTTTTTCGGTCTATGAACAAGTAAAGATAGATGAGTTTGAATCAACAAAAATCACTTTACAGTTGGCAGATCGTTCCATTAAGAAGCCAAAGGGAGAGATTAAGAATATGTTAATTAAAATAAGCAAATTTATATTTCCTATAGATTTCATCGTTTTAGAAACACAACCTGTCTATAACCCTAAAAATCAAATATCGGTAATCTTAGAACGACTATTCCAAGCTACCGGTAACGCTTTAATTAACCGTCGCAATGGTTCAATAAAAATTTCATTTGAAAACATGACAGTTAATATAAATATTTTCAATTTAGGAAGTCAACCTAGTAATTCTTATGACTTATCTTGTGACGTCAACATTTTATTTGAATTGTTTAATGAGCAAACACATGACGATGATGAGTGTTTATTTGATTTTAAGGACTGCAATTCTTCATTTGATGGTACCCATGATCAATTTATTGATACTTCTCCTACTTTTCATGATGAACTTAATATGGTAAGATCTCGGAATAATTTCCTTGAAAATCAAATTTTGTTGTTAGAAAACGAGAAAAATGAATTGACTTCTTTTAATGAATCTTGGAAAAGTGAAAAGGTGAATTTGATTTTATCTTGCAATTTTTTGAGAGAAGAAAATAAAAATTTGATTGAAATTTTTACTAGTGAAATTAATATTTTAAAATTTTTTAATAGTTCACAAGCATTTTTGACCAATGATGTTTTGATTGATGTGTTAGAAAAAGAGAAAAATAATTTTCTGGCATAAATTGATAAATTAGAGAAGGAGAAAATTGAGTTTCTTGAGAAAATTGAGTTTCTTTCAAAAATTGATATTCAATCAAAAACTATTGATATTTTAAAAAATGAAAATGAAAATTTGATTTTGTCATGTGATGTTTTGAGGAATGATCATAAAAATTTGGTTTCATTTTTTAAAAGCGAAATTGATTCTTTAAAATTTTTCTGTATTTATCAAAAAAGTTGATCGAGCAAATTGCTTCTCTCAAAAAACAAAATAATGATTTAACAGTTTCTTTTGCTAAGTTTTCAAAAAGATAAGAAACGATTGATCCTTTACCAAGCAAAGAGAAGAAATTTTTAAATAAAGGAGATATTGATCTTAAAACTTCAAAGATTCAAAAATCCTTTACATCTAAATTTGTCAACCACTATTCTAAACATACATCTAGTCCTATGGGTATATTTAATCGTACTTGTCACTATTGTGGTGCATATGGTCACTTTGCATATTCTTGTGAGTTAAAAAGAAATATATTTTTATACACCAATTGGAAATGGGTCCCCAAAATTAACCCCCATAAACCTAAGTTAGTTTCAGTACCAAAATACACACCCACATTTTTTACTGCTGAAAATAGAGACGAACTGGGATTGAACGTCTTGCCTAAATTTGGGGGCAGATACTATTTGGATATATCCATCCACCTCTCCAAAGATACCAAATTGATTTATGGTACCGTATATCGGAGGTTTGGATAGATGCAACCGATATAGCATACTTTATCAGATTCCCCATCTTTTGTGAGGGGTACTTGATTGTGGGGACGCTCTTCCCTGCAAACGCAAGCCCCTGCAATTTATTACGTTATCATGTGGCAAAAACCATTTTCTCCTTCTCCAGTAGTTCAGTTCGTGTCGTGTGCTATTTTGTTTGTTGTCCGTTGATTGTATACAGAGACTAATTTATGTCGTCGCCCATAGGGCGCGGATTAGTCCAAATCCGTATATTTTTAAATTTGGGTTTCGAACTTGGGTTGTATGTATTCCCTTAGTTCAGGAGATACTTTGTTTTATTTAAGAATCGTTAATCTGGTTTGAGATTAAGATCAACTTAAATATATATGCGAGTATCTGAGCTCAATTTATTTTAACTAAGGAGACGTTAGTCTTATTTGAGAATAAGATCAACTTAGCAATATTTTCAGGATCATAAAATTTAGTTAAGATCCAATAACAGAGCATTTGGGCTCAACTGCAAGAGAACTTCAGAGGGACTTAGCCAATTTGGGCTTGGTCTGCTCAGTCTTTTTCCTTTTATTCAGAAGTGTTAAGCACTTGTTTGTGGCTCTGTTTGCTCGGTCTTGAGTTTTCTCCCTTTATTCAGAAGTGCTAAGCACTTATTTGTAGCTCTAGCGCTCACGTAGGAAGCATGTGAGGCACTGAGACATGGCCGTTGCCAATCGGTGCCAACGCTTAGTCATTTTGACTAGGTATATATAGTGCTAAGTACTTTGTATGGCGCTCACATGGAAAGCACGTGAGGCGCTGAGCCTTTTGTTGGGCGCTCACGTGGGAAGCATGTGAGGCACTATAATAGTGCTAAGCACTAATTTTTCTCTGACACTCACATGTGTTTCACATGTGGTGCCAAGTTATTTTCTTTTTAGAGATTTAATCTCTGTTGATATTTTCTGAAGAAATTTTAACTTTTGTTAATAGAATTTTTACCATTAATGATCACCAAAATCTCTGTTTTGAAGATCTATGATCAGTTTTATTGGAGAACTAAGTTCTTTGGTTCTTTTTGTAAGAACTAAGTTCTTTATGTATGGTTAAACCCTGTTTTCGGAGGAATTAAATTCCTAGACAATGTGTCTTTTCTTTTGATCTAGTTCTTTTCCCTAGATTATAAGTCTGAAGAACCGAACCTCCTTGATAAGAATTAAATTCTCAACTTGTGGGGATATTTGCTTTTTAGATCTCAGATCAGAGAAAGAACTAAGTTCCTTTTATGAAGAGTTAAACCATTGTTTTTCTTTTTATTTATGCTAGGCAAAGAAGAAATATTTTTATCTCTGTTTTTCTTTATCTAGGGTTTGAAAGAGCGAGGATCTTCTTCTTCGAGGAGAATTAAATTCTCCTTTAGCTTTTTAGAGAAGCTTATGGGGGTCGATTCTCTCCATAAGACTTGAAGTCTCGGATCCTTTATATAGGAGAGCAAATTGTTAATTAGCTTGAGAAAATCTCTCATTTGAGAGATACCAATTGATTTAATTGGCCTAAAAAATTATTCGAGGTATTTTATTCACCGTTGGATCTTTAATCCAGTGAATTTTTGTTTTACAGAATATATATTCTTGTTTTTAATAAGATTAGGAATATATTTTTCCACGGATAGAATTTAATTCTATCAAACGGTGATTTTTTAGTCACCATTGAATTTTTAATTCAAGAGTTCTCTGTTTAACAGAGCACATCATTCTTTATTTAGAAAGATATAGGGAAATATTTTCCCATCTCATTGGATCTTTGATCAACAGCTTTCTGTTTAACAGAAAATATTTTTCTCATTTAGAAAGACCAGGAAGATATTTTCCCCAAATAGAATTTAATTCTATATTCGATGATTTTTAATCACCATTGGATCTTTGATTTGACGATTCTCGATATAGAATTTAATTCTATGAGAAGCTAAAAAGTATGTCTTCACGTGTTTAACACGTGATCCGAGTGTGGGTTTTAAACTGCTTATTCTCAGTGCTCATATGCTTTGCATATGAGCGCTCACGTGTTTAACACGTGAGGCTGGTTTGCCCTATTTTGGTTGTTTATTCTCAGCGCTTATATGCATATAAGCGCTCACGTGAGGCCAGTTCAAACCTTTTGGCTATTTGTTCTCAGCGCTTATATGCTTTGCATATAAGCGCTCACGTGTTTAACACGTGAGGCCAGTTTAGCCTTTAGTTTACTTATTCTCAGTGCTGATATGCTTTGCATATAAGCTCTCACGTGTTTAACACGTGAGGCGTTGTCTCAATTATTATTATTATTCCCGAGTCAACATTTTCCTTTCCAACGCCTTCTTTTAGTCAGAACTTCGAAACAATTCTACAACATTTTCTGTACTGAGACTTGAATGCTTTCTCTTTATAATGTGAAGCAATGGTCTTCTTCTCCTTCACAAGGAAAGAACCATTTTAACATAGCAAGAGTCATGGCCTGTAATCGCCCATTTGCTCCTCGGCAGCCATGGAAGGTGCCTATCGAGGAAATTATCCCTCATTTTGCTGCACGCTTGGAGAATCCCGCTCTTACGGATGATCAATGCGACACAGTGATGCACGAGCTCCTGACCCATAGGAGATCTTCTCTCCTCGTCGGCTCTATTTGGCTCCGGGTGATCTTCCTGACCATGCTCGATGACATTCTTTCTCATCCTCGATGCAGCGGAAGACAAGATCGACCGCGTTCATGAGGCATGCTTGATTACCAAGCCTCTGAGAGATCGCTCTGTTCATTTGATGAGCCAGATACAGGCTCAGCGGGCCATCATGTCTGCTTTCGCTGATGAGCACGGTATTGATCGATGGGGAGTGACTCTTCGTGAGGATCGCCGCTTCGATATGGTGGAGAAGGCTGAGAGGGATTTAGAAAACTTTGTTTATTGTTTTCTAAACCCTTGTAGTTTTGATCCCATGTTTAGTGATCTCTTCCCCGTAGAATAAAATGTTTATTTAAATACATTCCTTTTATCATTGCCTGCCGAAACCTTCATTTCCAACACATGTTCTTCCTTTGATTGTATCGTTTAAACATATATGAATCCTACATGTGTGCACATGTCATGCGTTAACCTTCCACATGCGTATATAAATCAGCATGCTTTCAATTCTATTATTCATCTAAGTATGCATATGTTTGTAAGTGAACGCTCAAACAGGTGTGAACAAATGCCCCCCACTACTTTGCTCATGGAGGTACATACGCGAGTGAAGTAGTGTAGAATAATGCATAGGATACAGCTAGTTTCAGCGTATCGTACACAACTTTTAGAATTTCAATATGAAAAGATAGCGAGAGGGCACCAGCGTCGTCATCTATCATTGACTCAAATCTCAATTCTTAAGAAATGTATTTTTAAGCCATGTGGCCCGTGAGTTGCACCTTTCTGTTTTTTATGGTGGCGTCTTTTACCAATTTTGTCGAATGTGGCCCGTGGATAGTGTACAAGAGTCAGTCTCAATCTCCTTATAGGACAACAATGGTTAAGAAACAGGTTGATATCCCCCGTCACCTAAGGCTTTTTACCTTTATGAGCCATGAGGGTCTCATAAATATATTTCTTCCTACGAGTCGAGATGAGTCGAGAGGATCTCACAGGTGTATCCTAACGTAAAATGTAGATAACTCCCACTCTTTTATGACAGGGGTCCGTTAGGTTTGTGGTACTAGGTTTAAGTCGATCTTGCCGTCGCGTTGGCTAATATATTTCTCGATATGCAGTCCCTTAGGTTGCTCCTCGAGTAGCCCCGCGACTGTCGTGTCTCTGATCCCTTCTGAGGCTGGACAAGACATCTTCAAGTAATCTTCTTAGGTTAGAGTATTCGTATTACCGTCGGAAGAACAAACGTTAGGTATTTTCCGTGGTGCTTTTTACTTGAAATTAAGCTTATTTTGAAGCCTCGATGAGTCATAACCACACCCTTCTGGGATGGGATGATCTCTAACGGTCTTTAGGCCTTATATGTATTGCCGTCAAGACCCGAAGTTAGGAATATACCGTCACTTCGTTTTCTCTTTGATCATGTCGTACCGATTCTTTACTGAAGTAGGGTAAATATCTGTGTGATCTCTATGCTGTATATATCGCAGTCAAGGTCTGGAGGTAGGAATATGCCATTGCTCCAATTTCATTTGATAGTTGCTTCCGCACCCTGCTGGAATGAGGGGAACGTCGAGATGGTCTTTAGGCTGTAGATGTTGCCATCAAGATCTGAAGTTAGGATTTTGCCATCATTTCACTTTTATTTGACCCTTGGGTCCTTATTGAATTCACATCTGTACTTTGCTGGAGTAAGAAGGACGTCCAAATAGTCTCTAGGCTATAGATATGCCATCAAGACTCGGTTCTTCTTTTAACGAAGCATGGTGGGAAAATATGGTTCCATTTCTTTCATTTGTGCCCATGGATCGTATAAAAGAGTCAGTATAGACCTACTTGCAGGACAGAAAAGTTTTATATATATTTATTTATTTATTTCCACGATGCTCTATCTTTTCATCGTTTTATATCGTGAAAGTCGCGACTGCCCAATCGTTTCGGCTATTTATTGCGGTGCCCAATCATTTCGGCCTTTTCTTTTTTTCTTTTTTTTTTGCTCGTTGATTTTTATTGTGAGTCGGAGACTTGGTTTATGATACCAAATTTTGGCATTAGTATCGCTATAACTGGAATGTTTCCAAGAGCGAATCATCATTTGCTGTGAGAGAACTTTAAATTTGATACCTATTTCGGCATCAACATCGCTACAACTGGGATATTGCCAGGAGCGAATCATCATTTTCCTTTGTTTATTTGAACAAAGGTGGCTTAGCAAACAAAGTTAGGATCTTGTCGACTAAGGCTTTTTGACTCTATGAGCCGTAAGGGTCTCATAAAGGTACTTCTCCCTATTAGTCATGAGGATCTCATAGGTGAATTTTCTCCTTAGGGATCGTGAGGATTCCTAAGTGTGTTTTCTCTTATAATTTTTAAGGATCTTACAAGAGTATTTTCTCCTTATAAGTCGAGAAGACTTATAAGTGTCGTTCACCGTATGGGGATATTTCCTGTCATTGGAGGAACTTGGTGGGGAATATATTTATTTATGTCTGTAGATTGTATATGAGAGTCGATATTAGAATAATTGTAGGGCAAACAATTTTTGTGGGGTTTTGGTGGCTTAAGAACAGGTTCATGTTTCACCCAATCAGAGCAAAGCTCTGCTGAAATTCAAAATTCAAAATTTTGAAGCAACGCTTCAAATCTCGGGCGCAACGCGCCACATGTCAGGCGCTGATACGACAGCGCAGCGCCCAAGAAGGCGCGCCCAATCAGCGCAAAGCTCTATTTTAATCAAAATTAATGGAAGCAACGCTTCAGTTGCGCAGGCACTGCGCTGCGCGACACGTGTCAGCGCAGATGCGCTAGCGCAGTTGCGCTGCGCTGTGCGCTGCGCGACACGTGTCAGCGCAGATGCGCTAGCGCAGTTGCGCTGCGCGACACGTGTCACGCGCTAGGGCATCTGTGTCAAACAGAATTAAAATTCTAAGAAATCTTTTCTGTTCTTGTTAAAACAAGAAGATTTTCTTCTGCAAAGCAGAAGCCCTTGGATCAAAGATCCAACGGTGGGGAAAATTCCCCGAATGACTCAGAGAAATATCTCTTTAACAAATTTAACTAATTTATGGGCACTATAAAAACGACCCCAAGCCTCAATTCAATCATCAACATTTTCTTGAAAAAAGTCAAGAGCTTCAAACAGAGAGAGAATTCTGAGAAAATTTCAAAGAAAAAGGTAAAAACCTTCACGAGAGAAAAGAAATCTCTTTTAATAAATCATTGATCTAAAAACCAGATCAATGTTCTTTACATAATAAACAGTGCTTTGCACTTCTCATGAACCACTGGTTCTTTAAAAACAAGAAAACAACAAAATAAAAATAGTGCTTTGCACTTTTATGAACCTCTGGTTCTTGAAACAAAAAGAAAAACTTATTTTTCTTTGATCTAAATCAGATCAAGAAATCAAATAGTGCTCTGCACTTCTGTTCTTGAATCTAAAAAGATTCTTAGTGCTTTGCACTTCCAAACTGCGCTGTTGCGCTCTTGAGAGAGCGCCACGTGTCAGCTACAGAACAACTTGCGCTACGCGCTCTTGAAATAGAGCTTTGCTCACTGGAATTGGCGCAACTCACCAGAGCGCGCCACGTGTCAGCAGCGCAACAGCGCAGCGCACTAGCGCAGCGCACTGCGCCGTTGCGCTTGCGCTCACTAGAGCATGACACGTGTCCTCACCACAAGCGCTTGGCTCAGTGATTGGCGCAAAGCGCCTGACAAATGCAATGCATTTCTTTTCCTGAAGGGCCAGGCCCAATTAAAAGACCAAACAGGCCTAATTTAATTGATGCTCTGCATCATTTATAAATGGGCAGAGCCCAAACAAAATAATAAAAATGCTATACAGATGCCTTGCAGAGTCCAAAATAAATTGATGCTCTGCATCTTTTATGGGCAGAGCCCAAACAAAAAAAATAGAAAATAATGCAATGCATTATTTAAAAATGGGCCAAGCCTTAACACAGGTCTAACAGACCAAAAACAAATAAAAGGCGTCGAATACTTTGGACTTAGCCCAATCATGGCCGTAAGTCCTCAAATTAAATTGACTGAGCAAGACTTCTCCCCTAAATCAATTTACATCCGGTTCAAGGGTACATCTCCGAACTCCTCTGACACCTATCGTTGTAATCCTTCAACGACGTCAGAGAGGTGACGGGTCCCGACGACCACACATCAAGATGGACCGCGGGGTCCTTAAACTCGTGGACCGAGACGTCCTTAAAACTAATATTGGACCGAGACGTCCCTAAACTAATATTGGACCGAGACGTCCCTAAAACTAATGTTGGACCGAGACGTCCTTAAAACTAATGTTGGACCGAGACGCCCTTAAACTAATATTGGACCGAGACGTCCTTAAAACTAATATTGGACCGAAACGTCCCTAAACTAATATTGGACCGAGACGTCCTTAAACTAATATCGGACCGAAATGTCCTTAAACTAATAATGGACCACCGCGTCTTTAAACTGGAATACGGACCACCACGTCTTTAAATTGGAATATGGACCACCACGTCCCTAAACTAGAACATGGACCACCATGTCCCTAAACTGGAATACGGACCATCACGTCCTTAAACTGGAATATGGACCACCATGTCCCTAAACTGGAGCATGGACCACTATGTCCCTAAACTGGAACAATAGAGCCTCAAAATGCTCTTTTGCCGGATCTAAACGGTCCCGTTTAAGTTGATCTTAGCCCCAAATATGGCTAACGTATCCTTAGACATTTTAATGAATGATAGAACTCTAAATCAACTTTGGTTCAAGGGTACATCTCTGAACTCCTTTGATATCCATCGTTGTAATCCTTCAAAGACGTCAGAGAGGTGATGAGTCCCGACGGCCATATATTGAATGGATCACCATGTCAAGTTGATCTTAGTCTAAAACAGGACTAACGTATCCTTGACGAACGTTTAAGTCGATCTTAGTCTCAATACGACTAACGTATCCTTAAACTAAAAACACCAAACCCAAATCTAAGTAGATACGAATTTGGACTAATCCACGTCCTACGGGCGACGGCATTACTCAGTCTCCGTATACAATCCACGGGCAACCACAAACAAAACAAACACACACGACACGAAGTGAAATTCTGGAGAAAGAGAAAGTTGTTACCGCAATGCGGTAGCGTAATTAACTGCAGGTGCTTGCGCCCGCAGGGAAGAGCGTCCCCACAATCAAAAGCCCCTCAAGTGAGAGGGAATCTGACGAAGTCTGCTACATCGGCCGCATCCGTCTAAACCTCCGATACCCGGTGCCATAAATCAACTTGGCATCTTCGGAGAGGCGGACGGATAAAACCAAATAGCATCTGCCCCGAATCGCCAGTGTCAGGACATCGCGGTCCTGTGCGCCGTCTTTCGGAGGGGAACAGATTCTGGCACGCCCAGTGGGACCTTTTCCTCTTTCCACTCCACACTTCGTGTGTCGTATTCGCGAACGAATCGCGGTTTGTTAATGGTTGCATTTGGATTTCAAGTTACTAAGATTTGGTCTCTTTCCTGGCGCAGAACTCAAGATTCAATGGCCTATAATTGCACCAACTGTTCGAAATGCCGCTGCAACGAACGCTCCACCTCACCGGGAGGTGTAGCATATGGGCCCCAAGCGGCTTCCTTCCTCGCTCTGCCGGTAGACCAGGTGACCCAAGCCACCACTGGCCTGTTCTTCGGGACCATGATCCCACCTACAAGCTTCTCTGCGCCAATACCTGCACCGGAAGTGAACAAAAAGTCGGTCTTCGACCGGCTCACTGCTACGATGGCCCCTGTCAACGGGTCGCCCACTGCCAAACCAACAGCTTCTGTTTTCTCCAGGCTAAATCAGAACTCTAAACTGGCTGTCCCAAGGAAGGCAATGACTGCTGCTCCAGAAGTCGTCAAGGCGGCTTCCCCTGTCAAACAGTCAGTCTTTTCAAGACTGACGATTCCTGCTCATGTCCCTGCTCCAGGATCTGTCTTCGATAGGTTGGATATCACACCTCAGAAGACAACCTCAGTCTTTAAGAGGTTAACACCGGCGGCGCCTCATTCAGACAGGGGGCAAAAAGAAGATGTCTCAATCTTCGAGTCAGTCCCAATGGCTCGTCGTGCTCGACGTCGCCATTGGCAACGAGTGAGGAAGGCAGGGGGTAACTCCCCCTCAGGGCTAACTCTACCGGCTCCAATGGTAGAAGTCAACGCTGCTGTTCCAACTGGGAACAGCTTTGAACTGCTGAGGAGGGTACGTAAGAATTCTCCAACCGCTACACTGAAAAAATCTCCTCCGCCCGCGGAGAGAGTTCCGGAAACAGAACAAGAACAGCCCCCTCAACGGCTGTCCTCAAAAATATACAAGGTTTGGAGAAGGGTTCAGGACTCCGTGATCGACCCAGATCACTCTCGTCAACAAAAGAAGACGAAGGTGCAAAAAGAAAAAGACCGTCCTATTAAACAGCAGGGGACAACGATCGTTAGGGTGCCCACTGCAATGGCCCCTTCAACTTCAACGGCCCATAAAAGAAGGAGGCCGGAGAAAACCCCCATGCCGGCGACAAATATCAGAGGTGGTGAACCCAAACGCCCTAAGTCAGGGGGCATAACAGTTCATACGGTTTACATGGCATCGGGAAAAGAAGACTACCTTTTGGGCGAAAGAGTCGAAGTTTTTACAGATCATAAGAGCTTGAAGTATGTGTTCACACAGAAGGAGCTTAATATGAGGCAGCGTAGATGGTTGGAGCTGATGGCTGACTACGATCTTGATCTTAAGTACCATCCGGGGAAGGTTAATGTCGTGCTGGATGCGCTTAGTCCGTTACCAGCAATTCAGGTGTTAACTATGCAGAAGGAGCTTGTTGAAGATTTTCGAAAATTTGACTTGGAGGTCGTGCTACCGTATTCTTCGGGACAGTTGATGCAACTGCAAGTACAGTCATCGTTGATCGAGAATATTAAAGCAGCACAATCGCAGGACCCTAGACTGCAAAAGTTTCGAGGACAGGTTGAAACCGGACTACGAACAGATTTATTAATCCCCGAAGATGGTTCGTTGAGGTATGGTAGCCGTTTGTGTGTGCCAAAGGGAGACATTCGCGAAGAGCTTATGAAGGAGGCACACAGTTCAGCTTATTCTGTACATCCAGGAGGCACAAAGATGTACCGAGATATTCGACAGCATTTCTGGTGGGAAGGCATGAAACGGGAGATTGCTCGCTTTGTGGCTAAGTGCTTGGTGTGTCAGCAAGTTAAGGCTGAACATCAAAGGGTTGCTGGTTTATTGCAACCACTTTCGATTCGTCAGTGGAAGTGGGAACATATAACCATGGACTTCGTGACGGCTTTACCGCGGAGTCCAAAGGGCAACAATGCTGTATGGGTGATTGTTGATCAGTTGACCAAGGCAGCTCACTTCATTCCTTTTCGGGTTGGTCAATCAACAGAGACTTTGGCAGAGCGGTACATGCAAGAGATTGTAAGATTGCATGGAGTACCGGTGAGCATTGTATCCGATCGGGACACTCGGTTCTTATCACACTTCTGGAGAAGTTTACAGGAAAGTTTGGGGACTCGATTGAAGTTTAGCACAGCTTATCATCCTCAAACTGATGGTCAGTCGGAGAGAACGATCCAAACTCTTGAAGACATGTTGAGAGCATGCATGTTGGACTTCAAGGGTTCTTGGGAGGATCATTTGCATTTGGTGGAGTTCTCTTACAACAACAGTTTCAGGCAACTATCCAGATGGCTCCATTTGAAGCTTTGTATAGTCGTAAATGTCGTTCACTTGTTTGTTGGGACGATGTCGGTGAACGAAGATTATTGGGACCAGATTTGGTTGTGCAGACAGTTGAGAAAGTTGACACTATCAGAAATCATATGAAGGCAGCACAAGACCGACAGAAGAGTTGGGTAAACACGTCAAGAAGACCTCTAGAGTTCGCCGTGGGTGATTTGGTGTTCTTGAAGATATCACCGACTAGAGGGGTGATTCGTTTTGGAAGTCGAGGAAAGTTTAGTCCTCGATTCGTTGGACCCTTTGAGATCTTGGAACGTGTTGGTGAGCTAGCGTATCGCTTGGCGTTACCGCAGTCCTTGGCGAATGTGCACGATGTGTTTCACGTATCTCAACTACGAAGGTATGTTCGAGATGAAACGCACGTATTGGATCATTCGGAGCTAACAGTACAAGAAGACTTGACTTTTGAGGAGCGACCAATTGAAATCATGGATCGAAGGGAAAAGGTTCTTAAGAACAAGGTGATCCCTCTTGTGCTTGTTTCTTGGGGTAATCGCTCGCATGGAGAGTCCACTTGGGAACGAGAAAATGAAATCCGGCAGAAGTTTCCTCACCTTTTCTTGTAGTTATCTATCTTTGTATTCTTGGAATTTCGAGGACGAAATTCTTTTTGTAGTTGGGTATAAAGTAACACCCGAGCCCAATGCTACTATTTTCAGTTACTGTTTGAGCATAATTTGGCACTCATTTCATTTAACTTGCTTATTTGTTGCTTACTGTAAAATTTACCCGGCAAAGTCATTTCTACATATAACAAATTTTGGCATCTAAAATAAAATTGAAAATATTCATCTTGGCCTACTTGACACCCCTAACCCTGTTGTAGCGTCCGTGCATTGTATTCTCATCCCGTTCAGTGAAACGGGCGAGTTTGGATGGCTACGTGCACGTACGTGTGTCCGTTTTGGGGGTATGCTTTTTAATCATAAAACACTTAATTTTAAAATTTGGATCCCTCTTAAAATCCTATTATTTCAATTTCAAATTTTTGGACTCGACCCGGGCGCGATTTGGAAATGTTTTATTTGGCGCCAAAATCCCAAATTTTAATATTATTAAAACCATCGCATATATTTTTCTAACTAACCTGATATCTTACTGTTCATTACCTATCTTTTAAATCTTAAGTTAACCATATAATATTTTTACAATCTTTTATATCCTTCTCAATTTATTCTCTCAGCCAATCGCAACCTCCCCTTTAACCCCGTGGGCCCCACTTTTTCTCTCTCCACTTTTTTTTCTCTCTCTCTCCCTCATATATTCTCTCGTACTTCTCGTTATCATTCTTTCTCTTCTTGCTTCATGTCTCGTTTCTTATTTTTTTAACTGTTCTTTTGTTGCCGAAATTCCGTCGTGCCGGTGACGCTTCTCGACGTTCCAGCGAGGTACCCCGACCCGTGTGGTTCCTTTGTTCGTCGTTTGGGTTCATTCCGTGAACCGTGCGCCGTCGCGAGTTTTCCCCGCCGACGGTTAACGTTCCGTTTTCCCGATTCGCGACCCATCGAGGCAAGTTAATCTTGCTACATGCTATATAATTCATTTTATACCTATTTAAATAAATACCATACCTATAGTTTAAATCTAGTACCCCATGTTTAATTTTATAACGTTTCGATGTCCCGTTTGCATCCGTTTATATCACATTAAATCTAGATCATGAAAACTTATCTTGTGACATACTAGATTACATTATACTGCATCCATATAAATTAAAATATACATCGTCGTAATATTTCTTATTATTATCTTTAATTAGTTTATAATCTGCATTTTATGATATTATATATTTAAAATATTATAGTTTACACATGAAACGTCGTTGAAAAAGCGGATACGACAAATCTGAAATTTACTGTACACCTTACCGTATAAAATTCATTATAAATCATAGAAAAATCATTAGTATACGTTCTTTAGTTCGTTACGAATCTAACTCAGAATACTATAACTCTATGAAATATTTACTTGCAAAATAAATTGTTTAAATAACTTAAAATGCAAATGAAAATGTCTGCAAACTGCTGTCCAGGGAAATTCCAGCAGCCTACTTTCAATTTCGAATGTTCATAACTTTTTGTAGGGACAACCTGAGATGCTTATACTTATAAAACTGAAAACCTTATTGAATTATCTTTGTTTTGGTATAAGACACGTCCCTTTTGGAGAATATTTGTTATTTTTAAACTAGTTTACAAATTAGGATGATGCTGAATTTCTGAACGGAACTTTCTTGTGCTGGTTAATCAATACCACTTTTATAGTTATTAATCTATTTGAATATGCTATCCATATTAATATTATTATATCAATATTTATATCACATATTGCTTAGTTGTACATTCCACATTACCATTTTATAGTTTAATAACTTTTCGGATACCCGTTTGCATCCATCGCATTTAAGATACATATAATTGCATCCATATATCACATTACTACATAATAATGTGATATTAACACTCCATGTTTAATAAATTGCATCCTAATTAATATTGGAACTATAAATGTAACCCTAATCGATAACTGTGCATCCATATCCTTGAAATTATATCTATTTGCATATCATATTACATGTTTAAGTTTATTGTTCTGATAGTACTCATGCTTGTTTATTTATACGCATGCTTATGTTAGTTTGATTATGAGCACCCACATGACATCTTGTGCTTCCTGACATGACCTGTTACACTTCCTACTTGACATGACATGGTACCGTACACTCTTGACATGACATGACACCTTTATAAATTACCTGGCTTGACCTGATGTACCATGGCTTTACGTGTTACCTGATCTTGTGTCTAATGCCAACAAACATAACATGTAGTCCTCATGGACCGTCCTGTTGTCTATCCAGACAAACCTGCTTTTACCTGATCCTGTGTTGGCATCAGTTCTTGATTACTGAATACCTGACTCGACATACATAACTTGGGGGTATGGGGAAATCAAAGATGAAACCTGACTTGTAACTCAACAGTTCGATACCTGTTCTGATCAGTCTTACGGGCTAGGCCAGCCACGGAGTGATGATGCTGACATCACTCGCCCATCCTGCTACCTGTTACTGCCTAGCGGCACGTCTCGGATTCAGCCCCGAGGGTCTTGACCGTGGTCCCGGGCATGCACGGGATACTATTGAGTTACATCGATGATTCATCAATTGATTTCAAAGACTTTAGAATAGAATACCTGATAGAATAGTTTAGTTTACCCACTGCACGCTACCCTGTACTGGTATGATTCATATTATTGTTATTTTTGTTGTATTCATGTTTATATTACATTGCCTGCTACACTGTTCATATTATATTACTTGATGACATGACGCGCTGACGTCTGGGTTTTGCATGACCCAGATTCCGTACCGCTGTTGCAGTCCGAGCAGGAGTACTTCAGCCAGCAGGCTGAGCTGTGAGTTCAGTAGTAGTTAGTTTTATTTCCTGCATTTATTTCCTGATGTGAGCCCGCATTATGGGACACACTTTTCAGTTATTTGTATTGGATCATTTGCTTCCGCATTTATTTATTATTGACTCATGTTATTCTGGATTATCGACATGTTTTAGATAGTTTTATCTTGTTCTTGATATCTCTACAGCCGTAATGTGACTGTGGATGGATACTTCCTACCCACAGGTAGCATGGTTGGCTATGTCACGTGCCCAATCTAGCGTACTCTGGGAAGCGGGGCGTGACATCATTCATCTGTATACATTCCTGTTTGGTGCCTAGCGGCATGTCTCGGTTTCAGCTCGAGAATCTGGGGCCGTGGTCCCGGGTATGTACGGGATACTATTGAGTTACATCGATGATTCATCAATTTGGTTTCAAAGACCTTAGAACAGAAATCCTGATAGAACAGTTTAGTTCACCCACTGCACATTACCCTGCACTTCCCTGATTTATATTATTGGTACCCTTGCTTTATTCATGTTTATATCTGCATTGCCTGTTACCTTGTTTATTATGTTATTACTTGATGACTTGACGCTCTGACGTCTGGGTTTTGCATGGCCTAGATTCTGTACCGCTGTCGCAGTCCGAGCAGGAGTACTTCAGCCGACAGGCTGAGCTGTGAGTGTCAGCAGTAGTTAGTTTTCTTTCCTGCATTTTTATTCCTGATGTGAGCCCGCATTATGGGACATACATTCCAATTATCTTGTATTGGATCTTTCGCTTCCGCATTTTATTATTCTTGACTCATGATTTATCTTGGATTATGGACATGTTTTAAATAGTTTTATTTTTGTTCTTGATATCTCTACAGCCGTAATGTGACTGTGGATGGATATTTCCTACCCACAGGTAGCATGGTTGGCTATGTCACGTGCCCACTTAGCGTACTCTGGGAAGCGGGGCGTGACAGCAGCATTGAACACTAATATGCATGGAGCTCTGGATCTGAGTTTTGTGAATTTCAGGTTTATAAGAATTAAATTCTTTTATAGGGTTAAACCCTAGTTTTATCAGAGGAATTAAATTCCTATATCTTTTTGGCAAGAATTAAATTCTTTGAACTTTGATCTTTCCCCTAGGTTTGGATCTATATAACAAAATCTTCCCAATGAGAATTAAATTCTCAACTTCTAGGGAGATCTGCTTCTGCAGATCCTAACCAGAGGAAGAACTAAGTTCTTTGAGAAGAGTTAAACTCTTAGTTTGAGAATAAAATTCTCTTTTGGTTTTTTCTTACCAGGAGGTTTTCCTCTCTATTTTCTGTATTTTTGAACTTGAAGTTTAGGGGGGTTCTTCTGTACAAGACAAGTTTTGGGTCCTTTATATAGGGGAAGCTGATTTGTTGAATCGGTTAAGGAAATCTCTCATTGAGAGATCTCTAATTGATTTGGGAATTTATCCCACCATTGGATCTTTAATCCAAGGGCTTCTGTTTTACAGAAGACATCTTTCTTGTTTTTAGTAAGATTGGGAAAATATTTTCCCATACAGAACTTATTCTGTATCTTGGTGATGTTTAATCACCATTTGATCTTTAATCCAACGGTGCTCTGATTTACAGAGCACAATCTATCTCGTTTGGAAAGATTTAAGGAAACATTTTCCAACTAGGGGTTTTGATTCCTTTTAATTAGAATTTAATTCCATCGGTTCAGAAGGCATAAGAGCCCATCACGTGTAGCACGTGACCCCAACAAATTAAACCTACCAAAGAGCGTCACGTGCTATCACGTGAGTTTTTGTTCTGGCCAATTGTTTGCTTTATTCAGGCGCCTATATACTTTGTATATAGAGGTCACGTGTCTGCACGTGAGGCTCAGTTTCAACTTATTTTGTCAAGCGCGGCGCCTATCACGTGTGGGCACATAATGCTCCATTTGGGGACTTTTTCCCGTTGCTTTTATTTATTATTCATTTTTTTATAAGGGAACAGGCATATTCTCCTTACGAGTCATGAGGATCTCATAAGTCCATTTTCACTTTAGGGATCGTATGGATTCCTATGTGTGTTACTCTTTTGTGAGTCGTAAAGATCTCACGTGGGTGTTTTCTCCTCACAAAGTCATGAAGATTTTGCAAGTGCAAAAAAATTTTTTTAGCGAGTTTGCGCCATGTTGGGTTTTCACAAGCTCGCCGGTAGCCCTGCCGTTTTTACTCACGACGCACTTTCGGGTTTTCATCCATGCCCATTTTGCTTGCGGATGTACCATTTTTTAACGAGTTTGCGTCCTCTCGGGTTTTCACAAGCTCGCCGGTAGCCCTGCCGTTTTTACTCACAGCGCCCTTTCGGATTTTCATTCGTGCTCATTTCGCTTGCGGACGTACCGTTATATATATATATATTAGGCGGCCCGTGGGAGAGCTATGAATTGTTTATACCCGTGGATTATATACGGTGGTTAATATAGGGATCTACCATAGGGCTAAACGTATTAGTTTAGGGACATGACAGTCCATTATCGCCGTATTTTGGGGCGAGTATTTAGTTTTAGGACTTTTCGGTCCAATATTAATTTAGGGACATCTCGGTCCATTATTAATTTAGGGACGTTTCGGTCCATTATCACTATTTTTTTGGGTGAGTATTTAGTTTAAGGACGTTTCGACCCATAACCAATTTAAGGATGTAGTGGTCCAATATTAGTTTAAGAACTTCTCGGTCCAATACTAGTTTAGGGACGTTTCGATCCATTATTAGTTTAAGGACTACTTGGTCCATTATTAGTTTAAGGACGTTTCGGTCCATTATTAGTTTAGAGACGTTTCGGTCCATAACTAGTTTCAGGACATCTCGATCCCTTGTTAGTTTAGGGACGTTTCGGTCCATAGCTAGTTTCAGGACATCTCGGTCCCTTGTTAGTTTAGGGATGTTTCGGTCCATAGCGATTTTAAGGCAAGTTTTCGCTGGATACTACTTATAGAGTTTAGGCTTGGGAAGATAGCGAGAGGACATAGGCATCGTCATCTATCGTTAACCTAGGCCGTGACTCGTCAGGCATAGTATTTCTTAAGGAACCGGGCGTTTATTGGCCGGAAGGGTCTTTCGCCATGCATATTCATGAGCAAGTAAGCCCCACCTTGGTAGACTTTGTCTATGATGTACGGGCCCTCATAGTTCGGCTCGAATTTCCCCCGTTTGCCATGATTGGGGATCATAGGTCTCTTGACCACTAGCACGAGTTCGCCTTGGCGAAATGTTCTCGACCTAGTCAATCTCTCGTATGAACGCGTCATCTTTGCTTTGTAAGCCTCTAGGTTTTGCTGCGCCATGAGATGAGTTTCATCAAGGGCGTCGAGTTTCTCAAGCCGAAGATGAGCATTCTCTTCGTCAGTTAGCTCATAATGAACCGCTACTCGTAGAGAGGGTAGTTCTATCTCCAAGGGGAGTATTGCTTCAACGCCGAATACTAATGCATACGGCGTCGTGTTTGTATCCATTTTGAACGTGGTTCGATATGCCCAGAGAGCTTCATGCAGTCTCTCATGCCAGTCCTTCTTATTTTTGGACAGCGTCTTCTTTATGATCTTCATCAAGGTCTTGTTGAAAGCCTCAGCTAGACCGTTAGCTCGGGGATTATAGACCGAAGAGTATCTCCAGTCTATATTATGATGTTGTGCGAAGCGGCTGATTCTGTGATTTCTGTAGGCCGGCCCGTTATCGGAGATAATCCGTCGCGGAGTGTCGAACCGATAAATGACGTGTGTTTTGAAGAAATGGAGAATATTTTTCGTCTTCACTTCTCTTAGCAGTACTGCTTCTGCCTACTTAGAGAAATAATCGGTTGTTGTCAATATGAACCGATGTCCTCTGGATGATGTTGGTTCGATGGGCCCAATTATGTCGGTTCCCCACAGTTTGAACGGCCAGCTAGCCACTGTTGGGTATAGCGGATTTGGATGCTGGTGGATGAAATCTCCATGGATTTGGCACGAGTCGCTCTGTTTCGCGTATTCGAGGAAGTCCTGAATATCGTGGGCCAATAGTAGCCTATTCTTTTGATTTTCAGCTTCATCTTTGGCCCGGCTTGATGGGAACCACAAAGTCCATCGTGAGTTTCCTGGACGACTCTCCTTGCTTCTTCCGGTCCTAGGAATCTCAGCCACAGAGAGTTGAACGATCTCTTATATAGAGTATCATTGACGAAGGCGAAAGACAGAGCTCGACTGATGAGCTGATGTCTTGAGGATGCATCTTTCGGTGTTCGGCGGGATTTGAAGTAGTCTATAAAGACATCTCTCCAATCCTTATATTTTTCTTAGTTCTATATTTGTAGGGTTGTTTTCTTGGTCGCTTCCTGATTGATCTTATTTCTTGTGATTGATTCAAATGAAAAGAAAAGTGTTATCACAACCAAAGAATTTATAACCGCAATCAATAACGGTGTCGCTTGTAGCGATCGTTAGTGAGCACGGGTCGTCCACTGAGATGAAGTATTTATTCGATCTTGTTTTAGATGAGCCGAAAGAAAATAGTAAAGAAAATTCAAGAAAATAAGATTTCAAGATTTAATTGAGTTGTCATTTCAAGAAAATCACGAAAGAGTTTAAGATTTCATAATCAAGAAATTGTCCAAATTCAATTTTAGTTATCAAGAAAATGTAGAGAAGCTTGTTGGATTCGATAGGAATTAGTAGCAATGATGAATACTAAAAATTACTAATCTTATCTATTGATGAATTATAGCTAGAACGATGGCGATGAATGAAGATTAGGGATCTATTGAAGAAACTAGGGTTTCTCCTTCACTATCTCTTATCTTTTCATTGACATCGTTCAAATCTAGCTTTTAGCAAAGAGAATCATCAATCATTTAATCCCTAATTTGCAACGAAGTTATCAAGAATGGTGATCTCGCTACAAATTAGGTCATTGATGATTCTTTTTCCTAAATTTCACAATTCTCATAAGACTTAAGATTTAGTTTAGGATTTCATCATCATTTGAACTACCGATTTCCTTCAAATCCTAAACAAGCGGAAATTTACTCACACATTATGAAAATAATAGAATCAAGAATTAAAAATTTCATAATGCAAGAATTTAAAAAAAGCGAGAATTAACAATTGATCACCTTTATTAAATCTTCTTCAAATTTACATCTCTCAATTTGAGATTACAAGACTAGCTCTTGATCGCTCCATTGAAAAGAGAATTTGTCGTCGATTTTTGCTTGGCTCGATCGCTGTGAGACGTGGATCGATCGCGGATCTCTTGCCCTTGATGACAATCGGCATTGCGATAAAGGATCTTCGAAGTCTTCGCTTGATAATGCTCTCAATTGATTCTTGATTTGGATTTGGATCTTGAATTGATTTGGATTTAGGTTTGATGAAGCTTTGTAACTAAGATTCAACCAAAATTCAACAACTAATCAACAACCCTTGAACATTAGCCCTAGATCCCCTTTTATAGCCCTTAATCAAGCTTCCCTCATAAGCTAGGTAGCTACAAGGAGGCTTCTAGAATAAGCTAGGTAATTATGAAGCTTGATCAACAAGCTAGGTTGTTGTAGAGAGGTTTCCAGAAGAAGGTTGTTACACTGAAGAGTCTTCATGAAGCTAGGAGGTTACGAGGAATCCTCTGGAAAAGTATCGATCGCCGATGACCTAACTCGGTCGCGGGTCCACGGCGGATCTGGCTGAATCGGCCGCGGTTCCGCGGCCGTTTAATGAGATCTCTGTATGATTTCTTCTGTGTTGTTTGTTGTTGACATATGGGTCTTCATGTGATATCTGGAATATTTTTATCTCTTCTGAATCTCTGCCAGATTTTAAGTCTTTGTCTTGCTGCGTTTTATCGGCAAATTTGTAATTCCAGTTCTTTGACTTGAATAATTTTCTGCACAAAATCTCGATAAAAAGTTTTGAGATATACAATATCATACGTGAAGTAATAAACACACAATTTCCTTCCATAATGCCGGTTATAAAGTATAACACATCTTAAATGATCTTTTCCATACAAACTGCAAATATGTGTTATATTTATACCAAACACCTTTAGATGATTAGAAAGATTAAAGAAATTGTCGTTTTGAGAATGCAATATTTTCGACAGAACAAATTCCCCCAAACTTGATTTTGATCGTCTCGAGCAAACTTCTTTTATTCAGGTGAAGGAGAAAAGAAGAAGAGAAAGAAAAAGAAAAAACTAACTAGCACACTTTCGTAGGCAACACGATTGCACTGAGCACGTGCAACAAGCCTTTAAACCTCTAGGTGTCCCTAATAGAAGAAGTGCTGTCTCCTAAGGGTTTCAGCGGATTGCACCCACAAAATCCTATAATAAAAGGAAGACTGTGAAAGTTACATATAAAGATAAGAATTATAAAAGAAAGACTTTGAAAATCAGAGTTTCCAACAACACTAGTTTTTCGGTTGTCATGAGCCATATCTTAATAGTCATGAAAAGATGTTAGAAATCACATCATCCCTCAATAAAACATCGTCTGTATTCTTCATTTCTACCTTTCTTCCAAACACCGATCATATACCCCTACGTGTGTGTAAAGGACATCCCTACACTCGGAGAATTCAATTCAAGCTATCATACTCTTGTCCATCATCACAGTACTTTTTAGTCGGTGAATAGTTTGGATGGAATTACTCACACATTCCACACATTCTTCATGCGATCGTCAATACTTCTTGAGGTACTAACCGACCGATTACTAAATGTGCTCACATATTAGGCGTATTTAGTATTTTCCTCGTCTTGCAACACCTAAGGCTTAGCAGTGACTCCCAAACCAGTTGGTCTAAGGCACTAGGTGATGAGGCACCCTCGCTATATATATATATATATATATATATATATATATATATATATATATTAATGCTGCCTTGGTGATTACAAAACCAGTGTTCATTTTTCTTCACCATTTTATATTTTTATTCTTCATTTATTATTTTCTTCGTACTTTGGTTTTTAGACAAGAGCATTTCAAGGTATTCTCTACTATCCCGAGTTTCAAGACGTGTGTAAGTGCATATAGTAGGGTATCAACGTTCAAATGTTTGGCTTCCAGAATAGAAACTATTTTTCAGACTTATTTTTATCCTCAGATTTGTGACTTCCTTCATCATACTAACCCTTGAGACAACGGCTCATAACTACTTATTGCTAGTTTCGTCTAAGAAAATATCTAACTTTCTTGATTTTGTTAAATTTTTCCAATCTTTTAAATGTAATTTTTCACTTTCTAATCTTTTATTATAAATTTAAATATTAAATATTTTTTAATATATTTTATTTTTTTATATATATTTTGTGCTTATGCAAAGTATGATGCAAAGTGATGCGTAAATAAGCACAAACCTCCCCCAAACTTGTTTACAATAGTGTCCTCACTGTGGCCATCTATTAAATCTCAGAAACCTGTAAGTTTGGGAGGAAAAGTTATTAATGGGGACAAGGATGAAACTACATGAAAATCTCCCCCAAACTTATTCTTTATTACTCACCTCCATTCTATAAGTGAGAAAGTATTATCAAGACATGGAGGTGAGACGGAGGAAATTTAGTCATGATAAAGCGGCTCCTGTAAAAACAGGAGCTCCTCCGTGGGGTCAGTGGAAAAATACGGTTTTAATCTATGTCCATTCACTTTGAAAATTGAACCGTTTTTAACATTTTCAACCTCAACTGCCCCGTGTGGGTACACATACCGCACAAAAAATGGTCATGTCCATCGAGATCGTAGCTTACCCGCATGAAGATGGAGACGAAAATCATAAAGAAGGACTTGTTGACCAGAGGTAAAAGTTTTTCTCAAAATATTTTATCGTGAAATACCTTAGTCCGATTCTTTACAATCACAGCATTATCGTAAGCTTCATCGCGGAGTTTGCTTAGCTCGTTTAATTGCAGCTTCCGAAAGTTGCAGGCTTGATTTAAGTCAAAGTTCAGTTTTTTAATAACCCACATTACTTTGTGTTCAATCTCGACCGGAAGGTGGCAAGCCTTACCAAACACTAGACGATAAGGAGACATACCGAGATCAGTCTTATAAGCGGTACGAAATGCCCAAAGAGCATCCGTCAATTTGGTTGACCAATCTTTCCGGTTTTTAGAAACCGTTTTCTCCAAAATTTGTTTGATCTGTCTGTTGGAAACCTCAGCTTGTCCACTCGTTTGGGGATGATAGGGTGTCGAAAGTCTGTGGTTGATTGAATATTTCCGCATCAAAGTGTCGAAAGACCGATTACAGAAATGCGTCCCGTTATCGCTAATGATAGCGCGTGGGTGTCCAAATTGCGAAAAGATATTTTCTTTCAGGAACTTAATGACAACATTTTTGTCATTAGTGCGACATGGAATAGCTTCAACCCATTTCAAGACGTAATCAACCGCTAACAAGATGTACAAATTCCCAAAAGAGTTGGGAAAAGGACCCATAAAATCAATACCCCAAACGTCAAAAATTTCAACCACCAAGATTGGTTGATGTGGCATCTCATTTCTCCGAGAAATCCAACCCGTGTGTTGATACTGTGGACAGGTTTTGCAATGATCAAATGCATTTTTGAATAATGTCGGCCAGTAAAAACCGCATTGCAAAACCTTTTCCGCCATCTTTCGTGGACCAAAGTGACCACCACATGCCTGATCATGACAGAAATATAGAACGCTCTTGAATTCATCATTAGGGACACATCTGCGAATGATTTGTTCATGACAATATTTGAACAAATAAGGTTCATCCCAGTAAAAATGCTTTACTCGGGATAGAAATAGATGTTTGTCCTGTTTAGACCATTCACTAGGAATAAGTCATGTTGCAAGATAATTCACAATATCCCCGAACCAAGGTTCACCGGATACGTTCAAGAGCTGTTCGTCAGGAAAAGTGTCGTTAATTGGCAGGGCCACAGTTGGTGAAGAAGAGATGCGCGAAAGATGGCCGGCTGCTACATTTTTACATCCTTTCTTATCTCTAATGACGAGATCAAATTCTTGTAATAATAAGATCCAACGTATTAACCTGCCTTTAGCATCTTTCTTCGATAAAAGATGTTTCAAGGAGGAGTGATCAGTGTCCACAACAATAGGTGAGCCAATCAAGTAAGGCCTGAATTTTCTAATGCAAATACAACTGCCAAAAGTTCTTTTTCGGTAGTTGTATAATTAATTTGGGCATCATTCAGGGTCTTACTTGCATAATAAATCACATGTGGAATCTTATCAATGTGCTGTCCTAAGACTGCACCAACAGCAAAATCTGATGCATCACACATAAGCTCAAACGGATGGTTCCAATAAAGAGATGATAGAACGGGGGCTGTAGTGAGTGAATTTTTAAGCGAGTCAAATGTAGTCTCACAGTCCAAATCAAAGTGAAAGGTTGTGTCATTGGCCGAAAGAAGTGTTAAGGGACTAGCAATTTTGCTAAAATCCTTAATGAATATCCGATAAAAACCTGCATGACCAAGGAAAGATCGAATATCTTTGACGCATTTGGGATGAGGAAGGTTATGAATGATATCTATTTTAGCTTTTTCGACCTCAATGCCTTTCTGTGAAATGACATGTCCAAGTACAATTCCCTCTTGGACCATGAAATGGCATTTTTCCCCATTCAAGGTTAAGTTCTTCTCTTTACAACGAGTATGGACTGCGTCAAGATGAGATAGGCAGTCATCAAAAGAATCTCCGAATATCAAGAAATCGTCCATGAAAACCTCCAGAAAATTCTCGTCCATGTCCGAGAATATCCCCATCATACACCGCTGGAATGTAGCGGGAGCATTGCATAACCCAAAGGGCATGCGTCTATAAGCAAAAGTACCGAAAGGACAAGTAAATGTGGTTTTATCTTGATCTTTTTCGGCAATAGGGACCTGGTTATAGCCAGTGTATCCGTCCATGAAACAATAATATTCATGTCCTGCTAATCGTTCCAACATCTGGTCAATGAAAGGTATAGGGAAGTGGTCTTTCCTCGTTGCGGCATTGAGTTTTCTGTAATCAATACATACACGCCACCTAGTTGAGCACGTGTCTGGATCAACTCATTAGCCTCATTTGTTATGACCATGATACCGTACTTATTAGGGACTACATGAATAGGACTTACCCATTGACTTTCAGAGATTGGGTAAATGATACTACCGTCAAGGCATTTGACGATTTCTTTCTTTACCGCCTTCTTCATGACGGGATCCAACCGTCTTTGTGGTTCCCGGGTTGTCTTGGCTTCATCCATCAAATATATATGATGTTCAACAATCAAGGGACTAATCCCTTTGATGTCAGCCATTATCCAACCAAAGGCCTGCCTATTAGATCTCAAGACCATCAAAAGAGCTTTCTCTAGCTCTAAGGCTAGAGAAGCAGATATGATCACAGGGAAAGACTCCTTCTCACCTAAATATTCATATTTAATATGAGAAGGTAATAATTTAAGATCTAATATCGTCGGAGAAACAATAGAAGGTGGGGTAAACGAATGACATTCAGATTCTCGACGGAGCTCGTAGCCTGTAAAGGATACAGACTCGGAAAGTGATGAGTCAAAATGTTCAGACTCGGGAGTGGACTCGTCAAAAGTGTCCTCATATTCATATCAGAATTTTGCATTATTATATTCCCCAATCTTAATCATATTACAAATAAATAGGTGCTTTTGATCCATGTCTGCTAAATAGTTGCAGGTTACAGGTTCTCAGAACAATACGGTGAAATTCAGGAAAAGACGCTACAAATGTGATACTACGACCAACAAATAGATGAATCTGTATGATGCCGCCTACAGTTTAAAGAATAAACAAAGATCGGCAAACAGTTCAATGCACAAAGTACAAGGGCAACACAGGATTAAAGACTTCAACGCGAAGCTCACGGCGAAAAGTCCACAACATTCTGCACTGTGGAAATCTGGAAGAAAATAGAAGATATTCTGAGAAACTAAGTGAAGAAAACAGAAGTAAACAGCAACATGAAGCAACCCTGGAAAGTTGAGACAGAGAACCCCCAAGATGGTCGCGGATCCGCGGCCAAACATGGCATTCCGCCGCGGTTCTGCGGCCGTGCAGTGCACGTGTCGGTGCACGTGTCGGTGGGTGTCGGTGCTTTGACCTGGCTTTCTTAGGGTAGTCTTGTAATTTCAAATATGGATCAGATATAAACCCTAGGGTTTCTCCTATCTATAAATAGGAAAGCCTGCATCCTCTATTGGGGCATGCCTCTTTTAATTTCTAGATTAAATTTTAGTTTCATTGTAATCATCAAGAGGTGTCAATAAAAGTAAGTTTTTTTTATCTTGAATTTTTCATTGGAATTTAATTTCTGCAATTTTCGTATCTGTCTTTTATTATCTGCAAGTTAATTAGTAAATTAAAAAGAAAATTATAAAAATGAATCTCATCGTAATTTCCCTAATGAATGAGTAATTTCTCACTTGTTAGGGTTAGGATCGGGTAGGTTTGAGAGATCAACATCTCTCACTCTTTTCTTGCCCGTATAATATTTTAAATTAGGACTCTATGTGAATCAAACACAAACCGCTCACTACGGCACCCTATCCTACGAGATATCGATGATTCCCTAGTTAGACCGGTTGTGGTTGATTTACATAGATGTTAGAGCTAAGAGTTAAGAAAGGACGGACAAGGACCAAAAGGAAGAAACTACGTTTCTTTCTAGTCGTGTTAATCTCCTTTGTTGACTATTACCCTAACACCTATGTTCTTAATTAGGGCAAAGGAAGCAGTGAGTAGAGTTATTTTTCCAAATTAACCTAATCCTCACTCTAGCATGACTTTAAATCAATTTAAATTCAATCTTAGTTTTTCTAAAATCAAAACATACCAAAAAATAGGACTTAACTCGTTAGAACAATAAGAAAAGAACACGTTTTCCCTGTGGACCGACCTGTACTCAACCGGCTAGCTGCCAAGCGACAACGTTATTGATTGCGGTATATTTTTAACTTTGATTTTAACATGCACGTACGAAAAAGAGACTACCAATCAAATGGCGCCGTTGCTGGGGAATATCGGTAGTTATTTTCTTTTTTTAATTTTGGGTTAATTGAAATTGAAACAATTATTATAAAAACTGAAAAATATAAAAACATAAAAAAATCATCTTGTTATTTTTTGAAGGGTTTTGTGTGAATTGTGCAGGAAAGGAAGAAGGACAGATTCAGATCTGGAGCAAGCTCGGTGAAAAAATCCAGAAACAGAAGATCTGAACAGACAGAGGAGAATCAAAATAGCACAGAACAAATTTTTTGGGATCCGAACCAACCATTACACCGCGGAACCGCGGCGGGAAGAGGAGTTTGACCGTGGATCCACGGTCAGTTGCTGACATCAGCGAACCAAATTCCTCTGTGAGTATTTCTTGTCTTCTCTGTAACCTCCTGAACTCCACTGAAAAATTTTCCTGCAGGGTTCTTTGCGCAAAATTTCTTTTCCCTCTCCAATAAATCAATTTTGTGCAGGATTCTTTGTGCCAAAAATACAAATAAAAAAAACTTTGGCAAGTGTTTTAGATTTTGTGTGTTAATTGCTTTCCATATTTAAAACGGAAATTAAGGGGTTATAACACCAATCCAGATTGGGTGGGAATTTCATTACCTTTCCTAAGACCCCAAAAATCACCAAAAGCATATGCATCACCCTCGAGTTAATTAAAAAATATTTAGACTCAGCCAATTAAGGACTGTCGCGCGCATTAGGACAGAGGAAAGTTGTGGGCAATCGGTCGTTTATCTAAACCTGATTTTGTGGTGCCTAGGCTAGACAAGTGAGAAAGGTAATTTTAAAAGGCCCGTCTCACGGTGATTCGTGAGCGGATCCCTCCTTTCTTTACTTGTGCTTACCGGCCACAATTGGCGGTGAAGAGGCGATTTGAGGGATATCTCACAACTTGCCCTTTGGTCCAGTTAGGAGCAGTCTAGTTGAATTAGGAGACCCTAGCTCTAGGCTTGATTGTGCATGCTTAAATTGTGATTGCTTGAAAGTGTGTCGTAATTCCTTATAAAAATCTTTTGCAAAACATTTTATAAATAAATAAAATAAAATAAAAAACCACAAAATGTTTACAAAAACTTGCCATTTGTCGCTAGAAATCCATTGCACCCAACTTTCACCCACATTTTCTCCATCGACGTTTTCTTACCCCCACCTTCTACGTTTGACTACACTACACCTCATTTAGTGTATGTCCAGTTGGACTAGGGACACTAGTGCCCGTTTAGTCTGTGTCTCGTTAGTCCCTACTGACGACGAGTTCGACTCCGAAGTCGAAATTCCATCCACTTCTTTACCTTCATCTTCACATTCATCAACTTCTAAGGAGATGTCGGGATTCAATCCTAAAAACCCCTTACCTACTTCGGGACTGATTCCACTTCAACTGGGTGCGAATAACCCACAACACCCTCCTGTTGAAGCGGCCCAACGAATCGCGCTCCAGGATCTTTTCTATCCAACCCGCACCGCACTTCCTACTTGTCTTTCACTTCCACCGGCTAATGGGGATAATTTCGAAATTAAGCCCTACTTCATCAATATGTTGCCCAAATTTCACGGGCCAGAATCCGAAGATGCCTATATCTTCATTAACAAATTCCAGAATGTTTGTGCAATGATGAAAACGACCCAATTTTCCGATGATGCTATAAGGCTACGTGTCATTCCCTTCACTTTATGTGACCTAGCTGAAAAGTGGCTATATAGTACAGCATCGCATTCCATAAAAAGTTGGGAAGAGTTTGTTAAGGCTTTTCTTAAAAAGTTTTACCCACACTACAAGACCGATAGAATTCGAAATGAAATTAATCAATTTTCCCAGCTTCCTTCTGAACCTCTTTGGAAGTGTTTCGAACGATTTAAGGACCTTCTTGTTCAGTGCCCTCACCACGGTATCGAGAGATGGCAACTTTGCCAAACTTTATACGAAGGACTGAACCCAGCAACTAAGCAGTTGCTGGAAACCATTTGTCAAGGTCACTTTCTTACAAAATCTGGCGAGGAAGCTTGGCAATTTCTCGACGATCTTGCTGAACAAACACTTCAGTGGGAAAGCACTAGACAGACCGCTTCGTCCACTTCATCTACTTCAGCCGGTCAGTCTAGGGCAGGTGTTCATCAACTTGACATGTCAATTGCAATGAAAGCCGAAATGGCAGCAATTACATGAAAACTAGAAGCTATTGAGAACAAATTCTCATCGCCTTCTCCTGTCCCCGCTTTATCCCCTCGCACTATATGCGCTTGTTGTTCAGATCCGTCCCATTTGACCGAAGAGTGTCCTTACAACCTACTTACTCAAGGACAGGATCAAGTCAATGCTTCTTTTCAGCAGAGACAAAGAAATGATCCATACTCTTTAACTTATAATCCTGGTTGGAGGAACCACCCGAATTTTGCTTGGAATCAAAATCAACAACAATTCCAAGGAAATAACAATTTTCAGAGGCCTCCTCTACAACAACAAGCCCCTCAACAAACTCAATATCAGCAACCTTTCCAACCCCAACCTTACCAAAATCAAATGAACAATTTTGCACCAAACAACTCTTTTCCTCAAAATAATTTTGTTCAACCAAATAACGATAAGGTTTCCTCACTAGTACGAAGTCTGGATGCGTTTTTAAAACAATCTACGCAATCCTCAGCCAACATCCAGTCTTCTATTCAGTCTTTGGTGCAACACACTGCATCACATGAGCAAAGCATCAAAACCATTGAAGCCCATATTGCACAACCGAATGCTGCTCTAAGCGAGCTAGAGAAGGGGAAACTTCCATCTCAACTACTGCCAAATCCTGGTCACACACAAAATGCACATGTTGCTCATGAACAACAAAATCATAATGTGAGTGCCGTGACTACATTGAGATCTGGAAAGGTATTGCACAACAATGTTGGCATTAATAATGACCCCCCGGACGCCGCTTCTCCTTCTTTTCCATCATCTTCATCTTCTTCAGAGCCTGTTCTTCATTCTTCACAAGGCTCTACTTCTTCTACTAATCCGAACGGACCCACATCTCACTCCACGAAAACACCAACACTGGGATTCGTTCCAATTCCGCAATCTACTCCACAAACATTGGACTCAACAAATTTTCAAAATATTCCATTTCCAAACAGGTTGAGATCCAATAAACAAACTCCACAAATGGAGAAGATTGTGGAGTTATTTAAACAGGTTAGCATTAACATCCTTCTCTTAGATGCAATCCAACAAGTCCCTTCTTACGTTAAAATCTTGAAGGGCTTATGCACCAAGAAGAGGAAATCGCATGTACCTAAGAAAGTTTTCTTGGCTAGTGCAGTAAGTGATGCTCTTACCCAACCTTTACCTCAAAAACGAAAGGACTCTGGCTGTTCTACAATTTCAATAACTATTGGGGATAAGAACATCAACCGCACACTTTTAGATCTTGGTTCCAGTATTAATTTGCTTCCTTATTCAGTATATGAACAATTAGGCGTTGGAGAGCTGAAACCCACACATTGTACTCTCCAAATGGCTAACCGATCCATCACCCATCCTAGGGGTGAGTTAGAGGATGTGTTGATTAAAGTAGGGGACTTCATTTTCCCCGTTGATTTCATTGTTATGGACACACGGCCTATAGCTAACCCCCGGAGTCAAATTCCGGTGATACTCGGTCGACCATTCATTGCAACTTCTAATGCAGTAATCAATTGTCGAAATGGTTCGATGAACCTATATTTTGGAAATATGACAATTGAACTCAACATTTTTATGTTCGGGAATCAGCCCTCCGAACCTAATGCTAATATACTTGATGTTTGCTCAATCCAAGAGATCACTCAGAAGGACTGTGAGCTCGAAAAATTTCTCTTCGAACACAGCAATTTTGACGCCACTAGTGCGTTCCTCCTCGAATGTGACACAGCTTTCACACCCGATAATGATTACGAGTGTTTCACTTTTTTGAACGATTTTGAAGAATCACCAGCCGAGTTTGAATCTTTTGAATTTTTGTATGAGTTAACTAAACCATCTGACTCGGTTTCTTACACTCGCTTTGAACCTTTGTTAGAATCTTTCGAGTTTGAGACAGTTTCACCAATTTTACCTTCAATTGTTTCGCCTCCAAAACTCGAACTCAAGCTATTGCCGTCTCACCTTAAATACGCTTACTTAGGTGAGAATGAAACCCTTCATGTTATCATCTCGGCCTCTCTAGCCCCAGAGCAAAAGAAAGCCCTTTTAACGGTCTTATAAAACAATCGGCAAGATTTTGGCTGGACTATGGCGGACATCAAAGGGATTAGTCCCCTAATAGTTGAACATCATATTCATATGATGGATGATGCCAAGCCAGCAAGGGATCCACAGAGACGTCTAAACCCTATAATGAAAGAGGCTGTTAAAAAGGAGATTGTAAAATGTCTAGATAGTGGTATCATTTACCCTATCTCTAATAGCCAGTGGGTTAGCCCCATTCACGTTGTCCCAAAGAAATCAGGCAAAACGGTCATAACTAATGAGGCGAATGAGTTAATACCTACTCGCACCCAAACTGGGTGGCGAGTTTGCATCGATTATAGAAAACTCAACGCCGCGACACGGAAAGACCACTTTCTATTACCTTTTGACCAAATGCTAGAACGATTGGCTGGGTATGAATTTTACTGCTTTTTGGATGGTTACTCCGGCTATAATCAAGTTCCTATCGCCGAAAAGGACCAAGACAAGACCACATTCACTTGTCCCTTCGGTACGTTTGCTTACCGTCGCATGCCCTTTGGGTTATGCAATGCACCCGCTACTTTCCAGCGGTGTATGATAGGCATTTTTTCAGACATGGTGGAAAAATTCTTGGAGATTTTTATGGATGATTTCTTCATTTTCGGCAACTCTTTTGATAAGTGTTTCCTACATTTAGACCCAGTTCTTACCCGGTGTAGGGATAAGAACCTTACTTTAAATTAGGAGAAATGCCACTTTATGGTACGAGAAGGTGTTGTCTTAGGACATATTATCTCGCAAAATGGCATTGAGGTAGATAAAGCTAAGATTGAAGTCATTTCGATTCTTCCTCCTCCCAAATGCGTCCGAGACATTCGAGCCTTCCTTGGCCATGCTAGTTTCTATAGACGGTTCATCAAGGATTTTAGCAAGATAGCTAGACCCTTGACTCTTTTATTGGCTAACGACACCACATTTGATTTCGACTCAAACTGTATGAAAGCGTTCGAGTCATTGAAAAACTCACTTACTTCCGCTCCCATTCTTTCATCTCCTGACTGGACGCATCCATTTGAAATTATGTGCGATGCATCTAATTTCGCCATTGGTGCTGTCCTTGGACAACACATAAATAAGATGCCGTATGTAATTTATTACGCTAGCCGAATCTTGAACGAGGCCCAATTAAATTACACAACAACTGAAAAAGAATTCTTAGCTGTTGTGTTTGCATTAGAAAAGTTCAAGCCCTATTTAATCGGCTCTCCAGTCATCGTTTATACTGACCACTCAGCTCTTCACCATCTTTTTGCGAAGAAAGATGCTAAATCTCGGCTGATACGTTGGATCCTCTTACTACAAGAATTTGACCTTGTCATTAGAGACAAGAGAGGATGCGAAAACATAGTCGCCGACCATCTTTCACGGCTTCCTTCTTCGCCTACACTTCAAATTCCTATTAAAGACGTTTTTCCAGATGAGCAGCTCTTGACTGTGTCATGTGAACCTTGGTTCGCAGATATTGTAAATTATTTGGCCACCGGACTTATACCAAACGAATGGTCGAACCAGGATAGGCTCAAATTTCTATCCCAGGTAAAACATTTTTACTGGGAAGAACCGTATCTATTCAAATACTGTCCCGACCAAATTATTCGTCGGTGTGTCCCCGACAATGAGTTTAAGAGCGTGCTATCATTTTGGCCCCAAAAAGACAGCAGAAAAGATCTTGCAGTGTGGCTTCTACTGGCTACAACCTTTTAAAGACGCACATGATTACTGCAAGACATGCTCCCGGTGCCAACACATGGGCCGAATATCTAGGAGAAACGAAATGCCACTCCAACCAATATTGGTTGTTGAAATTTTTGATGTTTGGGGGATAGATTTTATGGGACATTTTCCCAATTCTTTTGGGAACGTGTATATTCTCCTCACTGTTGACTATGTTTCAAAGTGGGTCGAGGCTGTGCCCAACTGAACTAATGACAACAAGGTTGTCATTAGATTCCTCAAAGAAAACATTTTTTCTCGGTTTGGGCATCCCCGTACAATTATCAGTGATAATAGATCTCACTTTTGTAATAGGACTTTCGAGTCCTTAATGCGGAAATATTCCATTACTCACAAGATGTCAACACCCTATCATCCCCAAACTTGTGGGCAAGCCGAGATTTCAAATCAGCAAATTAAACAGATATTGGAGAAAATGGTTTCCAAAAACCGTAAAGATTGGTCATCAAAACTTATTGATGCCCTTTGGGCATTCCGAACTGCCTATAAGAACGATCTTGACATGTCTCCATATAGGCTTGTTTATGGAAAGGCTTGCCACCTTCCAGTTGAAATTGAGCATAGAGCATTTTGGGCAATAAAAGAGTTGAATCTATCACTAGGAGATGCGAGCAACAATAGAAAGCTGCAGTTGAACGAATTGAACGAGATTCGGGATGAAGCTTACGAGAACGCAATAATCATCAAAAACCGAACGAAGGTGTTCCACGATAAACACCTTATGCGCAAGACTTTCAAACCTGGTCAACAGGTTTTAATTTACGACACTCGGTTACATTTCCATCCCGGCAAGCTCAGATCTCGATGGAAAGGGCCATTTTTGGTACGCACTGTATATCCGCATGGTGCGGTCGATTTAGAAAATCCAGAGGGCGGTTCACTATTTAAAGTGAACGGATATAGACTTAAACCGTTCCTCACTGTGGACCCTTCGAAGGAGCTCCTGTTTTTGCAGGAGTCGATATACATTGACTGATCTTCCTCCATCTACCCCTAAATTTCGATTATCTAGCCAAAACACTGTTTCAAACAAGTTTGGGGGTATGTATCACTTGTAGTTATATAAAAACAAAATAAAAATAAAAATTTTTTTGGATATTTTTGTAAATTTTCAGTTTTAATAAAAAAATAAAATAAAATTTTTTATTTACAAATAATTTCCTCTTTTTAAGAGGGGATTTTTGCAAATAACCAAACCACCATCCCCTATAAATACAACCCGACCCCTCACAACATTTTACAAACCCTAAGATTTTCCTCTCTGCAAACCCTAACCGCCGCAGCAGAAAGATCAGGGAGATCTCTCGAATCTGCCGCGCAACCGCCGCCGACGCCTGCTTCCTGCCACTGATCCTCCGCGCCTCTTCCTCTTCTCCCTCAGATTTTTTCAGAGGAGGTTTGCATCATCTCTCCCTCTCTGTTAAATTTTTTTATAAATCTGTGCATTCTCTGAATGGCACCAACCATGCAATTAGAACGGGATTTTTCCTAAATGTTTGCACACACAATCTTTGGAAGTTATTTTGGTGATGAGATCACACGTTGAAAGTGGAACTTTTTAATTTTCAATCATCCTAATGCCTACGCTCTTCCTGATCTAGTTACTCGTTTTTACGAGTGCATGGAGGAAGGTTGCCTATCACAATACGGTTTTATCAAATTACTTTGGGGCGATAGGGAAATAATCATCGATAGGGACTTCATCCATGAAGTCACCTTAATTCCTAGATTACCTATTCATGACCAACCCCTTCAATTTGAAGACTACTTACCCTTAATGGGTAATGAATGTTCGAGAGAACCTAGAAAGGGCATACAGGCTAGAACCCTCTTCACCAATGTATTAACCGTGTGCCGTTGGGCACAAAACAACATTTTTGGCAGTTCACATAATACAACATTTTTCACACCATCTCTTCATATCGTGCACACCTTAATGACTAGGAACCCAAGATATGACATGTGCACGACATTACTTAATTCAATTGGTGCAGGAAAAAGGGCTGCGAATTACTCATGCCCTATGTTAGTGACACAACCGTATCGCTATTTCCTCCCTGTGGAGGAATTTGAATTTTACATGCAAGGAGGTATACCCATTAGGCCTCTTATCGAGGGCGTATCTACGTCCTATACCCGCCTGAATGATGTATGGTCGCGAACAGAACCGGCCGAACATGTACCCACCAGGATACCCAGCTCCAGTTCGACCGTGAGCAAGGAAGAGCTTACCCCCGCAGAACATTCACGTCTGCTTAGAAAAGCCTCTAGGGGGATTGATAGGTTGGTAGGGATGGTGACCAACTTGGATCACCGGGTGACAGAGATTGAATATGGCGTATCTACGCTGCTGGCGAGAGAGGAACGTTCCCGTTCACATTCAAGGGGACGGTGAGAACATGAGTAGTGAGGGCACTGCTTTTGGTAAGTTTGGGGGAGGAGGTGGTTTGTAAATAGTTATCATTGCATTGCATATTTTATTTTTTGTACATATTTTTTCTTTTCTTTCTTTGCATGTTTAATTCTGCATTGCATCTTTATAAAAAAAATTATAAAAATTGAAAAAAATTAAAATAAAAAAATATATAAAAGTAAAATCAAATAAAAAATTGAAAAACTAAAAAGATATAAAAAAAATTTCAACTTGGCCATGTTTGACTTAAGTTTGACAAAACGGTTAACTAGCTAGGAAAAACTAGATCCTAAACTTAGTAAATTAAAAACCCTAAAAATAACATTTCTTAAAGTTTAACGGTAGAAAATATATGTCCTTGTAGTTTATTTAGAAATAGGCAAATTTTGAGTTCAGTTCTTGGGCTAAGTCAAAATAAGGAAAGAATATTGAAATTTTTATTGAAGTGTAAGTCTGAAAAATAATTCCGAACATTTAGTCTAAATTCTGAAAATATATACCCTACAACTCGCACATACACGCACCTTGAAACTTGGGATAGTAGAGAATACCTTGAAATGCTCTTGTCTAAAATCCTTAGTGTGAGAAAAAATTAAAGTATAAGTGTGAAATAAGAGATATAAAAAATGTACACTGGTTTTGTAATTACTTAAGCCTGCATAAAATAAAAATATATATATAGCGAGGGTGCTTTATCACCTAGTGCCTTAGACCAACTGGTTTGGGAGTCACTGCTAAAGCCTTGGGTATTACAAGACGGGGAATTACGCCTAAATGTGCGAACACATTTTGTAATCGGTCTTTAGTACCTCAAAAAGTATTAACGGTCGCATGAAGGATGTGTGAGCAATTTCATCTAAAATTCACCAACTAAAAGTACTTTGGACGATGGACAAGAGTATGATAGTTTGAATTGAATTTCCAAGTGTAGAGATGATACATACACACACGTAGGGGTATATGATTGTGGTTTTGATAAGAGATAGGAATGAAAGATAGGGATTAGATCTTCAGTAGAGATGATAAAAATTCCTAAGTTGAGATGGAACCTTAGAAGGAAAATTCAAAAAATACTAAAAACTAAATAAATTTACAGAACATATACGATCTTAAGTTAAATGATAAGTGAGTGTGAAAAATACGGGTTGATGATTTCTAAAGTTAAAGATAATAGAATTTCTTGCTAGAACACCGAATTGAAGAATGAAAGTCAATAGGCCAAATTGATTGGATTTTGTGGGTAGTATCCGCTGAAAAACCTTAGGAGATAACACTCCTCCTACTAGGGACACCTAGAGGTTTAACGGCTTGTTACACGAGCGCAGTGCAATCGCGATTCCCTGCGAAAGTGAGGTTAGGATTTTTCGAGAATAAAAATAGTTTTGCTCGGGACGAGCAAAAGATAAGTTTGGGGGTATTTGTTCATATCAGAATTTTGCATTATTATATTCCCCAATCTTAATCATATTACAAATAAATAGGTGTTTTTGATCCATATCTGCTAAATAGTTATAGATTACAGGTTCTCAGAACAATACAGTGAAATTCAGGAAAAGACGCTACAAATGTGAGACTACGACCAATAAATAGATAAATCTGTATGATGCCGCCTACAGTTTAAGGAACAAACTGTTCCCGCCAAAAATTTCTGCACAAAAGAGCCCAATGTATCAAATGGCAGCGATACGCTTAAGAAAATGCGAACCAGTATTTTACGGGCTGTATTTTGAAAATCTCCCGAATAAGAAACAGCTAAATTCTGATGGTATCGAAAGCATCTAAAAAAATCCTTCAATTTGATATATTATGGGCCTCATAATTCATCCGGGATCAAAAGTTATGAGCAAATATGCTATGCACGTGAAATTTAAGGAAGAAAATGCGAACCAGTATTTTCCGGGCTATATATTGACAAACTTCCGAATGAGAAACAGCTAAATTCTGATGATATCGAAAGCATCTCGAAAAAACCTTCGATTTGATATATTATGGGCCTCATAATTCATCCGGGATCAAAAGTTATGAGGCATCACGTGCCCACACATGACCGGGCATCACATGACCGGGCACACCTGCAGACACGTGACCATTTACAGGCAAAACCTGTAGGCACTGAATAAAACAAATAATTGAAAATAATTAATTAATGGGGTCACGTGCCAACACGTGATAGGCTCTCAAACCCTCTGAAACAATAGAATTAAATTCTAATTAAGAAATTAATCAGTGGGGTCACGTGCCAACACGTGATGGGTTCCTGAGCCCTCTAAACCAATAGAATTAAATTCTAATTAATTGGTCAATCAGTGGGGTCGCGTGCTAACACCTGATAGGCTCTTAAACCTTCTGAACTAATAGAATTAAATTCTAATTAAGGGAAATCAAAAACCCTAGTTGGAAAATTATTTCCCTAGATCTTTCCAAACAAAAAGATTGTGCTCTGTAAAGTGGAGCACCGTTGGATTAAAAATCCACTGGTGATTAAAAATCACCAATTTATAGAAAGATTCTATACAGGGAAATATTTCCTTAAAATTTGCCAGGAATAACAGATAAAAGATCTTTTGGATTAAAAATCCAATGGTGAATAAAATTCACTGAGTGATCTAAAAGATCATTTTGGTTACAAAATCAATTAAAATCTTTCAATGAAAGATTGACAAAACAAACCGATTCTTTTCTTTCTCCTATAAATAGGAGCCAAGAAGAGAAGAGGGGAAAAAAAACAACAGAGAGAAAAAAGAGAGGAGAATTTAATTCTCAAGAGAGAAAAAGAAAAACCCTAGGTGAGAAAGGGAAAAAGATCTAAGCTCCATAAAACAAAAAGATAATTTAATTCTCAATTTAAGAGTTTAACTCTTCTGAATAAGAACTTGGTTCTTCCTTTGGTTGAAGATCTGCAGAAGCAGATCTCCCCAGAAGTTGAGAATTTAATTCTCATCGGGGAGATTCTGCCATGCAGATCCAAAACTTAGAGGGAGAATTGAGTTTTGAGAATTTAATTCTCCCAAATTCATAGGAATTTAATTCTTCTAAACGAAACTAGGGTTCAACCCTGTATGAGAATTTAATTCTCCCAAATTCATAGGAATTCAATTCCTCCAAATAAAACTAGGGTTTAACCCATATGAGAATTTAATTCTTCCATATACATAGAAATTTAATTCCGCTAAGCAAAATTAGGGTTTAACCTTACCAAAGAATTTAATTCTTAAAACAAGGGACTTAAAACTCTCCATGCACGTAAAGAAATCAATACCCAACCTGGTCACGTGGCAACACGTGACCCTCCCTCTCAATGATCAAAAGAGAACGAACAAGACTAGGTCACGTGCCCCCACGTGACCCTTAAACAGACTCCTCAAAATGAGAAAGAACAAGTCTGGAGGCAATGCCTCACGTATCCCCACGTGCCCCTAAACAGACTCCTCAAAATGAGAAAGAAAAAGCTTAGAGGCAATTCCTCACGTGCTCCCACGTGACCCTCAAAATAAAAGAGAACAAAGGCAGTACTGATCTAGGGCGCTTCACGTGTCCCCACGTGACCCCTGACAAATACCCCTTTTCAAAAGAATAAAATAGGGGAAGACAGAGGAATTGATGCCCAACGCAGAGGCATTGTCACGTGTCCACACGTGATAATTTCAAAGACTAAAAGTGTTTTACACTTATCTGAATATTCTGAGAACAAAATAATAGGAGGTCTGGCCCCACCTTTGGATGCCCTCACGTGCCCCCATATGACCCCTTCCTTTCTAGTGTTTAACACTATTTCAAGCATTTTGTCTCCAGTGTTTAACACTGTTTTAAATACATCACGTGATGACACGTGACTGCCAGATGTCCTCTAGTGTTTAACACTACTTTAAAACCGGCCTAGCCTAAATTGGCTAAGTTTTCCAGAAGCAAATCTCCTCTTCAAATAAGCCTTAAAATCCAGAGCTATAATGTTTAATGCTCAGCCAAAGACAAAGTGTTACTAGAGCCCTCAAACTCTTATTTAGCATTGCTAAATAATGAGGGGCTGAACCCAGACAAATGTCCAATAGCCCAACAAAGGGTCAACATTTCAAACTTAATTGGACTTTGCCCAAATTGGCCATAAGTCCTCAATTCAGATTTAACTGAGCCAATGTGCTCATAATCTAATTAATTGATCTTAGTTCCAAATTGGACTATAGATCTTCCAATCAATTTTGGTTCAAGGGTACATCTCTGAACCCCTCTGATATTTGTCGTTGTAATCCTTCAACGTCTTCAGAGAGGTGACGGGTCCCGACAACCATACATTTTATAGACTATGACGTCTTTAAACTGGACTGTGGGGTCCTTAAACATATGGACTATGATGTCCTTAACCTGGACTGTGAGGTCTTTAAACTCACGGACTATGATGTCCTTAACCTCGGACTGTAGGGTCCCTTAAAATCCATGGACTATGATGTCCTTAACCTTGGACCGAGATGTCCGTAAACTAACAATGGACCGTAATGTCCTTAAACTAACAATTGACCGCAATATCCCCAAACTAAATAACAAAGCCCAAATGCTCTCTTGTTGGATCTAAATGATCCCGTTAAGTTGATCTTAGTCTTAAATGAGACTAACGTATTCTTAACAAACGATTAAGTTGATCTTAGTCTCAAATGAGATTAACGTATCCTTAAACCCAACCCCCAAACCCAAATCTAAGAAGATACGGATTTGGACTAATCCACGCCCTACGGGCGACAACATAAATTAGTCTCCGTATACAATCCACGGGCAACCAAAAATAAAACAAACATACACGACAAGAGGTGACCATCTGGAGAAGGAGAAAGTTGTTACCGCGATGCGGTAGCGTAATTAACTGCAGAGGCTTGCGCCTGCAGGGAAGAGCGTCCCCACAATCAAAAAACCCTCAAATAAGGGGGAATCTGATGAAGTATGCTACATCGGCCGCATCCGTTTAAACCTTCAATACGTGGTGCCATAAATCAACTTGGCATCTTCGGAGAGGTGGACAGATAGCACCAATTAGCATCTGCCCCCAAATTCAGGCAAGACGGACCTACGCGGTCGCGTCTCCGTGTTTCGGCGGGAAACAAAAACGAAGATCAGCGAACAGTTTAATGCACAAAGTACAAGGGTAGCACAGGATTAAAGACTTCAACACGAAGCTCACGGCGAAAAGTCCACAACATTCTGCACTGTGGAAATCTGGAAGAAATTAGAAGATATTCTGAGAAACCAAGTGAAGAAAACAGAAGTAAACAGCAACATGAAGCAACCCTGGAAAGTTGAGACAGAGAACCCCGAAGATGGCCGCGGATCCGCGGCCAAACATGGCATTCCGCCGCGCTTCTGCGGCCGTGCAGTGCACGTGTCGGTGCACGTGTCGGTGGGTGTCAGTGCTTTGACCCGGCTTTCTTAGGGTAGTCTTATAATTTCAAATGTGGATCAGATGTAAACCCTAGGATTTCTCCTATCTATAAATAGGAAAGCCTACAGCCTCTTTTGGGGCATGCCTCTATTAATTTCTAGATTAAATTTTAGTTTCATTGTAATCGTCAAGAGGTGTCAATAAAAGTAAGTTTTTTTTATCTTGCATTTTTCATTTGAATTTAATTTTTGCAATTTTCGTATCTGTCTTTTATTATCTGCAAATTAATTAGTAAATTAAAAAGAAAATTATAAAAATGAATCTCATCGTAATTTTCCCTAATGAGTGAGTAATTCCTCACTTGTTAGGGTAAGGATCGGGTAGGTTTGAGAGATGAACATCTCTCACTCATTTCTTGCCCGTATAATATTTTAAATTAGGACTCTATGTGAATCAAACACACACCGCTCACTACGGCACCCTTTCCTACGAGATAGCGGTGATTTCCTAGTTAGACCGGTTGTGGTTGATTTACATAGAGGTTAGGGCTAAGAGTTAAGAAAGGACGGACAAGGACCAAAAGGAAGAAACTACGTTTCTTCCTAGTCGTGCTAATCCCCTTTGTCGACTATTACCCTAACACTTATGTTCTTAATTAGGGCAAATGAAGGAGTGAGTAGAGTTATTTTTCCAAACTAATCTAATCCTAACCGTAGCAAGACTTTAAATCAATTTAAATTCAATCTTAGTTGTTCTAAAATCAAAACCTACCAAAAAATAGGACTTAACTCGTTAGAACAATAAGAAAAGAACACGTTTTCCCTGTGGACCGACCCGTACTCAACCAGCTAGCTACCAAGCGACACCGTTATTGATTGCGGTATATTCTTAACTTTGATTTTAAAACGCACGTACGAAAAAGAGACTACCAATCACCTCATTAAGATGTGCAAGATCAAACAGTGATGTGCTAATGTCGTCGAGATCATCAAAACAAAGTTCATCAACCTTGCAGCTTTCAGAAGTTATCTCATGGACAGAACATACATCAAGAATGTGAGCAGAGGGTTCAGACGGCTGACTTCCAATCTTGTAAATGTTAAGCTCAATTGTCATTTTTCCAAAGGATAGGGTCATGGACTCATTTCGACAATTAATGACAGCATTGGAAGTGGCTAGGAAGGGTCGACCGAGAATCACCGGAATTTGGTTCCGTGGGTTCGCACCAGGCTGTGTATCAAGAACAATAAAGTCCACAGGGAATATAAATTCCCCGACTTTTATCAATAAATCCTTAGGTTCACCCCTTAGTTTGGTGATTGATCGGTCTGCTATTTGGAGAGTACAATAAGCAGGTTTCAACTCTCCAATCCCTAACTGCTCGTAGACAGAGTATAGATGCTGGTTAACACTAGCACCAAGGTCAAGTAAAGAAAGGTTAATGTTTTTACCCCCAATATAAATAGAGATTGTAGGATAGCCGGGGTCCTTACGTTTCTTTGGTAATTGTGGGGTAAAAGTTGTGCTAACATTATTCGCCATGAATACCTTTTTGGGCACCTGAGTCTTCCTCTTCCTAATGCACAACTCCTTAAGAATTTTCGCATAAGCAGGGACTTGTTGTATAGCATCTAGGAGAAGAATGTTGATGTTAACCTGTTTAAACAGTTCCATAATCTTCTCTATATGTGGATTTGTTTTGTTTCCCCTTAACTTATTCGGATAAGGAGCTTTAGCAATAAGAGCTGGGTCCGACACTGGAGAAGGTCGTGTGGGTGGAACAGATCCCAGAATTGAGGTGGGGATCGAGTGAGGTGGACTAGAAGAAGTGGCCTGAGGGTTCGAGCCTTGAGGAAAACGGAGAATAGGCTCGCAAGAAGGTGGTGAGGTAGACGAACAAGGGTCAGAAGTGGAAGTGGAAGTAGAAGTGGAAAGGAAAGCCGCAGCCGGGGTGTTATTAATAGATTCATCATTATTATCAATCTCTTCACCTACTTGGTTATTCAACACTCTTCCACATCTCAACGTTGTAATGGCACTCACATTGTAGTGTTGTGAATGCCCAGGATTCGGTAAGGGTTGAGATGAAAGTTTCCCTTTCTCTCAAGCACTCATTTCGGCATTCAATCGTGCAAGTTGTGCTTCTATCGATTTAATACTCTCACCGTGGGAGGCGGGGTCTTTCTTGATATTATCGACAGAAGAATTGATCTCAGCCGAAACTTGCATAAAATTTTTCATGAACAAATTCATGGTTTGTTCGAGTGAAGAGGAGTTATTAGTACCGGACAATTGCAAAGAATTATTATACGGTGTAGAAGTGTTGACCGGATTTTGAAAATTTTGTGATTGATAGGGGTGATGAGTCAATTGTAGTGGTTGCTGTTGTTGTGGAGGGACCCTTTGGAAGTATTTTGGTTTGGAACCGTGTTTTGAGTTTGGTGTTGGTTCCAAGCAAAATTTGGATGATTCCTCCAACCCTGATTATGTGATGGATCAGAACAGCATCCACATGCAGTTTTAGGGAGTGTCATCTGGTTTAGAGAGGCTGATAAAAATTTGTGTTCCGTAGCATCAAGTTTCTTTTGCATTACTGCCATTTCAGCTTTGACTGCTATGGAAACATCCAGTTGATGAATACCACCCCTTGACGATGGTTGACTTACACTCTCCCATTGCAAAGTTTTTCAGCAAAATCTTCTAAAAATTTCCAAGCTTCACCATCTTCTTTAGACATGAAGTTGCCTTGACACATGGATTCAAGCATCTGTTTTGTTGTAGGATTAATGCCCTCATATATGATTCTACACAGATCCCATCGGTGGATTCCGTGATGAGGACATTGAACTAACAGATCCTTGAAGCGTTCAAAACACTTCCAAAATTGTTCATTAGGAAGCTGGGTAAATTGATTTATTTCGCTACGGACTCAGACGGTCTTATGATTGGGATAGAATTTCTTAAGAAAAGCTAAGACGAATTCATCCCAGTTTGAAATAGAATGTGTAGCTGTGTTATAAAGCCACTTCTCGTCTAAATCGTATAAAGTGAACGGGAGAAGACGCAATCTCATAGCATCCACAGAAAGCTGTGAAGTACCCATCATAGCACATACGTTTTCAAATTTGGTAATAAAAACGTATGCATCTTCAGACTCGAGACCACGAAATTTGGGTAAAAGATTGATGTATTGAGTTTTGATTTCAAAGTTGTCCCCATTGGTTGGTGAAATGGAAAGACAAGTAGAAAGAGGACCTCGAATAGGGTAGAATCTCTCCTGGAGAGAGATGCGCGGTGGGTTCTATGCACCTGCGGGCGGTGGCAGAGGTGTGTTGTTAAAGTTTGATGGAAAGCCGTCCATCGCGGGGAATGTGGTAGGTGATGAAAAAGAACATGTAGAAATACCGACTTCGGAGTCGATATGAAGAACGCGGACAAGACGGGCACTAGAATTTCGTGTCCAGCCGAGCATGCACTAAATGGTTTAGCACAAGTGGAAGCGTTAATTAATTAGAGAAAATGTTGGTTTGGTGTCTGTTTTGAAAAAGACGGATTTTGGAAAAATCAAATCACAAAAATTTCACAAGCAACCATAGATCTAATGGTCACCTAGGTCAAGTCACTAGACCGCTCCTAGACATCCAGAAGACAAATCGCAGGATAAATCCTACGTTGTCTCTTTATCCCTTCTGTGGCCAGGTAAGTGCCAGGTAAGTGGGAGGTTCTCCGCTACATAAGTAGCGGGCCTAATTAAGTAACCACTTTTCTTAGACACGCTTACCTTAGACACCACAAAAAAAACGCGGATAAGCAATAGATTACCCACGACCTTCTTCTGTCCTAATTGAGCGCGACGGTCCTTAGAGTCTTGTCTAGATATTTTTTTAGTTAATGAAGGGTAATGCGGATGCTTGTTTTGTGATTTGCGGGGCTTAAGAAGGGTAATGAAAGCCCCACCTAATCTGAATTTGGTCTTTGCCCCTTAATTTCCGTATTTAAAATTTGCACAAACAATCAATTTCAAAACACGCAACAGATTTTTATTTTAGCGGCGCTGTTTTTGCAAAGAATCCTGCATAAAATGGTTATTTGACAAGAGCAGGGAAGAGATAAGAAAGAAAAGAATATACCACAGAGAACTCAAGCCCTAACTCCTCAACATGGCCACGCTTCCGCCGCCAATTGATGCAATCCGCCGCAGTTCCGCGGTGTATTGAACGGTTCTCTGCACGAAATTTGGTCCTAATGCTCCATGTGCTCTTATGTCTCGGAAGAAATGCTCTGAATAATTTTATCCCCACTGCAGTGATTCCAAATTTCCTTGCAAAATTCACAACTAATCGTTAAGCGCTTAATGCGATTTTGATTCAAATTTTTGATGGAATAAGAAAATTTCAACTCAAATAACAAGAACGAACAAAATAGCACACATCCCCGGCAACAGCGTCATTTGATTGATCTTTTTTTCTTATGATTGATTCGAATGAAAAGAAAAGTGTTATCACAACCAAAGAATTTATAACCGCAATCAATAACGGTGTCGCTTGTAACGATCGTTAGTGAGCACGGGTCGTCCACTGAGATGAAGTATTTATTCGATCTTGTTTTAGATGAACCGAAAGAAAATAGTAAAGAAAATTCAAGAAAATAAGATTTCAAGATTTAATTGAGTTGTCATTTCAAGAAAATCACGAAACAGTTTAAGATTTCATAATCAAGAAATTGTTCAAATTCAATTTTAGTTATCAAGAAAATGTAGAGAAGCTTGTTGGATTCGATAGGAATTAGTAGCAATGATGAATACTAAAAATTACTGATCTTATCTATTGATGAATTATAGCTAGAACGATGGCGATGAATGAAAATTAGGGATCTATTGATGAAACTAGGGCTTCTCCTTCACTGTCCCTTGCCTTTTCATTGATCATCATTCAAATCTAGCTTTTAGCAAAGAGAATCATCAATCATTTAATCCCTAATTTGCAACGAAATTATCAAGAACGGTGATCTCGCTACAAATTAGGTCATTGATGATTCTTTTTCCTAAGTTCACAATTCTCATAAGACTTAAGATTTAGTTTAAGATTTCGTCATCATTTGAACTACCGATTTCCTTCGAATCCTAAACAAGCGGAGATTTACTCACACATTATTTAAATAATAGAATCAAGAAGTAAAAATTTCATAATGCAAGAATTTAAAGAAAGCGAGAATTAACAATTGAGCACCTTTATTAAATCTTCTTCAAATTTACATCTCTCAATTTGAGATTACAAGACTAGCTCTTGATCGCTCCATTAAAAAGAGAATTTGTCATCGATTTTTGCTTGGCTCGATCGCCGTGAGACGTGGATCGATCGCGGATCTCTTTCCCTTGATGACAATCGGCGCCGCGATAATGGATCTTCGAAGTCTTCGCTTGATAATGCTCTCAATTGATTCTTGATTTGGATTTGGATCTTGAATTGATTTGGATGAAGCTTTGTCACTAAGATTCAACCAAAATTCAACAACTAATCAACAACCCTTGAACATTAGCCCTAGATCCCCTTTTATAGCCCTTAATCAAGCTTCCCTCATAAGCTAGGTAGTTACAAGGAGGCTTCTAGAATAACCTAGGTAGTTATGAAGCTTGATCAACAAACTAAGTTGTTGTGGAGATGTTTCCTGAAGAAGGTTGTTACACTGAAGTGCCTTCAGGAAGCTAGGAGGTTACGAGGAAGCCTCTGGAAAAGTATCAACCGCCTACGATCTAACTCGGCCGTGGATCCACGGCGGATCGGGCTGAATCGGCCGCGGTTCTGCAGCCGTTTAATGAGATCTCTGTATGATTTCTTCTGTGTTGTTTGTTGTTGACATATGGGTCTTCATGTGATATCTGGAATATTTTTATTTCTTCTGAATCTCTGCCAGATTTTAAGTCATTTTCTTGCTGCGTTTTATCGGCAAATTTATAATTCCAGTTCTTTGACCTGAATAATTTTCTGCACAAAATCTTGATAAAAAGTGTTGAGATATACAATATCATGCGTGAAGTAATAAACACACAATTTCCCTCCATAATGCCGGTTATAAAGTATAACACATGTTAAATGATCTTTTCCATACAAACTGCAAATATGTGTTATATTTATACCAAACACCTTTAGATGATTAGAAAGATTAAGGAAATTGTCGTGTTGAGAATGCAATATTATCGACTGAACACTTCCTTTTCTTCAGACGACTCCAGAGATATATCTGCTTGTGCGAGAACCCGACGGCTTTGCACAACGATCCATACGTCATCGAGGTTTTTGTCAGCCAGTTCTTTAGCGAATTTGGCTAATGCTTCGGCTTTGCTATTTTCCGTACGCGGTATGCTTTCCAGGATGTAGGAAGGGATTTGAGTCAGCAATTGTTGCACTCTTTCTCCGTACTTTACCAACTCTGGTTTGCACGCTTGATCATCGTCGTTTACTTGACTAACGACCAGCTAGGAGTCTCCGTATAAAAGGAGATTTTCGATTCCCATATCAACAGCGATCTCAAGACCTTCTATCAAAGCTTCATATTCCGCTTCATTGTTTGTTCTTGGCTCCGTTAAGGAAAAGGCAAAGTGCATTATCCCTCCTTATGAAGTCACGAAGATGAGGCCTACCCCGGATTTGATTATGGGAGAGTTTTGCTTTCGCTTCTTCAAGGAGGACGCTCCATCGAAATAGAGTTCCCATCGGGTATCATTCCCTTCTGTCTCCCTGTCAATTGTGTCAAACGCATGCTCATCTGGCAATTTGCAATTTAGGGGTGAGTCGGCAGGTATCGGATGCTCAGCGAGAAAGTCGGCGATGGCCTGGCCTTTCACCGCCTTGAGAGGTCGGTATGTTATCGAAAATTCCATTAAGAGTAGGGCCCATTTAGCGAGCCGCCCCGTTAGTATGGCTCTTGACAACAAATATTTGAGAGGATCCACTTTTGATATGAGATGGACCTCATGCGCGAAAGCATAATGCCGAAGCTTCGTTATAGCGAAGATTAACGCCAGGCAGTGTTTTTCGATAGGGGAGTAGTTGTTTTCTGCCCCCAAGAAAACTCGGCTCAATTAGTAGAGGGCTCTCTCTTTCCCTTGGTCGTTCTCCTGTGTCCATAGCGCGCCCAAAGAACCTTCAAGGGCGGTAGTGTACAGGATGAGGGGCTTTCCCTTGACCGGAGCGGTTAGTACTGGCAGATTCTGCAGGTATTGCTTGATTTCATCCAGCGCACTTTGGCATTTGCGATCCCAAACGAACGGGGTTCCCTTCTTCATCAGGTGACTGTAGGGACGACATTTACCGGAGAGGTTAGCTATGAACCGCCGGATATATGTGAGCATTCCTTGGAGAGATCGTAGTTGTTTGAGAGTTCCGGGCGAAGGCATTTCCATAATCGCCTTGATTTTTTACGGGTCTATTTTGATGCCCCGGTGTCATACAATGAATCCTAGGAATTTACCCGAGGAAACTCCGAACGCGCATTTCAGAGGGTTCATCTTCAGGTTGTATTTCCGAAGGCGCTGGAACACTATTTTCAAATGCTCCCAGTGTTTCTCATATGATTTGCTTTTCACCACGAGGTCATCGATATAGCATTTGACGATTTCATGTATGAGGTCATCAAAAATCTTCGTCATGGCCCTCTGATAGGTAGCGCCGGTGTTCTTCAGACCGAAAGGCATCACTTTGTAGCAGAATATGCCCAGAGGAGTCCGGAAAACGGTATGCTTCTGGTCTTCGGGAATTACCGTTGTCTTTTCTGTTCGAACCTTTGTTTGAAGGTCCGAGATTCTTTTCAGGCAACGTACGATTACGCAGCTGAATGTTCTCACAATTCTTAATCTCTTCTTCTCTTTCGAAGGTGGATTCCATAAAGAGGGGGTCAAGGGCCATTTCTTCGTCAGAATCGCTCCCAAAGGTGAGAACTTACGATCCCCTGGTATCAACCACGTAACAGTTGCTGGAAGCTCTTTTGTGCCCATATGTCGTGCTTCTCTGCTCCCGACGAGCTTTGCGCTTTATTCGCTTGAATTGTTGTCTATGGGCGACGTATTCCTGCCACCACTTCTTGAAGGCGTTACACTCTTTGGTAGGGTGTGTGATCCTCCGATGGTATAAGCAGTAGTTTGGATGTGCATCCGGTTCGTCAGGGCACGTACTTTCTGAAGTGCTTTCTTTGAAAGGTGGCAACTTCATTCCCATTGACATGGTCTTAGCGAGCCGTTTCTTCGTATTAAGCCTCCTTTTGCCGGTAACAAGGGCACTTTGACCCAGTTGGGGTATTTTATGGCTTCTCATTACCGGAGCATCTTCATCATGACGCTGACACTTGGCCTTTTCGTATATGGCTGTTTCACGCTCTCAGTTAGCTTTGCTCATCTGAAAAGCTTCGCTCAGCAGCCTGTCAATCAATTCGTCAGATGGCTCCAGAGATTTTGGTTCCGGTTCTGCCCCCAGTCTCTGTGCTCCAGGGATTTTGGCCCGAAGGTTCTGTCCACCATCACCAACTTTCAGCGTTGGGCGCGGCTTCAGCATCCCCTCAATAATCTCAGGCTCCAGCGGGATCTTCTACCTAATTGCCGGACATGCTTGAAGGTCCTTCAGCATTCTTTTAGTCTCAGCTAAAAGGGCCACCTCCTATGGGGCTTCCTCTATAAGTGAGCATGATGCCCCCGGCGTGTCCACCTTTTTAGAAGCGTGCGGTTGTGGCGGGTTCACCCTCCAGTTTTCGAACAGCGCGAACTTGCCATGTTGGTACTGGTCTTCCATCCAACATTTGAAGATGTAATAATCTTCGATTGGGTGACCCAATATTCGGTGGTAAGGACAGTAATTGGGGATGTTAACGTCGCCTGATTGCATTGGGCGTCTCGACTCTGGTAGAGTGATGAGCCTGTTACGCAGCGCTAGCTCGAATAATCTCTTCGTCATATCCTGAGGGAACGAGTAAGGGTGTCTCATCTTTTCTCCGAGTGGTCGTTGTTTATCGTTTTGGTGAGCGACCGGCTTTGGGCCACTTGGTTGTTGCTGAGCGTTAGCGACGAAGGTCGCTTTCCCTTTCCCCTTTTCATTCCGAGGATCCTTCTTTGAGGAGGATGGTCTGTGGCCCATCTGGTCCATTTGGGCCAGCTTGTCGATCAAGGCCTGGAAAGTGGTCGGCTTGAAAAACATCATGAATTGGGAAATGGTTTCTTGAGAGTCAAGGGTCCCCACGAACAAGCCCACGGCAGGAGCTTCCTCTATACGCTGTTCACACTTTGACCACAGGTTCCGCCACCGAATGGCGTATTGAACCCAGGTTTCTCCCGGGTTCACTCTAGCGTTAATTAGTGCGGTGATCGGGGTGCGCTCGCTAGCACTCGAGAATCTTTGTGTAAACAGTAACTCCATTTCTGCAAATGTCTTAACAGAGTCATTCGGGAGCTCAGAGTACCATTCGAATGCTGTCTCCGACAACCTGCCAACAAACTGGCGAAGCAGCAGTTTTTCGTTACCCCCAGTATTACCGTACAAAGCCCTGAATTGAGCAACGTGCTAGTGTGGATTACCCGTCCCTTTATACACATGGAATTTAGAGATCGTATATCCTGGAGGGTACTTTATTTGATCATACCAACCCGGATAGGGTCATCCAGTCTTGACGATTTGGCCGACCGCTTCGGTCGCCTGATGAGCTCGTATCTGTTGAGCTATATAATCGTCAAGGGCGGCTTTGGAGATGGTCTCTTCCTTGGCTGTTGATAGAGCCGGAAAAGGGTTTGATGTCTTCCCTCTATCGTCTTCAAGGATTATTGGAGGGTCTTCAGCTAGAGGATCCGGCTTTATCATCATCCCAACCATATCATGGAACAAGAGCGCCATTTATTTTATGTTGGCCGCTTGTTCCGCATCCTTTTTGTCTTTCTTCTCGTGCATTCTTCCGAGGAACTCGGCGTCGATTTCCTGTTCCTGGCGCTTCTCTGACGACGTCTCCGGGCTTTCTTTCGGCCCAGTGAGCGCGGTTATCTTCGTTAGCTTCTCCTGGAGCTTTTGCTGTTGCTCCTGAGCCTTTGTCACAGACCGGGTGAGTGGTCGATGACCTTTGAAGATACGGCTATCCTCTTTCCCAGAAGCCATTTAAATGGTGTGCACTACCATGCCCCCAGACTTAGGGCATTTGGATTCAGCACCCTTAAGATTTGTCGCAGACAGGGGGATCTTATCCGGCCTTCTCCTTTTATTGGCGGTCGAAGTTGAAGGGTTTTCTACAATAGGCACCCGGGCAGACGATACTTTCCGTAGCGTGGCGGTGGGATGGTCATTTTCTTGCTGAACTTTCATTTTCTTCTGTCGGCGGGGGTAGTCTTGGTCAACTACAAAGTCTTGAACTCTTCGCCAGACCCTATGGATTTTGGAGGACAGCTGCTGAGGGGGCTGCTCCGAATTTGCCTTTGTGACATTTTCAGCAGGTGGAGGAGACTTTATCAGCACGGCAGTTGGAGAGTTCTTGCACACCCTCCTGAGCGGCTCAAATCTATTCCCAGTTGAAACATCATCATCAACTTCCACCATTGGAGCCTGTGGGGTAAGTCCAGAAGGGGAACTGCCCCCAGCTTTCCTCATTCGACTCCAGTGGCGACGCCGAGCATGTCGTGTAGCCGGGATCACCTTTGTTGTCGAGGTAGCTTCATCATGCCCCATGATATGATGAGAAGTTGTTGTCGGCTTCAGCCTATCGAAGACAGACGTCCGCTGAGAGGGAATAGTCAATCTTGCGAAGGCCAACTTTCGAACAGGGGAAGTAGTTTGGACGACTCCACCCGCAGCGGGATTTGGAACGGCCAGTCTTGTGAAGACCGACCCCTTAGCAGGAGAAGCCCCTCTGATGACTTCGTTTACCGGAGCTGGAATAGCTATCCGCTTCGGGATAGCTCCTTCGGGTATTACAGACTTCTTCATGGGCTCGCTTGAGCTTTGGCCTAGTCTGTTAAAGACCGAGGCGCTGGACTTGGACGACCCATTGAGAGGGGCCATGGTAGTAATAATCCGATCAAAGACCGACTTCTTTGAAGCTTCCTGCGACGGTGCCGGAGCGTTGAAGCTCATTGGCGGGAGCATGGTCCCGAAGAACAACCCAGTGGTGGCATGTGCCACCTATTCCACCGGCATTGCGAAGATGGAAGCCGCTTGGGGCCCATAGGTCACTCCTCCGGCGAGGACAGAGCGGGAGTTGTTGTTGCAGTTGGTGCAGTTGGAAGCCTTTGACGCCATCTTCTCTTCTGCATGGAGCAATACACCAAATCTTAGTACCTCAAACCCAGGGGCAACAATATTATACCGTGATTTGTTCGCGAACACGACACACGAAGTGTGGAGTGGAAAGAGGAAAGGGTCCCACCGGGCGTGCCAAAATATATTCGCCGCTGAAAGACACGACCGGGACGTTGGGACGTCTGGCCTGAATTTTGGGGGGCAGATGCTATTTGGTTTTATCCGTCCACCTCTCCGAAAATACCAAGTTGATTTATGGCACCATGTATCGGAGGCTTAGACGGATGCGGCTGTTGTAACAGACTTCGTCAAATTCCCCCTCGTTGTAAGGTGTTTTGATTGTGGGGATGCTCTTCCTTGCAGACGCAAGCCCCTGCAGTTAATTACGTTACCGCGTAGCGATAACCACTTTCTCCTGCTCCAGAAGGTCACTTCGTGTCGTGTATGTTTGTTTTGTTTTAGGTTGCCCGTGGATTGTATACGGAGACTAATTTATGTTGTCGCCCGTAGAACGTGGATTAGTCCAAATCCATATTTTCTTAGATTTGGGTTTGGGTTGGTTTAAGAATCGTTAATCTTGTTTTAGATTAAGATCAACTCAAATGTTTGTTAAGGATACGTTAGTCTAATTTTAGACTAAGATCTACTCAACAGGATTTCTTTTAGTTTATAGGGACGTTGCGGTCCGCAATTTAGTTTTTAGGGACGTTGCGGTCCGTAATTTAGTTTTAAGGACATTGCGGTCCATAATTTATTTTTAAGGTCAATGCGGTCCAAAGGGTTTAGTTTTAAGGACATTGCGGCCCAAAGTTTAAGGTCATCATAGTCCGTGGAATTTAGTTTTTAGGGACGTTGCGGTCCGCAATTTAGTTTTAAGGACGTTGCGGTCCGCAATTTAGTTTTAAGGACGTTGCGATCCACAATTTAGTTTTTAGGGACGTTACGGTCTGCAATTTAGTTTTAAGGACGTTGCGGTCCACAATTTAGTTTTAAGGACGTTGCGGTCCACTGGGTTGTTGGTTTGGGGGGTATACCAAGAATTATTGGTTATTGGGACCCTTCACCTCTCTGAAGACGTTGAAGAATTATAATGACATGTATCAGAGGTGTGGAGAAATGTACCCTTGAACCAATGAATGTTCATCAAAGATTTGATAACCTTGTTTGGGACTAAGTCCAATTTACAAGAAGACCTATGGGCTCTGTCGATTTTGGGGTTTGGCCAATCTTGGACTCAGCCCACTTAGTCTTTGTCATTTCCCTTTTTTCTATAAAGTGTTAGACACTTGCTAGGACACAGTCCTTTCTCTATGCACATAATACTAAACATTTATGTGAATACTGACACCTACTTTCTTTTTGTTTTTTTATGAGTGTTGAACACTCTTCATGGCGCTAGGCTCTTCTTGAGGAGCGCAGAGCGCTCTATGTTAAGTAGCGCCCACGTGAGGGGCATGTGGGGTGCTAGGCGCTGAGCGCCAGCATTTGAACGCTAAGCGCTCTTTTTATTTTGAGCAGCACCCATATGAAGGACACATGGGGCGCTTGGCGCTGAGCGCCAGCATTTGAGTGTTGAGCGCTCTTTATTGTGCAGCGCCCATGTGAGTAGCACGTGGTGCGCTCGGCGCTGAGCACCAGACATGGAGTGCTAAGCACTTCTTATTAAATAGCCCCTACGTGAGGAGCACGTGAAGCGCTCGGCGCTGAGTGCCAGATTTGAGTGCTAAGCACTTCTTATTAAATAGCGCCCACGTGAGGAGCACGTGGACCGCTCGGCGGTGAGAGCCAGATTTGAGTGCTAAGCACTTCTTATTAAATAGCGCCCACGTGAGGAGCACGTGAAGCGCTCGGCGCTGAGTGCCAGATTTGAGTACTAAGCACTGAGTTTTTTGTTCTACCCATCTAAATTCTCTGAGAATTTGGTTCTCCCTTGTGAAATACTTCGTCTTATAGATCTGAGATATGGAAAAAGAACTAAGTTCTTCTGATGTGAGAGTTAAACTATTAGATGTGGAGGAGATGTTATGATCTCTCTTCTTTTTATGAAAGACTTTGTCTTATAGATCTGTGATCTGGAAAAAAAACTAAGTTCTTCTGATGTGAGAGTTAAACTCTCAAATATAGAGGAGATGCTATAATCTCACTTATTGTTATTTACCATGAAGAAGATTCTTCTTCTTAGAGTTTTTTCTTCTCTTTTTCTTTTTTGAGAATTTGAAGTTTAGGGGGGGTTCTTCTGTACAAGACTTGAAGTCTTGGGTCCTTTATATAGGGGAGGCTGATTTGTTGAATCAGTTAAGGAAATCTCTCATTGAGAGATCTCTGATTGATTTGGGGATTTTATCCACCGTCAGATCTTTGATCCAAGGACTTCTGTTTTACAAAAGACATCTTTCTTGTTTTTAGCAAGATTGGGAAAATATTTTCCCATGCAGAACTTATTCTATATCTTGGTGATGTTTAATCACCATTGGATTTTTGATCCAACGGTGCTCTGATTTACAGAGCACAATCTTTCTTGTTTGGAAAGATTTGAGGTGTATTTCCTCAACAGAATTTTATTCTGGTAATTTGATAGTTTATCATCTTCGTTGGATCTTTGATCCAACGGTGGAGAACATTTAGTTCTAGCGATGGCGCTCTCGTGCTTTCCACGTGAGGCGCTGCCTCAGAGTCTTTAACTCTTGGCGCTGGCGCTTTTGGCGCTAGTGCTCTCGTGCTTTGCATGTGAGGCACTGTCTCAGAGTCTTTGACTCATGGCGCTGGCGCTCTTGGCGCTAGTGCTCTCGTGCTTTGCACGTGAGGCACTGCCTCAGAGTCTTTGACTCTTAGCGCTGGCGCTCTTGATGCTAGCGCTCATGTACTTTGCACGTGAGACACTGCCTCAGTTCAAATTTTGAACAAAGATTTACTCTGTTATTGGGGAGAAACAAATGCCCCCCCACCGTTGCGCTCGCGTGGCTTACACATAAGTACAGCGGTGGCAGCTTTTCCACCGTTGGATCTTCTTGGAATTTGAATCGTCTTTCCCTGCCTATAAGTAGGGCCTTCGGCCCTTGAGATGACTGCTTGTTCATCTTCTTGCTTTCTTGTTCTTGAGAATTTAATTCTCTTTCAAAGCTAAGCTCCCTGTCTTAAGAAACTCTTCTAAAGTCAGAACCTTGCCAAAAATTTTGGTAAGGATCAAATCTTTGAAGGAATCATTTCATATTCTAGGGTTTTACCCATTAACATAGCCTTTCTCTTCTTAGATCATAGATCTTAAAGTGGATTTTAGGGTTTCTTAACCCGTTAAACGAAAACAGAGCTTTGCTCTTCTTAGATTATAGATCAAAAAATCTTCTTTTAGGGTTTCTTAACCCATTAATGAAGAACTCTTAGATTTCATCTTGCAGATCTTAAAGATTTCAGAGTTTTTAACTCAGTAAAAGCTTTGCTTTTTAGGGTTTTGATGGATGATTCTATCGTTTTCACAGAGCATGGCTCTTAAAATTTTTAGGGAATTTTATTCCTCTCATGATTAGAGTTGACAGATGTCACTCCTGTCTGCAGAACGTTTCTCTCGAGGGATTTTAACTCCTTGGTCCGAGGAGTCTCTAATTAAATGAGAATCCTTTTTGGGATTTCTTCTTTAATGGGTGGCTGTCACATCAATAATGAGTCGTCAACTTAATTTCTTGGGTCCCCTTTGGTCCCTTTCCACTGCATTGCAGTGCTGTACAAATTTAAAGTACCAAGTATCAGAATTTGAACTGTAGCCTTGACAGCTAACTCTTGTTCTTTTACGCACAGGTACTATGTCTTTGTACACATCTTTCCCATTTGTTCGTCCGGAGAGCACATTTGTTGACGCGCCCGTGGATAGGGAAGTCTTTGCGCTCATTAAGGATCACAACCCGGAGCGGAAATCTCTTCATCTATGGGGGTCGTGGTATAATCAAATTATCCAGGGTCGGCGTAGCTTTTCTTGTGCCGCACCCTCAGAGCCCATTTCAGCGATTCATTATGCTAACTCACCCTCGGTGAACTACGTTGTAGAGGAGGTTAACTGTACCTCAGAGCGTTACCTTCAGCCTTCTATGGCCTCAATACATGTACAGCCGCCGATGGCTTTCGATATTTTGGGGCGGCGCATATGTCAAGGCGAATCGCGCCCCTAGGGACAAACGTATATGATTGTCTTGACTCCTCGTCATTCAGCAGGATATCTGCAGTGGGCTCGGTACATCTTGTCGGCGAAGAAATCACTGCTACTGAAGCTCGGGTTGTACCCCGCAGTTTACGTGTCTCTTTTCCAGTATTCCACTCCCCATGTATGGTGGGTCAAAGATTTTTTAGAGCAATGGAATATCCCAACTCACACCTTCCTTCTATCTGATCGGGAAGTTTCAATCTCTTTGGAGGAGTTCGCGGAGATCTCCGGCTTACCCGTCAGGGGGGAACATTACAAGGAGCTACTTCCTCCTGACGAGTACATCTTTGCCACCAAATCAGTGGTAATGGGCCTTACCCCGGAGAACGCCATTCAACACCGATTCCCGAGTTTGATCAAGGTGTTGAACATTTACGAAAGTCTATTTATAGAGTCCGGAAGGCATGGAGTCAGCTTCGCAGACTTCATCGCTCGCTTCCTTCGTCCGGAGGTTTATCAAAGCAAGCTGCGATGTTCGCCAAGCTTGACGATCTGTTTGGTTTTGGTTTGGATAACCAGCTGACGGTAGAAGCAGATTTAAAAAGCTTCTTTATTCCGGATACCCCGGTCGTTCCTTTCGTAGAGCTTGCTGCTTCAGACGTCGATGAAGAGACGTTCGTGCTGGGGTTTATTGGCTTGTGGTTGAACTGGTTCGTGCTTCCAATGCACCCTCGTTATATGAGGTCGTTAGTCTTTTACCCAGCCCACCGCATGGTTGCGGGAACACGAGTGGTCGTCGGGATTGCTGAGCTGGCTCACTTGTATCATGGCCTCAGCTTAGCGGCAGACACTACTCAGCCAGGGGTACAGCTCGTAACTCTCCCGCTGCACTATTTCACGTCGTGGATCGAGTTGCATGTGCTCGACGATTTTGGATTTCATAAACGGCCCCGCTTCTTCGACAGATATAATTTCTCCCCGGATTATGCACTTAGTCGACACTTCGTCTTTAAATCCGTCACAGCGGGAGGCTCGGGGTCTAGTCCTTCGCCCGCGTACAGTTGGAGATAGTATGACCTTCGTCGATAAAGTTTTAACTATCAGCAAGAATCCACTAAAACGGTGCAGCCACTGCGCGACACCTTCAAAGACGAGGCTCCTACCTTGATGGCTCAGGAGATTCTGCATCTGTACTCGATCAAGGGCTTTTTAGTATTCAGGCAGAACGACTTGGCGCTGTTCATAAGGTACAACCCGCATCGTTTCGCTCAACAGTCTAGCTATAATCAAGGTGTCCCGTTAGAAGCTTTTTTAGCTGAGCCTGTCGCTATGCGGCTGAACACCGGGTCCAACTTCTTTATCAGTGAGCCGAGCTGCATTCCAAGAATCTCGAAAGCATACGTGGTGTGGTACTCGCATGCTACAGGTGCTGTCATTAGGTAAGAAAGGCAGTTACTGTTTGATCGCAAGGGTGCAGCCCCTGCTGGTAATCCCGCTGTCCCCTTGAAGGAATGGACCATTGTTCGTCCTTCAGTAAGAGAAGCTGGTATAGTTGCGGTCCCGCGCTCCTTTCCTGATAAGCCTCTACCCCATGTTCCTATAGAAGCGGTAGCGGTATCGTCCCCGGAGTCTGGAGTAGGTACGGAGATCGGGACTCGTCGTCCAAAGTTGCCCGCCAAGCGCAAACACCTACCATCGGCTGCCGATGCTCGCTCACAGAAAAAGAAGAAATCGCTCTTTTCTGCTGACGTTGTACTTAGACAGGAGCCCCATGCTCCTTATAGTGAAGGCTTGTGTGAGTATGGGACCAATGAGGGTTATTTATCACGCCCGCAGATGATACTGATCTCCAGGCTGCCCTTGCGGCTTCCGAGCGATTGGCTCGCGATGAAGCGGCACCGATCACTATAGTGAAGTCAGGTATATTTCAATCGTATCTTTCCGCGGTTATCTCTTTTTTTATTATGCTTTTACTGATGCTTTCTTCTTCAACAGGTATCTCTGCCGAAGAGGCTCTCGCGGCTTCCCTCAAAACATTTGAAGAGGAAGAGAGGCACCGCGCTTCTTTGGACCTTGGTATACTTCGGCTCATTGTGCCTTCATTCCCTTTTTCTTTATTCGTAGTTTGACCCTCTCTTTTATTTTGTTGCAGGGACTACCTTGACTCGGGTTATTCCAAGTGTGGTACCGATCCCGAGCGGTGATGCAGCGATGCTTCCAGAGTCGGCTATTGTGGCCCCAACTCCCCTGACAGTACCGCAGGAGGCTTCACTTAAGCAGCCGATGACAGACGCCGTAACGGCTCCAGAGGCTGAGCTTGGTTCGGACGATGACGTCCCTTTGACGGAGGTCTTGAGGAGATCGCTTCTCAGCGCTCAGACCGAAAAGAAGCGTAGGAAGCATGCGGCGAGGGAACGCGATGTCAGCTTAGATGTGGGTGCAGGTTCAAGCACTACCCCATCTGTCGCTATTCCTCCAGAGGATACTCCAGCTGCCCTGTCTACCGCCCATAGACAGGTTGCATACGGCTCGGGAAGAAACCGAAAAGCTGCCCGAAGATAACGTCACGCTGGGTCTTTTATTAGAACTTGATCTCAAATTATTATATACCATATCCTACAGGGCCAAGTCCTGGCGATGAGATGGCAGGTGAGATGACGGCGACCACAGAGCCCGAAGCGGCTACTCTCTCTCGGGAGTCTGGGACTGCCCAAACCGCCGCTCCTTCCACTTGCGGCTCCCTGATATCGGCGGGTATCGCAAGCGTCACGACGGCTCTTATTGAATCAGGGGATGAAGCCACGGGCGCCGAAACTATTCCACTAAAGGAGAGCGAAGAAGTCGCTGCGCCTGGTGATGCTTCCGTCGTAGTTTTGGCTGATGACCTGTCAGGTAAGTCTTGAGTCATTGTTCTCCTTTTATTTTACAATGCCGTTCAGCTTCTTCTGACGATTTTTGTTTGTAGGTGCAGTGAACGTAGAAATTGTTTCATCTGAAGCACCTTCAGTCGCCGTCATGACGGTTGTTGTTCCCTCGCCTTCTCCTATGTCCTCCGAAATGCTGGAAGGTATAGATTCGCGATTTATTTAGTTGAACTATGAACACCGTCTTCCTTGTACTGACTATGTATTGTCGCAACTCTGCAGGAGTCCTTTTTGACCATTTGTATCAGGTGCTGAACCCGCATTTCTCCTTCCAATCGGAAGTCGCTCCGCCCACTGGTATCGGTTAGTACATCCTTCAGCTATTGTTTCTTTCTTTCTTTCTTTTATGAATAGCCATACTGTTGCTAATTCCTCTTCATATGGATCATAGCGTCAAGGATCGGAGGAGGGGACGAGGGGATAGCCACACCTCCGGTACTCCCAATTTTGCCATCCGCCACAGCCGGTATAGTAGACTCCATCGCTCGTGTATTTCTCTTTACCTCCCAAGTTGACATTTGACCATGATTTGTTTTGCAGCAATCGTACCGAATCTAGCCCCCTTCGAGTCTCGAATCCCAATGCAGGCAGGGCCCTTTGCTAGACGCCCATCTTTCAGGGGTGCTGCGACTAGCCTGCGAATGTTGAGCGAATTCGTTGAGGATCTTGACGCCGAGGCCCTCGCATTCGCTGCAGATTTTGCTGTTGAGGTTAACCATATGTTGGCGACGCTCGTGAACTTCCATAACGAAGGTGTCGTCGAGTCTTGGGTTAATTATTGCAGAAAGATCGAGGCTTGCTTGCATGAGATTGAGCTCAAGCGTCCCGCTCCTGAAGTATTAGCTTTGAACTCCCAGCGGGCTGCGTGGGTTGAGAGTAGTGTTCCTTTCATTTTCCATTTTGAACAAGAGGCGACCCTGAGGCGAAAGGAACATGAAGTAGGTTCAAGAGAATCTGCTCGGTTGCGCGCCCAGGTTGAAGTGAACGCTGCGCAGTTGAAAGCTATCTTTGACAATCTTCAGTGGTGCATTTCAGATGGGTTGACGCTGAGACGGGCGCTTGACTCTGCGGAGCGGGTCATGCAGGACTGTGAAGCTGTCATGCTGGGAACTGATGAAAAGCTTTCGCCCTGCTTGCAACAGCGGGCCTGAGTCGAAACGGAGCTGGCCGCGGCGGCTGACCATGAAAAGGAATTGAGAGGAGTGCGCGAGCGGCTTGCTAATTTGTTGAAAACGCCTCCTCCTCAATAACCGTCTTTGTATCGAGTGAAAATTTGTAATCTATGAATAACATGCATTCATTCATTCATTCATTTTTTTATGTTGTATCTTGTATTCAATTGAATTTATGAATAAAAGACACATTTTTTTATCTTCTTCTATCGCCTTCTTTTCTTTGCTGTGTTGTTGGCATATTACTTTAGTAAGTGTGGCCTGTAGATGATAAATAATGGTTCATCTTGAACTCTTTGTGGGGTAGCGATGGCTTAGGAAACAGGTTGAAGTCTGTCACCTAAGACTTTTCAACTTTATGAGCCGTGAGGGTCTCATAAAGACTTTTATCCCTACGAGTCGAGAGGATCCCGTAGGTGTATTTTCTCCTTAGGAGTCGTGAGGATTCCTAAGTGTGTTTTCTCTTGAGAGTCGTAAGGATCTCACAAGAGAATTTTCTCTTTTACATGTCGAGTTGACTTGTAAGTGGTTGGTGAGTTGACATGTTTCCGAATCGAAGCATTGCTCCGACGGGGTGGTCGTTGGCTGATGTGTTTCCGAGACGGAGGTCATTGGTTGACGTGTTTCCGAGACGGAGGTCATTGGCTGACGTACTTCCGAGACGGAGGTCATTGGCTGACGTACTTCGCTTTCTGCGGTGTCGGGTTGACTTGCTCCGCTTTCTGCGGTGTCGGGGCTGACTCTAGGTTGTCTGTGAACCGTAGAGTCTTGGAACTGGGGACTTTGTCGTGGCTCTGATTGGTGGTGTCGCGTCCGTGCCCTACTAGCGTGAGGAGGAACGTCGTTGTTGGTCTTCTGGGATGCAGATGTTGCTGTCGAGATCTGACTTTTCCTTTGATAGAGTTTGTTGGAACATGTGGTTCCCTTTTCGTTTATGCCCATGGATTGTATACAGGGGGACTTACCTGCAGGGCAAAAGTTTCATTCTTTCATTTTTTTTATTTCTTTCCGCGATGCTCTATCATTTCAGCTTTTTATATCGTGAAAGTCGTGATTTCCCAATCATTTTGGCTATTTTTTGCGGTGCCCAATCATTTCGGCTATTTTTCTTTTTCTTTACTCGCTGCTTTTTATTGCGAGTTGCCCAAACATTTTGGCTATTTTTATATGCATATATTTTACTCGCTGATTTTTATTGCGAGTTGCCCAAACATTTCGGCTATTTCATATGCATTTTTTTTGCGAGTATGGAACTCAAGATCTGATACCATTCTTAGCATCAGCATCGCTGCGACTGGAATATTACCAGGAGCGAATCATCATTTGCCGTGAAAGGACTTGGAATTTGATACTGATTTAGGCATCAACATCGCTGCCACTGGGATATTGTCAGGAGTGAATCATCATTTGCCTATGTCAATTTGAACAAAGGTGGCTTAGAAAACAGGGTTAGGATCCTGTCGACTAAGGCTTTTGACTTCATGAGTCGTATGGGTCTCGTGAAGGTGTTTCTCCCTACGAGTCGTGAGGATCTCGTAGGTGCGTTTACTCCTTAAGAATCGTGAGGATTCTTAAATGTGTGTTCTCTTATAAGTCGTAAGGATCTTACAAGAGTGTTTTCTTCTTATAAGTTGAGAGGACTTACAAGTGTCATTCACCACATAAGGAAATTTCGCGCCATTTGGTGGAACTGGGTGGGGGAAACGTTTATTTGTGCCCGTGGATTGTTTACAAGGGTCAATATTGAACCGTTTGTAGGGCAGTCTGGGAAATGTGATGGTTTAAGAACAGATTCAGATCCCTGTAGCTTAAGGCTTTCGAATCTTATGAGCCGTGAGGGTCTCATAAGAGGGTTCTCCTAACGAGTCGTGAGGATCTCGTAAGTGTAATTTGTCCTCAGGAATTGTGGGGATCCTTAAGTGTGTTTCTCCCTTATGAGTCGTAAGGATCTCACGCATGTATTTTCTCCTTATAAGGTCGAGAGGACCTTGCAAGTGTGCATGAAAAAAAATTATTTCTAACGAGTCTGCGCCCTTTTGGGTTTTCACAAACAACACCGGCAGCCTTGCTGTTTTTACTCACGGAGCCCTTTTCGGGTTTTCATTCGTGCCCATCTTGCTTATGGACGTACCTTTTTTTTACGTCAGCCCTAGGATGCTACAGTTTGTAGTAGTTTAAAGACGTTTTAGTCTGTAGCAAGTTTCAGGACATCTCGGTCCTTTGTTAGTTTAGGGACGTTTCGGTCCATAGCTAGTTTCAGGACATCTCGGTCCCTTGTTAGTTTAGGGACGTTTCGGTCCATAGCGATTTTGAGGCAAGTTTTCGCTGGATACTACTTATAGAGTTTGGGCTTGGGAAGATAGCGAGCGGACATAGGCATCGTCATCTATCGTTAACCTAGGCCATGACTCGTCAGGCGTAGTATTTCTTAAGGAACCGGTCGTTTATTGGCCGGAAAGGTCTTTCGCCATGCATATTCATAAGCAAGTAAGCCCCACCTTGGTAGACTTTGTCTATGATGTACGGGCCCTCATAGTTCGGCTCGAATTTCCCCCGTTTGGCATGATTGGGGATCATATGTATCTTGACCACTAGCACGAGTTCGCCTTGGCGAAATGTTCTCGACCTAGTCAATCTCTCGTATGAACATGTCATCTTTGCTTTGTAAGCCTCTAGGTTTTGCTGCGCCATGAGACGAGTTTCATCAAGGGCGTCGAGTTCCTCAAGCCGAAGATGAACATTCTTTTTGTCAGTTAGCTCATAATGAACCGCCACTCGTAGAGAAGCTAGCTCTATCTCCAAGGGGAGTACTGCTTCAGCGCCGAATACCAATGCATACGGCGTCGTGTTTGTGTCCGTTTTGAACATGGTCCGATACGCCCAGAGAGCTTCATGCAGTCTCTCGTACCGGTCCTTCTTATTTTTGGACACAGTTTTCTTTATGATCTTCGTCAAGGTCTTGTTGAAAGCCTCAGCTAGACCGTTAGCTCGGAGATTATAGACCGAAGAGTATCTCCAGTCTATATTATGCTGTTGTGCGAAGCGGCTGATTCTGTGACTTCTGCAGGCCGGCCCGTTATCAGAGATAATCCATCGCGGAGTGCCGAACAGATAAATGAAATGTGTTTTGAAGAAATGGAGAATATTCTCCGTTTTCACTTCTCTTAGCGGTACTGCTTCTGCCCACTTAAAGAAATAATCGGTTGTCGCCAATATGAACCGATGTCCTCTGGATGACGCTGGTTCGATGGGCCAAATTATGTCGGTTCCCCACATTTCAAACGGCCAGCTAGCCACTGTTGGGTGTAGCGGATTTGGATGCTGGTGGATGAAGTCTCCATGAATTTGGCACGAGTGGCACCGCTTCGCGTATTTGAGGCAGTCCTGAATCATCGTGGGCCAATAGTAGCCCATTCTTTTGATCTTCAGCTTCATCTTTGGCCCGGCTCGATGGGAACCGCAAAGTCCATCGTGATTTTCCTGGACGACTCTCCTTGCTTCTTCCGGTCCCAGGCATCTCAGCCACAGAGAGTCGAACGATCTCTTATATAGAGTATCATTGACGAAGGCGAAAGACAGAGCTCGTCTGATGAGCTGATGTCTTGAGGATGCATCTCCCGGTGTTCGGCGGGATTTGAAATAGTCTATAAAGACTTCTCTCCAATCCTTAGCTTTTTCTTGGTCCTCTATTTGTAGGGTTGTTTGCTTGGTCGCTTCCTTTTCTTCAAACGACTCCGGAGATATTTCTGCTTGTGCGAGAACCCGACGGCTTTGCACAACGATTCTTACGTCATCGAAGTTTTCGTCAGCCAGTTCTTTAGCGAGTTTGGCTAATGCGTCGGTGTTTCCCCCAATCAGAGCAAAGCTCTGTTCAAAAATTCAAATTTTGAAATGAAGCAACGCTTCATAGCAGCGCCAAGTGCGCCGCGCCCAAAGCAGCGCACCACGTGCAAAGCACGTGTGCGCTAGCGCTATATGCGCTCCACTCTAAGCAGCGCACCACGTGCAAAGCACGTGTGCGCTAGCGCTAAGAGCGCTGCACTCTAAGCAGTGCACCACGCACAAAGCACGGGTGCGCTAGCGCTGGAACTAAAAGATCCCCACCGTCAGATCAAAAAGCTAATAAAGATGATAAATCATCAATTAACCAGAATAAAATTCTGTTAAGGAAAGATTCCTCAAAATCTTTCAAAACAAGAAGATTGTGCCCTGTAAATCAGAGCATCGTTGGATCAATGATCCAAAGGTGATTAAAAATCACCAAAATTAAAGAATAAATTCTGTATGGAAAAGATTTTCCAATCTTGTTAAAAACAAGAAAATTGCCTTCTGTAAATCAGAAGCCCTTGGATCAAAGATCCAACGGTAGAGAAATCCCCAAATCAATTGGAGAAAAGATCTTCTTAACTGATTGAACAAACCAGCTTGCCCTATATAAAGGCCCCAAGACTTCAAGTCTCATACAGAGGAACCCCCCTATAAACTTTAAGAAATCTCAGAAAAAAGAGCAAGCTCTCAGAAGAAGAACTTTTCTACAAGGTAAAAAGAACAGAAAGACGAAATCGTCTCATATAAAAAAGAAGAATTCACTTCTTTCTTTAAAATCATAAATCTATAAGACCAAGGCCTTTCACAAAGAGATCAAAGGATCTCATCATAAGAAGAAGAACATAATTCTTCTCACAGATCATAGATCTATAAGACTAAGGTCTTTTATTAAAAGAGATCATGAACATCTCATTATAAAAAGAAGAGGGAGAATAATTCAATTCTCTTAGGATCACAGATCCATAAAGGTAAAGCTTTTCATCAAAATAAGAGATTGAAACATCTCCTATAAAATAAGAACTTTTGTTCTTAGAATCTTGAGACAAAGTCTCTTATAAACGAGAATTTATTTCTCAGATCATAACGCTGATCAAATAGCGCTTTGTGCTCTTGGGCTGGCGCTCAGCGCCAAGCGCACCACGTGTTCCTCACGTGTGCGTGTTCATCGTATATTTTTGTATATTTGTACCGCCCATTCTTAATCACATTGCATACAGATAGGTGCTTTTTATCCGTATTTGCTGCATATTACAGATTACAGGTTTCCAGTCCAAAAGAGAGCAAATCCGACAAAATCACCACATTTACGGCAAAATCTAGAACATCTGTCACAAACAGATAAAAGCCGGGTTCCAGCATCCGTCCCGTACCAGTTCAGAAGAGGGGACGAAAAGAGTCGTCATTTGGGACTAAAGGAAAAATTAAAGTCAAAAATGGTGAAAGTCAAAAGTGAAGAAATGAAGACATTTTGGAAAAGAAATCTGGAGATCAGCTGGAAATTGATACTGCAGTATGAGGATTTCAAACATCAGGAAAAACTAGCACAAGACCAGAGAAAAGAGCAGAGTGGGTTTGGCCACCAAACCGCCGCGCATGCGCGGCCAAACCCTTGCTTTGGCCGCGCAAGCGCGGCGGACACGTGTCCCCAGGGTGTGAAATTTTGTGGTGTTTTCTGAAATTTTGTATAGAATTGTATTATAATGCTAGAATCTCATAATCAGGCCTATAAATAGCCCCGAGCAGAACCAAGAGAGGGACTTAGTTTTCATTTGTAATTTTTGTATTAGAATTATTTAGTTTCTAATAAAAGTCCATCTTCCTCCATTAAAGCTTGTGAGAGGTTTTGTTGAGTGTGAAGCATGCAAGAAGTGTTCTTTATCTATTTGTGTAATTTGTAACTCCGTTTTTTATATTGCTTGTAATTTTCATTGTTAAACGTAGTTGTTGTTATTCATTAAAATTGTCGTTTTGATATTTCTTCCATACTCGGTTATCCTTACAACCATGATGCTTAGAGTGATCCTTGCCTAAGTGAGGTCCCGAATAGCTAGTTGTGATTTTCTACCTCATTTCTTATTACCCTCTTTCTTTGTTTTATTTCATTTAACTTTTCTAATGGGTGAGTAACTTTTCACTTGTTAGGGTAGGAAACGGAAAGTTTGAAAGACGGAAAACTCCCTCACTTTTCTCTTTTACATATATCTTGATTTGAACTCCTGTTAATTGATCCACAATCCGCTCCCTACTGCACCCTATTCTTCATAATAGCGGTGATACCCTAGTGAGACCGGTTGTGGTTGAATCAACCTGAGGTTGCGACTAAGAGCCAAGAACGGACGGACAAGGATCAAAAAGAGAAAACGAAGTGTTGGAAAGCCTAGCTTATACTCGCAAGTTTTCTCTTAGTCGTCCTAATCCCCGTTGTTGCCGATTACCGTAACATCAATATTAAGAAGTGGCAAAAGAATCAAGTGAGCGATCATCCCGACCCAAACCAACCAAATCCTACCCTTTACAAGTTCTCTTATCATTCTTTTTTTAGCTAAACTCAAACAAACCCAACATATTTGGACTTAACTCGTCAAGACACTAAGAAAAAGACTCGCATCTCTCTGTGGATCGACCCATACTCATCCGGCTAGCTGCAAAGCGACACCGTCCTGATTGCGGTAATTAAACTTAAACACGCAGAATCTCTGCCAATCAAATGGCGCCGTTGCCGGGGAGACGGTAGTTTATTTCTTTTTGTAATTTCGGGTTAATTTGTGAATAAAAATATAACCAAAAACAAAACAAAAAAAATATACTGTACAAAATCATTTTATTATTCTTTGTGCAAGAGTGCAGGAAAAGGAGAATTTCAAGTTCAGTGCCAAAGTTGTGGGAAGTTAGACCCATATCTCGCGGCTACACCGCGGCGGATCAAGGCGAAAACCAAAATCCTCTGTGAGTATCCCAACCCACTTCTCAACTCCTCTAAACTCCACTGAACTGTGTTTTCTGCAGCATTCTTTGCGCCGCGCTAAAAATAAAAAAAAAATTGTTTGCAGTTGATTTGTTACTGCTTTGCATTGATTAATACGGACTTTAAGGGGCTTGAAACCAATTCAGATTGGGTGGGGATTTCATCACCCTTCCCAGGACCCCAGAAATCATAAAAGCATATGCATTGACCATTGTTAATAAAAAATACTAGACTCAGCCCTAAGGACTTCGCGCTCATTAGGAGAAGTTAAACCGTGTTTAGAAACTCGCTTAACGGTATATTGTTTAAGGGGTGCCTAGGAAAGTGTTAACGGCGCAACCGCCAAAAGAGAAAGGGTTACATAATTAAGGAACTTCGCGAAAGCGTTGGAAAACCTCCCCTTATCTCTGCACTTACCTGGCCTCTTGATCAGTGTATCTTAAGTTTGTTTCTCGACACAGTTTTGCTTCGACAATCAAGTCTTGGAGCAGGTCTAGCAGACCTAGGTGACCATAGATCTAGGTATGAGTGTGCATATCTTGTTTGTGATTGCGTAAAGCCGTAAATCTGAACATATCTCTGTAAACACTTTGTAAAAAAAAAAAAAAAAAAAAAGAAAATCAAAAACTTTTATAAAAACTTGCCCTTTGTCGCCACGTTCCATTTTTTCACTCCACCACCCATTACCTTTCTCATTTACGTTTTCTTACCCTCACCTTCTTCGCTTTGACTATACTAAACTCGTTTAGTATATGTCCGCTTGGACTCGGGACACTAGCGCCCGTTTAGTCCGCGTTTCGTTAGTCGCCTCCGACTACGCGATCGACTCCGAAGTTGATACTCCTTCCACTCCTCTTTCACCCCTTCCTTTGCCGGCCAACTCCGACGTTGACCGGAATTCTGTTCATACATCTTCACCTTCACCTTCACCTTCACCAACCTCTTCTTCCGCGATGTCAGGATTCAATCCGAACATCTCTTTGACCACCGCTGGATTGGCTCCACCTCCTATGGAGACCAATAACACACCACCACCGCCTGTTGTAGCGCCACAGCGAATTGCGCTCCAGGATCGTTTCTATCCTACCCGTTCCGCACTCCCCACTTGCCTTTCTCTTCCACCGGCCAATGGGGATAATTTTGAAATTAAGCCCCACTTCATCAACATGCTTCCACGTTTTCACGGGCTTGAATCTGAAGATGCCTATATCTTCATCAACAAATTTCAGAACGTGTGTGCCATGATGAAAACAACCCAACTGTCGGACGATGCTATACGTCTACGAGTCATTCCATTCACTCTATGCGATCTTGCGGAAAAATGGCTGTATAGCACCACTTCCCACTCCATCACCAGTTGGGACGAGTTTGTTAAGGCGTTTCTCAAAAAGTTCTATCCAAATCATAAAACCACAAGGATTCGCAATGAAATCAATCAATTCTCCCAGCTTCCTTCTGAACCCTTCTGGAAATGCTTTGACCGGTACAAAGACCTTCTTGTTCAGTGTCCTCACCACGGTATAGAGAGATGGCAACTTTGCCAAACCTTATACGAGGGACTGAACCCAGCAACGAAGCAGTTGCTGGAAACCATCTGTCAGGGCCACTTCCTATCGAAATCTGACGAGGAAGCGTGGCAGTTCTTTGACGACCTTGCGGAGCAAACGCTACAGTGGGAGAGCACCAGACCGACTTCTTCTTCTTCTTCATCTTCCTCTACATCCACTTCTACCGGTCAGTCTAGGGTAGGAATTCACCAACTTGACGTCTCTATTGCAATGAAAGCTGAAATGGCTGCAATAACAAGAAAGCTTGAAGCGATATAGAGCAAATTTTCTTCTCCTGCTCCTACCCCTGTTCTCCCCCTTCGTACAATCTGCGCTTGCTGTTCCGATCCCTCTCATTTAACCGAAGAGTGTCCCTACAATCCACCCTCGCAAGGACAGGATCAGGTTAATGCATTCCAGCAAAGACCGAGGAATGATCCATACTCTTCCACGTACAATCCCGGCTGGAGGAACCATCCCAATTTCTCCTGGAATCAGAATCAAAATCAATTCCAGGGCAATAATTTCCAGAGGCCCCCTCCGTCGCAACAACAAGCGCAGCAACAAACTCAATATCAGCAGCCCTTCCAACCCCAACCTTTCCAAAACCAGCCGAACCACTCTTTTCCACCAAACAACTTTGTTCCGTCGAACAACGATAAGGTTTCCTCGCTCGAGCGAAGTCTGGAGGCGTTTGTTAAACAATCGACTCAATCCACCGCCAACATCCAGTCTTCGATTCAATCTTTAGTGCAACACACTGCCGCACACGGGCAAAGCATCAAAACCATCGAGGCCCAGATTGCACAGCTGAACGCGGCCCTGAGCGAGCGAGAGAAGGGGAAGCTCCCGTCCCAGCCACTTCCAAATCCCGGTCACCCACATAATGCACATGTTGCTCTTGAACAACAAAACCATAATGTGAGTGCCGTGACCACACTGAGATCGGGGAGGATGCTGCAAAATAACATTGGCACACGGATCAACGATAACACCCCGGCCGCCGCTTCTTCTTCTTCTTCTTCTTCTTCTTCATCTTCTGAGCCTATTCTCCGTTCTTCACAAGGCTCTTCTTCCTCTTCTTCTGCTTTGAATGGACCCACTTCTCACTCCACGAAAACACCTATTCTGGGATCCGTTCCAACTCCAAAATCTCCTCCTCCAGCATTAGACTCAACCAATTTTCAAAATGTTCCATTTCCAAACCGGTTGAGGTCTAACAAACAAAATCCACAAATGGAGAAGATTTTGGAGTTATTTAAGCAGGTTAACATTAACATTCCTCTTTTAGATGCCGTCCAACAAGTCCCGTCCTACGCAAAAATCTTAAAGGACTTGTGCACGAAAAAGAGGAAGTCTCAGGTACCAAAGAAAGTTTTCTTGGCTAGTGCCGTGAGTGATGCCCTTACCCAATCTTTACCACTAAAACGGAAGGACCCCGGCTGTCCTACTATTTCTATTACCATTGGGGATAAGAACATCAACCGCGTACTATTAGATCTTGGTGCCAGTGTTAACCTGCTTCCATATTCAGTATACGAGCAATTAGGCATAGGAGAGCTGAAACCTACGCATTGTACTCTCCAAATGGCCGACCGATCAATCACCCATCCTAGGGGTGAGCTAGAGGATGTGTTGATAAAAGTCGGGGACTTCATATTCCCCGTTGACTTCATTGTATTAGATACACAGCCTGTAGCTAACCCCCGGAATCAAATTCCGGTGATACTCGGTCGCCCATTTCTCGCAACCTCAAATGCTGTGATCAATTGTCGCAACGGTTCAATGAACCTCTCTTTTGGAAATATGACGATTGAACTCAACATTTTTAGGTTGGGGAATCAGCCCTCTGAACCGAATGCTCATATACTGGATGTCTGCTCGATCCAGGAGATCACCTCAGAAGAGTGTGAATTCGAGGAGTTTCTGTTTGATGATGATAATCTTAACGCCACTAGTGCGTTTCTCTTCGAACCTGCTGCTGTTTCTGCGTCCGATAACGAATACGAGTGTTTCACGTTCTCGAACGATCTTAGCTGCGTACAACCCGAGTTTGAATCTTTCAACTTTTCGGATGAGTTACCTGAACCATCCGACTCGGTTGCCTACACTCGCTTTGAACCTTTGCTGGAGTCCTTTGAGTTCGAAACCTTTGCACCAGTCTTGCCTTCAATCGTTTCACCTCCAGCACTCGAACTCAAGCCTTTGCCTTCTCACCTCAAGTACGCTTACTTGGGTGACCACGAGACCCTCCCTGTCATCATCTCGGCTTCTCTAGCTCCCGAGCAAGAGAAAGCCCTTCTCGCGGTCTTGCACAGCAACAGGCAAGCTTTTGGCTGGTCCATGGCGGACATCAAGGGGATTAGTCCCCTCATCGTTGAGCATCATATACATCTGATGGATGATGCCAAACCAGCCCGGGATCCACAAAGACGTCTTAATCCAGTCATGAAGGAGGCTGTGAAGAAGGAGATCATCAAATGTCTAGATAGTGGTATCATTTACCCTATCTCTGATAGCCAGTGGGTTAGCCCCATTCATGTTGTCCCCAAGAAGTCGGGCATCACGGTCATAACCAACGAGGCAAACGAGTTAATCCCTACTCGCACCCAAACTGGGTGGCGAGTTTGCATTGATTACAGAAAACTCAACGCCGCAACGCGGAAAGACCACTTTCCGCTACCCTTCATTGACCAGATGCTTGAACGATTGGCTGGACATGAGTACTATTGCTTTCTTGATGGCTACTCTGGTTATAACCAAATTCCAATCGCCGAAAAAGACCAGGACAAGACCACATTCACTTGTCCTTTCGGCACGTTTGCATATCGACGCATGCCTTTTGGGTTATGCAATGCGCCCGCTACCTTCCAGCGGTGTATGATGGGAATATTCTCAGACATGGTGGAGAAATTCTTGGAGATCTTTATGGATGACTTCTCCATTTTCGGCGACTCCTTTGACGAGTGTCTGCTACATCTTGACGCTGTCCTTACCCGATGTAAGGACAAGAACCTCACTTTGAATTGGGAGAAATGCCACTTCATGGTGCGAGAAGGTATTGTCTTAGGACATATCATTTCGCAACACGGCATAGAGGTTGACAAAGCAAAGATTGAGGTCATTTCCAATCTTCCTCCTCCCAGTTGCGTCAGAGATATCCGAGCCTTCCTTGGCCATGCCGGTTTTTATAGACGGTTCATCAAAGACTTTAGCAAGATTGCTAGGCCTTTGACTCTTTTGCTGGCCAAGGATACACCTTTCGAATTCAACTCGAGCTGTGTGACTGCATTCGAGTCACTGAAACGCTCACTCACTTCTGCTCCCGTTCTCTCTTCTCCTGACTGGACGCACCCATTTGAGATTATGTGCGATGCATCTGACTTTGCCATTGGTGCTGTCCTTGGCCAGCACATCAACAAGATACCGCACGTGATCTACTACGCTAGCCGAACCCTGAACGACGCCCAACTTAACTATACGACAACTGAGAAGGAATTCTTAGCTGTTGTATTTGCTTTAGAAAAGTTCAGGCCCTACCTCATCGGCTCTCCAGTCATCGTCTACACGGACCATTCAGCTCTGCGCCATCTTTTTGCGAAGAAAGATGCCAAGTCTCGGTTAATCCGTTGGATCCTCTTGCTTCAAGAGTTTGACCTTGTCATTAAGGACAAACGAGGATGTGAAAACGTGGTTGCCGACCATCTCTCGCGACTTCCTTCTTCGCCTTCGCTTCCAATTCCGATAAACGACGTTTTTCCGGATGAACAACTCTTGACAGTATCATGCGAACCCTGGTTCGCAGATATTGTGAACTATTTGGCCACGGGATTGCTACCAACCGAATGGTCGAGTCAGGACAGACTTCGCTTCTTATCCCAAGTAAAACACTTTTACTGGGACGAACCCTACTTGTTCAAGTACTGTCCCGACCAGATCATTCGTCGGTGTGTCCCTAATGAGGAATTCAAGAGTGTGCTGTCGTTTTGCCACGACCAAGCATGTGGCGGGCATTTTGGGCCCAGGAAGACAGCTGAGAAGATCTTGCAATGTGGTTTCTACTGGCCACAACTCTTCAAAGATGCTTATGACTATTGCAAGACTTGCTCCCGGTGCCAACACATGGGCCGGATATCCCGGAGGAATGAGATGCCGCTCCAACCAATCTTGGTTGTGGAGATTTTCGATGTTTGGGGGATAGATTTCATGGGGCCGTTTCCCAGCTCTTTCGGGAACTTGTACATCCTTCTAGCTGTTGATTACGTCTCAAAATGGGTCGAGGCTGTGCCCAGCCGGACTAATGACAACAAGGTTGTCGTTAGGTTCCTTAAAGAAAACATTTTCTCTCGTTTTGGGCACCCCCGAGCAATCATTAGCGACAATGGAACTCACTTCTGCAATAAGAGTTTCGAAGCCTTGATGCGGAAGTATTCCATTAATCATAAGCTATCCACGTCCTACCACCCCCAAACAAGTGGTCAAGCCGAAGTTTCAAATCGGCAGATCAAGCAGATATTGGAGAAGACGGTTTCCAAGAATCGTAAGGATTGGTCTTTAAAACTGACTGATACTCTTTGGGCATTCCGAACCGCTTATAAGACCAACCTTGGCATGTCTCCTTATCGGCTTGTATACGGAAAAGCTTGCCACCTTCCCGTCGAAATAGAGCATCGCGCATTTTGGGCGATAAGAGAGCTGAATCTGTCGCTAGAAGATGCGGGCAGCAATCGGAAGCTGCAACTGAACGAACTGAGCGAGCTTAGGGATGAAGCTTACGATAACGCGGTTGTCATAAAGAATCGAACGAAGGTGTTTCATGATAAACACCTTGTGCGCAAAACCTTCGTACCTGGTCAGCAGGTACTTCTCTACGACACCCGGCTACACTTCTATCCAGGAAAGCTCAGATCTCGATGGAACGGGCCGTATTTCGTGCGGAATGTCTATCCGCATGGCGCTGTGGATTTGGAGAATCCAAAGGACGGTTCATTTTTCAAGGTAAACGGACATCGACTCAAACCGTACCTTAGCACCGATCAAACAGAGGAGCTCCTGTTCTTACAGGAGCCGGTTTACCCTGAATAATCTTCCTCTCCCCCTACACCCAAACTTCGATAATCCAGCCAAAAACAGTGGAAACACTGTTTCAAATAAGTTTGGGGGTATGAAAATACAAATTTTTTTTTTGTGTGCCTGGAAAAATTTCAAATAATAAAAATAAAAACAAAAACTAAAAATAAAAATTTTCAGAAAAGAAAAAAAATAAATAAATAAATAAATAATAATAAAAATGTAAATATGTATTTACAAATAATATTTCTATTTATAGGGGTTTAAGTGTAAATAATCAAAAACCCCTATAAATAGCCTTCTAACCCTTCAGCCCTTTTCCTACGCCTCCAACTTTCTCCCATCAGAAACCCTAGCCGCCACCCAAAGCCCGACGCCTGAAGCGCTGCCGCCGCCGCCCATCCGCCGCGCGACCCCCCTTCCCGCCGCTCTTCCGCCGCCGATTGGATTCTTCAGCCTCTGGAATTTTTTTCCAGAGGAGGTTTGCACCATTTTTTCCCCATTTTGATCTGTAAAATTTCGATTTACTGTTATGGCTACACATTTGCAATATGAGCGAAATTTCTCGCAAATTTTTGAACATAATGTGTACGGGAGTTATTTTGGTGACGAGATCCGGAAACGCGGATGGAATTATCTTCTGTACAACCATCTAAATGCATTCGCGCTTCCGGATCTGGTCCAACGGTTCTATACTTACATGGAGGAGGGGAGTTTCCAAAAATACGGATTTATTAGGTTATTTTGGGGAGGGCAAGAAATACGAATAGATAGGGACTTCATTCATGAAGTCACATTGATTCCACGAATACCCGCACATGACCAACCCCTCCAATTTGAGGATTACACCCCGTTGATGGGAAATGATTGCTATAGGGAACCACGGAAAGGGATTCCGGCACGTACACTTTACGCGAATGTGCTGACTGTGTGCCGATGGGCACAAAATAACATTTTTGGCAGCTCGCACAACACGACATTTTTTACACCATCGCTACACATCGTGCACACATTAATGAACAAACACCCAAGTTATGACATGTGCACGGTACTACTTCAGTCGATTGATGCTGGCAAGACTTCAGCCAACCATCCGTGCCCTATGTTGGTGACACAACTGTGTCGCCAGTTCATCCCTTCTGACGAATTTGCAGTACACATGCAAGCTGGTACAATCATTCGACCAGTTCTTGAGGGTGTTTCGACATCCTACACTAGACTTCACGATGTATGGTCACGCACAGAACCGAGCGAGCATGTAGTAGCCAGCTCGAGCTCCACAGCGAGCGATGAAGAGCTTACCCCCGCTGAGCAAGCACGCTTACTTAGACGGACACATAGGGGGGTAGAAAGAATAATGGGTATGATGACAAACTTCGATCAGAGAATGACAAGCTTAGAACAAGGGATGGCAACACTTTTGGCACGAGAGGAGAGATCGAGGTCGCGATCTAGGGCCCCTAGGGCAGATTCAAGTGAACCAGGGACGAGTGCCGCAGCGTCTAGGAGACGACGCAGGGGGCAGTGAGGACACTACCATTAACAAGTTTGGGGGAGGGATTAGACTGTAAATAGTTATCCTTGCATTGCATCTGCATATTTTATTTATCTTTTATGTAAATATTTGGTTTTACTTTGCATGTTTAAATTCTGCACTGCATTTTTTATTAAAAAAAAAATATTTTTGAAAAAATACAAAAAAAAATTGAAAAACTTGAAAATAAAAACAAAAATTTTAAAAGAAAAAAAAACAAAAATTATTGACCGTGTCTGACTCAAGTCTAATATGACAGTTAACTAGTTAGAAACTACTAGATCTTAAACTTAGTTAATTATGAACCCTAAAAATAACATTCCTTGAAGTTTAACTATAGAAAGTATACGCTCCAGCGGTTTGTTTTGAAATAAGCAAATTTTGAGTCTAGTTCTTAGGCGAAGTCAAAATGAGGGAAAATTATTGAAGCTCTATTTGAAGAATAATTCTGAAAAATAATTCTAAATCTTAAGTCCAAAATTTTGAAAGTATATACCCTACAAAATGCACATACACCACCTTGAAACTCGGAATAGTAGAGGATACCTAGAAATACTCTTGCCTGAAAGCCTAGTATGAAAGAAAAAACGGTATTTGAAGCTAAACACCATAAGAGCACGCTGAGAAATATATCCGGTCTTGAAAAAAAAAAAGGAAAAAAAAAGAGAGAAAAATAGAATGAAGTCAAGACCTGGAAACTGCTATTTACGCTTTAAGTTCATACATTCAGTAATCGGCCGTTAGTGCCTTAAGAAGCATTAATAGTCGCATGAAAGATGTATGAACGAACCCGTCCATCATTAATAAAAAGAAGTAGTGCTAGGTATTAAGGCAAGGGTATTATAGCTTGAACTGAATTTCCAAGTGTAGGGGTGACAATTACACACACGTAGGGGTATATAATCAAAGTTTGGAGGAGAGATGAGGAATGAAAGATAGGATTTATTTCTTCGATAGAATGGATAAAAATTCCGGATTTGAGATTCTGCTTAAGAAGGAAAACTCAGGAGATGCTGAAAGCTTTATAAACTGGCTAGGCGTATAGGATCTTAAGTTAAATGGAAAGGAAGTGTGAAGAATACGGGTTAGTAATTTCTAAGTTTATGATAATAGGGTTTTTGGTTAGAATGCTGAAATAGAAGATTAGAGTCGATGGCCAATTGATCGGATTTTGTGGGTGTAATCCGCTGAAAACCCTCAGGAGACAACACTCCTCCTACTAGGGACACCTAGAGGTTTAACGGCTTGTTGCACGTGCTCAGTGCAATCGCGTTCCCTGCGAAAGTGAGGTTAGGAATTTTATGTGAATAAAATGGTTTTGCTCGGGACGAGCAAAAGATAAGTTTGGGGGTATTTGTTCATCGTATATTTTTGTATATTTGTACCGCCCATTCTTAATCACATTGCATACAGATAGGTGCTTTTTATCCGTATTTGCTGCATATTACAGATTACAGGTTTCCAGTCCAAAAGAGAGCAAATCCGACAAAATCACCACATTTACGGCAAAATCTAGAACATCTGTCACAAACAGATAAAAGCCGGGTTCCAGCATTCGTCCCGTACCAGTTCAGAAGAGGGGACGAAAAGAGTCGTCATTTGGGACTAAAGGAAAAATTAAAGTCAAAAATGGTGAAAGTCAAAAGTGAAGAAATGAAGACATTTTGGAAAAGAAATCTGGAGATCAGCTGGAAATTGATACTGCAGTATGAGGATTTCAAACATCAGGAAAAACTAGCACAAGACCAGAGAAAAGAGCAGAGTGGGTTTGGCCACCAAACCGCCGCGCATGCGCGGCCAAACCCTTGCTTTGGCCGCGCAAGCGCGGCGGACACGTGTCCCCAGGGTGTGAAATTTTGTGGTGTTTTCTGAAATTTTGTATAGAATTGTATTATAATGCTAGAATCTCAGAATCAGGCCTATAAATAGCCCCGAGCAGAACCAAGAGAGGGACTTAGTTTTCATTTGTAATTTTTGTATTAGAATTATTTAGTTTCTAATAAAAGTCCATTTTCCTCCATCTTCCTCCATTAAAACTTGTGAGAGGTTTTGTTGAGTGTGAAGCATGCAAGAAGTGTTCTTTATCTATTTGTGTAATTTGTAATTCCGTTTTTTATATTGCTTGTAATTTTCATTGTTAAACGTAGTTGTTGTTATTCATTAAAATTGTCGTTTTGATATTTCTTCCATACTCGGTTATCCTTACAACCATGATGCTTAGAGTGATCCTTGCCTAAGTGAGGTCCCGAATAGCTAGTTGTGATTTTCTACCTCATTTCTTATTACCCTCTTTCTTTGTTTTATTTCATTTAACTTTTCTAATGGGTGAGTAACTTTTCACTTGTTAGGGTAGGAAACGGAAAGTTTGAAAGACGGAAAACTCCCTCACTTTTCTCTTTTACATATATCTTGATTTGAACTCCTGTTAATTGATCCACAATCCTCTCCCTACGGCACCCTATTCTTCATAATAGCGGTGATACCCTAGTGAGACCGGTTGTGGTTGAATCAACCTGAGGTTGCGACTAAGAGCCAAGAACGGACGGACAAGGATCAAAAAGAGAAAACGAAGTGTTGGAAAGCCTAGCTTATACTCGCAAGTTTTCTCTTAGTCGTCCTAATCCCCGTTGTTGCCGATTACCGTAACATCAATATTAAGAAGTGGCAAAAGAATCAAGTGAGCGATCATCCCGACCCAAACCAACCAAATCCAACCCTTTACAAGTTCTCTTATCATTCTTTTTTTAGCTAAACTCAAACAAACCCAACATATTTGGACTTAACTCGTCAAGACACTAAGAAAAAGACTCCCATCTCTCTGTGGATCGACCCGTACTCATCCGGCTAGCTGCAAAGTGACACCGTCCTGATTGCGGTAATTAAACTTAAACACGCAGAATCTCTGCCAATCAGTGCGCCACTGATCAAAGAGCGCTTTGCGCTCTTGGGCTAGCGCTCAGCGCCAAGCGCACCACATGCTCCTCACGTGTGCGCCACTTAACAGATAGCGATTTGCGCTCATGGACTGGCACTCAGCGCCAAGCGCACCACGTGCTCCTCACGTGTGCGCCATTTAACAGATAGCGCTTTGCGCTCATGGACTGGCGCTAAGCGCGCTACGTGCTCCTCACGTGTACGCTACCCAGCAGAAGCGCTCTGCACTCTTTGACTGGCGCAAAGCGGCAAGCGCGTCATGTGCTCTTCACGTGTGCGCTAAAAAGAACATAAATTTTTCTATAAATAAAGCCCAGAGTTATGATGAATACTCAGCATTCAGTAAAAGACAAAAATATTGTTAGAACTCAAATCAATGCTCAACATTGTCAAATGTTTAACATTTTAACTGAGTGGGCCGAGCCTAAGTTGGCCATAAACCCCTCATTCAAATTAATTGAGCCCATATGCTCATAAATTTCAGATCTTAATCCCAATTGGACTACAGATCTCCCAACCAATATTTGTTCAAGGGTGCATCTCTTCACTCCTCTGATATTTGTCGTTGTAATCCTTCAACGTCTTCAGAGATGTGATAGGTCCCGACAACCAAACATTCCATGGACTGTAGGGTCCTTAAACTCATGGACTATGATGTCCTTAAACTTGGACTGTGGGGTCCCTAAGCCCATGGACTATGATGTCCTTAACCTTGGACTGTGGGGTCCTTAAGCCCATGGACTATGATGTCCTTAACCTCGGACTGTGGGGTCATTAAATCCATGGACTATGATATCCTTAACCTTGGACCGTAATGTTTTTAAACTAATTATGGACCGCAATGTCCCTAAAATAAACTATAGAGCCCAAATGCTCTTTTGTTGGATCTAAATGATCCCGTTAAGTTGATCTTAGTCTAAAAATTAGACTAACGTATCCTTAACAAACGTTTAAGTTGATCTTAGTCTCAAATGACACTAACGTATCCTTAAACCCAAACCAAAAACCCAAATCTAAGAAAATACGGATTTGGACTAATCCACGCCCTACGGGCGACAACATAAATTAGTCTCCGTATACAATCCACGGGAAACCAAAAAAAAAAACAAACACACACGACACGAAGTGGCCATCTGGAGAAGGAGAAAGTGGTTACCGCGATGCAGTAGCAAATTAACTGTAGGGGCTTATGCCTGCAGGGAAGAGCGTCCGCACAATCAAAAACCCCTCAACGAGGGGGAATCTGACAAAGTCAGCTACATCGGCCGCATCCGTTTAAACCTTCGATACATGGTGTCATAAATCAACTTGGCATCTACGGAGAGGTGGACGGATAGCACCTAATAGCATCTGCACTCGAAATTCAGGCAAGACGGACCTACGTGGTCTCGTCCCTGTATTCGTCGGAGAACAGATTCTGGCATGCCCGGTGGGACCTTTTCCTCTTTCCACTCCACACTTCGTGTGTCGTGTTTCGCAAACAAATCGCGGTTTTCTATGGTTTCCCTTGGATTCGAGGTACTAAGATTTGGTGTCTTGCTCCGTGCAGATCAATGGCTTCAAACTGCACTAATTGCAACAACTCCCACTCCGTCATTGCCAGAGGAGTGACTTACGGGCCTCAAGCGGCCTCCATTTTCAAGATGCCGGTGGAACAGGTGACGCAAGCCACCACTGGGCTATTCTTCGGGACCATGATCCCACCAACAAGCTTCAACGCCCAATTGTCAACGCAGGAGGCTCCAAAGAAGTCGGTCTTTGATCGGCTTACCACCACCACGGCCCCTCTCAGCGGGTTGTCCAGCTCCAATGCTTCAGTCTTCGACAGGCTGGGTCAAAGCTCAAGTCGGCCTGCAAAGGGACTCGCAATACCAGAGAAGGACAATCCAACTCCTGTTACAGTTGAGGTCGGCTTATGACCTTGGCTTTGGTCAAAATGTCATAAGTCACATGTCAAGTTCTACCCATCATTATCTTGTTAATTTGAACCCATCCGTATATACCCCTGACTTTGGTCAAATGATAATACGACTGTCCCAAACCAACTCATCTTCTTATGCAACAAATGAAAACCCAGCAGCTACCAAACACTATGCCTTGACTTTGGCCAAAATGCATAGCTTGAATACTACTGAATACCCAAATGAAATGACGGAGGGCTACGAATGGTTTTGGCGAAACCGTGAACGTAGTGAACTTGATATAACCGAAGGAACCTGATAGCTTTTAAAAGGAGTGGTTAAAGCTCCGCATTTAAAAATATCTGTTTTTAAAATTAACCGAGTGGTTTCTTTTAAATTGTTCCAACGATTAAACTTTTGGTTTATTTTCTTTGCATTATAAATAATGCGTCCCATCATTAACCTATCATTGCAGAAAACAACGAAAATACAACGTCCTCTTATGCCATCCGCATTCGCCACGGGGTCCCGTCATTACCCGTTAGGTTACTTAACTAACGACAGAGCGGGGGCTGGGCTAGCGCGGGTGTAAAACATAAGTGAAGTCTAAATAGCTATCATATATAGATATTGTATATTCGTCAGACGCAATAATAGGCATTCCAGATCACAGATGAACTTTATTGGATTTATTAGCAATCCGTGTTTGTTTTGAGCCTGCAACAAAAGAAGGATTACATAGTTGTGATGAATAGCCATTACCCCATCCAAGACCCCTATGGGTACGGCAAACTACCCGCCCGGCAGTTTGTGCACCCCACCTTGGGTCTGTCCTAAGAGCAAAAATAGTAAAATGAAATAATACAACGGTGGCTACAACCGCAACCTGGATGTGCCCCGCAAAATAATATTACAACAAATTACATTTACATCAAATGAATCAAATAATAACCCATCTTATAACCCCGGCTAATCATCACAACAGTCCAATACAGTTCACATCCACAAACAGTAAAAACCATTACAGAAATGTGCAACCCCCTGCCAACCGACATACTAGCAGTTAGGGGAGGTTTACGAACACATTATACAAACACAGATATAATCCAACAAGCAAATACCGTATAATTTCGATCGATTAAACACATTTAATTTTGCTCCAATACTTCTCTGTAAATCTGAAACCTGAGAAAAAATTAAAAACTTCCAGAAAATTCTAAATATCACAGAGAACCAACACAGGAAATTTGGGATGATGAATCGGCAACTCGGCGGCGGAAGCGCGGCGGATCGGTGGGATCCGCAGCGGTTCCGCGGCGCTTTAGCCGATTCATGATCCCAATTTTCTTGGGTGTTCTTCTACTATCATTTAAGGCTTTCTGAAGGTCCGTGAAAAATTTTTGGACCTCATTTAAAAATCGACAGAAACACATGATATCGGAGTTTTCCGGTTTTGTTTTTTCCGTTCGAAATTCATACAATTTTGCAAGTGAGTTAATTATTTTTTATCGAGGCTCTGATACCACTGTAAGTCGATGTGCAACACCCCACGACTTGCGGGGAGGCGGAAATATGAAAAACGATCTTGTTCTTTGCTTAAACATCGACTAACCGCATGAATCGAAGCTAAACGATAACTAACATCAAACATAGAAGTTCTAAACTACTATGTGAAGGGATTATACCTAAAGAACCGTGTCCTTCGTCTTTACGAACTCTACCTCCTCCTCGGCCTTCTCCAAGTAGTAGACGATCCACCACGAGAGCTAAACTCCAAGCTTTGCCTCTAAACTTGAGGCAACTAGGTATCCTTAAGTGCTAATCAAAGTACCTAGATGAAATAGAGTATGGTTATGGATTAAGTAGTCTAACTAATCCTTGTACTCAACACATGAGAGGGGAGGATTAGGGTTTGAAGAGAGAGAGCTTGAGGAGAGAGAAGATGAACATAATAATGAAATGAGAAAAAGAGTTATCATAATATATATCAAGCATTTTATTTTATCAAGAAAAGAAAAGATAATGATTTACAACCATGCTTGATAAATATCTAATGGTGATTCATCTCCATGAGTCATTAAGCAATTATGAAGCATTAATGACATGGATGAATCATCCATATGACTCACTAATCTCATTTAATGTATATGCCACCTTAACCTCCTTAGTCACCATCTTCTAGAAGCTTCTCACGCAATTACGAGAACGCCCCTCCTATCCGTGGAAACACGGAAAAACTTTAGACTGTATAAATCTAATAACCGGATACTAGTAACTGGCTTAAACCAAAGCCGACTAGTAAAAACTGTCCGAAAGTCGTACGTGCATAAACGCACGTATGCGTCCGAACCCTTGTCGTAAAACCATACGACCTCTATATCGTTTCGCCTAGAGTAGGGAAACTCTCTGCGTGGGGCTCTAGAGACTCGACTACTACACTGGCAGTGGGTTTAACCACAGACCGCAAGCGGCACTAGCTGTACGTAACGTTCCCCAGGTAGATGTCGATAAGAAGGCTGATGAGGAAACCCATTCGAACTCCTACTGAGTCTGATGTGACAATCTCCGTACAGTCCGGTCTGTTCGTCTTAGACTATCGCATATCGGGCCTAACGGGGCGGCAAGCGTCAGTCCCCTAATAGCGGTATAAGTCGTGTCAGAGCGAAGCCCATTACACCCTGAGAAACTACTGGAACCTACCAGCAAATCTCGCTTGCCCTGGCCAGGGACTTTGCGTAATGGCTCTCTGACACAGCGCGATATCAACCCCCAATACCGGGAGAGACGAATCCTGTCTAACCGCCACTGCCTCCAAGTGCTCGGGACTGCACCCAACTGCTACCTGTTTGCACGACTCCTTTGAGCCGTGGTAGGGTAGCAATCTAAGAACAGTGGGACACACTCGAGGCGAAGTAGCAGTGTCTAGTCTGCGGACTATGTTGTACTCATGTCACCTGGGAACTGTTCACTGACGACTGGTATAAAACCAACCAACAGTTCCCTGTGAGTCCTGTCCGGTGTACCCGTAACCTAACGAGCATCTGCATACTATCTCCAGTACGACGTACTGACGGCTGTGGGACAGACCATCTCCCACACTGGGATGAGAAGCGCATACGCTAGTCTACTCCGGAGTATCGATGCCCTGTCTCGATAATCCAACGACTAGGGACCTGAATAAGGATGTGCTTGTAGACTACTCAGCCCCCACTAGTGTGACTGCCATCACAACGCTGGTAGTCAAGCAAGATCCTAAGAGCTCTATCAATACATATACTCACATATTAAGATAGAAAAACCAAGTAGCATACTACCATGTTTAGCAAGACTGTTATATACATGTGAATATCCCAAGCTTCCATTAAGTAATATACAAACTAGTATGATACAATAATGGCCCCTAGGGCATATACACTAACAATCTCCCACTTGCACTAGGGCCATGTACTGGCATATCGAAGACCGATGATCTCGAGTAGCCTTTCGAACTGAATCTGAGGTAAGGCCTTCGTGAATGGATCAGCAATGTTCTCTTCAGAAGCAACTCTCCGAACCTCGATCTCCCGACGATCAATGATCTCCCTGATCAGGTGATACCGCCTTAAGATGTGTCTGGATTTCTGATGGGACCTTGGTTCCTTTGCTAAAGCTATAGCTCCGTTGTTGTCGCAATACAGAGGTATTGGATCAACTATGCTAGGAACCACCTGAAGTTCTGTTTGGAACTTCTTCATCCAGACTGCTTCTTTTGCGGCATCGCAAGCAGCTATATACTCCGCTTCCATCGTCGAGTCAGCAACGGAGTCCTGCTTGGAGCTCTTCCAGCACACCGCCCCTCCATTGAGGGTAAAGACATAACCCGACATGGACTTGGAATCGTCCTTATCACTCTGGAAGCCGGAATCAGCAAAGGCCTCCAACCTGAGGTCTTATCCGCCGTAAACCAAGAACATCTCCTTAGTCCTTCTTAGGTACTTGAGAATGTTCTTTACTGCTATCCAGTGCTTCTCCCCTTGGTCTGACTGATACCGGCTTACCACGCTCAGTGCGTAAGCTACATCTGGTCTGGTGCACTGTTAGTGTATATGCCCTAGAGGCCATTACTGTATCATACTAGTTTGTATATTACTTAATGGAAGCTGTTGGAGATAGTGCCCTCAGAGTCAATTATTGGATCACAGGCACGTGATTGCAATAATTGAGGGAGGACCTATCCCGGTAGGACAGTTTACTCGAGATGATAGTATGCTATCTTGTTTATCTTTATCATCGTGTACTGCTTTAGGTGACCTGACATGTCGCTATTACACGTTGATAGAGCCCCTAGGATTCTTGCTTGACTACCAGCAGTATGATGGCGATCATATACGTGGGAGCTGGTAGTCTATAAGTACATCCTTAAAAGGTCCCTAGTCGTGGGAGTTTCGAGACAGGGCATCGATTCTCCAGAGTAGACTAGTGTATACAGTCGAGACCCCGACGAGGGGCGGTGGCCGGTCTCATAAGCCACTGGTGTCAGTTGGTTCACCTAAGATGTATACAGGTGCTCATTGGGTTATGAGTACACCGGACAGGACTCGCCGAGAACATGCTAGTTGGTCTTATACCTGACGTCTGATAGCAGTTCCCTGGTGACATGTGTACAGGTTAGTTCATCGACCTGAGGATCGTCATTTGTCTCGTGTGAGTTCCCACTGTGCTTTGATTGCTACCCTACCACGGCTCAAAGGAGTCGTGCAAACAGGTTTTAGTTGGGTACAGTCCCGAGCCACATGGAGGCAGTGAGCGGATCTTCAGGGGTTCGTCTCTCCCGGTATTGGGGGTGAGGTCGCGCTGTGTCTAGGAGAGCCATTACATAAATCCCTCGGCCGAGGCAGGAGATTTACTGGTAGGTATTCCAGTAGTATCTCAGGGCGTTCTGGGCTACACTCCGACACGACTTGTACCGCTTTTGGGGGTCTGACTTTTACCAACCCCCTAGGCCCGACATGCGATGCTCATAGACGAACGGACCGGACTGTACGGATATTGTCACTGACAGGCTCAGTAGGGTGTCAGGATGAGTTCGCTCATCGACGTCCCTTTTAGGTTATAGCTGGTGGCCCGTCACGTATTGGCTTATACCTCTGACGTGCTAGTGGTTAAATCCACAGCTATAGTATTGACAAGTCTTTAGAGTCCACCACACTTACAGTTACTCAAGCTTTCGGGCGAAACGCTGTAGAGGCCGTATGGAGATATGGCAGGGTCCGATCAGATACGTGCGGCATTGCACGGATCAGGATCGGACAGTTTTGTACTAGTGGCCGTATAGTTATATGGCAGGGTTTGATCTGATACGTGCGGTATTGCACGGATCAGGATCGAACGGATTTTACTAGCCGGCTTTGGCTTAAGCCGGTCCTAGTTTAGTACAGTGTAGATTTTGTCTCATTGCATTTGTATCCGGACGGAATACAGATGCGAGTGTGTATGCACAGTATAGGGGTTTTCCTGTAATTTATTACGGGACCAGTTTTCTGGAGTTGCCAGTTTGCATTCCGTTCCGGCCGGTTTTCCTTTGTTCTTTCCCGGCCGGACTTTTCTGATGGAAGGGGTAATTTGCAGTTTTGCAAATTACATTTGAGGAGGGGTTTCTTGCATATGTATTTATTATGATAGCATCTTTAGATACCATTCTTTTCCTTCATCTTTTCATGCTTTATTAAGATTAGAAATGAGTTGAAAGATGATGTGAGATGGTTATGATGATGTTTGGATGTGGTCACCCTTCATGCTCTCCTACACTCACCTCCCTCTTGCTTATGTATTCTTTGCTCCACCATTTCTAAGATGATAAGTTTTTCATGGTTGAGAGAAAGAAAAAGATGAGAGTTTTCATTCTTGAGAGTTTCATTTCTTGATCTCATTTCATGCTAGAAAAATGCAAGCACCATTTTTCTTATCTTGTTTCCTCCATCATCTTCAAATGGCAACAAACCCAAATGAGACATAGCTTCAACCCTACACATTCTACAGCAAATCTTGGACGCGTCGGCTAGCCTACTTCGCGCCCGAGTTGCCTCGGTATTGAGGTGGGAGCCCGTAAAAGATGCAGACGATGTGGTGCCCTTCCGGCAAGGAGGCGGCGACCGGAGTTTCCGCGGGAGATCGGGACGATGAAGAGAAGACCGGAGGACTCGGATCACTTGGTATACTTCTCTTCCCATCTCTTGTTTGCTAGCATTAGGTTAATGGTTACGATCCGGGTTTTCATTGTCCGCGGTAGCGCCGGTTTCCAAGACAAGGAAATTTTTTGATTCCGCATTTTGGCCTCGGATAGACGGCCGGGGCGCTGCCGTGGCGCAACATGGTATCAGAGCCACGCCATTAACCTTGCCTAGCTTGTTCTAATGCGTTTTACTTACCCGATCGACCAAAATTCCAAAAACCGCGTTTTTGCATGCATCAGTTTTCTGTTAAATTTTTTCTTGCTCAAAAAATTTTTCAGGTTGTAGAAAACTGATGTACAAGAAATTCTAAGACATCTGTAAAAATTCGACACATTCAGTCGACGACTTTAGCGCGGAACCGCGGCCAAACCCCCCTTGGGCCGCGGTTCCGCCGCACAATGTTGTCTTCACTGTGTCCAATTTTTCCAGTGGGCTTGTGGGCTAATTTTAGGGGTTTTGGAATATTAAATTTGGGCCCAGGATCTCTGTGAGTGCTACAGTATTGCTTGGGGGCCCACTTGTTAATTATTTGATCGATCGGATATTTTAAACATATTATTTCACAGTATTTACATTATATCTGCGACCGTGAATATCACTTGATCGGTAAATCCTGTCTAACTGCTATAGCCCGGTTAGACGGATTTGCGAACGTGATTTTCACGTTGATGTTCTATGTTTATGATGTGATGTTGCGGATCGGTCGTGGGGGATAGCCTGGATGCAATGTTAGTACAGTTTTGCTTTATATGTACATTTGATATTGCGGGGCGAGCGTCCGACATGTGGACTGCCGTCACTGCCTGTTTGTATTATTCTTTTGGGGCACGACCTGGTTGCGGTCGATGTACCCGTTGTATGTATATTTTACTTTCTGTACTAGGATAACCCAGGAGGGGTGCCCAAGTTACCGGATTCCGTGAAGTGATGGGTGGTCCATTCACGGTGCTGAAGGGGGCTGCCTCGCTTCAGGTTTTGGCGGGTGACTTGCCGCGCCCGTAGGGGTCTAGGATTTCATTGCACAGGCTATCCACACGACCAGGGGAACGTCGGGTTTCAGCAGCGGCTCTGTGAAACCCGGGGCTTCCAGATATCTGTATTGTTCTGTGATGCTGTACATTTCTGTGATGTTGCATTCTTATCACGCCTTGAGCGAATATAATATATTGGTATATATATTAGTACATGTTGTATATGTTTTGCATCCGCGCTAGTCCAGTCCCCGCTCTGTCGTTAGTTAAGTAACCTAACGGGTGATGACGGGACCCAGTGGCGAATGCGGATGGCATATACGTACATCAGTATATTTTCGTTCTTTGTGGTGTGATCGTTTGATGGGACTGCGTTGATTCGGATCACTACAAGATAAACAAACCTATTCTGATGTTGTTGGAACATTTTTCAAAAGCTGTTACTGCAAGGACGTTCACTTTTGTTTTGCATCGTGGTATTCATTTGGAATATCCTGCTCCTCAGTCGACGAGGTAAGGGCCGAGATCCCTTCACCGGGAGTGACCCCTTGGACAGAAGTTTGCGTCAGGGCATTAACTTCACTATAGCCGATTACCTTTGCTTTGCATCGTGGTATTCAGTTGAAATATCCTGCACCTCATTCTACGGGGAAAGAGCCGAGATCCCTTCACCGGGAGTGACCTTTTTAGGAAAGGTTTTCGTCACTATATTTTTATAAAAAGTTATCCAGTTCCTTCAACGATATCAAGTTCATTACGGTAAAAGGTTTTTCGCCAAAAACCATCAGTAGCCCTCCGTCAGTTCAGATTAGTATTGCTTAGTATTCGGGCTACGTATGTCGTGCATTGCCGAGGCGTAGTGTTCGGTAGCTGTGTAATATTTTTCTGTCGCTTGGATAAGTGGATTGGTTAGGACAGTCGTACAGTTATGTTGGCATTGTCAAGGACTCGTACGGGTGGGTTTAACGCAATCAAGATAATGACGGGTTGAACTTGACTATGACTCTTTGATATGTTGGCATTGTCAAGGTCACTTGGGTCCTAGGGGTAAAAAATCACATCGGGAGTTTCAAAAGAACTGAAACTTGCCAGGCATGCGCATACCTTCTGGAGTGTGGTGACTTGAGTGGATTCCGTCAAGTTATGATACGATGATAGTTGGATCCCGATTCCCACTGATGAGTTGGTTTACTCTTCGGGTGATCCCGACTAATTCTTCTTTCAGGTTTGGAGGAGAATTTGAGGTTACAGTGGGAGGTTTCCTGATTAGATAAATTGGTAACCATTCTGATCTAGGTTAGAGTGCACACTGAGTGTTTCTTTTCTCTCTCTCTTTGGCAGCGACCATTGACCCGACCCTGGACTATGACTCAGTGACCAAGTTGACCGAACCTTCTTAACACTGGCTTTTGGATTGTCAGAGTTGCAAACCTCATTGCCACTCCTACTTTTACCCTTTTCTCCAGGACACCCCGTATTACTACGAACGTCCACTTCCATTGGACAAAACCATCGTATGGTTATATACGAACTCGAAGGACTTCGAGGATGGTTTCTGGTTCTGGAGAAAACGAATAGGATTATTCAGTTGTCTTTTCTTTTCACCTTCTCTCATTGCGAGTACTCCTTGGTTTAGGATATAGTACACCTATTACGCAAATTGGATAGTCTTCTTCCAAACCTTAGGCTGGTGCCGACCGGTAGGGAATGAAGAAAACCAATTAGCCTAAACGGTGTGCAGAAGGTATTAAGATTAAGACAAAGCAAGGGATTAGTAAGAGGGCAAAGTAAAATGCGACTGATATTCACGACCAAACCAAGTATTTCTTCGCCAATCCTAAATCACCTTCGTATTTCTCCAGGACACTCCGTATCACTACGAAGATCCACAGTTTATTTGGATACTCCATCGTATGGTTATATACGAACTCGAAAGGAACTTGTTCCAGTTCGGGGATGGATTCTGGTTCAGGAGAAATAGGAATAAGGTTTATTCGGTTGTATTTTATCTTCACCTTCTCTCGCTTTGCGAGTGCTCCTGGGATTAGGACAGTAGACCTTTTATGCTTATTGGATAGTCTTCTTCCAAACCATAGGCTGGTGCCGAACGGTAGGGAAGGAAGAAAACCATTTGGCCTAAAGGGGTGTGCAGACGGTAATGACTAAAGACATATAAAGGGATTTGGAGAGGTGGCAAAGAATTATACGATTATAGTTGTGAATCTGGATAATGGAAGAGGCATTACTAAGAATACCAGGATACCCCATCGAAACATTTCAAGGTTTCAGTTCAGCTGTGTACTGTTAAAAGAAAACTGATTTCCCGATTTGACACTTGCTCCAGGGTATGTATTTACCAGGTTTGATTCTCACATCTGTATGGTTTTACAGATGTTGAGTGGGAGTAAGTTATTGGGAATAGGGTGATCATCCTCATTATATCGGGATTCGTTGTAATCGGTGATATTTGAGGAGATCATCTGGGCTGTTTGCCGGTCGGCAAATATTTGGTTTTGAATATCCGCTGTTGTGCACCAATTTCAAATTGATATATCTGTACGTCTATTTTCATAGAGTGAGATATACCTTTTGATATTATGTCGATGACATTTACCTATATCAGTGGATGGTTAGGTAAGGAGCATTAAACAGCGGTGTAATTCTTCTTAACCATAAGTACAGTTTTCAACCTACGTCGCACAGTGAAAGAGTTGTTAGACTCAGCGGACTTATACAGAGTATTGTATGTTGTCCAGTGTCCATTAGGACAGAGGGGTTGGTCCTCATACTATATTCTATTTACTTTTAACTTCTCTAGTTCTTAGACATGTGTTTCGTAGGAACACAGGGTCTAAGTTTTGAGGAGTTATAGGTATTTGAATAGAGTAGAGAACGAGGTGTAGCAAGTATCGGGATTCTTCAAAGTGATCGAAGATGTAGATACTGGTGTAAGGTGTTCAGTTGATAGTAATGATTAAGAGAACTAGCTTCTCTTTCAGGTTACTCATAATTGGAAACATTCCTAAGTTGAGTAACGCTGATCGGCCTCCTTCCATTTAGTTGACATGCACTGGAGACAGCTGCACGATTTGAATCTGGTTCAATTAAATCAGTGCCTCTGTTTCTATATTGGATATCGAACAATTCATATCTTGACATTGTTAAGGTACGGGGAGTTGTCCGGCTTATGATTAAAACCAGACACTGGACAACTCAAGGCACGTTTCTGTAATGGCTGTTTGTGGGTTGACCCAGGCTATGACGAGGGTTGACTTTCTACCATCTGGCAGATCAATAGAAATATTGTTCTAGACTCGCCACAATTTTATTAAAAATGGATTTTTTCAAAAACAGTAGTGGGAGTATGGTAGAACTGGAAGTGATTCCAGAACCGCAAACGATTACTGAAGATTTGATAAGGAACCTAAAGATTCAATCTGGCTTGACATTCCATTGGCCACTCCGCAGATAAGGTGGGTAACTTCAGGCACCCGAGAGGTGCTCCGGTAGCCTCAAGGATGGTGACAGGGAAGTTCTTGTTTACCCACACTTGCCATTGCTGTTGTTCCAGGCTGCGAGACCCGGCAGGAGGATGAGTATAGCGTCGTTCTGAACTAGCTTCAGAAGTGTACGTGTATATGACTCTGCCAGAGGGTTGTCGTAGTCAGTGGGAGCAGCGGAAGCATTAGTGGACAGGTAGCTTATGTCTATTTATAGACTAAAGCAGATATAGCGGAGATAGATCATCTATTTCTGACATGACAGTCATAGGTTTGACGTCATCAGAATAGGGGATGGATCTGTTGAGAAGGTAGTAGGGTGTGATGTCATGGTAATTTGATGACATACACAGAATAGGAAGTGATATTCCTATACTACGATCGGTTATACTTTGGTTGTCACACAGTTGTTTCTCCACACAGGACTTGGATATTATATCAGACATTCTGGTTACTAGATCTATGGTTTTAGATCTAGATTTGGGTGGTTTCCCAATCTGGGTACCTTGACAGCATTCTATGAGTATTTAGAATGGACGACTCCTGGCATGGTAGTGTACCTGCAGGTAATGGAGTCACCCTCTCTAAAGGTGTCTTACAGACTAAAGGGGAGAGGGATGTGCATGATTGGCAGATCACTTGCTTAGGCAATTGAGTCAATCATGAGATGTCAAGTACCACACCAGATATTGTTCTTGCACTAGATGCAATAAGTTGACATTGATCCAATCCTTGAGAAACAGTCGGAAGCAGTTTTAGAACATAAGTGGATGTTCTAGGGATATGATAACGACAGCCTCTTTTGGGAGACAGTTATCATTCCAGGCTTCCAAGGTGACATGGACGACAAGGAGGTTGTCAGAGTTATAGTTTTCCTTCTGACGAGGGGCAGTATTTTGGACAGGTGGTCCAAGGCAATACTGAGGGTGGCATGGCGCAGGATACTGATTAAGTTCAGTTGACGATACAGTCTAAGAAGTTTGGATTTGGAGTTCATTTATGAGCTAGGTCCCATCAGACATCCAGACATTCTAAGACAGGTTCGAGAGATGGCTTTCTCCGCGAACTTGAGATATAGAGAGACATAGAAAGAACCATCACAGCGGATCCACTCACTGAGGCTATTCCTCGAACGCAATAGTTTCGCAAACGATTTTTGTGAGACTGACTAGTAGAGGAGTTGGGTGTTCGGTATCACACAGGCTGTGAGTATGCGACATCGCAATAATTAGCCTTGAGTGCAAGTGGGAGATTGTTGGAGATAGTGCCCTCAGAGTCAATTATTGGATCACAGGCACATGGTTGCAATGATTGAGGGAGGACCTATCCCGGTAGGACAGTCTTACTCGAGATGATAGTATGCTATCTGGTTTATCTTTATCATCGTGTACTGCTTTAGGTGACCTGACATGTCGCTATTACACGTTGATAGAGCCCCTAGGATTCTTGCTTGACTACCAGCAGTATGATGGCGATCATATACGTGGGAGCTGGTAGTCTATAAGTACATCCTTAAAAGGTCCCTAGTCGTAGGAGTTTCGAGACAGGGCATCGATTCTCCAGAGTAGACTAGTGTATACAGTCGAGACCCCGACGAGGGGCGGTGGCCGGTCTCATAAGCCACTGGTGTCAGTTGGTTCACCTAAGATGTATACAGGTGCTCATTGGGTTATGAGTACACCGGACAGGACTCGCCGGGAACATGCTAGTTGGTCTTATACCTAACGTCAGATAGCAGTTCCCTGGTGACATGTGTACAGGTTAGTTCATCGACCTGAGGATCGTCATTTGTCTCGTGTGAGTTCCCACTGTGCTTTGATTACTACCCTACCACGGCTCAAAGGAGTCGTGCAAACAGGTTTTAGTTGGGTACAGTCCCGAGCCACATGGAGGCAGTGAGCGGATCTTCAGGGGTTCGTCTCTCCCGGTATTGGGGGTGAGGTCGCGCTGTGTCTAGGAGAGCCATTACGCAAAGCCCTCGGCCGAGGCAGAAGATTTACTGGTAGGTATTCCAGTAGTATCTCAGGGCGTTCTGGGCTACACTCCGACACGACTTGTACCGCTTTTGGGGGTCTGACTTTTACCAACCCCCTAGGCCCGACATGCGATGCTCATAGACGAACGGACCGGACTGTACGGATATTGTCACTGACAGGCTCAGTAGGGTGTCAGGATGAGTTCGCTCATCGACGTCCCTTTTAGTCAATAGCTGGTGGCCCGTCACGTATTGGCTTATACCTCTGACGTGCTAGTGGTTAAATCTACAGCCATAGTATTGACGAGTCTTTAGAGTCCACCACACTTACAGTTACTCAAGCTTTCGGGCGAAACGCTGTAGAGGCCGTATGGAGATATGGCAGGGTCCGATCAGATACGTACGGCATTGCACGGATCAGGATCGGACAGTTTTGTACTAGTGGCCGTATAGTTATATGGCAGGGTTTGATCTGATACGTGCGGTATTGCACGGATCAGGATCGAACGGATTTTACTAGCCGGCTTTGGCTTAAGCCGGTCCTAGTTTAGTACAGTGTAGATTTTGTCTCATTGCATTTGTATCCGGACGGAATACAGATACGGGTGTGTATGCACAGTATAGGGGTTTTCCTGTAATTTATTACGGGACCAGTTTTCTGGAGTTGCCAGTTTGCATTCCGTTCCGGCCGGTTTTCCTTTGTTCTTTCCCGGCCGGACTTTTCTGATGGAAGGGGTAATTTGCAGTTTTGCAAATTACATTTGAGGAGGGGTTTCTTGCATATGTATTTATTATGATAGCATCTTTAGATACCATTCTTTTCCTTCATCTTTTCATGCTTTATTAAGATTAGAAATGAGTTGAAAGATGATGTGAGATGGTTATGATGATGTTTGGATGTGGTCACCCTTCATGCTCTCCTACACTCACCTCCCTCTTGCTTATGTATTCTTTGCTCCACCATTTCTAAGATGATAAGTTTTTCATGGTTGAGAGAAAGAAAAAGATGAGAGTTTTCATTCTTGAGAGTTTCATTTCTTGATCTCATTTCATGCTAGAAAAATGCAAGCACCATTTTTCTTATCTTGTTTCCTCCATCATCTTCAAATGGCAACAAACCCAAATGAGACATAGCTTCAACCCTACACATTCTACAGCAAATCTTGGACGCGTCGGCTAGCCTACTTCGCGCCCGAGTTGCCTTGGTATTGAGGTGGGAGCCCGTAAAAGATGCAGACGATGTGGTGCCCTTCCGGCAAGGAGGCGACGACCGGAGTTTCCGCGGGAGATCGGGACGATGAAGAGAAGACCGGAGGACTCGGATCACTTGGTATACTTCTCTTCCCATCTCTTGTTTGCTAGCATTAGGTTAATGGTTACAATCCGGGTTTTCATTGTCCGCGGTAGCGCCGGTTTCCAAGATAAAGAAATTTTTTGATTCCGCATTTTGGACTCGGATAGACGGCCGGGGCGCTGCCGTGGCGCAACAGAAGCTTGGGATATTCACCTTATATAAACAATCTTTCTCAATATAGTAGTATGCTACTTGGTTTGTTTCTACTTCAATGTGTACATGTGTTTATTTTAGTATATCACCTATACACATTAGTGGAGCCCTTAGGATCTTTGCTTGATTACCAGCGTTGTGATGGCAGTCACACTAGTGGGGGCTGGGTAATCTATAAGCACATCCTTATACAGGTCCCTAGTCGTAGAACTATCGAGACAGGGCATCGATACTCCGGAGTAGACTAGCGTATGCGCTTCTCATCCCAGTGTGGGAGATGGTCTGTCCCACAGCCATCAGTACGTCGTACTGGAGATAGTATACGGGTGCTCGTTAGGTTACGAGTACACTGGACAGGACTCGTCGGGAACTGACCGGTTGGTATTATACCTATCGTCAGTTATCAGTTCCCAAGTGACATGAGTACAGCTTAGTCCGCTGACTTGACACTGTCACTTCGCCTCGAGTGTGTTCCCACTGTACTTTGATTACTACCCTACCACGGCTCAAAGGAGTCGTGCAAACAGGTAGTAGTTGCAGTCCCGAAGTACTTGGAGGCAGTGACGGTTAGACAGGATTCGTCTCTCCCGGTATTGGGGGTTGACATCGCGCTGTGTCTAGGAGAGCCATTACACGAGTAGTCCCTGGCCAGGGCAATCGAGATATACTGGTAGGCTTCCAGTATTATCTCAGGGTGTTTTGGGCTTCACTCCGACACGACTTGTACCGCTATTAGGGGACTGACGTTTACCGCCCCCCTAGGCCCGCCATGCGATGTATCAGACGAACAGACCGGACTGTACGGAGATTGTCACATTCAGGCTCAGTAGGAGTTCAGATGGGTTTCACCTCGTCAGTCTTCTTGTCGGCTTCTACCTGGGGACCGTTACGCACAGCTAGTGCCGCTTGCGGTCTGTGGTTAAACTCACTGCCAGCGTAGTGTCGAGTCTTTAGAGTCCCACACAGAAAGCTATTCGCTTTTAGGCAAAAGAGTAGAGGTCGCATGGTTTTGCGACAGAGTTCGGTCACATCCGTGCACTTATGCACGTACAGTGTCCGGACAGTTAACGCTAGCGGGCTTTGGTTTAAGCCAGATCCTAGTGTACGTTTGGGATTGGATTTATCCAGTATGTATTCGTGTTCCTCGGAACGCGGATGCGGGTGCGTATGCACAGTTGACGGAGAGACAGAGGCAGAGGATTCTCATTAGGGTTGTTGACCGTTGACTGTTGACTATTGACTTTTTGCTCAACCCTAATGAGAATATGATATATGATTAACAATAATATTAATTAAGTATTATAGTGACATGGTTGTTGAGGGGTTGACTTTGTTGACTTGTTGACTTTGTTGACCGGTTGATTAGGTTTGACTAGTTGACCATCATGATGACAATGGCTATCATTTCATGGCAAAGACTTTTTACTTGCTTGTTTCTCTTGTGAGAAATGAGTGCATGAAATGATATGGCTATTGTAGCTTAAACCATTTACACAATACTTGATTACCATTTTTGTGATGATGGCTTTGGATTATGAGAGCCAAGAGAGAAAAGTCTTTCTCATTCTATCATTTTCTTTCTCTCTCTTGTGTTCTTGAGCTCTCATCTTCTTCCTCTTGCTCTCCCTCTCTTTAGTCTATGGTTCACTTGTCTCATGTGTTGAGAACCAAGAACCATAGAGAAAATCCCAACACACTCTCCTCTACTCACTCTAGTTCACAAGGTTTAGCAAACCAAGTGAACTAGTTTCTTCAAAGATCGAAGAAGAAGCCAAAGGTAGAAGCTTTCGAGGTGGATCGATCTTCGGCGCAAGGAGACGACGGGGTGAAGCCGATCCGGACAACCATCGAGGCTTGAAGACGAAGGAGTTCAAGAAAGAAAGCTATAACCCCGTAACCGAGTAGTTAACAACTCCTAGTTAGGTTGTTAGTTAGATGTTTAACAAAGATCCGGTTTTGAGTCCATGTTTCCACCTCTAGAAAATTGTTTTTCACTAAATTCCGCATGCCCGAAAGTACCGGGAGAGGTAGCATGGACTTACAGTGGTATCAGAGCCAAGTTAAACTCTATCTAACATGTTAGCAAAGTATCTAGAAGATCGATCAAAGAAAAAGTCACGAAACGAACCCGATATGTCAAGTTTCTGCCGATTTTTATTCTGTTCAAATATTGATAAATTTCATCTTAAAAATCGGTTCAGGCTTTTGTTTGAATAACCACAAAATTTGGTCCCACGAACCGTTCAAAGCGCCGCGGAAACGCGGCGGGAGCACGCTCCCGCCGCGGTTCCGCGGCCGAGTTGACTCGGCCGACGTCCAAACTTTGTGCAGTGTTTTTCTGGGGTTGTTTTGGGATTTTTGGAATATGTATTTTCTGCCCAGATTTTCCAGAACGAAAATTTTGTGTTTGGGGCCTATAAATCCGTATTTTTTATCGAACTTCTAAAAGACTTAAGCTGACGGGTTTTTCTGTGATGTGATATTTGTATTGAACGTCTGCTAATCGCTATATGTCGATTAGTGGGGGTTATACAAATCTGTGATCTGTAATGTTATTGGTTTGTGTATATGAATTCATTGAATTGTCGCGGATGAATAGCCGGGGGTTGTGAGACGAGAGTTTTCTTTTCTTTCAATTCATGTAAATTTGTAAATTGATGTAATAATTATTTGTATAGCCGCACAACCGGGTCGGGGTTGTAGCCGTCATTGTATAATTTCTTTTTACTGTCTTTTCTCCTAGGATAGACCCATGGAGGGGGTGCACAAACTACCGGGTATGCCGAAGTGCCGAGTGGCCTACTCACGGGATTGAGGGAGGTTGCTTCGCTTCGGGTACTTGGCGGGTAGTTTGCCGAACCCGTAGGGGTCTTGGGTGGGGTATTGGCTATTCACCGCGACCGTGTAATCTGCTTTTCGTTACAGGCTCGTACGAATTGCGGGTTCCTAGTATATCCAATGTGTTCATCTGTGATCTGAAATGTCTATCATTGCAATATATCTATATATGATATTATTTAGGCGTTGCTTATGTTTTACAGCCGCGCTAGCCCAGCCCCCGCTCTGTCGTTAGTTAAGTAACCTAACGGGTAATGACGGGGCCCCGTGGCGAATGCGAATGGCATAAGCGTACGTCATATTTTTGTTGTTTTCTGCAATGGTAGGATTAAATGATGGGACGCATTAAAAGAACTAATGCAAGAATATCACGCATTAAAAGAACTAATGCAAGAAAATAAACCAAGTAAAAGTCGTTGGAACACTTTCGAAAAACCACTCGGTTCTTTTCAAAAACAAACTTTTAAAATGCGGAGTTTGAGCCACTCCATTTAAAAGCTATCTCGTTCCATCGATTATATCAAGTTCTCTACGTTCACGGTTTCGCCAAAACCATTCGTAGCCCTCCGTCGTTTCACATGAATAGTCAATAGTATTCAAGCTATGTTTGTTGGCCAAAGTCAAAGCATAGTGATTGGTAGCTATTGGGTATTCATGTGCAGCATAGATAGATGCGTTGGTTTGGAACAGTCGTACTGCCTTGTTGGCCAAAGTCAAGGGTAGGTACGAGTGGATTCAAATTAACCTGGAGAACGACGGGTAGAACTTGACATGTGACTTATGATTTGTTGGCCAAAGTCAAGGTCATAAGAGCATGGGGCAAAAATCCACATCGGGAGTTTCAAAAGAACTGAAACTTGCTAGTGTTGCATACCATTTGGAGTGTGATGATTCTGGTAGGATTCCTTCAGTTTCGTCACGCGATGATATTTAGATCCTGATCCTACTGTGAGTATATGCTACTCCTCGGGAAATTTCTCACTTAATGATCAATGCAATAAACCTAGTAGGTGTCTAGAAAGGTGTTAGCGGGCTACGCCCCCAGGGAAAAGAGGTTCTTAAATTAAGGAACTTCGCGAAAGCGTTGGAAAACCTCCCTCTAAGTACCAACACCAGCCTGGCCGAACGGTTAAGCAAGTATTGTACGGTGAGATTGATCCTGACTAATTCTTCCTTTTTGGTTTGAGGAGGGATTCGAGAAACAGTGGGAGCCATCCTGTTTAGACAAATTAAAAACCACTCTAAACTTGCAAGAGCATCATGCTGAGTGTTTCTTCTTCTCTCTCCTAATTGCAGCGACCAATCGACATGACTGGACTTAAGTTACTTCTAGATAAAAACATACTGACAGGGCCAAACTACAAAGATTGGCTCAGGAATGTCAAAATGGCAATCACTTACGACAAGCTGGGGTATCTTCTTACCACCAAAGCTCCCCCTGTCCCAAGTCCCACCTCCAGCGTCGCGGATAAGGAAATCCGTAAGACTTGGGAGATTGATAGCGCGAAGGCCAAGTGCCTCGTACTTGCCTCTATGGACAAGGAACATCAGAGGAGGCACGAGAATATGGACCTCGAATCCATATTTCTCCATACAAAAGAACTGTATGGAGAGCAATCTCGTATCGCAAGATACGAAGTGTCGAAGAAGTTATTTTCGGCAAGGTTGGCCATCGGATCATCGGTAGCGGAACACGTGCTTAAGATGTTGGCTTCATTGAGGAGCTCGCGGAACTTGGGACCACGTTGGAGAATGAGCTCTATACGGACTTGATTCTCCAGTCCCTTCCTTCCACTTATGCCCAGTTTATCCTGAACTTCAACTTACAAGAAAAGGAAGTTGAACTTTCAGAACCCCTCAACATGCTGAGGAGCGCAGAGGGCACCCTACAGAAAGGTAGGGAAACATCCACTTTGTTTGTAGGAGGATCTTACTCTTCTAGGTCCAAGGCGAAAGCCAAAGGAAAGAAGAAGAAAGCCCCTGCCAAACCAAGGGGCGGTGTTAGTAAAGTGGATACGAAGGGAAAAGCAAAAGCAACAAAGAAAGCGGGGCAGCTTGTGGATAAAGAATAATGCTTCTATTGTCATAAGAAAGGACACTGGAAGAATGATTGCAGGGCTTGGAAAGCCAGGACACAGGAATTGAAGCAGGTTGCGGTTTCAGCTTCAGGTGTGTATTTTATTGAAAACTGTCTTTCAATAAACTCTACTTCCTGGGTATTGGATACCGGATCAGGATCTCATATCTGTAATTCTTTGCAGACGTTGAGAAACCGTAGGGTTTTGAAGGCAGGTGACATGACCCTCAAAGTTGCAAACGGAGCTAGCATGGATGCTAAGGCCGTGGGGGACTATCACCTGGGAATGTCAGATGGACATGTTTTGGTTTTGCGTAATTGCTTTTTTGTACCCAACGCAACTTGTAATATCATTTCTGTATCTTTGGTTTCTAAAGAAGGTTATGAATTTGCGTTTGTAAGTAATGTTGTAAACATTCACCTTAATCAAGTTTTGATTGGGTCAGGTACATTAAGCAATGGTATATACGTATTAAGCCAACCACAGATTTTCAATGTCCAGAATACACACAAAAGGAAGTCTCCGGACATAAATCAGACTTTCTTATGGCATTGTAGACTAGGTCACATCAATGAGAGAAGGTTGACGAAGTTACATACAGAAGTATATTTGAATCCGTTCGAATATCAATCGTAGGCCACTTGTCAATCCTGTCTCAAAGGAAAGATGACAAAGACTCCGTTCACTGGACACGGAGTAAGAGCGAGCGAGCTCTTGGGACTCGTACACAGCGACGTGTGCGGTCCAATGTCTACACATGCGCGAAGCGGTTATTCTTACTTCATTACTTTTACGGATGACTTTTCAAGGTACGGTTATGTCTTCTTAATGAAACATAAATCCGAAGCCTTTGGAAAGTTCCAGGAATATAAGAATGAAGTAGAAAAACAAACCGGCAAAAGTATTAAGATTCTAAGATCGGATCGAGGTGGAGAATACTTGAGTGCCGAGTTCCTGGACTATTTAAAAGAGAACGGAATTCTCTCTCAGCTTACTCCTCCATACACTCCGCAACATAACGGTGTATCGGAGAGACGGAACCGAACCCTATTGGATATGTTACGGTCCATGATGAGTAACGCTGAGTTACCGCGATCATTCTAGGGGTATGCGCTAGAATCAGCTGCATACCTTTTGAACCGAGTTCCAACTAAGACTGTGCCTACTACACCATATGAGATGTGGTGTGGGAAGAGACCCTATCTTAAGCACATTAAGACATGGGGATGTCCAGCTTTTGTTAAAAAGCAGCATGCGGACAAGCTCGAGGCACGCTCAGTACAGTGTAAGTTCGTGGGATATCCAAAGAACTCCAAGGGATATTTCTTCTACTGCGAAGAGGAACAAAAGGTTTTTGTTTCTCGTCATCCCTACTTCTTGGAAACTGAGTTTTTGGAAACCCAGATAAGTGGGAGCACAGTAGAACTGGAAGAAATTCCAGAACCACGAACTATTACTGAAAGCTTAGTGGAACCAGAGGGTTCAAAAGAACAGGACATTCCTACGCCGCTCCGCAGGAGTAGTAGGCAGTCTCATCCACCCGAGAGATACTACGGTTTTCTCATAGACGGGGATAGAGAGGATTGCATCATAGATTATGATGAGCCTACTAGCTTCCAGCAAGCCGTTCAGAGCGTCGACTCGGTAAAATGGCTGGATGCAATGCGGACCGAAATGGAGTCCATGTACACCAACAAAGTATGGACGTTGGACATTGCTCCAGACGGGGTAAACCCATAGGATGCAAGTGGATCTTCAAAAGGAAGATTGGTGTAGATGGACAGGTTGAGACCTATAAAGCTAGACTGGTTGCAAAGGGTTTTCGTCAAAGACCTGGTTTGGACTATGACGAGACTTTTTCTCCAGTAGCTATGCTGAAATCCATTCGGATCCTTCTTGCCATTGCTGCCTTCCACGATTATGAGATTTGGCAGATGGACGTAAAGACCGCTTTTCTAAATGGAAGTTTAGAGGAGTGTGTCTATATGGACCAGCCAGAGGGTTTCATTCAGAGTGGGAGCAGCGGAAAGGTGTGCAAGCTGCTTAAGTCCATTTACGGACTAAAGCAGGCATCGCGGAGTTGGAACATCTGTTTTGATGAGACGGTCAAGGAATTTGGCTTTATCAAAAATCCAGATGAACCATGCATCTATAGTAGATTTGTAGCGAGAACTGTAGTATTCCTCGTTTTATACGTGGATGACATTCTCTTAATAGGAAATGACATTCCTATGCTACAATCTGTCAAGGGGTTCTTGTCACACAGGTTCTCCATGAAAGACCTGGGTGATGCCTCATACATCCTGGGGATCCGGATCCATCGTGATAGATCCAAGAGGATATTAGGACTTTCACAGTCCAGGTACATCGACACCATACTGAAAAGATTCAGTATGGAAGATTCCAAGCGCGGTAACCTACCGGCTTGTCACGGGATCACCCTCTCCAAAGAGATGTCTCCCAAGACTGATTTGGAGAGGGATCGCATGTCTATTATACCCTACGCTTCTGCGGTAGGCTCTATAATGTATGCGATGTTGTGTACCAGACCGGATGTAGCTTATGCACTGAGTGTAGTAAGCCGGTATCAGTCAAACCCAGGGAAGAAACACTGGATAGCGGTAAAGAACATTTTCAAGTACCTGAGAAGGACTAAGGAGATGTTCTTGGTGTATGGCGGAAAAGACCTCTAGATCGAGGCCTTTGCTGACTCCAGCTTCCAGAGTGACAAGGATGATTCTAAGTCCATGTCGGGTTTTGTCTTTACCCTCAATGGAGGGGCGGTGTGTTGGAAGAGTTCCAAACAGGAAACCGTTGCAGACTCGACGATGGAAGCGGAATACATCGCTGCATCTGATGCCGCAAAAGAAGCTGTCTGGATGAGGAAGTTCTTGAAAGAACTTCAGGTGGTTCCGTCCATTGTTGATCCAATACCTCTGTATTGCGACAACAACGGGGCTATAGCTTTAGCGAAGGAACCCTGGTCCCATTAGAGATCCAGACACATCTTGAGGCGGTATCACCTGATCAGGGAGATCGTGGATCGCCAGGAGATCGAGGTTCGGAGGGTCACTTCAGAAGATAACACTGCAGATCCATTCACCAAGGCCTTGCCCCAGACTCAGTTCGAGCGGCTGATCGAGATGATAGGTCTTCGATACGCCAGTACATGGCCTTAGTTCAAGTGGGAAATTGTTAGTGTATATGCCCTAGAGGCCATTACTGTATAATACTAGTTTGTATATTACTTAATGGAAGCTTGGGATATTCACCTTGTATAAACAATCTTGCTCAATATAGTAGTATGCTACTTGGTTTGTTTCTACTTCAATGTGTACATGTGTTTATTTTAGTATATCACCTATACACATTAGTGGAACCCTTAGGATCTTTGCTTGATTACCAGCGTTGTGATGGCAGTCACACTAGTGGGGGCTGGGTAATCTATAAGCACATCCTTATACAGGTCCCTAGTCGTAGGACTATCGAGACAGGGCATCGATACTCCGGAGTAGACTAGCGTATGCGCTTCTCATCCCAGTGTGGGAGATGGTATGTCCCACAGCCATCAGTACGTCGTACTGGAGATAGTATACGGGTGCTCGATAGGTTACGAGTACACTGGACAGGACTCGTCGGGAACTGACGGTTGGTATTATACCTATCGTCAGTTATCAGTTCCCAGGTGACATGAGTACAGCTTAGTCCGCTGACTTGACAATGTCACTTCGCCTCGAGTGTGTTCCCACTGTACTTTGATTACTACCCTACCACGGCTCAAAGGAGTCGTGCAAACAGGTAGTAGTTGGGTGCAGTCCCGAAGCACTTAGAGGCAGTGACGGTTAGACAGGATTCGTCTCTCCCGGTATCGGGGGTTGACATCGCGCTGTGTTTAGGAGAGCCATTACACGAGTAGTCCCTGGCCAGGGCAATCGAGATATACTGGTAGGCTTCCAGTGTTATCTCAGGGTGTTTTGGGCTTCACTCTGACACGACTTATACCGCTATTAGGGGACTGACGTTTACCACCCCCCTAGGCCCGCCATGCGATGTATCAGACGAACAGACCGGACTGTACGGAGATTGTCACATTCAGGCTCAGTAGGAGTTTAGATGGGTTTCACCTCATCAGTCTTCTTGTCGGCTTCTACCTGGGGACCGTTACGCACAGCTAGTGCCGCTTGCGGTCTGTGGTTAAACCCACTGCCAGCGTAGTGTCGAGTCTTTAGAGTCCCACACAGAAAGCTATTCGCCTTTAGGCAAAAGAGTAGAGGTCGCATGGTTTTGCGACAGAGTTCGGTCACATCCGTGCACTTATGCACGTACAGTGTCCGGACAGTTAACGCTAGCGGGCTTTGGTTTAAGCCAGATCCTAGTGTACGTTTTGGGATTGGATTTATCCAGTATGTATTCGTGTTCCTCGGAACGCGGATGCGGGTGTGTATGCACAGTTGACGGAGAGACAGAGGCAGAGGATTCTCATTAGGGTTGTTGACCGTTGACTGTTGACTATTGACTTTTTGCTCAACCCTAATGAGAATATGATATATGATTAACAATAATATTAATTAAGTATTATGGTGACATGGTTGTTGAGGGGTTGACTTTGTTGACTTGTTGACTTTGTTGACCGGTTGACTAGGTTTGACTAGTTGACCATCATGATGACAATGGCTATCATTTCATGGCAAAGACTTTTTACTTGCTTGTTTCTCTTGTGAGAAATGAGTGCATGAAATGATATGGCTATTGTAGCTTAAACCATTTACACAATACTTGATTACTATTTTTGTGATGATGGCTTTGGATTATGAGAGCCAAGAGAGAAAAGTCTTTCTCATTCTATCATTTTCTTTCTCTCTCTTGTGTTCTTGAGCTCTCATCTTCTTCCTCTTGCTCTCCCTCTCTTTAGTCTATGGTTCACTTGTCTCATGTATTGAGAACCAAGAACCATAGAGAAAATCCCAACACACTCTCCTCTACTCACTCTAGTTCACAAGGTTTAGCAAACCAAGTGAACTAGTTTCTTCAAAGATCGAAGAAGAAGCCAAAGGTAGAAGCTTTCGAGGTGGATCGATCTTCGGCGCAAGGAGACAACGGGGTGAAGCCGATCCGGACAACCATCGAGGCTTGAAGACGAAGGAGTTCAAGAAAGAAAGGTATAACCCCCTAACCGAGTAGTTAACAACTCCTAATTAGGTTGTTAGTTAGATGTTTAACAAAGATCCGGTTTTGAGTCCATGTTACCACCTCTAGAAAATTGTTTTTCACTAAATTCCGCATGCCCGTAAGTACCGGGAGAGGTAGCATGGACTTACATGCACAACATCGCATACATTATAGAGCCTACCACAGAAGCGTAGGGTATAATAGACATGCGTTCCCTTTCCAAATCAGTCTTGGGAGACATCTCTTTGGAGAGGGTGATTCCGTGACAAGCCGGTAGATTACCGCGCTTAGAATCTTCCATACTGAATCTTTTCAGTACAGTGTCGATATACCTGGACTGCGAAAGTCCCAACATCCTCTTGGATCTATCACGATAGATCCGGATCCCCAGAATGTAAGAAGCATCACCCAGGTCTTTCATGGAGAACCTGTGTGACAAGAATCCTTTGACAGATTGTAGCATAGGAATGTCATTTCCTATTAATAGAATGTCATCCACGTACAAGACGAGGAATACGACACTTCTGGCTACAACTTTACTATATATGCACGGTTCATCTGGATTTTTGATAAAGTCATATTCTTTGACTGTCTCATCAAAACAGATGTTCCAACTCCGCGATGCCTGCTTTAGCCCATAAATGGACTTAAGCAGCTTGCATACTTTCCCGCTGCTCCCACTCTGATTGAAACCCTCTGGCTGATCCATATAGACGCACTCTTCTAAATTTCCATTCAAAAAAGCCGTCTTTACGTCCATCTGCCAGATTTCATAATCATGGAAGGCAGCAATAGCAAGAAGGACCCGAATGGATTTGAGCATAGCCACTGGAGAAAAAGTTTCTTCATAGTCCAAATCAGGTCTTTGACGAAAACCCTTTGCAACAAGTCTAGCCTTATAGGTTTCCACCTGTCCATCTACACCAATCTTTTTCTTGAAGATCCATTTGCATCCTATGGGTTTTACCCCATCTGGAGCAAAGTCCAAAGTCCATACTTTGTTGGTGTACATGGACTCCATTTCGGTCCGCATTGCATCTAGCCATCGTACCGAGTCGCCGCTCTGGATGGCCTGCTGGAAGTCAATAGGTTCATCATCATCTATGATGCAATCCTCTCTATCCCCATCTATGAGAAAACCGTAGTATCACTCAGGCGGATGAGACGGCCTACTACTCCTGCGGAGGGGTGCGGGAATGTCCTGTTCTTCTTGAACTTCCGGTTTTACCCAACTTTCAGTAGCAACTTGTGGTTCTGGAATTTCTTCCAGTTCTATTTCGCTCCCACTTATTTCCTTTTCTAAAAACTGCTGTTCCAGAAAATGGGCATTACGAGAAACAAAAACCTTTTGTTCCTCTGCGTAATAGAAATAATATCCCTTGGAGTTCGTTGGATATCCCACAAACTTACATTTTTCTGATCGTGCCTCGAGCTTGTCCACATGCTGCTTTTTAACAAAAACTGGACATCCCCAAATCTTCATATGTTGAAGATGGGGTTTCTTCCCACTCCACATCTGATATGGGGTGGTAGGCACAGTCTTGGTAGGAGCCCTGTTCAGAAGATATGCCGCTGAATCTAGCGCATAACCCCAAAAAGATTGCGGTAACTCAGCATTACTCATCATGGATCGTACCATATCTAATAGGGTTCGATTCCGTCTCTCCGATACACCGTTATGCTGTGGAGTGTATGGAGGAGTAAGCTGAGAGAGAATTCCTTTCTCTTTTAGGTAACCTAGGAACTCGGAACTCAAGTATTCACCACCTCGATCAGATCTTAGTGTCTTGATACTTTTGCCGGTTTGGTTTTCTACTTCATTCTTATACTCTTGGAATTTCTCAAAAGCCTCGGATTTATGTTTCATCAGATAAATGAATCCGTATCTTGAGTAATCATCCGTAAAAGTAATGAAATAGGAAAAACCACCTCTTGCATGTGTAGATATTGGACCACATACATCGCTGTGTATGAGTCCTAAGAGCTCGCTCGCTCTTACTCCTTGTCCAGTAAATGGAGTCTTTTTCATCTTTCCTTTGAGACAAGATTGACAAGTGTCATAAGTTTGATATTCGAACGAGTCCAAATATCCTTCTCTATGCAACTTAGTCAACCTTCTCTCATTGATGTGACCCAGTCTACAATGCCATAAGAAAGCTTTATTTAAATCTGGAGACTTTCTTTTTAGTGTTCTGGACATTGAAAATTTGGAGTTGGTTTAACACATATATACCGTTTTCCAGTGTACCGGACCCAATCAAACTATGATTAAGGTAGATGTTAACAACACCACTTCCAAACGTAAAATCATAACCTTTATTTGATAACAAGGAAACAGATATGATATTACACGTTAAGCTGGGTACACAAAAACAGTTATGTAAAACCAAAATGTGTCCACTCGTCAATCTCAGGTGATAATCCCCTGCGGACACAGCTCCCACGCTAGCTCCGTTAGCAACCATCAGGGTCATATCACCTTCCTTCAGCACTCTACGGTTTCTCAGTGCCTGCAATGAATTGCAAATATGAGACCCTGATCCGGTATCCAATATCCAGGAAGTAGAGTTGATTGACAGAAAATTCTCAATTACAAACACACCTGAAGTCGAAGCCACAGCTTGCTTCGGTTCCTGGTTCTTGGTGTTCCACGCCTTGCAATCCTTCTTCCAGTGCCCTTTCCTGTGACAATGGAAGCACACATCCTGGCCCACTACCGGTACCGCAAACTTTTTCTTTTCCTTCCTTCCCACCTTACTAACACCTCCTCTAGGTTTGGTGGTGGCCTTCTTCTTCCTTCCTTTGGCCCTAGCCTTGGACCCGGAAGAAGATGCACCGCTAACAAACATAGAGGGTGTTTCCCTTGCTTTCTGCAAGGTGCCCTCTGCACTCCTTAACATGTTCAGGAGTTCCGGAAGTTCAACTTCTTTTCTTTGAATGTTGAAGTTCAGGATAAACTGGGCGTAGGTGGAAGGAAGGGACTGGAGAATAAGGTCTGTATAGAGCTCATTATCCAAAGTCGTCCCAAGGTCTGCGAGCTCTTCTATATAGCCGATCATATTTAGGACATGTTCTCCTACCGATGACCCGACAGCCAACCTCGCTCGAAACAAGTTCTTAGAGGTCTCGTATCTTGTTATACGAGATTGCTCTCCATAAAGTTCCTTTGTATGGAGAAATATGGCGTCTAGTTCCATATCCTCGTGCCTCCTCTGATGTTCATTGTTCATCGAGGCAAGCACGATGCACTTGGCTTTCGCGCAATCAAAATCCCAGTTTTTGCGGATTTCCTTATCCGCATTACTGGATTTGGGACCAGGGACAGCAGGTGCCGTAGCGGTGAGGACATACCCCAACTTGTCATAGGTCAAAGCCATTTTGACTTTCCGCAGCCAATCTTTATAGTTTGGCCCTGTCGGTATATTTTTCTCTAAAAATAACTTAAGTCCAGTCATTTTCAGGGTCGCTGCAATTAGGAGAGAGAGAAGAAAACTCTTTAGCATGATGCTCTTGCAAGTTTAGAGTGGTTTTTAGTTTATCTAAACTGGATGGCTCCCACTGTTTCTCGAATCCTTCCTCAAACCATAAAAGAAGAATTAGCCAGGACTATTCTCACTGTACAATACTTGCTTAACCGTTCAGCCAGGCTGGTGTCGGTACTTCGAGGGAGGTTTTCCAACGCTTTCGCGAAGTTCCTTAATTAAATAACCTCTTTTCTCTGGGGGCGTAACCCCGCTGACACCTTTCTTGACACCTACTTGGTTTATAGCATTGATCGTTAAGTGACGAATATCCTGATGAGTAGCATATACTCACAGTAGGATCGGGATCCAAATATCATCGTATGATAATGTTGAAGGAATGCTACCAACATTCATCAAACTCCAAATGGTATGCATCTCTTTGCAAATTTCAGTTTCTTTAGAAATTCCCGATATAAGTTTTTGCCCCATGCTCTTATGACATTGGCTTTGGTCAAAATGTCATAAGTCACATGTCAAGTTCTACCCGTTATTATCTTGTTAATTTGAACCCATCCGTATATACCCCCGACTTTAGTCAAATGATAATACGACTGTCCCAAACCAACTCATCTATCTTATGCAACAAATGAAAACCCAGCAGCTACCAAACACTATGCCTTGACTTTGGCCAAAATGCATAGCTTGAATACTACTGAATACCCAAATGAAATGACGGAGGGCTACGAATGGTTTTGACGAAACCGTGAACGTAGTGAACTTGATATAACCGAAGGAACCTGATAGCTTTTAAAAGGAGTGGTTAAAGCTCCGCATTTAAAAATATCTGTTTTTAAAATTAACCGAGTGGTTTCTTTTAAATTGTTCCAACGATTAAAATTTTGGTTTATTTTCTTTGCATTATAAATAATGCGTCCCATCATTAACCTATCATTGCAGAAAACAACGAAAATACAACGTCCTCTTATGCCATCCGCATTCGCCACGCGGTCCCGTCATTACCCGTTAGGTTACTTAACTAACGACAGAGCGGGGGCTGGGCTAGCGCGGGTGTAAAACATAAGTGACGTCTAAATAGCTATCATATATAGATATTGTACATTCGTCAGACGCAATAATAGGCATTCCAGATCACAGATGAACTTTATTGGATTTATTAGCAATCCGTGTTTGTTTTGAGCCTGCAACAAAAGACGGATTACATAGTTGTGATGAATAGCCATTACACCACCGAAGACCCCTACGGGTACGGCAAACTACCCGCCCGGCAGTTTGTGCACCCCCACCTTGGGTCTGTCCTAGGAGCAAAAACAGTAAAATGAAATAATACAACGGTGGCTACAACCGCAACCTGGATGTGCCCCGCAAAATAATATTACAACAAATTACATTTACATCAAATGAATCAAATAATAACCCATCTTATATCCCGGCTAATCATCACAACAGTCCAATACAGTTCACATCCACAAACAGTAAAAACCATTACAGAAATGTGCAACCCCCTGCCAACCGACATACTAGCAGTTAGGGGAGGTTTACGAACACATTATACAAACACAGATATAATCCAACAAGCAAATACCGTATAATTTCGATCGATTAAACACATTTAATTTTGCTCCAATACTTCTCTGTAAATCTGAAACCTGAGCAAAAATTAAAAACTTCCAGAAAATTCCAAATATCACAGAGAACCAACACAGGAAATTTGGGATGATGAATCGGCAACTCGGCGGCGGAAGCGCGGCGGATCGGTGGGATCCGCGGCGGTTCCGCGGCGCTTTAGCCGATTCATGATCCCAATTTTCTTGGGTGTTCTTCTACTATCAGTTAAGGCTTTCTGAAGGTCCGTGAAAAATTTTTGGACCTCATTTAAAAATCGACAGAAACACATGATATCGGAGTTTTCCGGTTTTGTTTTTTCCGTTCGAAATTCATACAATTTTGCAAGTGAGTTAATTATTGTTTAGCGAGGCTCTGATACCACTGTAAATAGATGTGGAACACCCCACGACTTGCGGGGAGGCGGAAATATGAAAAACGATCTTGTTCTTTGCTTAAACATCGACTAACCGCATGAATCGAAGCTAAACGATAACTAACATCAAATATAGAAGTTCTAAACTACTATGTGAAGGGATTATACCTAAAGAACCGTGTCCTTCGTCTTTACGAACTCCACCTCTTCCTCGGCCTTCTCCAAGTAGTAGACGATCCACCACGAGAGCTAAACTCCAAGCTTTGCCTCTAAACTTGAGGCAACTAGGTATCTTTAAGTGCTAATCAAAGTACCTAGATGAAATAGAGTATGGTTATGGATTAAGTAGTCTAACTAATCCTTGTACTCAACACATGAGAGGGGAGGATTAGGGTTTGAAGAGAGAGAGCTTGAGGAGAGAGAAGATGAACATAATAATGAAATGAGAAAAAGAGTTATCATAATATATATCAAGCATTTTATTTTATCAAGAAAAGAAAAGATAATGATTTACAACCATGCTTGATAAATATCTAATGGTGATTCATCTCCATAAGTCATTAAGCAATTATGAAGCATTAATGACATGGATGAATCATCCATATGACTCACTAATCTCATTTAATGTATATGCCACTTTAACCTCCTTAGTCACCATCTTCTAGAAGCTTCTCGTGCAATTACGAGAACGCCCCTCCTATCCGTGAAAACACGGAAAAACTTTAGACTGTATAAATCCAATAACCGGATACTAGTAACTGGCTTAAACCAAAGCCGACTAGTAAAAACTGTCCGAAATTCATACGTGCGTAAACGCACGTATGCGTCCGAACCCTTGTCGTAAAACCATACGACCTCTATATCGTTTTTCCTGGAGTAGGGAAACTCTCTGCGTGGGACTCTAGAGACTCGACTACTACGCTGGCAGTGGGTTTAACCACAGACCGCAAGCGGCACTAGCTGTACGTAACGGTCCCCAGGTAGATGTCGATAAGAAGGCCGATGAGGAAACCCATCCGAACTCCTACTGAGTCTGATGTGACAATCTCCGTACAGGCCGGTCTGTTCGTCTTAGACTATCGCATATCGGGCCTAGGGGCGGCAAGCGTCAGTCCCCTAATAGCGGTATATGTCGTGTCGGAGCGAAGCCCATTACACCCTGAGAAACTACTGGAACCTACCAGCAAATCTCGCTTGCCCTGGCCAGGGACTTTGCGTAATGGCTCTCTGACACAGCGCGATATCAACCCCCAATACCGGGAGAGACGAATCCTGTCTAACCGCCACTGCCTCCAAGTGCTCGGGACTGCACCCAACTGCTACCTGTTTGCACGACTCCGTTGAGCCGTGGTAGGGTGGAAATCTAAGAACAGTGGGACACACTCGAGTCGAAGTAGCAGTGTCAAGTCTGCGGACTATGCCGTACTCATGTCACCTGGGAACTGTTCACTGACGACTGGTATAAAACCAACCAACAGTTCCCTGTGAGTCCTGTCCGGTGTACCGTAACCTAACGAGCACCTGCATACTATCTCCAGTACGACGTACTGACGGCTGTGGGACAGACCATCTCCCCAACTGGGATGAGAAGCGTACACACTAGTTTACTCCGGAGTATCGATGCCCTGTCTCGATAATCCAACGACTAGGGACCTGAATAAGGATGTGCTTGTAGACTACCCAGCCCCCACTAGTGTAACTGCCATCACAACGCTGGTAGTCAAGCAAGATCCTAAGAGCTCTATCAATACGTATACTCACATATTAAGATAGAAAAACCAAGTAGCATACTACCATGTTTAGCAAGACTGTTATATACATGTGAATTTCCCAAGCTTCCATTAAGTAATATACAAACTAGTATGATATAATAATGGCCCCTAGGGCATATACACTAACAGGGTAAACAGCAATTCCATCACCGTAAAAGTTTTGACGGAGTCGTTAGGAAGCTCTGAGTACCATTCGAAAGCTGTCTCCGCTAAGCTGCCGACGAATTGGCGAAGCAGTAGCTTATCATCCCCTCCAGTGTTGTCGCAGAGAGCCCTGAACTGAGCGACATGTTGATGTGGATTACACACCCCAATCACGGTATTGATCAATGCCAGGGTGAAGCCTGGAGAAACATGGGTTCAGTATGCAATACGGTGGCGGAATCTATGGTCGAAGTGCGAGCAGCGCATTAAAGAAGAGCCTGCATAGGCATGATCGTGGGTACTCTTGATCCGCAGGCGACCATTTCGCAATACATGATGTTTTTCAAGCCGACCACTTTCCAGGCCTTAATTGACAAATTGGCCCAAATGGACCAGATGGGTCATAGACCATCGTCTTCAAAATTGGATTCTCGAAACGAAAAAGGGAAAGGGAAAGCGACCTTCATTGCCAATGCTCAACAGCAGCCCGGTGGTCCAAAACTAACTGATCGCCAAGACGAGAAACGACGATTCTTCAATGAAAAAATGAAGCGCCCTTATTCGTTTCCACGGGACAAAACGAGGAGATTGTTCGAGCAGGCGATGCGCAACAGGCTCATCAACTTGCCGGATTCAAAACGCCCATTGCAACCCGGTGAGGCTAATAATCCTAATTATTGCCCATATCACCAAGCGATAGGCCATCCAATCGAAGATTTCTTCGTCTTCAAAGGGTGGATTGAGAACCAATACCAACATGGAAAATTCGCACTGTCCGAGAATTGGAAAGTAAACCCGCCCTAGCCGCACGCTCTAAAAAAGGCGGACACACCGGGGGCATCATACTCTTTTGTCGAAGAAGCTCCATGGGAGGTCGCTCTTTCAGCCAAAATGAAAAGAATGCTGAAGGATCTCCAAACATGCCCGGCGATCAAATAGAAAAGTCCGCTGGAAACCGAAGTCATGGAGGGAATGCTAAAGCCGCGCCCGATGCCAAGAATTGGTGGGGATGGTCAAAGCACCCATACCCAGCCGTCAAAGTCTTCGAAGAAGAAGAAGAAGAAGAACAAAAAGCCCGTGAAGCCTGGTGACAAGCGCACGGACCTGCAAAAATATATCGAGCGCTGGAAGAATATAACCAGAAAGCGCGAACCCCGGTCACGCTTCAGGAGTTTCTCAACCACATCCTTGAAGACGGAGATAGCGACAACGATGAGGGAGAAGACTCGTTGGATGAGCCTGAAGATTATGTGGCAAGCTGCCATGTGATCTCTCACTTGTCGATAGACGGTGAAGAAGCGCTGGATGCAGAAAAACCGGGGGAAGAGCCTGAGCTGGAACTTCTAGGACCATCAGACGAAATGATTGATGCATTCCTGAACAAAGCTCTCCTGAAAAAGCAAGGCTGATCGAGAGCGCGAAATGGCCATATTTGAAAAAGCCAAACGCCGGCGACTGGACGAAAGGGTTGAGACACTCCCACCAGATCAAAGTACATCCGCCGCAAATAAAAACAGGTTCAAGACAAGGAAAAGGTTCGTCAAAGCCATATCGATGGGAATGAAGCTTCCACCCTCTGAAGGAAACACTTCTGATGAGATACACCTTAATGAAGAGGATGTGCATCCTAATTACTGTTTATATCATTGAAGGATTGCGCACCCTACTGAAGAATGCAACGCCTTTGAAAATTGGTGGCAAGAGTATGCCACTCACAGGCAGCACTTCAAGAGGATGAAGCGTGAAGCTCGTCGACAGCAGAAAAATGCGACAGACAAACGTGGAAAAGCTGCCGGCAACAGTCGCATGGTTGATAGCAGGGGATCACAAGTTCTCACCTTCAGGAGTGATTCTGAAGAAGAAATGGCTCTTGGCCCTCTCTTCAAAGAATCCACCTCAGGAAAAGAGGAAGAACTGAAGAGCTGCGAGAATATTCAGCTGCGCAATCGCACATTACCTGAAAAGAATCTCGGACCCGCAAAACACGGATCAAACAAAAAGGATAAAGGGAAGGAAAAAGTCCCTGAGGATGTTGCCCTCGATGTTCGAGTCGTCGAAGAGCTTGCAGCCAAGGACCCGCCCAAGAAAAACAAGGTAAATTACAACGTTCTGGCACACCTGAGGAAGATACCCTCACAGCTAAGCATTCTTGACGCCCTGCTGCTATCTAAAGAGGCGAGAGATTCCCTGATCAAGGCACTACAAGAGCCCGAACAGTTCCAAGCTTTCCTCGCCGAAGAAAAGATGAAGGACGAGTTGGAAGAACTTCACACAGCCGACATCACCTTCAGCGACGAAGATCTCATCCTCGGAACGTGTGAGCATAATCGTCCCCTTTATGACTCCGGATATTGTCATGATATCAAGATAGGCAAAATCCTGATTGATAATAGGTCCTCCGTTAACCTCCTCAACGTAAGAGTATTGAAGGAGATATGCATGAGCGTTCAACACCTCGCTCGTGATAAAATCACCATCATCGGGTTCGACTCCCAGTCATCACGGACGCTCGGGTTGCTCGTCACGGACATCAAATTTCATGTCATTGACGCCAAGACATGTTACAATGCTTTGCTCGGCAGGCCTTGGTTACATGAGTACAACATTATCCCTTCTACACAACATCAGTGTATGAAGTACTTCAAGGATGGTCTCGAGTATACTGTGATGGGGGAACTAAACCCATTCTCCGTGAATGAAGTCCGTAAGTACGAAGACACAAAATACTTCTTACCAGATTTCGAAGACACGGAAAGATGTCACAAACCGAAGAACAAAGCTATCACCACTATTCTAGTCTTTGGGAGCGATACCGAAGAGGAAGAAGAGATAGTCTATTCAGGACCGCCCCAATACAACAAACCGATACCGTCAACCCCTATTCTGGTCTTCGGCAGTGACTCGGAAGATGAGGTCAATGTCGTATTTTCTGTTCGGCCATCAATACAAGCCTTCGCTGGCGATGATCGGAGTTTGCGAATCGCCATGGTTCCGCAAAAGCATTACAAAGAGCTCGACGCACTTGATACATATGGTATGCAGGAACTGCAGACATTCTTCGTCCCTCCCAGGTGAAGAGGTAAAAAGGCGATCCTATTCTACCGATCCGGGGAAACCAAAGTGGAGAAAGAAATTTGGCATGGTGCTGATTCTACACTTGACAGGCTCCGGCCCATGCGTCTGCCCAGATACTACACAGAAGGATTAAAAAGGCTATTGAGCCGCCAAGGCGTACCCTTCAAACAGACTGCTCGACAAGCTCAGTTCTACAAAAGGATTTGGAACGTCCCCGGAACTCAGCGAAAGTGGCCCAACGGGAGAATGGAAACGATCAGGCTTGGATATGTTCAATCCAAGAAACGGGAGCGATTCCGCGTCTGCTACGTCATACATGACATCGATGAAGAAGGAGATGCTCTGTGGGAAGATGCTAACCCTGAACCAAAACGAGCTCCCACCGTGAAAATGCCAAGTCCGTCGTTCGAAGAACAAATGGACAAGCTTTTAAGGGAAGTGGGTCAAAAGGTTCGAGACGACCATAATCGAGAAATGGCCATCTACGAGAAAGCCAGAACGCAGCGCCTCCTTCAGCAGGCTACAGAAAGTGACGATGCCCTTCTCGCCAGCCCGTCATACAAAAGACCCGACGCAGAGGCAGAAATAAACCCAAGAACGGAAAAAGAGTTCGACAGCGACAAAGCGGGTCCAAGAAGCCACGCGATCGAGAATCGAGCAACCAGGATTCGTCTCTTATAAAGAAGATGGGTCGAGCGTATTCTTTTTCCCAAGACAAGATAAGGAAGATACTCGATCTTGTCATAAGACATCAAACGATTACCCTCCCGGAGTCCAAGCACCCCGAGCAAGCAGGCGAGGTCTCTCACCTGGACTATTGCTCCTATCACCGAGCAATAGGACATCCTCTCAAAGACTGCTTCACATTCAAAGACTGGGTAGAAGACCAGTATCAGCAAGGAAGGTTCGCTCTATCCAGCAGTTGGAGGGTAACCCCGCCACAAAAGCATGAACCAAAAGCCACATATGTAGCGAGAGTAGAGCCGGGTCAACATCGGTCTTGGAAGCGTTCTCGCACCTATCTGATAACGATGTCAGGAGAAGGAGTATGCGAAGATATGGCTGATCTCCCCTGGTGCTTTGAAAACAATGATGACAAGGTGATCTCCGAGTTTCCACCGGTGCCAAAAGAACTGGAAGATGGGATACATACTACTGCAGATAACCTCAACAATATCAACTTGGGAACGGCAAGTGACACACAGCCGATGTTCGTTAGTGAGCTGTTGTCTGAAGAAAGGATGGGTACGCTAAAAGACGTGCTCATACAATATAAAGATTGCTTCGCATGGAACTATTCCGAGATGCCGGCACTCGATCCAGAAATAGCCGTGCATAGATTGGCGATATCTCCAGACATCAAGCCAGTCAAACAAGCGCCGAGAAGGATGCGGCTCGAGCTTGAGATGAGCATCAACGCCGAGGTCAAGAAGCTAATCGACTCCGGCTTCATCCAAGAAGTTCAGTACCCTGATTGGATTGCCAACATTTTCCCAGTGATGAAGAAAAATGGGACAGTACGCATCTGCGTGGATTTTCGGGACCTCAGTAAGCTTGCCCGAAGGACGATTTTCCTGTACCGGTTACTGAACTGATGATAGATAATACATCCACTCAATAAAGCTTGCCTGAAGGACGATTCATCAGGATACAATCAGATAAAGATGCATCTCGAGGACCAGAAGCATACCGCTTTCCCAACCCCTTTGGGCATATTCAACTACAAGGTGCTGCCCTTCGGTCTAAAGAATGCCGGTGCCACCTATCAGAGGGCCATGACGAAGATTTTTGATGACCTCATTCATGAAATCGTCGAATGCTATATTGACGACCTCATAGTTAAAAGCAAATCATACGAGGAACATTTAGAGCGTCTGAAGATCATGTTTCAGCGTCTTCAGAAATATAATTTGAAGATGAACCCTCTCAAATGCGCGTTCGGAGTTTCCTCGGGCAAGTTCCTAGGATTCATCGTACGACATCGAGGCATCGAGATAAACCCGTCAAAGATCAAGGCGATCATGGAAATGTCGCCGCCAAGAACTCTCAAGCAACTGCGGTCTCTCCAAGGAAAGCTCGCATATATCCGGCGATTCATAGCCAATCTCTCCGGCAAATGTCGTCCTTATAGTCGCCTAATGAAGAAAGGGACTCCTTTCGTCTGGGATCGCAAATTCCAAAGCGCACTGGACGAAATTAAGCAATACCTGCAGAATCCGCCAGTACTGACCGCTCCGGTCAAGGGAAAGTCTCTCATTCTGCATACAACCACCCTCGAGGGTTCTCTGGGCGCATTATAGGCATAAGAAAACGATCAAGGGAAAAAGAGAGCCCTCTACTACTCCTGGGGGCATAAAGCAACTACCCCCCAATCGAAAAACACTTCCTGGCGTTGATCTTCGCGATAACGAAGCTCAGACACTACGCGTTGGCATATGAGGTCCAACTCATATCAAAGGTGGATCCTCTCAAATATTTGATGTCAAAGGCCATATTAACGGGAGGCTCGCTAAATGGGCCCTGCTCTTGATGGATTCTCGATAACTTATCATCCCCTCAAGGCAGTGAAAAGCCAGGCCATCGCCGACTTCCTCGTTGAGCATCCGATACCCGCCGATTCTCCCTTGAACTGCAAATTGCCAGATGAGCACGCGTTTGACACGATCGACGGAGAGAAAAGAAGGAGTGATACCCGATGGGAACTCTACTTCGACGGAGCATCTTCTATGAAGAAGCGAAAGCACAACTCCCCCATAATCAAATCTGGGGTGGGCCTCATCTTCATGACTCCACAAGGAGGGATAATGCGCTTCGCCTTTCCCTGACAGAGCCAAGGACAAATAATGGAGCCAAGTATGAAGCTTTGATAGCATGTCTCGAGGTCGCTGTTGACATGGGAATTGAAAACCTCCTCATATACGGAGACTCCCAATTGGTCGTTAGCCAAGTGAACGGCGACTATCAGACGTGCAAACCAGAGTTGGTAAAGTACTGCGGGAGAGTGCAACAATTGCTGACTCAAATCCCTGCCTACGCACTGGAAAGCATACCGCGCACGGAAAACAGCAAAGAAGATGCATTAGCCAAACTCGTTAAAGAATTGGCCGACGAGAATCTCGATGACGTGAGGATCGTTGTGCAAAGCCGTCGGGTTCTTGCACCGGCAGAAATATCCTCGGAATCGTCCAAAGAAAAAGGAGCTGACGAGCAAACGGCCCTACAAATAAAAGACCAGGAAAAGGCTAAGGATTGGAGGGAAGTCTTTATAGATTACTTCAAATCCCGTCGAACACCTGAAGATGTGTCGTCAAGACATCAGCTTATGAAACGAGCTCTATCTTTTGCCTTCGTCAATGATACTCTGTATAAGAGGTCATTTGATTCTCTGTGGCTAAGATGCCTGGGACCTGAAGAGGCAAGGAGAGTCGTCCAAGAAACTCACGACGGTCTCTGTGGTTCTCATCAAGCCGGGCCAAAGATGAAGCTGAAGATCAAAAGGATGGGCTATTATTGGCCCACGATGATCAAGACTGCCTCGAATATGCGAAGCAGTGCCACTCGTGCCAGATTCAAGGGGACTTTATCCACCAACATCCAAATCCGCTACATCCAACGGTGGCTAGCTGGCCATTCGAAATGTGGGGAACTGACATAATCGGGCCCATCGAACCGGTATCATCCAGAGAACATCGGTTCATATTGGCGACAACTGATTATTTCTCTAAGTGGGCAGAAACAGTGCCCCTAAGAGAAGTGAAGACGGAGAATATCCTCCATTTCTTCAAGAAACACGTCATTTATCTGTTCGGCACTCCGTGGCGGATTATCTCCGATAACGGGCCATCCTACAGAAGCCATAAAATCAGTCGCTTTGCACAACAGCATAATATAGACTGGAGATACTCTTCGGTCTATAATCCCCGAGCTAACGGTCTAGCTGAGGCCTTTAACAAGACTTTGACGAAGATCGTGAAAAAGACGGTGTCCAAAAATAAGAGGGACTGGCATGAGAGACTGCATGAAGCTCTCTAGGCATATCGAACTACATTCAAAACAGCCACAAACACAACGTCGTATGCATTGGTATTCGGCAAAGAAGCGGTACTCCCCCTCGAGATAGAGTTACCCTCTCTACGAGTGGCGGTTCAATACGGACTAACAGACGAAGAAAATTCTCACCTTCGGCTTGAGGAGCTCGACGCCCTTGATGAAACCCGGCTCATGGCGCAAAAAAACCTGGAGGCTTATAAAGCAAAGATGACACGCTCATACGAAAGATTGACTAGGCCGAGAACATTCCGCCAAGGCGAACTCGTACTAGTGGTCAAAAGACCTATGATCCCCAATCGTGCCAAACGGGGGAAATTCGAGCCGAACTATGAAGGCCCGTATATCATAGACAAAGTTTACCAGGGTGGAGCCTACCTACTCATGGACATGCATGGTGAAAGACCTTTCAGGCCAATAAACGGTCGCATCCTGAAAAAATACTACGCCTGACGAGTCACGGCCTAGGTCAACGATAGATGACGACGCCTATGTCCGCTTGCTATCTTCCTAAGCCCAAACTCTATAAGTAGTAGCCGGCAAACGGACCAAGACGTCCTTAAACTAACAACGGACCGAAATGTCCTAAAACTAACGACAGACCGAAACGTCCTTAAACTAACAATGGACCACTATGTCCTAAAACTAGCTAAGGACCGAAATGTCCCTAAACTAACGATGGACCGAAATGTCCTAAAACTAACAATGGACCGAAATATCCTAAAACTAACGACGGACCGAAACGTCCTTAAACTAACGATGGACCACTATGTCCTAAAACTGGCTATTGACCGAGACGTCTATAAACTACGACGGACCGCAGCATCCCAAGGCTGACACACACAAAAAAAAAAGAAAAAAGAAAAAAAAACGGTATGTCCACAAGCAAAATGGGCACGGATGAAAACCTGAAAGGGTGCCGTGAGTAAAAACAGCAGGACTACCGGCGATGTTTATGAAAACCCGAAAGTGCGCAATCTCGTTAAAAGACACTTGCAAGGTCAACTCGACCTGGTGAGGAGAAAATACCTGTGTGAGATCCTTACGACTCACAAAGGAGCAACACGCTTAGGGATCCCCACGATTCCTAAAGAGAAATTACACTTACGAGATCCTCACGACTCGTAAGGAGAATTCCCTTTGAGACCTCACGGCTCATAGGATTCAAAAGCCTTAAGCTACAGGGATCTGAACCTGTTCTTAAGCCATCACAACCTCCAATGCCGCCCTACAAGCGGTTCAATATTGACCCTTGTATACAATCCACAGGCACGAATAAACATTTCCCTAACAGAGTCCCACCAGCGACTAGGGATATGTTCACACGACGAACGACCCTTGTAAGTCCTCTCGACTTATAAGGAGAAAAAAACTCTTGTAAGATCCTTATGACTTATAAGAGACCATACACTTAGGTATCCTCATGATCCCTAAGGAGAAAATGCATCTACGAGATCCTCACAACTCATAGGGAGAAATACCTTCATGAGACCCTTACGGCTCATGAAGTTAAAAGCCTTAGTCGACAAGATCCTAACCCTTCGCTAAGCCACCTTTGTTCGACATCGACAAGGCAAATGATGATTCGCTCCTAGAAATATCCCAGTTGTAGCGATGTTGATGCCTAAATTGGTATCAAATCCCAAACTCGCAGCGAAAAGCCAGCGAGCCACAAATGCATATGAAATAGCCGAAATGATGGGGCAACTTGCAACAAAATCAGCAAGTAAAAATGTATGCATACAAAATAGCCGAAATGGTTGGGCAACACGCAATAAAAAGCAGCGAGTAAATAAAATAAATAGCCGAAATGATTGGGCACCGCGAAAAATAGCCGAAATGATTGGGCAATCGCGACTTTCTCGATATAAAAGCTGAAATGATAGAGCATTGCGGAAAGAAAAATATATAAAATGAAACTTTTTTCCCTACAGGTGAGATCATATCGATCCCTGTATACAATCCAGGGGCACAAACAAAAAGGGAACCATACCTTCCCACCGGGCTCTATCAGAAAGAGAGCCAAGTCTCGACGGCCACATAGACAGCCTAGAGACCCACAACAGCGTTCCTCCTCAGTCCAGCAGGATTCAAACGCGACAATCAACCTTGGAGACATGGCAAAGTCCATGTTCTAAATCTCAACGGTCCACATCTACAGCCTAGAGACCCACTACAGCGTTCCTCCTCGGTCCAGGATTCAGACGCGACAATCAACCATGGAGCCATGGCAAAGTCCCTGTTCCAAATCTTGACGGTTCACAGACAGCCTAGAGACCCACAACAGCATTCCTCCCCATTCCAGCAGGATTCAGACGTGGCGATCAACCTTGGAGCCATGGCAAAGTCCCTATTCCAAACCTCAACGGTTCACAGACAACCGAGTGAGCACTTCCTGGTCCCGTAGAACACGGCTAATGTCAATCCTGACCCCATGGAAAACGCCCAGAGCAAATCCTGGTCCGATAGAACACGGCTAATGTCAATCCTGACCCCGTGGGAAACGCCCAGAGCAAATCCTGGTCCCGTAGAACACGGCTAATGTCAATCCTGACCCCGTGGGAAACACCCAGAGCAAATCCTGGTCCCGTAGAACACGACTAATGTCGATCCTGACCCCATGGGAAACGCCCAGAGCAAATCCTAGTCCCGTAGAACACGGCTAATGTCAATCCTGGCCCCGTAGGAAACGTCCAGAGCAAATCCTGGTCCTATAGAACACAGATAATGTCAATCCTGACCCTGTGGGAAACATCCAGAGCAACCCCTGACTCCATGAAATACGGATAAAGTCAACCCCTGACTCCGTGAAATGCGGATGAAGACAACCCCTGACTCCGTGAAATGCGGATGAAGTCAACCATAACACCGTGAAATGCGGATGAAGTCAACCCCTGACACCGTGAAATGCGGATGAAGTCAACCCCTGACATCGTGAAATGCGAATAAAGTCAACCCCTCCTGGCCCCGTAGAACACGGCCAGAGTCAATCCTAACTCCATGGGAAACAGCCAGAGTAAACCCTCGAACTCCCCGCTAAAGCAATGCTTTGACTCGGGAGCAGGTCAACTCAACAATCACTTACGAGTCCTCTCGACTTGTAAGGATAAAATTCTCTTGTGAGATCCTTACGACTCTCAATATTAAACGCACTTAAGAATCCTCACGATTCCTAAGGAGAAACCACACCTGCGAGATCCTCTCAACTCGTAGGGAGAAAAGTCTTTATGAGACCCTCACGGCTCATAAAGTTGAAAAGTCTTAGGTGGCAGATCCTAACCCTATCTCCCAAGCCATCATTGCCTCACAGAGAGGTCAAGGTAGATTTTCTACAGGACACCCTCTCCTGAGTCAAACATCGACAAGAAAGAAAGCAACCACTTACAAGTTCTCTCGACTTGTAAGGAAGAAAATTCTCTCGGGAGATCCTTACAACTCTCAAGTGAAAACACACTTAAGAATCATCACGATTCCTAAGGAGAAACCACACCTGCGAGATCCTCTCGACTCGTAGGGAGAAAAGTCTTTATGAGACCCTCACGGCTCATAAAGTTGAAAAGTCTTAGGTGGAAGATCCTAACCCTGTCTCCCAAGCCATCATTGCCTTGCAGAGAGGTCAAGGTAGATTTTCTACAGGCCACCCTCTCCTAAGTCAAACATCGACAAGAAAGGAAGCAACCGCTTACAAGTTCTCTCGACTAGTAAGGAAGAAAATTCTCTCGGGAGATCCTTACGACTCTCAAGAGAAAACACACTTAGGAATCCTCACGATTCCTAAGGAGAAAATACACCTGCGAGATCCTCTCGACTCGTAGGGAGAAAAAATTTTATGAGACCCTCACGGCTTATAAAGTTGAAAAGTCTTAGGTGGCGGACCTGAACCTGTTTCCTAAGCCATCGTTACCCGACAAAGAGTCCAATATGGACCGTCACTTACTATCTACAGGCCACACTTGCTAAAATCACATGGCAACAACATGGCAAAGAGAAGAAAACGACAGTAAGGAGAGCATTTGATTCGCATTCAGTCAAGCGTTCAAAGCGTACCCATTCATGCATGTGCGAAAAGGTTTAATGCATAAAATAAACACATGGAAATGGAAAAGCTTGCTATTCATACTTCAGAAAATTCCTACATTGATGAAAATAGTAAACAAAAACGCCATTAAAATGTTTTACAAAGGTAAGACATCAAATCCAGGACATGGATTGAGAAATTCAAAAGTGAAGCCATCCAAAAAATTTCGGGCCTCTCGGACCATCTTCGTACGCCTCCTTTCACGATCACAAGCGTCAAGATCCCCACTGATGTCCTCCACCCTTCGATAGGCAGCGAGTATCGCCGCCTACTGAAAAGCTTGATGCAGGATATCAACAAGGTTGTCTCGCCTTTTCTTTGAGATTAAGCCCGTCAGATACACCGAGTGCACCTTATCTTCGGCGTCGTCCAATGCCTTAAGCGGCATGCCGGCATAGAATAGAGGAAGTGCCCCCAGATCGCTCCCACAATAAGCTTCAAGAGAGAGGAACGACGAGGAAGAAGGCGACCATTATATGCATCAAAGCGACCCATAATTTCAGCACACTGGGCGTTTGTGAATTCCTGGTTTTGAGAACGGCTGACTGCGCGAATGTCTCCGTAAGAAATAATTTCGGCGAGATCATACCTATGAGCGTCCATAATGTCTGAAAACGAAAAATCGGCGGGAGTTAGTGGACAGACTGGTTAAGAAAATCCTTATTAAAAACAGACACGAGATTTAAACAACTCATGATATCCCCGAGGAGAAAATAAGTACTAATTAAATCACTCGATGAAATTAATTATGTGCAATTAAGGAAGGAATCCTAAAAAGGATTTCGTATTTAATGAAAAGGTTCCTCCGGCCAAGGAGTTAAACTCCTCGAGAGTAATGCTCTCCAGACAGGAATGACACCTGTCAAAGGCAATTATGAGGGGAATTAAAAATTCCCTGAGAAAATTCTAAGCGCCTTGCTCTGTAAAAATGATGGAATAACCGATCAGAAAAATTGAAGTAAAGTTTTTAATGAATTAAAATTCTGAGATCTTCAAGATCTATGAACAAACTCTTAATAGTTCTTTATGAAAGATTAATAAATCTACATGATTTGAAAATTGCAAATCTCTGTTAATGGATTAAGAAACCCCAAGAAAGATCTCTTTAGTTCTATGATTTCAAGAGAGCAAAGCTCTGAAAAAGGTTTTTTTTTAGATCAAAGATTTATGAAGAGCAAGGCTCTGTTAATAGGTGAAATCCTAGATTATTAAATAATCCGTTAAAAGGTTTAATCTTTATCTAAATTTTGACAGAGTTCTGTCCTTAAGAAAGTTCTTAAAACATAGAGCTATGCTCTGAAAGAGAATTAATTCTCAGGAAAAAAACAAGGAAGAAGATGAACAGAAATCATCTCAAGGGCCAAGGGTCCTATTTATAGGCACTGAGATGCCGTTTCAACTTCTGAGTTGATCCATGGGCACAGATGCTGCCACCGCTGCACTCACATGTAGGCCACGTGAGCGCAACGGTGGGGGGGCATTTGTTTCCCCAAATCAGAGCAAAGCTCTGTTCAAAAATTCAAATTTTGAAATGAAGCAACGCTTCATAGCAGCGCCAAGTGCGTCGCGCTCCAAGCAGTGCACCACGTGCAAAGCATGTGTGCGCTAGTGCTAAGTGCGATGCACTCTAAGCAGCGCACCACATACAAAGCACATGTGCGCTAGCACTAAGAGCGCTGCACTCTAAGCAACGCAACACGCGCAAAGCACGGGTGCGCTAGCGCTAGAACTAAAAGCTCCCCACCGTTAGATCAAAGAGCTAATAAAGATGATAAATCATCAATTAACCAGAATAAAATTCTGTTAAAGAAATATTCCTCAAAATCTTTCCAAACAAGAAGATTGTGCTCTGTAAATCAGAGCACCGTTGGATCAATGATCCAAAGGTGATTAAAAATCACCAAAATTACAGAATAAATTCTGTATGGAAAAGGTTTCCCAATCTAGTTAAAACAAGAAAATTGCCTTCTGTAAATCAGAAGCCCTTGGATCAAAGATCCAACGGTAGAGAAATCCCCAAATCAATTGGAGAAAAGATCTCCTTAACTGATTGAACAAATCAGCTTGCCCTATATAAAGGCCCCAAGACTTCAAGTCTCATACAGAGGAACCCCCTATAAACTTTGAGAAATCTCAGAAAGAAGAGCAAGCTCTCAGATGAAGAACTTTTCTTCAAGGTAAAAAGAACAGAAAGACGAAATCGTCTCATATAAAAAAGAAGAATTCACTTCTTTCTTTAAGATCATAGATCTATAAGACCAAGGTCTTTCACAAAGAGATCAAAGGATCTCATCATAAGAAGAAGAACATAATTCTTCCCACAGATCATAGATCTATAAGACTAAGGTCTTTTATTAAAAGAGATCATGAACATCTCATTATAAAAAGATGGGGGGAGAATAATTCAATTCTCTTAGGATCACAGATTCATAAAGGCAAAGCCTTTCATCAAAATAAGAGATTGAAACATCTCCTATAAAATAAGAACTTTTGTTCTTAGAATCTTGAGACAAAGTCTATTATAAATGAGAATTTATTTCTCAGATCATAACGCTGATCAAATAGCGCTTTGCGCTCTTGGGCTGGCGCTCAGCGCCAAGCGCACTACGTATTCCTCACGTGTGCGCCACTGATCAAATAGCGTTTTGCGCTCTTGGGCTGGCACTCAGCGACAAGCGCACCACGTGCTCCTCGCGTGTGCGTCACTTAACAGATAGCGCTTTGTGCTCATGGACTGGCGCTTGTTGGATATAGTGCCCTCAGAGTCAATTATTGGATCACAGGCACGTGATTGCAATGATTGAGGGAGGACCTATGCCGGTAGGACAGTCTTACTCGAGATGATAGTATGCTATCTGGTTTATCTTTATCATCGTGTACTGCTTTAGGTGACCTTACAGGTCACTATTGCGCGTTGATAGAGCCCTTAGGATTCTTGCTTGATAGCCAGCACTATGATGGCGATCATATACGTGGGAGCTGGGGTCTATAAGCACATCCTTAAAAGGTCCCTAGTCGTGGGAGTTTCAAGACAGGGCATCGATACTCCAGAGTAGACTAGTGTATACAGTCGAGACCGCGAAGAGGGGCGGTATCCGGTCTCACAAGCCACTGGTATCAGTTGGTTCACCTAAGATGTATACAGGTGCTCATTGGGTTATGAGTACACCGGACAGGACTCGCCGGGAACATGCTAGTTGGTATTATACCTGATGTCAGATAGCAGTTCCCTGGTGACATGTGTACGGGTTAGTTCATCGACCTGAGATCGTCATTTGGCTCGTGTGAGTTCCCGCTATACTTTGAATACTACCCTACCACGGCTCAAAGGAGTCATGCAAACAGGTTTTAGTTGGGTACAGTCCCGAGCCACATAGAGGCAGTGAGCGAATCGATAGGGATTCGTCTCTCCCGGTATTGGGGGTGAGATCGCGCTGTGTCTAGGAGAGCCATTACACGAAGTCCTTGGCCAAGGCAGGAGATTTACTGGTAGGTATTCCAGTAGTATCTCAGGGTGTTCTGGGCTACACTCCGACATGACTTGTACCGCTTTTGGGGGTCTGACTTTTACCAACCCCCTAGGCCCGCCATGCGATGCTCATAGACGAACGAACCGGACTGTACGGATATTGTCACTGACAGGCTCAGTAGGGTGTCAGGATGAGTTCGCTCATCGACCTCCCTTTTGGTCAATACTTGGTAGCCCGTTACGTACGGCTAATACCTTTGACGTGCTAGTGGTTAAATCCACAGCCAATGTATTGACGAGTCTTTAGAGTCCCCCACAGACAGTTTCTCAAGTTTCGGGCGAAACGTTGTAGAGGCCGTATGATATATGGCAGGGTTCGATCTTGTACATGCGGTATTGCACGGATCTTGATCGGACGGATCATACTAGTGGGCTTTGGTTTAAGCCGGATCCTAGTATTAGATTTGTTGGATTACTTTAGTCTCATCGCATTCGCATTCAATCGGAATGTGGATGCAGGTATGTATATACAGGTGAGGGGTATCCTTGTGATCCGTCACGAGTTTACTTTAGATGTTGCCATATCTTTTTATTGTTGCAAACATTTGGATTAATGTTTGTAAATGGAAATTGTGAGCTAGAATTCATCATTTTGTGCATTAAGTGAGACATGTGCTTCATGGATGAGTCATGGTCTCATTTCTTGTGCAAGTGTCACTTTATGTGATGGATGTGTGTTGATATGATAACATGAGAGAGAAAGGGGCTGCCATGAAGAGGGAACTCTCATATTATTGTTCTCACTCTCTCTCATTTTTATCATGCTATCACAATAAAAGAAAAAAGATGGAAAACTTCTTCTTCTTCCTTTTTCTTCTCTAGTTCACCATCATCCATTAATAGCAACATCTTCAACCTCCATCCAAACTCATGGATGCAAGAGGCAAAGTGATCACAAACATTCTCTACAATACCTTGGACGCGTCGGCTAGCACACTTCGCGCCCGAGTTACTTCGGATGAAGCGGGAGCCCGTAAAAAGACTTCTCGATGTGGTGCCCTTTTCCGACGAGGAGATGAAGACCGGAGATGCCGCGAGGAGATCGGGATGGTGGCTAAAGACCGAAGGACACGGATCGCTCGGTATAGCTCTCTACCCTTTCTCTTGTTAGCTAGTAGTAGGTTAATGGTCCGATCCAGGTTTATAGTACGCGGTAGCGCCGGTTTTCTAGTTTTTGAAAAAGTTTCGTTTCCGCATTTTGGCCTCGGATTGACGGCCGGGGCGCTACCATGCACTTACATTGGTATCAGAGCCAGGCCATTAACCTAGTCTAGCTTGCTCTAACGTGTTTACAAGTTCGATCGAACGGATTTTCCAAAAATTGCGTTTCCAAGTTGCACTTTCTGTCGAATTTCATTTGTGCTCAAAAATTTTTTTGGTACATTACAGAAATACGTGCAGGCTTTTCTAAGAAAACTGAAAAAATTTGGTATGCTGATTTTACTGTATAGTGGCGGATCCGCGGCCAAAACCACGTTTTGGCAGCGGATCCGCGGCCGTACTGTAGCCACAGTGCACCAAATTTCTTCAGTGGGTTTCTGACTTGGAATTGGGGTTTCTGGTATATTCTTTTTGGGCCCAGATTTTTTTGAGTGCTGCAGTTGTACTTGGGGGCCCACTTCGGGAAATTTTGTCGATCAAAAATTTTAAACATGTTAGTTCACAGTATTTACATTATATCTGCGACCGTGAATGTCACTTGATCGGTAAATCCTGTCTAACTGCTATAGCCCTTTTAGATGGATTTGCGAACGTGACATTCACGTTGATGTTCTGTGTTGTGCTGTGATGTTGCGGATTTGTCGTGGTGGATAGCCTGGATGCAATGGTAGTACAGTTTTGTTGTATATGTACATTTGATATTGCGGGGCAAGCGTCCGATATGTGGACTGCCGTCACTGCCTGTTTGTATATTATTCTTTTGGGGCACGACCGGGCTGAGGTCGATGTACCCGTTGTATGTATGCTTTACTTTCTGTACTGGGATTACCCCACGGTGGGGTGCACGGATAGCCGGGTTCTAGAGGGCAATGGGCCCGCATCTCATGGCGTTGAGACGAAGGGGGCTTCACTCTAGAATTGGCGGGCTATTCGCCGCACTCGTAGGGGGTACAGGTTGACCCAAGGAGGGGTGCTCAAGTTACCGGATTCCGTGAAGTGCTGGGTGGACCATTCACGTTGTTGAAGGGGGCTGCCTCGCTTCAGGTTTTGGTGGGTAACTTGCCGCGCCCGTAGGGGTCTAGGATTTCATTGCACAGGCTATCCACACGACCAGGGGAACGTCGGGTTTCAGTAATGGCTCTATGAAACCCGGGGATCCCAGATATCTGTATTGTTCTGTGATGCTTATTACATTTCTGTGATGTTGCATTTTATCACGCCTTGAGCGAATATTATATATTGATATATATACTAGTAGATGTTGTATGTGTTTTGCATCCGCGCTAGTCTAGTCCCCGCTCTGTCGTTAGTTAAGTAACCTAACGGGTGATGCGGGACCCAGTGGCGAATACGGATGGCATATACGTACATCATTATTTTCGTTCTTTTGTGGTGTGATGAATTGATGGGACTGCGTTGATTCGGATCAATGCAAGCTAAACAAACCTATTCTGATATTGTTGGAACATTTTTCAAAAAGTTGTTATTGCAAGGACGTTCTCTTTTGTTTTGCACAATGGTATTCAGTTGGAATATCCTGCACCTCAGTCGACGAGGCAAGGGCCGAGATCCCTTCACCGGGAGTGACCCCTTGGACAGAGGTTTGCGTCAGTGTAATAACTTCACTATAGCCGATTGCCTTTTGCTTTGCATCGTGGTATTCAGTTGGAATATCCTGCACCTCATTCTACGGGGAAAGAGCCGAGATCCTTTCACCGGGAGTGACCTCTTTAGCAAAGGTTTTCGCCACTATATTTTTATAAAAAGCTATCCGGTTCCTTCAACGATATCAAGTTCATTACGTTAAAGGTTTTTCGCCAAAAACCATTCGTAGCCCTCCGTCATTTCAGACGGGTAGCACTTAGTATTCATGCTATGTTTGTTGGCCAAAGTCAAGGCATAGTGTATGGTAGCTATTTGTTACTTTTCTGTTGCATAGATAGATGCGTTGGTTTGGGACAGTCGTATTGCCTTGTTGGCCAAAGTCAAGGGTAGGTACGGGTGGGTTCAAATTAACCTGGATAATGACGGGTAGAACTTGACATGTGACTTATGATTTGTTGGCCAAAGTCAAGGTCATAAGAGCATGGGGTAAAAATCACATCGGGGGTTTCTAAAGAAACTGAAACTTGTCAGATATGCGCAAACCTTCTGGAGTGTGATAACGTGAGTAGATTCCATCACGTTATCATGCGATGATAGTTGGATCCCGATTCCCACTGATGAGTTGGTTTACTCCTCGGGTGATCCCGACTAATTCTTCTTTCAGGTTAGGAGGAGAATTTGAGGTTACAGTAGGAGGTTTCCTGATTAGATAAAGCTACAACCATTCTGATCTAGGTTAGAGTGCACGCTGAGTGTTTCTTTTCTCTCTCTCTTTGGCAGCGACCATGGCCCGACCCTTGACTATGACTCAGTGACCAAAATTAACCGAACCTTCTTAAACACTGGCTTTTGGATTGTTAGAGTTGCATACCTCATTGCCACTCCTACTTTTACCCTTTTCTCCAGAACACCCCGTATTACTATGAACGTCCACTTCCATTGGATAAAACCATCGTATGGTTATATACGAACTCGAAGGAACTTGTTCCAGATTCGAGGATGGTTTCCGGTTTTGGAGAAAACGAATAAGACTATTCAGTTGTCTTTTCCTTTTACCTTCTCTCAGAGTGTTCCTTGGATTAAGACGGTACACCTATTACGCTAATTGGATAGTCTTCTTCCAAACCACAGACTGGTGCCGAACGGTAGGGAATGAAGAAAACCATTTAGCCTAAACGGTGTACAGAAGGTATTAAGTAAAGACAAATAAAGGGATTAGTAAGAGGGCAAAGTAAACCGCGACTGCTATTCACAACCAAAACCAAGTATTTCATCGCCACTCCTACATCACCTTTGTATTTCTCCAGAACACTCCGTATCACTATGAAGATCCACAGTTATCTGGATACTCCATCGTATGGTTATATACGAACCCGAAGGAACTTGTTCTAGTTCGGGGATGGATTCTGGTTCAGGAGAAATAGGAATAAGGTTTTATTCAGTTGTATTTTATCTTCACCTTCTCTCAGGTTACGAGTACTCCTACGATTAGGACAGTACACCCATTATGCTTATTGGATAGTCTTCTTCCAAACCATAGGCTGGTGCCGAACGGTAGGGAAGGAAGAAAACCATTTATCCTAAAGGGGTGTACAGAAGGTAATGACTAAAGACATATAAAGGGATTTGGAGAGATGGCAAAGAAATATACGGTTACAGTTGTGAATCTGATAATGGAAGAGGCATTACTAGGAATACCCGGATACCCCTACGAAACATTTCAATGTTTCAGTTTCACTGTGTACTGTTAAAAGAAAACTGATTTCCCAATTAGCCCTTGCTCCAGCATATGTATTTACCAGGTATGATTCTCACATCTGTATGGTTTTACAGATGATGAGTGGGAGTAAGTTATTGGGAATTAGGTGATCATCCTCATTATATCGGGATTCGTTGTAATTGGTGATATTTGAGGAAGTCACCTGGGTTGTTTGCCGGACGGCAAGTACTTGGTTTTGAATATCCGTTGTTATGCACCAATTTCAAATTGATATATCTGTACGTCTATTTTTATAGAGTGAGATATACCTTTTTGAAATTATGTCAATGACATTTACCTATATCAGTGGATGGTTAGGTAAGGAGTATTAAACAGCGGTGTAATTCTTCTTAATCATAAGTACAGTTTTCAACCTACGACGCACAGGGTTTGAGTTATTCAACTCAGGGGACTTATACAGAGTATTGTATATTGTCCAGTGTCCATTAGGACAGAGGGGTTGGTACTCGTACTATATTCTGTTTACTTGTGACTTCTCTAGTTCTTAGATATGTGTTTCGTAGAAACACAAGGTCCAAGTTTTGAGAAGTTATAGGTATATGAATAAAGTAGAGAACCGGGTGTTGCAAGTATCGGGATTCTTCAAGGTGATCGAAGATGTAGATACTTGTGTGTGGTATTCAGTTGATAGTAATGATTATGAGAAACTTGTTTCTCTTTCAGGTTGCTCATATCTGGATGTATTCCTAAGTTGAGTAACGCTGATCGGCCTCTTTCCATTTAGTTGACATACACTGGAGACAGCTGCATGATTTGAATCTGGTTCCAATTAAATCAGTGCCTCTGTTTCTATATTGGATATAGAATAGTTCATATCTTAACATTGTTAATGTACGGGGAGTTGTCCGGCTTATGCTTAAAACCAGACTCTGGACAACTCAAGGCACGTTTCTGTAATGGATGTTTATGGATTGACCCAGGCTATGACGAGGGTTGACTTTCTACCATCTGGAAGATCAATAGTGATATTGTTCTTGACTCGCCACAGTTTTAATAAAAAGGATTTTTTCAGAAAACAGTAGTGGGAGTATGGTAGAACTGGAAGTGATTCCAGAACCGCAAACGATTACTGAAAATTTGATAAGAACCTAAAGATTCAATCTGGTTTGACATTCCTTTGGCCACTCCGCAGATATGGTGGGTAACCTCAGGTACCCGAGAGGTACTCCGGTAGCCTCAAGGACGGTGACAGGGAGGTCCTTGTTTACACAGACTTGCCGTTGCTGTTGTTCTAGACTGTGAGACCCGGCAAGAGGATGAGTATAGCGTCGTTCTAAACTAGCTTTAGAAGTACACGTGTATATGATTCTGCCAGAGGGTTGTTGTAGTCAGTGGGAGCAGCGGAAGCATAGTGGACAAGTAGCTTAGGTCTATTTATAGACTAAAGCAGAGATAGCGGAGATAGATCATCTGTTTCTGATGTGACAGTCATAGATTTGACTTCATCAGAATAGAGGATGGATATGTTAAGAAGGTAGTAGGGTGTGATGTCCTGGTACTTGGATGACATACTCAGAGTAGGAAGTTAAATTCCTATACTACGATCGGTAATACTTTGGTTGTCACACAGTGGTTTCTCCACATAGGACTTGGATATTATATCAGACATTCTGGTTACTGGATCTATGGTTTTAGATCTAGATTTGGGTAGTTTCCCAATCTGGGTACTTAGACAGCGTTCTAAAGGTGTTTTAGAATGGACGACTCCTGGCATGGTGGTGTACCTGCAGGTGATGGAGTCACCCTCTCTAAAGGTGTCTTATAGACTAAAGGGGAGAGGGATGTACATGACTGGCAGATCACTTGCTTAGGCAATTGAGTCATTCATGAGATGTCAAGTACCACACCAGATGTTGTTTTTACAGTAGATGCAATAAGATATTGATCCAATTCTGGAGAAACATTCGGAAGCAGTTTTAGAACATAAGTGGATGTTCTAGGGATATGATAACGACAGCCTCATTCGGGAGACAGTTATCATTCCAGGCTTCCAAGGTGACCTGGTTGACAGTGTGGCTGTCAGAGTTATAGTTTTCCCTCTTACGAGGGGGCAGTATTTTGGACAGATGGTCCAAGCGGATACTGAGGGAAGCATGGCGCAGGATACTGATTGGTTTCAGTTGATAATACAGTCTAAGAAGTTTGGATTTGGAGTTCATTTATGAACTAGGTCCCATCAGATATCCAGACATATTCTAAGACAGGTATTGCTCATTTCGGGAGATGGCTATCTCTGCGAACTTGAGATAAAGAGAGACATAGAAAGAAACATCAGGGCGGATCCACTCACTGAGGCTATTCCTCGAACGCAATAGTTTCGCAAACGGGCTTTGTGAGACTGATTAGTAGAGGAGTTGGGTGTTCGGTATCACACGGGCTATGAGTATGCGACATTGTAATAATTAGCCTTGAGTGCAAGTGGGAGATTGTTGGATATAGTGCCCTCTGAGTCAATTATTGGATCACAGGCACGTGATTGCAATGATTGAGGGAGGACCTATGCCGGTAGGACAGTCTTACTCGAGATGATAGTATGCTATCTGGTTTATCTTTATCATCGTGTACTGCTTTAGGTGACCTTACAGGTCACTATTGCGCGTTGATAGAGCCCTTAGGATTCTTGCTTGACAGCCAGCGGTATGATGGCGATCATATATGTGGGAGCTGGGGTCTATAAGCACATCCTTAAAAGGTCCCTAGTCATGGGACTTTCGAGAAGGGGCATAGATACTCCAGAGTAGACTAGTGTATACAGTCGAGACCCCGAAGAGGGGCGGTGGTCGGTCTCACAAGCCACCGGTGTCAGTTGGTTCACCTAAGATGTATACAGGTACTCATTGGGTTATGAGTACACCGGACAGGACTCACCGGGAACATGCTAGTTGGTATTATACCTGACGTCAGATAGCAGTTCCCTGGTGACATGTGTACGGGTTAGTTCATCGACCTGAGATCGTCATTTGTCTCGTGTGAGTTCCCGCTATACTTTGATTACTACCCTACCACGGCTCAAAGGAGTCGTGCAAACAGGTTTTACTTGGGTACAGTCCCAAGCCACATGGAGGCAGTGAGCGAATCGACAGGGGTTCGTCTCTCCCGGTATTGGGGGTGAGATCGCGATGTGTCTAGGAGAGCCATTACACGAAGTCCTTGGCCAAGGCAGGAGATTTACTGGTAGGTATTCCAGTAGTATCTCAGGGTGTTCTGGGCTACACTCCGACACGACTTGTACCGCTTTTGGGGGTCTGACTTTTACCAACCCCCTAGGCCCGCCATGCGATCCTCATAGACGAACGGACCGGACTGTACGGATATTGTCACTGACAGGCTCAGTAGGGTGTCAGGATGAGTTCGCTCATCGACCTCCCTTTTGGTCAATACTTGTTAGCCCGTTACATACGGCTAATACCTCTGACGTGCTAGTGGTTAAATCCACAGCCAATGTATTGACGAGTCTTTAGAGTCCCCCACAGACAGTTTCTCAAGTTTCGGGTGAAACGTTGTAGAGGCCGTATGATATATGGCAGGGTTCGATCTTATACGTGCGGTATTGCACGGATCTTGATCGGACCGGATCATACTGGTGGGCTTTGGTTTAAGCCGGATCCTAGTATTAGATTTGTTGGATTACTTTAGTCTCATCGCATTCGCATTCAGTCGGAATGCGGATGAAAGTATGTATATACAGGTGAAGGGTATCCTTGTGATCCGTCACGAGTTTACTTTAGATGTTGCCGTATCTTTTTATTGTTGCAAACATTTGGATTAATGTTTGTAAATGGAAATTGTGAGCTAGAATTCATCATTTTGTGCATTAAGTGAGACATGTGCTTCATGGATGAGTCATGGTCTCATTTCTTGTGCAAGTGTCACTTTATGTGATGGATGTGTGTTGATATGATAACATGAGAGAGAAAGGGGCTGCCATGAAAAGGGAACTCTCATATTATTGTTCTCACTCTCTCTCATTTTGATCATGCTATCACAACAAAAGAAAAAATATAGAAAACTTCTTCTTCTTCCTTTTTCTTCTCTAGTTCACAATCTTCCATTAATGGAAACATCTTCAACCTCCATCCAAACTCATGGATGCAAGAGGCAAATTGATCACAAACATTCTCTACAACACCTTGGACGCGTCGGCTAGCACACTTCGCGCCTGAGTTGCTCCGAATGAAGCGGGAGCCCGTAAAAAGACTTCTCGATGTGGTGCCCTTTTCCAACGAGGAGATGAAGACCGGAGATGCCGCGAGGAGATCAGGATGGTGGCCAAAGACCGAAGGACGTGGATCGCTCGGTATAGCTCTCTACCCTTTCTCTTGTTAGCTAGTAGTAGGTTAATGGTCCGATCCGGGTTTATAGTACGCGGTAGCGCCCGTTTTCTAGTTTTTAAAAAAGTTTCATTTCGGCATTTTGGCCTCGGATTGACGGCCGGGGCGCTACCGTGCACTTACAGTGCTCAGTGCCAAGCTCACCACGTGCTCCTCACGTGTGCGCCACTTAACAGATAGCGCTTTGCGCTCAAGGACTTGCGCTCAGCGCCAAGCACGCCACGTGCTCCTCACGTGTGCACTACCCAGCAGAAGCGCTCTGCACTCTTTGACTGGCGTAAAGCGCCAAGTGCGCCACGTGCTCTTCACGTGTGTGCTAAAAATAACATAAATTGTTCTATAAATAAAGCCCAGAGCTATGATGAATGCTGAGCATTCAGTAAAAGACAAAAATATTGTCAGAACTCAAATCAATGCTTAGCATTGTCAAATGTTTAACATTTTAACTGAGTGGGCCGAGCCCAAGTTGGCCATAAACCCCTCATTCAAATTAATTGAGCCCATATGCTCATAAATTTCAGATCTTAGTCCCAATTGGACTACAGATCTCCCAACCAATATTGGTTCAAGGGTACATCTCTTCACTCCTCTGATATTTGTCGTTGTAATCCTTCAACGTCTTCAGAGAGGTGACGGGTCCCGACAACCAGACATTCCATGGACTGTGGGGTCCTTAAACTCATGGACTATGATATCCTTAAACTTGGACTGTGGGGTCCCTAAGCCCATGGACTATGATGTCCTTAACCTTGGACCGTGGGGTCCTTAAGCCCATGGACTATGATGTCCTTATCCTTGGACCGTAATGTCCTTAAATTAATTATGGACCGTAATGTCCCTAAACTAAACAATAGAGCCCAAATGCTCTTTTTTGGATCTAAATGATCCCGATAAGTTGATCTTAGTCTAAAAATTAGACTAACGTATCCTTAACAAACGTTTAAGTTGATATTAGTCTCAAATGAGATCCTCAAACCTAAACCAAAAACCCAAATCTTAGAAAATGCGGATTTAGACCAATCCACGCCCTACGGGCGACAATATAAATTAGTCTCCGTATACAATCCATGGGCAACCAAAAAACAAAACAAACACACACGATACGAAGTGACCATCTGGAGAAGGAGAAAGTGGTTACCGCGATGCGGTAGCGTAATTAACTGCAGGGGCTTGCGCCTGCAGTGAAGAGCGTCCTCACAATCAAAAACCCCTCAACGAGGAGGAATCTGACGAAGTCTGCTACAACGGCCGCATCCGTTTAAACCTTCGATACATGGTGTCATAAATCAACTTGTCATCTTCGGAGAGGTGGACGGATAGCACCTAATAGCATCTTCCCTCGAAATTCAAGCAAGACGGACCTACGTGGTCTCATCCCTATGTTCGGTGGAGAACGGTCGGCTTTGCTATTTTCCGTACGCAGTATGCTTTCCAGGACGTAGAAAGGGATTTGAGTCAGCAATTGTTGCACTCTTTCACAGTAATTTACCAACTCTGGTTTGCACGTTTGATCATCGCCGTATACTTGACTAACGACCAGCTGGGAGTCTCCGTAGATAAGGAGATTTTCGATTCCCATGTCAACAGCGATCTCAAGACCTGCTATCAAAGCTTCATATTCCGCTTCGTTGTTTGTTCTTGGCTCCGTTAAGGAAAAGGCAAAGCGTATTATCCCTCCTTATGAAGTCACGAAGATGGGGCCTACCCCGGATTTGATTATGGGGGAGTTTTACTTTCACTTCTTCAAGGAGGACGCTCCATCGAAGTAGAGTTTCCATCGGGTATCATTCCTTTATTTCTCCCTGTCAATTGTTTTAAACGCGTGCTCGTCTGTCAATTCGCAATTTAGAGGTGGGTCGGCAGGTATCGGATGCTCAGCGAGGAAGTCGGCGATGGCCTGGCCTTTCACCGCCTAGAGAGGTCGGTATGTTATCGAAAATTCCATTAAGAGCAGGGCCCATTTAGTGAGCCGCCCCGTTAGTATGGCTCTCGACAAAAAATATTTGAGAGGATCCACTTTTGATATGAGATGGACCTCATGCGCCAAAGCATAATGCCGAAGCTTCGTTATAGCGAAGATTAACGCCAGGCAGTGTTTTTCGATAAGGGAGTAGTTGTTTTCTTCCCCTAGGCGAACTCGGCTCAAATAGTAGAGGGCTCTCTCTTTCTCTTGGTCGTTCTCATGTGCCCATAGCGTGCCCAAAGAACCTTCAAGGGCAGTTGTGTACAGGATGAGGGGCTTTCCTTTGACTGGAGCGGTCAGTGCCGGCGGATTCTGCAGGTATTGCTTGATTTCATCCAGTGCACTTTGGCATTTGCGATCCCAAACGAACGGGGTTCCCTTCTTCATCAGGTGACTGTAGGGGTGGCATTTGCCAAAGAGGTTAGCTATGAACCGCCGGATATATGCGAGCTTTCCTTGGAGAGACCGTAGTTGTTTGAGAGTTCTGGGCGAAGGCATTTCCATAATCACCTTGATCTTTGACGGGTCTATTTCGATGCCCTGGTGTCATACGATGAATCCTAGGAATTTTCCCGAGAAAACTCCGAACGCGCATTTCAGAGGGTTCATCTTCAGGTTGTATTTCTGAAGGCGCTGGAACACTATTTTCAAATGCTCCCAGTGTTCCTCATATGATTTGCTTTTCACCATGAGGTCATCGATATAGCATTCGACGATTTCATGTATGAGGTCATCGAAAATCTTCGTCATGGCCCTCTGATAGGTAGCGCCGGCGTTCTTCAGACCGAAAGGCATCACTTTGTAGCAGAATATGCCCAGAGGAGTCCGGAAAGCGGTATGCTTCTGGTCTTCAGGAATTCCCCTTGTCTTATCTGTTCGAACCTTTGTTTGAAGTTCCGAGATTCTTTTCAGGCAACGTACGATTATGCAACTGAATATTCTCGCGGTTCTTCATCTCTTCATCTCTTCCGGAGGTGGATTCCATAAAGAGGGGGTCAAGGGCCATTTCTTCGTCAGAATCGCTCCCAAAGGTGAGAACTTGTGATCCCCTGGTATCAACCACGTGACAGTTGCCGACAGCTCTTTTGTGTCCATTTGCCGTGCTTCTTTGCTCCCGACGAGCTTTGTGATTTATTCGCTTGAATTGTTGTCGATGGGCGACGTATTCCTGCCACCACTTCTTGAAGGCGTTACACTCTTTGGTAGGGTGTGTGATCCTCCGATGGTATAAGCAGTAGTTTGGATGTGCATCCATTTCGTCGGGGCACATACTTTCTAAAGTGCTTTCATTGAAAGGTGGCAACTTCATTCCTATTGACAGGGCCTTATCGAGCCGTTTCCTCGTCTTAAGCCTCCTTTTTCCGGTAACAAGGGCACTTTGACCCGGTTGGGGTATTTTATGGCTTCTCATTACCGGAGCTTCTTCAGCTTGATGTCTACGCTTGGCCTTTTCGTATATGGCTGTTTCACGCTCTAGTTCAGCTTTGCTCATCTGAAGAGCTTCGCTCAGCAGCCTGTCAATCAATTCGTCTGATGGCTCCAGGGATTTTAGTTCCAGTTCTGCCCCCAGTCTCTCTGTATCAGGAGCTTCTTTACCATCTATTGACGAGTGAGAGATCATGTGGCAGCTCGCCACATAATCCTCGGGCTCTTCTGAAGAATCGTCTCCTTCATCAGCATTATCGTCTTCATTCTCAAGAACATGCTTGAAGAATCCGTCCAATGTAATTGGGGTCCATGCCTTCTGGTTATATTCTTCCGGTGCATCGATGTATTTCTACAAATTTGTACGGTTGTCGTTGGGTTGGACGTGCTTCTTGGCCTTCTTCTTTTCCTTTAAAGACTTCGGAGGCTTGGCCCGAAGGTTCTGTCCACCATCACCAACTTTCAGTGTTGGGAGCAGCTTCAGCATCCTCTCAATTATCTCAGGCTCCAGCTGGCTCTTCCACCTAATTTCCGGACATACTTAAAGGTCCTTCAGCATCCATTTAGTCTTAGCTGAAAGGGCCACCTCCTATGTGGCTTCCTCTATAAGTGAGCATGATGCCCCCGGCGTGTCCATCTTTTTAGGAGCGTGCGGTTGTGACGGGTTCACCCTCCAGTTTTCAGACAGCGCGAACTTTCCCTGTTGGTACTGATCTTCGATCCAACTTTTGAAGATGTAACAATCTTCGATTGGTGACCCAATATTCGGTGGTAAGGACAGTAATTGGGGCTGTTAACGTCGCCTGATTGCATTGGGTGTCTCGGCTCTGGCAGAGTGATGAGCCTGTTGCACAGCGCTAGCTCGAATAATCTCTTCGTCTTATCCCAAGGGAACAAGTAAGGGCGTCTCAACTTTTCTCTGAGTGATCGCTGTTTATCGTTTTGGTGAGCGACCGGCTTCGGGCCACTCGATTGTTGCTGAGCGTTGGTGACGAAGGTCGTTTTCCCTTTCCCCTTTTCATTCCGAGGATCCGTCTTTGAGGAGGATGGTCTATGGCCCATCTGGTCCATTTAGGCCAGCTTGTCGATCAAGGCCTGGAAAGTGGTCGGCTTGAAGAACATCATGAATTGGGAAATGGTTTCCTAAGGGTCAAGGGTCTCCACGAACATGCCCACGGCGGGAGCTTCCTCTATACACTGTTCACACTTTGACCACAGGTTTCGCCACCGAATGGCGTATTGAACCCAGGTTTCTCTCAGCTTCACTCTAGCATTAATTAGTGCAGTGATCAGGGTGCGCTCGCTAGCGCTCTTGAATCTTTGTGTAAACAGTAGCTCCATTTCTGCAAATGTCTTAACAGAGTCATTCGGGAGCTCGGAGTACCATTCGAATGTTGTCTCCGACAAGCTACCAACAAACTGACGAAGCAACAATTTGTCGTCACCCCCAGTATTACCGCACAGAGCCCTGAATTGAGCAACGTGCTAATGTGGATTACCCGTCCCCTTATACACATGGAATTTAGGGATCATATATCCTGGCGGGTACTTTATTTGATCGTACCAACCCGGATAGGGTCGTCCAGTCTTGACGATTTGGTCGGCCTCTTCGCTCGCCTGATGATCTCGTATCTGTTGAGCTATATATTCGTCAAGGGCGGCTTAGGAGATGGTCTCTTCCTTGGCTACTAATAGAGCAGGAAGAGGGTTTGATGTCTCCCCTCTGTCATCTTCAAGGATTATTGGAGGGTCTTCAGCTGGAGGATCCGGCTGTATCATCATCCCGGCCATATCTTGGAACAAGAGTTCCATTTGTTTTATGTTGGCCGCTTGTTCCGCGGCCTCTTTTTCTTTCTTCTCGAGCATTCTTCGGAGGAACTCGGCGTCGGTTTTCTGTTCCTGGCGCCGCTCCGACGACGTCTCTGGGCATTCTTTCAGCCCAGTGAGCGTGGCCATCTTCGTTACCATCTCCTGGAGCTTTCGCTATTGCTCCTGAACCTTTGTCACAGACCGGGTGAGTGGTCGATGTCCTGTGAAGATACGGCTATCCTCTTTCCCGGAAGCCATGTAGATGGTGTGCACTACCATGCCCCCAGATTTGGGGCGTTTGGATTCAGCACCCTTGAGATTTGTCGCAGACACAGGGATCTTCTCCGGCCTTCTCCTTTTATGGGCGGTCGAAGTTGAGGGGTTTGCTACAATAGGCACCCGGGTAGACGATACTTTCCGTAGCGTGGTAGCGGGATGGTCCTCTTCTTGCTGAACTTTCATTTTCTTCTGTCGGCGGGGGTAGTCTTGGTCAACAACAGAGTTTTGGACTCTTCGCCAGACCCTATGGATTTTGGAGGACAGCTGCTGAGGTAGATGCTCCGGCTTCGCCTTTGTGACATTTTAAGCAGGCGGAGGAGACATTTTCAGCACGGCAGTTAGTGAGTTCTTGCACACCCTCCTGAGCAGCTCAAAGTTGTTCCCAGTTGGAACAGCAGCATCAACTTCCACCATTGGAGCCGGTGAGGTAAGTCTAGAAGGGGAACTGCCCTCAGTTTTCCTCACTCGATGCCAGTGGCAACGTCGAGCATGTCGTGTAGACGGGATCACCTCTGTTGTCGAGGTAGCTTCATCATGCCTCCTGATCTGATGAGAAGTTGTTGTCGGCGTCAGCCTATCGAAGACAGACGTCCGCTGAGAGGGAATAGTCAATCTTGCGAAGGCCGACTTTCAAACAGGGGAAGTAGTTTGGATGACTCCACCCGCAGTGGGAGTTGGAATGGCCAGTCTTGCGAAGACCGACCCCTTAGCAGGAGAATCCCCTCTGATGACTTCGTTTACCGGAGCTGGAATGGCTATCCGCTTCGGGATAGCTCCTTCGGGTATTGCAGACTTCTTTACGGGCCCGCTTGAGCTTTGGCCTAGTTTGTTAAAGACCGAGGCGCTGGACATGGATGACCCGTTGAGAGGGGCCGTGGTAGTGGTAAGCCGATCAAAGACCGACTTCTTTGGAGCTTCCTGCGACGGCGCCGGAGCGTTGAAGCTCATTGGCGGGAGCATGGTCCTGAAGAACAACCCAATAGTGGCCTGTGTCACCGTTCCACCGGCATTGCGAAGATGGAAGCCACTTGGGGACCATAGGTCACTCCTCGGCGAGGACGGAGCGGGAGTTGTTGTTGCATTTGGTGCAGTTGGAAGCCATTGACGCCATCTTCTCTTCTGCATAGAGCAAGACACCAAATCTTAGTACCTCGAATTCAGGGGCAACCATATTATACCGTGATTCATTCGTGAACAGGACACACAAAGTGTGGAGTGGAAAGAGGAAAAGGTCCCACCGGGCATGCCAGAATCTGTTCGCCGCCGAAAGACGCGACCGAGACGTTCAGACGTCTGGCCTGAATTTTGGGGGGCATATGCTATTTAGTTTTATCCGTCCACCTCTCCGAAGATGCCAAGTTGATTTATGGCACCATGTATCGGAGGCTTAGACGGATGCGGCCGTTGTAGCAGACTTCGTCAGATTCCCCCTCCTTGTGAGGGGTTTTTGATTGTGGGGACGCTCTTCCCTGCAGGCGCAAGCCCCTGCAGTTAATTACGTTACCGCGTAGCGATAACCACTTTCTCCTGCTCTAGAAGGTCACTTCGTATCGTGTATGTTTGTTTTGTTTTAGGTTGCCCGTGGATTGTATATGGAGACTAATTTATGTTGTCGCCCGTAGGGCGTAGATTAGTCCAAATCCGTATTTTCTTAGATTTGGGTTTGGGTTGGTTTAAGGATCGTTAATCTTGTTTTAGATTAAGATCAACTCAAACGTTTGTTGAGGATACGTTAGTCTAATTTTAGACTAAGATCTACTTAACAGGAATTCTTTTAGTTTATAGGGACATTGCGGTCCGCAATTTAGTTTTTAGGGACGTTGCGGTCCACAATTTAATTTAAGGACATTGCGGTCCACAATTTAGTTTTAAGGACATTACGGTCCAAAGGGTTTAGTTTTAAGGACATTGCGGTCCAAAGTTTAAGGACATCATAGTCCGTGGAATTTAGTTTTTAAGGACGCTGCGGTTCGCAATTTAGTTTTAAGGATATTGCGGTCCATGGAGTTTAGTTTTAAGGACGTTGCGGTCCACAATTTAGTTTTTAGGGACGTTGCGGTCTACAATTTAGTTTTAAGGACGTTGCGGTCCACTAGGTTGTTGGTTTGGGGGGTATACCAAGAATTATTGGTTATTGGGACCCTTCACCTCTCTGAAGACGTTGAAGAATTACAACGACATGTATCAGAGGTGTGGAGAGATGTACCCTTGAACCAATGAATGTTCATCAAAGATTTGATAACTTTGTTTGGGACTAAGTCCAATTTAGAAGAAGACCTATAGGCTCGGTCGATTTTGGGGTTTGGCCAACCTTGGGCTCAGCCCACTTAGTCTTTGTCATTTCCCTTTTTTTTATAAAGTGTTAGACACTTTCTAGGACACGGTCCTTTCACTGTGCACATAATGCTAAACATTTATTTGAATTCTGACACCTACTTTCTTTTTGTTTTTTATGAGTGTTGAACACTCTTTATGGCACTAGGATCTTCTTGAGGAGCGCAGAGCGCTCTATGTTAAGTAGCGCCCACATGAGTGGAACGTGGGGCGCTTGGCGCTGAGCGCCAGCATTTGAGCGCTAAGCGCTCTTTTTATTTTGAGCAGCACCCACGTGAAGGGCACATGGGGTGCTTGGCGCTGAGCGCCAGCATTTGAGTGTTGAGCGCTCTTTATTGAGCATCGCCCAAGTGAGGAGCACGTGGAGCGCTCGCCGCTGAGCGCCAGACTTGGAGTGCTAAGCATTTCTTATTAAATAGCGCCCACGTGAGGAGCACGTGGAGCGCTCGGCGCTGAGCGCCAGATTTGAGTGCTAAGCACTTCTTATTAAATAGCGTCCATGTAAGGAGCACGTGGAGCGCTCGGCGGTGAGCTCCAGATTTGAATGCTAAGCACTTCTTATTAAATAGCGCCCACGTGAGGAGCACGTGGAGCGCTCGGCGCTGAGCGCCAGATTTGAGTACTAAGCACTGAGTTTTTTGTTCTACCCAATTCAATTCTCTGATAATTTGGTTCTCCCTTGTGAAAGACTTCGTCTTATAGATCTGAGATCTGGAAAAAGACTAAGTTCTTCTGATATGAAAGTTAAACTCTTAGATGTAGAGGAAATGCTGCGATCTCTCTTCTTTTTATGAAAGGCTTTATCTTATAGATCTATGATCTGGAAAAAGATCTAAGTTCTTCTGATGTGAGAGTTAAACTCTCAAATATAGAGGAGATGCAATGATCTCACTTATTGTTATTTACCTTGAAGAAGATTCTTCTTCTTAGAGTTTTTTCTTCTCTTTTTGGTTTTTGAGAATTTGAAGTTTATGGGGGGTTCTTCTGTACAAGACTTGAAGTCTTGGGTTCTTTATATATGGGAGGGTGATTTGTTGAATCAGTTAAGGAAATCTCTCACTGAGAGATCTCTGATTGATTTGGGGATTTTATCCACCGTCGGATCTTTGATCCAAGGACTTCTGTTTTACAGAAGACATCTTTCTTGTTTTTAGCAAGATTGGGAAAATATTTTCCCATACATAACTTATTCTGTATCTTGGTGATGTTTAATCACCATTGGATCTTTGATCCAGCGGTGCTCTGATTTACAGAGCACAATCTTTCTTGTTTGGAAAGATTTGAGAAGTATTTCCTCAACAGAATTTTATTCTGGTAATTTGATGGTTTATCATCTTCGTTGGATCTTTGATCTATTGGTGGAGAATATTTAGTTCTAGCGCTAGCGCTCTTGTGCTTTGCACGTAAGGCGCTGCCTTAGAGTCTTTGACTCTTGGCGCTGGCACTTTTGGCGATGGCGCTCTCGTGCTTTGCACGTGAGGCGCTGCCTCAGAGTCTTCAACTCTTAGCGCTAGCGCTCTCATGCTTTGCACGTGAGGCGCTGTCTCGGAGTCTTTGACTCTTAGCGCTGGCGCTCTCGTGCTTTGCAAGTGAGGTGATGCCTCAGTTCAAATTTTGAACAGAGGTTTGCTATCTTATTGGGGGAAACAATATTTTCTGAAGAAGTTTTAACTTCTGTTAATGGCATTTTGATCATTGATGATTACCAAGATCTATGTTTTGATGATCTAGGGTCCGATTTGCTTTTCAGATCTCAGATCAGAGAAAGAACTAAGTTCGTTTTATGAAGGGTTAAACCCTTGTTTTTCTTTTTATTTATGCTAGGCAGAGGAGATATATTTCTATCTCTGTTTTTCTTTACCTAGGATTTGAGAGAGCGAGGATCTTCTTCTTCGAGGAGAATTAAATTCTCTATTTTTTTTTTAGAGAAGCTTATGGGAGTCGATTCTCTCCATGAGACTTGAAGTCTCGGATTCTTTATATAGGAGAGGCAAATTGTTAATTAGCTTGAGAAAATCTCTTATTTGAAAGATACCAATTGATTTAATTGGTCTCAAAAATTGGTCGGGGGATTTTATCCACCGTTGGATTTTTGATCCGGTGAATTTCTGTTTTACAGAATATATATTCTTTTTTTAACAAGATTAGGGATATATTTTCCCACAGATAGAATTTAATTCTATCAAACGGTGATTTTTTAGTCACCACTGGATTTTTAATCCAAGGGTTCTCTATTTAACAGAGCACGTCTTTTTTTTGTTTAGAAAGATATAGGAAAATATTTTTCCTAACTCATTGGATCTTTAATCAATAGCTTTCTATTTGACAGAAAATATTTTTCTCATTTAGAAAGACCGGGAAGAATTTTCCCCCAATAGAATTTAATTTTATATTCGATGATTTTTAATCACCATTGGATCTTTGATCTGACGATTCTCTATATAGAATTTAATTCTATGAGAAGCTAAAAAGTATGTCCTCCCATGTTTAACACGTGATCCCACTGTGGGTTTTAATCTACTTATATTTAGCGCTTATATGAATTTCATATAAGCGCTCGTGTGTTTAACACGTGAGGCTGGTTTGCCCTCTTTAGGTTGTTATTCTCAACGCTTATATGCTTTGCGCTCACGTGTTTAACACGTGATGCCAGTTTGGCTCTTTTGGCTATTTGTTCTCAGCGCTTATATGCTTTGCATATAAGCGCTGACGTGTGTTATTTATTTTCAGCACTTATATGTTTTGCATATAAGCGCTCACGTGTTTAACTCGTGAGACCAGTTTGGCCTTTAGTTTACTTATTCTCAGTGCTAATATACTTTGCATATAACCGCTCACGTGTTTAATACGTGTGTCGCTGTTTCAATTATTATTATTTTTCCCGAGTCAACATTTTCCTTTCCAACGCCTTCTTTTAGTCAGAGTTTGGAAACAGTTCCACAACATTTTCTATGCCGAGACTTGAATGCTTTCTCTTTATAATGTGAAACAATGTTCTTCTTCTCCTTCACAAAGAAAGAACAATTTTAACATAGCAAGAGTCATGGCCTGTAATCGCCCATTTGCTTCTCGGCAGCCATGGGAGGTGCCTATTGAGGAAATTATTCCTCATTTTGCTGCACACTTAGTAAATCCAGCTCTTACGGATGATCAATGCGACACGGTGATGCACGATCATCTGACCCGTTGGGGATCTCCTCTCCCCGTTGGCTTTATTTGGCTCCGGGTGATCTTCCTGGCCGTGCTCAATGACATTCCTCCTCATCCAGTGGAGATGACTTTGGCGATGCTCGACGCAGCGGAAGACAAGATCGACTACATTCATAAGGCATGCTTGATTACCAAGCCTCTGAGGGATCTCTCCGTTCATTTACTGAGCCAGTTACGGGCTCAGCGGGCCATCATGTCTGCTTTCGTTGATGAGCACGGCATTGATCGATGGGGAGCCACTCTTCGTGAGGATCACTGCTTCGGTATAGTGGAGAAGGCTGAGTGAGCTTTAGAAAACTTTGTTTATTGTTTTGTGAACCCTTGTAGTTTTGATCCAGTATTTGGTGATCTCTTCCCCGTAGAATAAAATATTTATTTAAATGCATTCCTTTTATCGTTGCCTGTCGAATGCTTCATTTCCAATACATGTTCTTCCTATGATTGTATCGTTTAAACATATAGGCATCCAGCATGTATGCACGCGTCATACGTTAACCTTCCACATGCGTATATAAATTAGCATGCTTTCAACGCTATTATTCATTCAAGTATGCATATGTTTGTAAGTGAACGTTCAAACAGGTATGAACACACATCTTCTTTCGTAGGTATTGAGAATTTGAAATCAGGAAGATTTCAACTAAGTTAAGCACAACTGTGCGGGTGTAACAAGATATGCACTCTAAAACAATAAGGACATTATTTGATTTATGTGTGAGGGGGTTTGGTTTTGTACAAAAATTTCCTTTTATTTTTTGGTTTTTTCGAGGAAAAAAAGAATAAAAAGAAAAGTTTGAAAATGGAAATTAGAGAGTGAAAAATGTACGTAAAAGAGAGAAAGAGATTTAAGAAGAACAAGAAAATTGGATGTTTTAGAATAAAGCTTCTAATAGGTAGTCATGAACTGGATTCCCAAGAGTTGAATGAGATGAAGGAGATACTGAATCTGCAGATAGAAATAAGTCTGAAAATAGTTTCTATTCATGAGCCCAACTTCTTAACGTTGATACCCTACTATATGCATATACACGCATCTTGAAACTTGGGATAGTAGAGAATACCTTGAAATACTCTTGCCTGAAAGCCTTAGTATGAAAGAAAAACGGTATTTGAAACTAACCAGGAAAAAAAGACATCACTGAAAAAAATTAATATATAAGTTTGGGTTGTAATTTACTTAGGACTATAAAAAATAATATAGGGAAAAATATACAGCGAGGGTGCTTTATCACCCAGTGCCTTGGACCAACTTGTCTGAGAGTCACTGCTGAAGCCCGAGTTAGTTACAAGATCAAACTTATATGTGTAAAGATATTTACGTTTTAAGCTCACAGATTCGGTAATCGGTTGGTTAGTGCCTCAAGAAGTATTAACGGTTGCATGAAAGGTGTGTGAGCAATCCATCTATACTTAATAAAAAGAAGTAGCACTAAGCTATTAGGGTAAGGGTATGACAGCTTGAATTGAATTCTCCGAATGTAGGGATAATTTTACACACACATAGGGGTATATGATCGATATTTGGAGGAGAGATAGGGATGAAGAATAAGATGATGTTTTATTGAGGGGGGATTTAATTTCCGGATTTGATCAAGACTATTAAGATGTGGTTCATGAACACTGAAAAACTAGTGAAGTTTAAAACTCTTCATTTTCATATTTTTCTTACTATCTTTGTGTCTGGTTTTCACGTTTTTATTTTTGTTTTCCTTATTTTCTTTATTTTCTTTCATATTTATTTTTGGGATTTTATGGGTAGTATCCGCTGAAAACCCTCAGCAGACAACACTCCTCCTACCAAGACCGTCCAGAGGTTTAAAGGCTTGTTGTATGCACTCAATGCAATCGCATGCTTGCGAAAGGTGCATAGGAGTAGGAGTAAAATTTAGTTAGATTTTAATTTAGTTTAGTTTAGAGTTTGAAACCCTATATTTTCTCGAGAACTAGCAAAAGATAAGTATGGGTGTATTTGATTGGTGTAATTTATTACATATTTATATAACCTAACTTATTTGAATTTTACACATTTGACGTTGTGCCGGGTATGTTTTATGATATTTGCAGGTGACAAGGACTAAAGTGCAAAAAGAGAAGAAAAGTGACTAATATGTGCGTTTTACATGAAAAACAAGTTTATATGGAGCAGAAGTATAAATAATATCAAATTATACAAAATATATTTGAATGGAGTCAAAATAATATAAAAGATCCAAGCCCAATTCAGCATAAAGGCCCGATATCAAAGCAAAATTAAAGCAATCATATCTCGAAGACCGTAACTCCAATTTCAAAGTTCTTGGATGTTTTGAAAAGATATCAACGAGACAAATCATCACACAAAATTTGAGGCCCAAATTCCATAAAAGTTGATATCGGCAGTATGACAGATTCGGCCGAAAATTTATAGAATCAGGAGACGGGATTTTTTGGGAAAATTTTGATTTCTCTGTTTATCTTGTAAAGTTTGTTTCAATTATCTCGAAGTACTATAAAAAGCTCTGTATAGTGTAGGGTTTATATATCTCTTCTATAGGATTCTAATTAGGGTTTTCAAGTTGAAGAGATCGAGTCTATTGTACGTTCTCTTGATTATGAATAAAATTTACTTTTCTTTTATAAACATAAGTAACTAATTCTTATCTAGGGTTTTGTTTGCATTTATTTTGTGGTTGAGTATTCTTTTATCTCTTCGTTTCTATGCTTTTATGATGAATGTCTTGTGATTTATTATTCTCTTGTAGTTTTTCATTTAATAAACTAATCTCATAATGAAAGTTGATGCCTAGAATAAAATTAGAGAAGGGTGATAACACCAATAATCTAATTAGGTTAAGAAAACTTTGAAAAACTAGAAATTTAATTAGGGAAGATAAGAAAATAATTTAATCACAAGATGTTCAATCTAGGTAGTTAAAAGATATCTAAATTAATCGATAAGATAATAAATGTAAATCACCTACAAATATTTATTGAAGATTAAAACTAGATTACTTCTAATTAAATAGATTTAGGGTTTTAATATGTTACTGGATGCTTTTATATAATTGATAGGCTATGTTTAATTATTAATATAAACTATACTTTTATATCATTAATAGATAACATATTAAAACTAGATTAGGAAAGAAGATAAATCATTTAAACCAACCATCAAAATAAAGCAAATAAAAAACCTAGATTTTCTCTCTCTCTCTTGAAAAACCAACTTGTATTTTATTTTGCACTTTTAAATTTTAGATATTAAAAACAACAACTTTTCCTACTTAGTTAAAATTAATTAAATTTACGCCTCTTCATACGAACGATCCTCAAATATTACTGCGATATAGCTTTATACTTGTGGCTTAATTTGGAGAGTAATAAAATCTCAATCATTTGTACACAGAGAACTTGCAGAAAAGTACTAACAAAACTCATCTCAAAACGAATAAAAGTATAAGTATGCAGAGAAGTGTATACGCTATACATTCTTAACTTGTCTAAAATGGGACAAATCTATCGGTTATAGTGCGACTTGTTTTCTCGTCGCATAAATTACGAAATGGTTATTAACGAATAACGATTAACGTTCGAGCTTGACAACCCACGCGTAATTTTATGTCACGAAAATAACCATATGCATATAACTGATAGACGGGTTCTAAGGCACGATATTTTATCAATGTGAGATACTCGATGACAATATGTATTGGTATATTTTTTGTTATCATCGAGTATCATACACTTAATTAGATTAGTTTTGATGGTTATCATTTCAATATCGTCGGTTATTGAAATATTAAGTTTAGGGTTTTGGAATTTTCAGTTTGAATAGTAAATTGATCAAACAATTAACATTAATAACGAAGCATCTGGATTCATTGAAATAAACACGCATCCATACAACGAATATTAAATAAAGGTACACTAGTAAAAACTGTATGCATTAGAGAGACCGTGTAAATATATACGGTCCCTAATAAATTATTAGAGATCATATATATTATACGGTCTCTAATGAACGGTCGCCAATACACTGGCGACCGTTCTCATAATATTAGCGACCGTTCTAAACGGTCGCTAATATGTCGATCAGATAAGAGCCGTAATGGCTCCTTCTTCCTCCTCATTCCCCTAAAAATTTTCCCGAGTGGTAATTATTTTCCTCCTTTTTCTCAAATTTTTGGGAAAAATTATGAAATCTAACCCCAATTTTTTTGTAGGTGTTATTGTTGTAGTCAGCGGTGTATAAACTTGCAATCGCTCTTATTCTTTTCAAATACAAGCCAAGGTTGGTGTTTTCTCCTCCTTATCCTAATTTTTTAATTAGATTATTAAATTTGGAAATTAGGTGATTATAAAATGTAATTTTTGCTAGTTTTGATATATTAAATATGGTTAAGGATGAATTGAATCAGTTGTAGAATGATGGGTTTGAAATTTATTTTGATTTTGTGGGTTGATGGGCTTTATCATTAAAAAATAATTGAAGGAAATTGTTTTAGATGGGTTTAGAATTGAAAATAGATTAAAAATAGAAATATAAATATGGTAATTCAGGTTTAAAGTTGAAGATATAAAGATTATAGGTAATCGATGAATTTACTTGCTAGATTAATTTAGAGTAAGATGGATTATAGAATTATGTTAGATGAATTTAAGGTAAAAGTATTATAGTTAATTGAAGGGGTGCGCGCACGCATGCGTATTTGTGAGTATGTGTAAATGTGTGTTCGTGCGAACGTATGTGAACGAATGTGTGTGTGTGTGTGAGCGAGTGTATGTAGGAGTGTTTGAGTGTGCGCGCTTATATGTGAGAGTGTATGTGTGTCTGTGTGTGTGCATGCTCGCCCGCATATGAAATATTTCAAAAATATATTCATCCTAAATTCTAACTTGTATTTTGTAAATTTAATAATTTGATATTCTTTATTTTGTAAATTTAATAATTTGATATTTTATTACTTATGATTTATTGCTTAGATTTTTTAACTGTAGTATAATTTATAAACCAAATCAAAAAAAAATCAAATCCTTTAATACCAATTAAACTATAGTAGATGCATAAATCAAAACTAAAATCAAATTGATTAAGAAAAATTAACACTAATTAACCTATAACATTAATTATATTAATCAAGAAATCTTAATTATGACCAGATAATAGTGAATCGAGATCCTGATTAAAAAATGATTAAATAGAAAGTTAAGAGACACCCTAAAATTTTGATTAGAAACATAACTAGGGTTTTATGTTTTCATTTAATTAGTAAGTTTAAAATCGAAATGTCTTAAACTTGTTTAGGATCGACCTATAGTTTTCCATTTGACAATTGGTGTATGTCAAATATTTTTCCCATCGAATTGATAGGATTACTATATGTTTGTGAGAATTGAGCGTCATGTTCAATTTTTTCCAAACATATGTGTAGTATTTGATGAGGGGATTTGACATACGGAAATTGTCGGATTTGTCCAATTTAGACATATTACGAATGCAACAAGACTCACATCTCACATCCTCCTGTATTTTCGTCCATTTCGAGAAGTTTCGACGGTGCTTTCCACCTGTTCCCCGTATACAGATTTATGTACGAACACGGGGAACATGGGGAATGTGTTGCTGAAATTTTCTCAAAATAGACGAAAAACAATAGGATGTGAGATGCGAGTGTTGCATTCATAATGGGAATTAAGACATTTATCCCTGACAGCCTTGAAACTAATTATTCGTCTCGACCTTTTGCCCTAAATACTTACGACAATTTTAAATAATTTTAGATACTTTGATGTGTCCACATCATGAAATCTAATTTAAGACTTGAAAATTTATTTAATGATGAGCTTGTAATAAACTCATAAGATAAGTTAAACTTATATCATTATCTGTGTTATAACAGATGAGAATCTTCTGGATAAATCATTTATGTACATGGGGAAAAAAGATAGGTATAGTTTGAGAGACACCCGATTTAAAGATGGACTTAAAACCGTTTTAGATTATGTAGAGATGAACCCAAAGCGTAGCCGAGACGGAATCTTGTTCTGTCCTTGTAAAAAATGTAAGAATAGAGCCCGTTTTCGACGTGAAGTGATAGAAGAACATGTGTTTGTAGAGGGTTTTGAACCGAACTACATACATTGGAATTGTTATGGCAAGAGAATATGTGATGAGGAAACGAGGATGTATAATGAGACCACAGCTTCGCAAGCTGAATTGCCGACGGGTGATAAGATAGATGCCACGCATGAGATATTAGAAGATTTATTTGCTAGAAAGGAAATGAATGATGTCGAACCGTCTGAAGGCACCAGTGAATTAGAAAAATTACAGAAACTTCTGGAGAAAAACGAATAAGATCTGTACGAAGGCTATACGAAATTTAGTAGGTTGTCATTTGTAATCAGGCTCCTCCATCTGAAGATGATCAGCGGGATGGCTAACGAGCACTTTGACATGCTTCTTGATCTCCTATGCAAGGTAATTCCTGAAGAAAAGGAAAGCATTCCAGAGAATCATTACCAGGCAAAAAAGATTGTTAAGACACTTGGTTTCTCGTATGAGAAGATCGATGTCCAATAACTGTGTGATGTATCGTAGGGATTATGCGTCTCTTGATGAGTGTCCCACTTGCAACTTTTCTAGGTGGAAAAATGTTAAGAGAAATTCAAACGCAGAAACGTCCGATGTCAGCAAAAAGAGCAAGAAAACTTCGGCCAAAGTCCTTCGTTATTTCCCCTGGCTAAGAGATTGCAAAATGTATATATTTCAAAGTTCATGGCGAAAAGCATACGATGGCATTCCGATCGTCGGATCAAATACGGGAAGCTGAGGATCCGGCTGATGCAGAAGCATGGAAGCAATTAGACGGTGTTGACCATTTCGGGATGTGCCAAGAAATGTACGTCTAGGTTTGGCAACCGACGGTTTTATACCTTACGGTCTCATGAGCTCTAATTGGTCCATATGGCCGGTATTGCTTATGCCTTACAATCTACCTCTCTGGATGTGAATGAAACAATCGTATATGATTCTTTCCTTATTAATTCCTGAAAAATATTCACCTGGTCAGAATATCGACGTCTATATAAAACCATTAATTGAAGTGCTGATAGAACTCTGGGAACATCGAGTATAGACATATGATGCGTATGCCGAGGAGAAGTTTAGAATGCGAGTGGCTGTTATTTGGACCATCAACGATTTTTCAGCATACGACGTGTTATCTGGATGGTCTACCTACGCGAAGCATGCATGTCTATCATGCGGTCTTGATTACAGTGCCTTCCAGCTTAAGACACGTGATAAGTTTTGCTACTGATTTCATCGTAGATGGTTATCGGCGAATCATCCATACAGAAAGATGGAAAATAAGTTTGATGGAACCTTGGAAAAGGGTGAAGCACCAAAACAATTGTCATGGATAGAAATTTTTGAGCAGATTTCATCGTGTCAATTCCAACAAGGGTTGAATCATTTTAACTTAGATGGTTCCTTCAATAAACGAAAAAAACGGAAGCGATCCGAAAATAACGAATTGTTAAGTGTGTGGAAGAAGAAAAGTATATTATAGAATCTTCCTTATTGGAAACATCTGTTGATTCGACACAATATTGATGTCATACATGCAAAGAAGAATGTGTTTGATAATATTGCTGGCATATTGTTACAGGACGATTCTAAATCCAAGGATAAGTTGAGTGCTCACAAGTACTTTGAGGAGCTTGGAATCCGACAGGAATTGCATCCGGTACTTCATGATGACGGTGTCTATGAATTACCAGGTTCGAGTCACACAATGTCGAAATTGGCTATGAAAAGATTTTGTGAGGTGCTAAAGAGCATAAAAACCCCAAATAGGTACTCCTCTAACATAGCAAAGAATATGCAGGTCGAGCCACCAAAACTCTTGAATCTTAAAACTTACAATTGTCATATCCTTCTGCATCAATTGCTTCCAGTGGCTCTTCGACATAATTTGTTATCCAATGTCACCAAACCTTTAATAGAGTATTGCGAGTTTTTCAATAAACTTTGTTCTAAAGTGATAGATGTGGCCAAATTCGAGGAGTAGCAAAAGAGTATTGTTGAAACTCTTTGTAAATTGGAGATGATATTTCCACGATCTTTCTTCACCGTCATGGTTCATCTCTCTATTCATCTAGCTACAGAGGTAATGATTGTTGGACCTGTCTCATATAGGTGGATGTATCCAGTAGAAAGATAATATATTTTTCAGTCAATTGTGTTATTTAATTCATTATAATATTCATATTTTTTTAAAGTATTCGTTAACGTTTTAGATATTTGGTGTTTACCCCAATCGGAGCAAAGCTCCGATTAAATTCCGAGGTGGAAGATGAAGCAACTCCCCAATCAGAAACAAAGCTTTGCTTTGAAAATTTAAACTTCAATAAAGGAAGCAACGCTTCAGTTGCGCATGCACTGCGCTGCGCGACGCGTGTCAGCGCAGTTGCGCTGTGCGCTGCGCGACGCGTGTCAGCGCAGATGCGCTAGCGCAGTTGCGCTGCGCTGTGCGCTGCGCGACGCGTGTCAGCGCAGTTGCGCTGCGCTGTGCGCTGCGCGACACGTGTCACGCGCTGGGGCATCTGCGCCAAACTGAATTAAGATTTTAAGAAATCTTTTCTGTTCTTGTTAAAACAAGAAGATTTTCTTCTGCAAAGCAGAAGCCTTGGATCAAAGATCCAACGGTGGGGAAAATTCCCCAAATCACTCAGAGAATGATCTCTTTAACAAATTTAACTAATTTGTGAGCACTATAAAAAGGACCCTAAGCCTCAATTCAAAGGGATCAACATTTTTCTTGAAAACTCAAGAACTTTAAACAGAGAGAACTCTGAGAAGATTTCAAGAAAAAGGTAAAGAACCTTCATGAATTAGAAGAAATTCCTTCTAATAGATCATTGGTCTAAAAACAAGATCAATGATCTTTACATAATAAACAGTGCTTTGCACTTCTTGTGAACCTCCGGTTCTTTAAAAACAATAAAAATAAAAAAATAATAGTGCTTTGCACTTTTATGAACCTCTGGTTCTTCAAACAAAGAAAAATTTATTTTTCTTTGATCTAATTTAGATCAAGAAATTAAACAGTGCTTTGCACTTCCCTTCTTGAATCTAAAAGATTCTTAGTGCTTTGCACTTCCAAACTGCGCCGTTGCGCTCTTAAGAGAGCGCCACGTGTCGGCTATAGTTACACTTGCGCTAAGCGCCCTTAAGATAGAGCTTTGCTCTCTGGAATTGGCGCAACTCGCTGAGAGTGCGCCACATGTCAGCAGCGCAACAGCGCAGCGCAACAGCACTGCGCTAGTGCGCTTGCGCTCACCAGAGCATGACACGTGTCATCACCATATGAGCTTGCGCTCATTATTCGGCGCAAAGCGCCAGACAAATGCACTGCCTTGGTTACAAAAGGGGCCGAGCCCAATTAAAGAAGGCCTAACAGGTCTAATAAAATGCAATGCATTGTTTTAAAAAAAAAGGGGCAGAGCCCTAACTAAAATAGATGCTCTGCATCATAAATAAAGGGACAGAGCCCAAATCAAAAGCCTAGCAGGCCAGAATAGAATGCAGTGCATTATTAAATATGGGCAAAGCCCTAGCACAGGCCTAATAGGCCGAAGATCAAGAAAAATGTTGAATATTCTCAACTGGACCTAACCCAATTTTGGCTGTAAGTCCTCAAATTAAATTGACTGAGCAAAATTGCTCTCCTAAATCAATTTATCTCCGGTTTGAGGGTACATCTCTGAACTCCTCTGACATCTATCGTTGTAATCCTTCAACGACGTCAGAGAGGCGACGGGTCCCAACGATCACACATGAATATGGACTGCGGGGTCCTTAAACTCGTGGACCGAGACGTCCTTAAAACTAATATTGGACCGAAACGTCCCTAAACTAATATTGGACCGAGACGTCCTTAAAACTAATATTGGACCGAAACGTCCCTAAACTAATATCGGACCGAAACGTCCCTAAACTAATATTGGACCGAGACGTCCTTAAAACTAATATCGGACCGAAACGTCCCTAAACTAATATCGGACCACCACGTCTCTAAACTGGCGATCGACCACCACGTCCCTAAACTGGCGATGGACCACCACGTCCTCAAAACTGGAATTCGGACCACCACGTCCCTAAACTAGTGATGGACCACCACGTCCCTAAACTGGCGAACGGACTACTATGTCCCTAAACTGGAACAATAGAGCCTCCGAACGCTCTTTTGCCGGATCTAAACGGTCCCGTTTAAGTTGATCTTAGCCCCAAATACGGCTAACGTATCCTTAAACATCTAAATGGATTATAAAACTCCCAATCAACTCTGGTTCGAAGGTACATCTCCGAGCTCCTCTGACATCTGTCGTTGTAATCCTTCAACGACGTCAGAGAGGTGACGAGTCCCGATGGCCATACATTAAATTAATCACTACGTTAAGTTGATCTTAGTCTAAAACAGGACTAACGTATCCTTAACGAACGTTTAAGTCGATCTTAGCCGCAACGCGACTAATGCATCCTTAAACTAAAAACACCAAACCCAAATCTAAGCAAATACGGATTTGGACTAATCCACGTCCTACGGGCGACGGCATTACTCATTCTCCGTATACAATCCACGGGCAACCACAAACAAAACAAACACACACGACATGAAGTGAAATTCTGGAGAAGGAGAAAGTTGTTACCGCGATGCGGTAGCATAATTAACTGCAGGGGCTTGCGCCTGCAGGGAAGAGCGTCCCCACAATCAAAAACCCCTCACCCTGAGGGTGAATCTGACGAAGTCTGCTACATCGGCCGCATCCGTCTAAACCTCCGATACACGGTGCCATAAATCAACTTGGCATCTTCGGAGAGATAGGCGGATAAAACCAAATAGCATCTGCCCCGAACCTCAGGCTCGGACACGAAAGTCCAGGCCGCCGTCCGGAGGGGAACAGATTCTGGCACGCCCGGTGGGACCTTTTCCTCTTTCCACTCCACACTTCGTGTGTCGTCTTCGCAAACCAGTCGCGGTTTGTTAATGGTTACCTTCGGATTTCAAGTTGCTAAGATTTGGTCTTTTGTCTGGCGCAGAACTCAAGATTCAATGGCCTTCAACTACACCAACTGCTCAAAATGCCACTGCAATGGACGCTCCACCTCACCAGGAGGTGTAACATATGGGCCCCAAGCGGCCTCTTTCCTCGCTCTGCCGGTAGAACAGGTGACCCAGGCCACCACCGGCCTGTTTTTCGAGACCATGGTCCCACCTACAAGCTTCTCTATGCCGATATCCGCACCAGAAGCGAACAAGAAGTCGGTGTTCGACCGGCTCACTGCTACCACGACCCCTATCAACGGGTCGTCCGCTACCAAACCGACAGCCTCTGTCTTCACCAGGCTGAATCGGAACTCTAAATTGGCTGTCCCAAAGAGGGCAACGGCCGTTGTTCCGAAAGTCGTTAAGGCGGCTTCTCCCGCCAAAGAGTCAGTCTTTTCAAGACTGATGATTCCTGCTCCTGCCCCAGCACGAAGATCTGTTTTTGACAGATTGGATATTACCCCGCAAGGGACAACCTCGGTCTTTAAGAGGTTAACACCAGCGGCACCCTGTTCAGACAGGGAGCAAAAAGAAGCCATCTCTATCGCTGAGCCGATCCCAACGGCTCGTCGTGCTCGACGTCGACATTGGCAACGAGTGAGGAAGGCAGGGGGCAACTCCCCCTCAGGGCTAACTTCACCTGCTCCAGCGGTGGAGGTCAACGCAGCTGTTCCGACTGCGAACAGTTTTGAACTACTGAGGAGGGTGCGTAAGAACTCTCCAACCGCTACCTTGAAAAGATCTCCTCCACCTGCGGAGAGAGTTCCAGAAACAAAACAAGAACATCCCCCTCAACGGCTGTCGTCAAAAATTTATAAAGTTTGGCGGAGGGTTCAAGACTCCGTGATTGACCCGGACCACCTTCATCGCCAGAAAAAGGCAAAGGTGGAAAAGGACAAAAACCGCCCCATTAAACAGCAGGGGGCAACAATTGCTAGGATGCCCACTCCAACGGCTCCTTTGACCTCGATGGCCCACAAAAGAAGGAAGCCAGAGAAAGCTCCCGCGTCAGCGGCAAAGTTTAAAAGCAGTGAACCTAAACGCCCCAAGTCAGGGGGCATAATTGTTCATACGGTTTATATGGCTTCTGGAAAGGAAGAAAGTCGTACTTCTACGGGTCACCGACCGCTTACCCGATCAGTGACCAAGGCTCAGGAGCAGCAACAAAAGCTCCAGGAGATGATGACTACAATGGCTGCACTCACGGAGCCAAAAGAGAACCCTGAGACGTCCTTAGATGAACGCCAAGAGGAAGAGACCGACGCCGAGTTCCTCCGCCGAGTACTGGAAAAGAGAGACAAAGAGGCTGCTGAACAAGCAGCCAATATACAGCGTATGGGCCTCCTCTTCCAGGACATGATAGGGATGATGATACAACAAGATCCCCCGACTGAAGAACCCCCGATCGTCCTTGGGGATGATAGGGGAGAGACATTAAACCCTCAGCCCGTTCTATCAACGGCTAAAGAGAATACAATCTCTAAAACTGATCTGGACGAATACATAGCCCAACAAATAAGGGTTCATCATGCGGCCGAGGCAGCCAGCCATGTCGTAAAAACGGGGCGGCCATATCCGGGCTGGTATGACCAAATCAAGTACCCGCCGGGTTACACAATTCCCAAGTTCCATGTCTACAAGGGGACCGGCAATCCCCATCAGCATGTTGCCCAGTTCAGGGCGCTTTGCGGTAACACCGGCGGTGATGACAAGCTCTTGCTCCGCCAGTTCGTTGGAAGTTTATCAGATACGGCGTTCGAGTGGTACTCTGAACTCCCTAATGATTCTATTAAAACCTTCGAGGAAATGGAGCTACTGTTTACACAACGTTTTGCAAGTGCCAGTGAACGTACCCCGATGACGGCACTGATTAACGCTAGGGTAAAACCCGGCGAGACATGGGTTCAGTACGCTATACGGTGGCGTAATCTATGGTCGAAGTGTGAACAGCGCATAGAAGAAGCCCCTGCGGTGGGAATGTTTGTTGGAACCCTTGATCCACAAGCAACCATTTAACAGTTTATGATGTTCTTCAAGCCGACCTCCTTCCAGGCTTTGATTGACAAACTAGCGCAGATGGACCAGATGGGCCATAAACCCCCTCTCCCAAAGCCAGATTCCCGAAATGATAAAGGAAAGGGAAAAGCGATCGTGGTCGCAAATGCTCAACAACAACCGAGCGACTCGAAGCCGGTTGCTCGTCCAAACAATACACGCCCGTACGTACCCCTTGAAGATAGGATGGGACGTTCTTATTCCTTCCCCCGCGATAAAACGAGGAGGCTATTCGAGCTGGCGTTGCGCAACAGACTCATAAATCTACCAGATCCAAAACGCCCGTTGCAACCAAGTGACGTCAACGAGCCTAATTACTGCCCTTATCATCGAGTGCTAGGACATCCGATCGAAGACTGTTACATTTTCAAAAATTGGCTTGAAAACCAGTACCGACAGGGCAAGTTCGCGTTATCTGACAAATGGAAGGTTAATCCTCCGCAGCCCCACACCGCTAGGGGGACAAATACGCCGGGGGCAACATGCTCCGTCATTGAAGAAGCTCCTTGGGAGGTTGTATTATCAGCCAAAACGAGGAGAATGCTAAATGATCTTCGGACGTGTCCAGCGATCAAGTGGAAGAACCCATTAGAACCGCAGGTCGTTGAGGGGATGTTGAAGCCATGTCCAACTTCAAAGGCCAATGATGGGGGTTCAAGGAGTTCAAGCACTAGCTGCCAGTCGTCAAAGTCTTCGAAAAAGAAGAAGAAGTCCAAGAAGCCCGTAGAGCCTAGCGATAAGCGCACGGACTTGCAAAAGCAAATTGACGCGCTGGAAGAATATAACCAAAAGGTGCGGACTCCCATCACGCTCCAAGAGTTCCTTAATCACGTCTTTCAAGAGGAAGATGAAGGAGAAAGTTCATCAGATGAATCCGAGGAAAATGTGGCGAGCTGTCATAGGATCTCCCATTCGATCACGAACGATGAAGAGGCTTCTGGCACTAAAACGCTGGAGGCAGATACCGAATCAAGAATTCCGGAGCTATCAGTCGAAATGATTGAAGCGTTCCTTGACGAAGCTCGACTAAAAAGTAAAGCCGATCGAGAACGCGAAATGGCTATATTTGAAAGGGCCAAACGCCGGCGACTTAATGAAAGAGCTGAGATAATCCCGCTGGAGCGAAATGCCTTCGCCGTTGACAAAAGCCAATTCAAGATGAAGAAAAAGTTTGCTAAGGCCATGTCAATGGGCATGAAACTACCACCCTCTGAAGAAAACATCACCGGTGAATCGGAAATGCATCCCTCCTATTGCTTGTATCATCGGAAGGTGTCGCACCCCACTAAAGAGTGCAAAGCTTTCGATGGGTGGTGGCAAGGACATGTTACTCAACGGCAACAGTTTAAGCGGGAAAAGCGCAAAGCCCGCCGAGAGCAGAACGGAACGATCAAAGCGCTTGATAAAACTACTGGTGGATGTTGCATGATTGACACCGGAGGATCACAAGTACCTATGTTTGGGAGCGATTCTGATGAGGAGCTAGAGCTTGGCCCCCTCTTTAGAGAATCCACTTCGGGAAAAGAAGAAAAACCAAAGGCTTGCGAGAATATACAGCTACGCAACCGGACGTTACCCGAAAAGAATCTCGGACCCTTAAACAATAAAGACAAAGGGAAAGAGAAGGTCTCTGAAGATATCGCCTTGGATGACCAAGTTGCGGAAGAGTTAACCGCCAAGAACCCGCCAAAGAGGAATAAAGTGGATTACAATGTCTTAGCGCATCTGAGAAAGTTACCCTCACAACTCAGCGTTCTCGATGCCCTGTTGCTATCAAAAGAGGCGAGGGATTCTTTGATTAAAGCCCTACAAGAGCCGGACCAGTTCCAAGCCTTCCTGGCCGAAGAAAAGATGAAGGATGAGTTGGTAGAGGTGCACACGGCCGACGTTGCTTTTGGCGATGAAGACCTTCTCCTCGGGACGTGTGAACACAATCGTCCCCTTTATGTCTCAGGATATTGCCACGACATAAAGATAGGTAAAATCTTGGTCGATAACGGATCGTCTGTTAATTTACTCAATGTGCGGGTGTTAAAGGAAATTTGCATGAGTGTCCAACACCTCGCCCGAGACAAGATCACCATCTCCGGGTTCGACTCCCAATCATCGAAAACCCTTGGATCTATGATATTGACGTTACGCTTCGGGATACTCGTCACAGATATTAAATTCCATGTCATAGATGCCAAGACGTGCTACAATGCTCTGCTCGGTCGACCATGGTTACACGAGTACAATATCATCCCTTCTACACAACATCAGTGTATGAAATATTGTAAGGATGGTCTCGAGCACACTGTGGCAGGAGAATTGAATCCGTTTTCCGTGAATGAAGTTCGCAAGTATGAAGATGCCAAATACTTCTTACCGAGTTTCAAAGATACGGAAAGGTGTCACAAACCGGAGAACAAAACTAACGCCACCATCCCTGTCTTCGGCAGAGACACCGAGGAGGAGGAGGATATAATTTATTCAGGTCCATCCCAATCCACCAGGCCAGGACCATCCGTTCCTTCATTGATCTTCGGCAGTGATTCAGAGGACGAAGTCCATGCTGTATTCCCTGCTCGGCTTTCAATACGAGCTTCTGCTGATGAAGAGCGAAGTCTGCAGATAACCATGGTGCCGCTTGAACATTACAAAGAACTGGATGCACTCGACGCCAACAGCGTAGAAGAATTGCAGACATTTTATATCCCTCCCGGACGAAAGGGCGAGAAGGCAATCTTATTCTACCGTTCTGAAGAAAACAAGGTAGAAAAAGAACTTTGGCATGGCGCGGATCCAACGCTCGACAAGCTTCAGCCTATCCATCTTCCCAGATATTATACCGAAGGTTTGAAGAAACTGCTGAAACGCCAGGGGATATCCTTCGAGCAGACCGTTCGAAAAGCCAAATTTTATGACAGGGTCTGGAATGTTCCCGGGACTCAACGCAAGCTGCCTAACGGGAGAATGGAAACAAAAGGGCTCGGATACATCTGGTCGAAGAAACGAGAGCTAGTAAACAGCTGTTACGTCACGTATGACTTCGATGAAGAGGCGGACGCTCAATGGGAGGACGCTAACCCTAAGCCAATAAAAGTTCCCGATGAAAAATTGCCCGGTCCATCAGTTGAAGAACAAAGGGACAGGCTTGTAAGGGAAGCTGGTCAAAAAGCCCGAGATGATCACAACCGCGAGACGGCCATCTATGAGAAAGCCAAGACGCAACGCCTTCTCCAACAAGCCGTGAAGGGTGAAAATGCCACTCCTTGTCAACCTGCTACAAAAAAGGTTCGATGCGAAAGCAAAAACAAGTCGAAAGGCAGAAAAGGCGCTCAACAACCACAAAGCAGAGCTAAGAAACCACGTATCCGAGAGTCGAGCGTTATTGACTTAGCCCTCATGAAGAAAATGTGTCGGGCATATTCATTTCCTCGGAACAAGACGAAGAAGATATTTGATCTTGCTCTAAAACACCAAATGCTTACGCTGCCAGAGTCCAAGCACCCCGAGCACGCATGCGAGGTCTTCAACCCAAATTATTGCTTTTACCATCGAGCAATGGGACACCCTCTTGAAGATTGCTTCACCTTCAAGAATTGGGTTGAAGATCAGTATCAGCTTGGCAAATTCGCGTTTTCTGATAACTGGAGGGTAGCGCCACCACAGAAGCACGAGCCCGAGGCCACGAAAGAAAAACCAGTTCCACATTGGGATTGGCAGAAAATTCGCACCTGTCATATGATAACAATATTAAAAGAAGAGTCTGAGAACGTGGACAGCCTTCCCTGGTGCTTCGAAAACAGCAATAATGAGGTGATCTCAGAATTTCCCCCAGCCTCGAAAGAACTGGAGAATGGAATACATACCACTGCAGATAACCTCAGGAAAATGGTGTTGGGGACGGTAAACGATCCGCGGCCGACATTTGTCAGTGAGCTACTGTCTGAAGAGAGGGTGGCTGCGTTAAAGGACGTCCTCATACAGCATAAAGATTGCTTCGCATGGAACTATTCCGAGATGCCAGGACTAGATCCAGAAGTTGCTGTACATAGACTGGCGATATCCCCGGGTGTCAAGCCAATTAAGCAAGCGCCGAGGAGAATGCGGCTCGAACTCAAAATGAGCATCAACGCCGAAGTCAAGAAGCTGATAGACTCTGGCTTTATCCAAGAAGTTCAATACCCCGAATGGATTGCTAATATCGTTCCAGTAATGAAGAAAAATGGGACGGTGCGCGTATGCGTGGACTTTCGGGATCTCAACAAAGCTTGCCCGAAGGATGATTTCCCAGTGCCAGTCACCGAACTAATGATAGACAATACGTCCACACATGAGATTTTCTCCTTCATGGACGGCTCATCGGGGTATAACCAGATAAAGTTGCATCCCGAAGACCAGAAGCATACTGCTTTCAGGACTCCTCTGGGTATATTCTGCTACAAGGTGATGCCCTTCGGTTTAAAGAATGCCGGTGCCACTTATCAAAGGGCCATGACAAAGATCTTCGATGACCTTATACAGAAATCGTTGAATGCTATATCGACGATCTCGTGGTTAAAAGCAAATCATACGAGGAACATCTCGAGCATCTGAAGACTGTATTTCAACGCCTTCGGCAATACAACTTGAAGATGAATCCTCTTAAATGTGCGTTCGGGGTTTCCTCAGGCAAATTCCTAGGATTCGTTGTTCGACACCGAGGTATTGAAATAGATCCGTCAAAAATCAAAGCGATCATGGAAATGCCTCCACCGAGAACTCTCAAACAGCTGCGGTCTCTCCAAGGGAAGCTTGCATACATACGGCAATTTATAGCCAACCTTTCAGGAAAGTGCCGCCCTTACAGTCACCTGATGAAGAAGGGAACCCCATTCGTTTGGGATCAAAAATGCCAAGGCGCACTGGAAGAGATCAAGCAATACCTGCAGAACCCGCCAGTGTTGGCCGCTCCGGTCAAGGGAAAACCTCTCATTCTTTATACAACCGTCCTCGAAGGTTCCTTAGGCGCATTATGGGCACAAGAGAATGATCAAGGGAAAGAAAGAGCACTCTACTACTTAAGTCGAGTTCTGCTGGGGGCAGAAAGCAACTACTCTCCCATTGAAAAACACTGCCTGGCGTTGATCTTCGCAATAACAAAGCTTAGGCACTATGCGTTGGCGCACGAAGTCCGTCTTATTTCAAAAGTGGACCCTCTCAAATATCTAATGTCAAAAGCCATATTGACAGGGCGACTCGCTAAATGGGCCCTACTCTTGATGGAATTTTCGATAACATATCAACCTCTCAGGGCAGTAAAAGGCCAGGCCATCGCCGACTTCCTTGTTGAGCATCCCATACCTGCCGATTCTCCTTTAAATTGTGATTTGCCAGACAGACATGCGTTTGACGCGATCGACAGTGGTGATACCCGTTGGGAGCTTTATTTCGATGGAGCATCTTCCATGAAAAAGCACAAACAAACTACCCCTACAATCAAATCGGGGATAGGACTCATCTTTATAACCCCACACGGAGGAATAATGCGCTTCGCCTTCTCCTTAACAGAGTCGAGAACGAATAATGAAGCTGAATATGAAGCTTTGATAGAAGGCCTCGAGATCGCCATTGACATGGGAATTGAAGACCTCCTCATATATGGGGACTCCCAGCTACTCGTCAGTCAAGTGAACGGCGATTACCAAACATGCAAACCGGAATTGGTAAAATACGGTGAAAAAGTGCAACAACTGCTAACCCAAATTCCCTCCTATACTTTGGAGAGCATACCGCGCGCGGAAAACAGCAAAGCGGACGCACTAGCCAAACTTGCTAAAGAACTGGCTGACGAGAACCTCGATGACGTTAGAATCGTGGTACAAAGCCGTCGAGTGCTTGCCCCAGCAGAAGTATCTCCGGAATCATCCGAAGAAAAAGGAGCGAACGAGGAGACAACCCTGCAAATAAAAGATTGGGAAGATACCGAGGACTGGAGAGAAGTCTTCATAGATTACTTCAAGTTCCACCGAATGCCTGAAGAAGCGTCCATAAGACATCAGCTCGTAAAACGAGCTCTGTCTTTCGCCTTCGTCAACGATACTCTATACAAGAGGTCATTCGATTCTCTGTGGCTGAGATGCTTAGGACCTGACGAAGCGAGAAAGGTCGTCTAAGAAGTTCACGACGGACTCTGCGGTTCCAACCAAGCAGGCCCTAAGATGAAGTTGAAGATAAAACGGATGGGCTATTATTGGCCCACCATGATGCAAGACTGCCTCGAATATGCGAAGCAATGCCACTCATGCCAAATTCATGGGGATTTCATCCATCAGCATCCCAATCCACTACATCCAACGGTGGCTAGCTGGCCATTCGAAATGTGGGGAACTGACATAGTCGGCCCCATCGAACCAGCATCGTCCAAGGGACATCGTTTCATCTTGGCGACGACTGATTACTTCTCCAAATGGGCAGAGGCAGTACCGTTGAGGGAAGTAAAGACGGAGAACATCCACCATTTCTTCAAAACGCATGTCAAATATCGATTTGGAACTCCGCGGCGGATCATCTCCGATAACGGGCCAGCCTACAGAAGCCACAAGATCAGTCGCTTTGCGCAACAGCATAATATAGACTGGAGATATTCTTCAGTCTATAATCCACGGGCTAACGGTCTAGCTGAGGCCTTCAACAAGACCTTAACGAAGATTATAAAGAAAACGGTGTCCCGAAACAAGAGGGACTGGCATGAGAGGTTGCAAGAGGCTCTTTGGGCGTATCGAACTGCGTTCAAGACGGCCACGAACACAACGCCCTATGCGTTAGTATTCGGCACGGAAGCAGTACTATCCCTTGAAATAGAATTACCCTCTTTGCGAGTAGCAGTTCACTACGAGCTGACGGATGAAGAAAATGCTCACCTCCGGTTTGAAGAGCTTGACGCTCTTGATGAAACCCGACTCATAGCGCAGCAAAATCTGGAAGCTTATAAAGCAAAGATGACGCGCTCATATGAAAGATTGACCCGACCGAGGACATTCCGCCAAGGCGAACTCGTGCTAGTGGTCAAAAGGCCTATGATCCCCAATCGCGCCAAGCGGGGAAAATTCGAGCCAAACTATGAAGGCCCATACATCATAGATAAGGTTTACCAGGGTGGGGCCTATCTACTCATGGACATGCATGGTGAAAGGCATTTCAGGCCGATAAACGATCGCTTCCTAAAGAAATATTACGCTTAATGAGCCACAGCCTAGGTCAATGATAGATGACGACGACTATGTCTGCTCGCTATCTTCCTAAGCTCGAACTTTATAAGCAGTAGCTGGCCTTCTCCGTGACGGACCGAAATGTCCTTAAACTAATAGCAGACCGAAATGTCTTTAAACTAATACCGCAGCATCCTTGGGCTGACGAGATGAATAAAAATAAATAAAAAAATATATAATAAATAAAAACGGTATGTCCATAAGCAAAAAGGGCACGGATGAAAACCCGAAAGGGCTCCGTGAGTAAAAACAGCAGGGCTACCGGCGAGTGTTCGTGAAAACCCGAAAGGGCGCGACATCAAAAAAAAAAGAATAAAAAATAAAAAGAATAAAAAAAACGGTATGTCCATAAGCAAAATGGGCGCGGATGAAAACCCGAAAGGGCTCCGTGAGTAAAAACAGCAGGGCTACCGGCGAGTGTTTGTGAAAACCTGAAAGGGCGCAACCTCGTTAAGGACACATATAGGATCCTCTCGACCTTGTAAAGAGAAACCACCTGCGTGAGATCCTTACGACTCACAAAGGAGCAACACACTTAGGGATCCCCACGATTCCTAAGGAGAAAATACACTTGCGAGATCCTCACGACTCGTAAGGAGAACTCTCTTATGGGGCCCCCACGGCCCGTAAGACTTGAAAGTCTTAAGTTACAGAGACCTAAACCTGTGCTTAAGCAAACCCCCACAAACTTCCAATATTGCCCTACAAGTGGCTCAGTATTGACCCTTGTATACAATCCACGGGCGCGAATAAACATTTCCATAACTAAGTCCCATCTGAAACTAGGGATATGTTTGCATGGTAAACAACCCTTGTAAATCCTCTCGACTTACAAGGAGAAAGCCCTCCTGTAGGATCCTTACGACTTTCAGAGAAACAAACACTTAGGGATCCTCACGACTCCTAAGGAGAAAATACACCTACAAGATCCTCACGACTTGTAGGGAGAAATACCTTCATGAGACCCTTACGGCTCATAAAGTCAAAAGCCTTAGCCGACAGGACCCTAACCATGGTCGCTAAGCCTCCTTTGTTCGAAAACGACAGAGGCAAATGATGATTCGCTCCTGGCAATATCCCAGTAGTAGCGGTGCTGATGCCGAAATCGGTGTCTAATTTCAGGTTTACGGCGAAAAGCCAGTAGGCCGTACATGCATTCAAAATAGCCGAAATGATGGGGCAACTCGCAATAAAAAGCAGCGAGTAAAAATAAAATAAACAGCCGAAATGATTGGGCACCGCGAAAAATAGCCGAAATGATTGGGCAGTCGCGACCTTCGCGATATAAAAGCTGAAATGATAGAGCATCGCGGAAATAAAATAAAATAAAAAGAAGAAATGATAAAACTTTGGCCCTACAGTTAAGATCACATCGATTCCTGTACACAATCCAAGGGCGTAAACAAAGTGGGAAACAAATAATCCCAGCAAACTCCTCGACTCACGGATACAAACACTCCTTGACGAGAGCTTCCTGATCCGCGTTGACCCGCAGAGCCACCAGAGCCCCCGTGGGAACCCTCGACTCGTTTCAAACCCCAAGGAAACAAATAATCCTTGGCGCTTGGGAAACAAATAATCCCTAGCAAATTCCTCGACTCACGGATACAAACAGTCCTTGACGAGAGCATTCTGATCCGCGTCGACCCGCAGAGCCACCAGTGCCTCCGTAGGAATCCTCGACTCGTTTCAAACCCCAAGGAAACAAATAATCCTTAGCGCTTGGGAAACAAATAATCCCTAGCAAAATTCCTCGACTCACGGACACAAACACTCCTTGACGAGAGCCTTCTGATACGCGTCGACCCACCGAGCCATCAGTGCCTCCGCAGGAATCCTCGACTCGTTTCAAACCCCAAGGAAACAAATAATCCTTGGCGCTTGGGAAACAAATAATCCCTAGTAAACTCCTCGACTCACGGATACAAACACTCCTTGACGAGAGCTTCCTGATCCGCGTCGACCCGCAGAGCCACCAGAGCCCCCGTGGGAACCCTCAACTCGTTTCAAACCCTAAGGAAACAAATAATCATTGGCGCTTGGGAAACAAATAATCCCTAGCAAATTCCTCGACTCACGGATACAAACACTCCTTGACGAGAGCTTTCTGATCCGCGTCGACCCGCAGAGCCACCAGTGCCTCCGTAGGAATCCTCGACTCGTTTCAAACCCCAAGGAAATAAATAATCCTTGGCGCTTGGGAAACAAATAATCCCTAGCAAAATTCCTCGACTCACGGATACAAACACTCCTTGACGAGAGCTTTCTGATCCGCGTCGACCCGCAGAGCCACCAGTGCCTCCGTAGGAATCCTCGACTCGTTTCAAACCCCAAGGAAACAAATAATCCTTGGCGCTTGGGAAACAAATAATCCCTAGCAAATTCCTCGACTCACGGATACAAACACTCCTTGACGAGAGCTTCCTGATCCGCGTCGACCCGCAGAGCCACCAGAGCCCCCGTGGGAATCCTCGACTCGTTTCAAACCCCAAGGAAACAAATAATCCTTGGCGCTTGGGAAACAAATAATCCCTAGCAAACTCCTCGACTCACGGATACAAACACTCCTTGACGAGAGCCTCCTGATTCACGTCGGCTCGCAGAGAAACCATTGTCTCCGCGGGAAACTCCCGATTCGTCTCAACTTGCAAATGAAGCCTCGGGCAGCAGGAACTAAAAAACTTGCTTCCTGAACAATGGGACCCTGCAAGTCAATCCAAAATGGTCTCTTGCATACTATTCACGGGTCTCACTCTCTAAAGTCGAATTTCGACGAGGAGGGAAACAACCACTTGTGGGTCCTCTCGACCCGTAAGAGGGAAAAACTCTCTTGTAGGATCCTTACGACTTATAAGAGAAAACCACACTTAGGAATCCTCACGATTCCTAAGGAGAAAACCCACCTATGAGATCCTCTCGATCCGTAGGGAGAAAATTCTCTATGAGACCCTCACGGCTTATGGAGTTGAAAAGTCTTAGGCAGCAGATCTGAACCCGCAGCCTAAGCCATCGCTATCTCTTGAAGAAACCAAGATGCTTACTCTATTATCTGTTAACCATGTTTATTAAGATAGCATGCCGATAATAAGAGAAAGAAGAAAGCTACAGAAAGAGCATCCGATTTACGTTTGATCAAGCGTTCGAGACACACTCATTCATGCACAAGTAAAAGACTCAGAACGAAAAATAAAGACAAGCCGGGATAAAAAAATTTCCATTAATATGGCCAATAGTTCTTACAATCATAAAAAAAACAATGAACGAAAAATATTATTACAATGGAATAACTTCAGACCCAGGACATGGATTGAGGAACTCGAAAGCGACCCTATCTATGACTTTCCAAGCCTCGCGGACCATCCTAGTATGCTTTCTTTCGCGAGCACAAGCGTCAGGGTCCCCGCTGATGTCTTCCACCCTCCGATAAGCAGCGAGTATGGCGGACTGTTGAAAGACCTCGTGCAAGAGATCGATAAGACTGTCTCGTCGTCTCTTCGAGATAAAGTTCAACAGGTACACCGAGTGCACCTTGTCCTCAGCAGCATCCAACACCCTAAGCGGCACGCCGGAACAGAAGAGGGGAAGCGCTTCCCAGATGGCTCCCACGATAAGCTTAAGGAGGGAGGAACGTCGGGGGAGCAGTGGACCATTATACGCGTCGAAGCGACTCATTATTTCAGCGCACTCCTCGTTTGTGAACTCCCGATTTTGAGAGTGGCCAAGTCGGCGGATGTCCCCATACGAGATGATCTCGTTAAGGGCATACATGTGGGCGTTTGGTTCCTGTGAAAGAGAATCAACAGAATTATCAGAAAGATTGATTAAGCAAAACGATATAATGCACTGAAGAATAAAATGCCATCTTCAAACTCTAAGATCAATTAAACACTCTTAAGAATTCTTTTAAATCAGAGGGATCTATGTTTTGCCAAAGATGCAAGTTTCTGTTCATGGGTTGAGAAACCCTGAAACAGATTCCTGAGAGCGAAGCTCTATTTGACGAAACCCCAAAAGGATTTTCTGTAGATCAAAAGATCTATGAGAGCAAGGCTCTATCCATTAAACTAAATTTGATTTAATTTAAAATTTTACCTAAAAGGGGTGCTAGGTTCTGAACTTTGAAAGTTCCTAAAAAAAGAAATAAGAGCAGGGCTCTAAAAGTTCTTAAGTAAGAGCAAAAATCTGGAGTCATTTGAAAACAAAATCTTAAAGATGATAAGCATCTGTGGGGGGACCAAAGGTCCTATTTATAGGCATCGAACGCCTCTTCAACTTCCAAAAGTTACTGCAACGGTTGGAATTCTGTCACCGTTGCGCTCACGTTTTAGGGCCACGTAAGCGCAACGGTGGGGGCACTTGTTTACCCCAATCGGAGCAAAGCTCCGATCAAATTCTGAGGTGGAAGATGAAGCAACTCCCCAATCAGAAACAAAGCTTTGCTTTGAAAATTTAAACTTCAATAAAGGAAGCAACGCTTCAGTTGCGCATGCACTGCGCTGCGCGATGCGTGTCAGCGCAGATGCGCTTGCGCTGTTGCGCAGCGCTGTGCGCTGCGCGACACGTGTCAGCGCAGATGCGCTAGCGCAGATGCGCTAGCGCAGTTGCGCTGCGCGACACGTGTTACGTGCTGGGGCATCTGCGCCAAACTGAATTAAGATTTTAAGAAATCTTTTATGTTCTTGTTAAAACAAGAAGATTTTCTTCTGCAAAGCAGAAGCCCTTGGATCAAAGATTCAACGGTGGGGAAAATTCCCCAAATCACTCAGAGAATGATCTCTTTAACAAATTTAACTAATTTGTGAGCACTATAAAAAGGACCCTAAGCCTCAATTCAAAGGGATCAACATTTTTCTTGAAAACTCAAGAACTTTAAACAGAGAGAACTCTGAGAAGATTTCAAGAAAAAGGTAAAGAACCTTCATGAATTAGAAGAAATTCCTTCTAATAGATCATTGGTCTAAAAACAAGATCAATGATCTTTACATAATAAACAGTGCTTTACACTTCTTATGAACCTCCGGTTCTTTAAAAACAATAAAAATAAAAAAATAATAGTGCTTTGCACTTTTATGAACCTCTGGTTCTTCAAACAAAGAAAAATTTATTTTTCTTTGATCTAATTTAGATCAAGAAATTAAACAGTGCTTTGCACTTCCCTTCTTGAATCTAAAAGATTCTTAGTGCTTTGCACTTCCAAACTGCGTCGTTGCGCTCTTAAGAGAGCGCCACGTGTCGGATATAGAACCACTTGCGCTAAGCGCCCTTAAGATAGAGCTTTGCTCTCTGGAATTGGCGCAACTCGCTGAGAGCGCGCCACGTGTCAGCAGCGCAACAGCGCAGCGCACTGCGCTAGTGTGCTTGCGCTCACCAGAGCATGACACGTGTCATCACCATATGAGCTTGCGCTCATTATTCGGCGCAAAGCGCCAGACAAATGCACTGCCTTGGTTACAAAAGGGGCCGAGCCCAATTAAAAAAGGCCTAACAGGTCTAATAAAATGCAATGCATTGTTTTAAAAAAAAAGGGCAGAGTCCAAACTAAAATAGATGCTCTGCATCATAAATAAAGGGACAGAGCCCAAATCAAAAGCCTAGCAGGCCAGAATAGAATGCAGTGCATTATTAAATATGGGCAAAGCCCTAGCATAGGCCTAATAGGCCGAAGATCAAGAAAAATGTTGAATATTCTCAACTGGACCTAACCCAATTTTGGCTGTAAGTCCTCAAATTAAATTGACTGAGCAAAATTGCTCTCCTAAATCAATTTATCTCCGGTTTGAGGGTACATCTCTGAACTCCTCTGACATCTATCGTTGTAATCCTTCAACGACGTCAGAGAGGCGACGGGTCCCAACGATCACACATGAATATGGACTGCGGGGTCATTAAACTCGTGGACCGAGACGTCCTTAAAACTAATATTGGACCGAAACGTCCCTAAACTAATATTGGACCGAGACGTCCTTAAAACTAATATTGGACCGAAACGTCCCTAAACTAATATCGGACCGAAACGTCCCTAAACTAATATCGGACCGAGACGTCCTTAAAACTAATATCGGACCGAAACGTCCCTAAACTAATATCGGACCACCACGTCCCTAAACTGGCGATCGACCACCACGTCCCTAAACTGGCGATGGACCACCACGTCCTCAAAACTGGAATTCGGACCACCACGTCCCTAAACTGGTGATGGACCACCACGTCCCTAAACTGGCGAACGGACCACTATGTCCCTAAACTGGAACAATAGAGCCTCCGAACGCTCTTTTTCCGGATCTAAACGGTCCCGTTTAAGTTGATCTTAGCCCCAAATACGGCTAACGTATCCTTAAACATCCAAATGGATTATAAAACTCCCAATCAACTCTGGTTCGAAGGTACATCTCCGAGCTCCTCTGACATCTGTCGTTGTAATCCTTCAACGACGTCAGAGAGGTGACGAGTCCCGATGGCCATACATTAAATTAATCACTACGTTAAGTTGATCTTAGTCTAAAACAGGACTAATGTATCCTTAACGAACGTTTAAGTCGATCTTAGCCGCAACGCGACTAATGCATCCTTAAACTAAAAACACCAAACCCAAATCTAAACAAATACGGATTTGGACTAATCCACGTCCTACGGGCGACGGCATTACTCAGTCTCCGTATACAATCCACGGGCAACCACAAACAAAACAAACACACACGACACGAAGTGAAATTCTGGAGAAGGAGAAAGTTGTTACCGCGATGCGGTAGCGTAATTAACTGCAGGGGCTTGCGCCTGCAGGGAAGAGCGTCCCCACAATCAAAAACCCCTCACCCTGAGGGGGAATCTGACGAAGTTTGCTACATCGGCCGCATCCGTCTAAACCTCCGATACACGGTGCCATAAATCAACATGGCATCTTCAGAGAGATAGGCGGATAAAACCAAATAGCATCTGCCCCGAACCTCAGGCTCGGACGCGAAAGTCCAGGCCGCCGTCGCATTCGTCTCAGCTTCACCTCAGCATCAAGCGGAGCGATGGCAAAATCCCAGCTTCACCTCAGCATTCGTCTCGATACAGTAGACGCAATGTCAACAACAGCGTTCCTCCACAGTCCAGCTGGAGGCAGATGCAACGTCAACAAAAGACCTCACGGTCGAAACAAAGCGAAGTAACGGCAAAATCCCAACTCCAACTTAGCATTCGTCTCGTTACAACAGACGCAATGTCAACAACGGCGTTCCTTCGCAGCCCAACAGGGTGTACATGCAAAGTTAACAAAAGACCCCATGGTCGAAACAAAGCGGAGTGATGGTAAAATTCCAGCTCCACCTTAGCATTCGTCTCGTTACAGCAGACGCAATGTCAACAACGGCGTTCCTTCGCAGTCCAGCAGGGTGTACATGCAAAGTTAACAAAAGACCCCATGGTCGAAACCAAGCAGAGTGACGGCAAAATCCCAGCTCCACCTCAGCATTCGTTTCAATACACCAGACGCAGTGTGAGCAAATGAAGCGAAGGCCAAATTCCTAGCTTCAAGGTATTAACGGCAAGTCATATAAAGCCCGAAAGACCACCGGAGATCATCTCACATGGAGTGGTCACCTCCTCGACGTTCGTTTCGATACAGCAGACGAAATGTTAACCCCAGCGTTCGTCCTCCAACAGGATTTGGACACACCAAAGCAAACGAAGCGAAGGCCACATTCCTAGCTTCGACGTCTTGACGGTAACTCATATAAAACCGGAAAGACAATCGGAGATCATCTCGCACCAGCACAGAGTGGTCACCACCTTGACGTTTGTCTCGATACAGCAGACGAAATGTTAACCCCAGCGTTCGTCCTCCAACAGGATTTGGACACACCAAAGCAAACGAAGCGAAGGCCACATTCCTAGCTTCGACGTCTTGACGGTAACTCATATAAAACCGAAAAGACAACCGGAGATCATCTCGCACCAGCACAGAATGGTCACCACCTCGACGTCCGTCTCGATACAGCAGACGAGATGTCACCCCAACGTTCGTCTCGACACAGCAGGCGCAACGCCATTAAACGAATGGAGCCACGGCAAAATCCCTAGTTCCAAACCTCGGTGGTTCACCAGCAACCTAGAGACCATCTCGACATTTGTCGCAATATTACAGACACGATGTCAACAAATGAAGCAAACGAAGATCCCGAGCTTCAGGGTCTCGACGTTAAAATCGACAACTTAGAGATCACCAACGGCGTTTCTCCTCACTCCAACTAGGTGAAGACATGACGTCAACAACTGACCTCAGAATCGCAACGAAACGGAACCATGACAAAGTCCCTAGTTCCAAATCTCAATGGCCACATCTACAGCCTGGAGACCAACAACGGTGTGCCTCCTCTTCCAGGACATGATAGGGATGATGATACAACAAGATCCCCCGACTGAAGAATCCCCGATCGTCCTTGGGGATGATAGGGGAGAGACATCAAACCCTCAGCCCGTTCTATCAACGGCTAAAGAGGATACAATCTCTAAATCTGATCTGGACGAATACATAGCCCAGCAAATAAGGGTTCATCATGCGGCCGAGGCAGCCGGCCATGTCGTAAAAACGGGGCGGCCATATCCGGGCTGGTATGACCAAATCAAGTACTCGCCGGGTTACACAATTCCCAAGTTCCATGTCTACAAGGGGACCGGCAATCCCCATCAGCATGTTGCCCAGTTCAGGGCGCTTTACGGTAACACCGGCGGTGATGACAAGCTCTTGCTCCGCCAGTTCGTTGGAAGTTTATCAGATACGGCGTTCGAGTGGTACTCTGAACTCCTTAATGATTCTATTAAAACCTTCGCGGAAATGGAGCTGCTGTTTACACAACATTTTGCAAGTGCCAGTGAACGTACCCTGATGACGGCACTGATTAACGCTAGGGTAAAACCCGGCGAGACATGGGTTCAGTACGCTATACGGTGGCGTAATCTATGGTCGAAGTGTGAACAGCGCATAGAAGAAGCCCCTGCGGTGGGAATGTTTGTTGGAACCCTTGATCCACAAGCAACCATTTCACAGTTTATGATGTTCTTCAAGCCGACCTCCTTCCAGGCTTTGATTGACAAACTAGCGCAGATGGACCAGATGGGCCATAAACCCCCTCTCCCAAAGCCAGATTCCCGAAATGATAAAGGAAAGGGAAAAGTGATCGTGGTCGCTAATGCTCAACAACAACCGAGCGACTCGAAGCCGGTTGCTCGTCCAAACAATACACGCCCGTACGTACCCCTTGAAGATAGGATGGGACGTTCTTATTCCTTCCCCCGCGATAAAACGAGGAGGCTATTCGAGCTGGCGTTGCGCAACAGACTCATAAATCTGCCAGATCCAAAACGCCCGTTGCAACCAAGTGACGTCAACGAGCCTAATTACTGCCCTTATCATCGAGTGCTAGGACATCCGATCGAAGACTGTTACGTTTTCAAAAATTGGCTTGAAAACCAGTACCGACAGGGCAAGTTCGCGTTATCTGACAAATGGAAGGTTAATCCTCCGCAGCCCCACACCGCTAGGGGGACAAATACGCCGGGGGCAACATGCTCCGTCATTGAAGAAGCTCCTTGGGAGGTTGTATTATCAGCCAAAACGAGACGAATGCTAAATGATCTTCGGACGTGTCCAGCGATCAAGTGGAAGAACCCATTAGAACCGCAGGTCGTTGAGGGGATGTTGAAGCCATGTCCAACTTCAAAGGCCAATGATGGGGGTTCATGGAGTTCAAGCACTAGCTGCCAGTCGTCAAAGTCTTCGAAAAAGAAGAAGAAGTCCAAGAAGCCCGTAGAGCCTAGCGATAAGCGCACGGACTTGCAAAAGCAAATTGACGCGCTGGAAGAATATAACCAAAAGGCGCGGACTCCTATCACTCTCCAAGAGTTCCTCAATCACGTCTTTCAAGAGGAAGATGAAGGAGAAAGTTCATCAGATGAATCCGAGGAAAATGTGGCGAGCTGTCATATGATCTCCCATTCGATCACGAACGATGAAGAAGTTTCTGGCACTAAAACGCTGGGGGCAGATACCGAATCAAGAACTCCGGAGCTATCATTCGAAATGATTGAAGCGTTCCTTGACGAAGCTCGACTAAAAAGTAAAGCCGATCGAGAACGCGAAATGGCTATATTTGAAAGGGCCAAACGCCGGCGACGTAATGAAAGAGCTGAGATAATCCCGCTGGAGCGAAATGCCTTCGCCGTTGACAAAAGCCAATTCAAGATAAAGAAAAAGTTTGCTAAGGCCATGTCAATGGGCATGAAGCTACCACCCTCTGAAGAAAACATCATCGGTGAATCGGAAATGCATCCCTCCTATTGCTTGTATCATCGGAAGGTGTCGCACCCCACTAAAGAGTGCAAAGCTTTCGATGGGTGGTGGTAAGGATATGTTACTCAACGGCAACAGTTTAAGCGGGAAAAGCGCAAAGCCCGCCGAGAGCAGAACGGAACGATCAAAGCGCTTGATAAAACTACTGGTGGATGTAGCATGATTGACACCGGAGGATCACAAGTACCTATGTTTGGGAGCGATTCTGATGAGGAGCTAGAGCTTGGACCCCTCTTTATAGAATCCACTTCGGGAAAAGAAGAAGAACCAAAGGCTTGCGAGAATATACAGCTACGCAACCGGACGTTACCCGAAAAGAATCTCGGACCCTTAAACAAGAAAGACAAGGGGAAAGAGAAGGTCTCTGAAGACATCGCCTTGGATGACCGAGTTGCGGAAGAGTTAACCGCCAAGAACCCGCCAAAGAGGAATAAAGTAGATTACAATGTATTGGCGCATCTGAGAAAGCTACCCTCACAACTTAGCATTCTCGATGCCCTATTGCTATCAAAAGAAGTAAGGGATTCTTTGATTAAGGCCCTACAAGATCCGGACCAGTTCCAAGCCTTCCTGGCCGAACAAAGGATGAAGGATGAATTGGAAGAGGTGCACACGGCCGACGTTGCTTTCGGCGATGAAGACCTTCTCCTCGGGACGTGTGAACACAATCGTCCCCTTTATGTCTCAGGATATTGCCACGACATAAAGATAGGTAAAATCTTGGTCGATAACGGATCGTCTGTTAATTTACTCAATGTGCGGGTGTTGAAGGAAATTTGCATGAGTGTCCAACACCTCGCCCGAGACAAGATCACCATCTCCGGGTTCGACTCCCAATCATCAAAAACTCTTGGATCTGTGATATTGACGCTACGCTTCGGGTTGCTCATCACAGATATTAAATTCCATGTCATAGATGCCAAGACGTGCTACAATGCTCTGCTCGGTCGACCATGGTTGCACGAATACAATATCATCCCTTCTACACAACATCAGTGTATGAAATATTGAAAGGATGGTCTCGAGTACACTGTGGCAGGAGAATTGAATCCGTTTTCCGTGAATGAAGTTCGCAAGTATGAAGATGCCAAATACTTTTTGCCGAGTTTTGAGGACACGGAAAGGTGTCACAAGCCGGAGAACAAAACTAACGCCACCATCCCTGTCTTCGGCAGTGACACCGAGGAGGAGGAAGATATAATTTATTCAGGACCATCCGTTCCTCCATTGATCTTTGGCAGTGATTCGGAGGATGAAGTTCATGCTGTATTCCCCGCTCGGCCTTCAATACGGGTTTCCGATGATGAAGAGCGAAGTCTGCAGATAACCATGGTGCCGCTTGAACATTACAAAGAACTGGATGCACTCGACACCAACAGCGTAGAAGAATTGCAGACATTTTATATCCCTCCCGGACGAAAGGGCGAAAAGGCAATCCTATTCTACCGTTCTGAAGAAAACAAGGTAGAAAAAGAAGTTTGGCATGGCGCGGATCCCACGCTCGACAGGCTTCAACCTATCCGTCTTCCGAGATATTATACCGAAGGTTTGAAGAAACTGCTGAAACGCCAGGGGATATCCTTCACACAGACCGTTAGAAAGGCCAAATTCTATGACAAGGTCTGGAACGTTCCCGGGACTCAACGCAAACTGCCTAACTGGAAAATGGAAACAAGAAGGCTTGGGTACATCCGGTCAAAGAAACGAGAGCTAGTAAACAGCTGTTACGTCATGTATGACTTCGATGAAGAGGCAGACGCTCAATGGGAGGACACTAACCCTAAGCCAGTAAAAGTTCCTGATGAAAAATTGCCCGGTCCGTCATTTGAAGAACAAATAGACAGGCTTATAAGGGAAGCTGGTCAAAAAGTCCGAGATGACCACATCCGCGAGACGGCCATTTATGAGAAAACCAAGACGCAACGCCTTCTCCAACAAGCCGTGAAGGATGAAAATGCCACTCCTTGTCAACCTGCTACAAAAAAGGTTCGATGCGAAAGCAAAAAAAAGTCGAAAGGCAGAAAAGGCGCTCAACAACCACAAAGCAGAGCTAAGAAACCACGTATCCGAGAGTCGAGCGTTATTGACTTAGCCCTCATGAAGAAAATGGGTCGAGCTTACTCATTTCCTCGGAACAAAACAAGGAAGATATTTGATCTTGCTCTAAAACACCAAATGCTTACGCTGCTAGAGTCCAAGCACCCCGAGCACGCATGCGAGGTCTTCAACCCAAATTATTGCTTTTACCATCGAGCAATGGGACACCCTCTTGAAGATTGCTTCACCTTCAAGAATTGGGTTGAAGATCAGTATCAGCTTGGCAAATTCGCGTTTTCTGATAACTGGAGGGTAGCGCCACCACAGAAGCACGAGCCCGAGGCCACGAAAGAAAAACCAGTTCCACATTAGGATTGGCAGAAAATTCGCACCTGTCATATGATAACAATATTAAAAGAAGAGTCTGAGAACGTGGACAGCCTTCCCTGGTGCTTCGAAAACAGCAATAATGAGGTGATCTCAGAATTTCCCCCAGCCCCGAAAGAACTGGAGGATGGAATACATACCACTGCAGATAACCTCAGGAAAATGGAGTTGGGGACGGTAAACGATCCGCGGCCGACATTTGTCAGTGCGCTACTGTCTGAAGAGAGGGTGGCTGCGTTAAAGGACGTCCTCATACAGCATAAAGATTGCTTCACATGGAACTATTCCGAGATGCCAGGACTAGATCCAGAAGTTGCTGTACATAGACTGGCGATATCCCCGGGTGTCAAGCCAATTAAGCAAGCGCCGAGGAGAATGCGGCTCGAACTCGAAATGAGCATCAACGCCGAAGTCAAGAAGCTGATAGACTCTGGCTTTATCCAAGGAGTTCAATACCCCGAATGGATTGCTAATATCGTTCCAGTAATGAAGAAAAATGGGACGGTGCGCGTATGCGTGGACTTTCGGGATCTCAACAAAGCTTGCCCGAAGGATGATTTCCCAGTGCCAGTCACCGAACTAATGATAGACAATACGTCCACACATGAGATTTTCTCCTTCATGGACGGCTCGTCGGGGTATAACCAGATAAAGATGCATCCCGAAGACCAGAAGCATACTGCTTTCAGGACTCCTCTGGGTATATTCTGCTACAAGGTGATGCCCTTCGGTTTAAAGAATGCCGGTGCCACTTATCAAAGGGCCATGACAAAGATCTTCGATGACCTTATACACGAAATCGTTGAATGCTATATCGACGATCTCGTGGTTAAAAGCAAATCATACGAGGAACATCTCGAGCATCTGAAGACTGTATTTCAACGCCTTCGGCAATACAACTTGAAGATGAATCCTCTTAAATGTGCGTTCGGGGTTTCCTCGGGCAAATTCCTAGGATTCATCGTTCGACACCGAGGTATTGAAATAGATCCGTCTAAGATTAAGGCGGTCATGGAAATGCCTCCGTCAAGAACTCTTAAACAGTTGCGATCTCTCCAAGGAAAGCTTGCATACATTCGACGGTTTATCGCTAATCTTTCAGGAAAGTGTCGTCCTTACAGTCACCTGATGAAGAAGGGAACCCCATTCGTTTGGGATCACAAATGCCAAGGCGCATTGGATGAGATCAAGCAGTATCTGCAAAACCCTCCGGTGTTGGCTGCTCCAGTTAAGGGAAAACCTCTCATTCTTTATACAACCGCCCTCGAAGGTTCTTTAGGCGCATTATGGGCACAAGAGAACGATCAAGGGAAAGAAAGAGCACTCTACTACTTAAGTCGAGTTCTGCTGGGGGCAGAAAGCAACTATTCTCCCATTGAAAAACACTGCCTGGCGTTGATCTTCGCAATAACAAAGCTTAGACATTACGCATTAGCGCACGAAGTCCATATCATTTCAAAGGTGGACCCTCTCAAATATCTAATGTCAAAAGCCATACTGACGGGACGACTCGCTAAATGGGCCCTGCTCTTGATGGAATTTTTGATAACGTATCGACCCCTCAAGGCAGTGAAGGGTCAGGCCATAGCCGACTTCCTTGCTGAGCACCCGATACCTGCCGATTCTCCCCTGAATTGCGATTTGCCAAACAAGCATGCGTTTGACGCAACCGACGGTGGTGATACCCGTTGGGAGCTTTATTTCGATGGAGCATTTTCCATGAAAAAGCACAAACAAAGTACGTCAATGATCAAATCGGGAGTAGGCCTTATCTTTGTGACCCCACAAGGAGGAATAATGCGCTTCGCCTTCTCCTTAACAGAGCCGAGAACGAATAATGAAGCTGAATATGAAGCTTTGATAGCAGGCCTCGAGATCGCCATTGACATGGGAATTGAAGACCTCCTCATATATGGGGACTCCCAGCTACTCGTCAGTCAAGTGAACGGCGATTACCAAACATGCAAACCGGAATTGGTAAAATACGGTGAAAAAGTGCAACAACTGCTAACCCAAATTCCCTCCTATACTTTGGAGAGCATACCGCGCGCGGAAAACAGCAAAGCGGACGCACTAGCCAAACTTGCTAATGAACTGGCTGACGAGAACCTCGATGACGTTAGAATCGTGGTACAAAGCCGTCGAGTGCTTGCCCCAGCAGAAGTATCTCCGGAATCATCCGAAGAAAAAGGAGCGAACGAGGAGACAACCCTGCAAATAAAAGATTGGGAAGATACCGAGGACTGGAGAGAAGTCTTCATAGATTACTTCAAGTTCCACCGAATGCCTGAAGAAGCGTCCATAAGACATCAGCTCGTAAAACGAGCTCTGTCTTTCGCTTTCGTCAACGATACTCTATACAAGAGGTCATTCGATTCTCTGTGGCTGAGATGCTTAGGACCTGACGAAGCGAGAAAGGTCGTCCAAGAAGTTCACGACGGACTCTGTGGTTCCCACCAAGCAGGCCCTAAGATGAAGTTGAAGATAAAACGGATGGGCTATTATTGGCCCACCATGATGCAAGACTGCCTCGAATATGCGAAGCAATGTCACTCATGCCAAATTCATGGGGATTTCATCCATCAGCATCCCAATCCACTACATCCAACGGTGGCTAGCTGGCCATTCGAAATGTGGGGAACTGACATAGTCGGCCCCATCGAACCAGCATCGTCCAAGGGACATCGTTTCATCTTGGCGACGACTGATTACTTCTCCAAATGGGCAGAGGCAGTACCGTTGAGGGAAGTAAAGACGGAGAACATCCTCCATTTCTTCAAAACGCATGTCATATATCGATTTGGAACTCCGCGACAGATCATCTCCGATAACGGGCCAGCCTACAGAAGCCACAAGATCAGTCGCTTTGCGCAACAGCATAATATAGACTGGAGATATTCTTCAGTCTATAATCCGCGGGCTAACGGTCTAGCTGAGGCCTTCAACAAGACCTTGACGAAGATTATAAAGAAAACGGTGTCCCGAAACAAGAGGGACTGGCATGAGAGGTTGCAAGAGGCTCTTTGGGCGTATCGAACTGCGTTCAAGACGGCCACGAACACAACGCCCTATGCGTTAGTATTCGGCACGGAAGCAATACTACCCCTAGAAATAGAATTACCCTCTTTGCGAGTAGAAGTTCACTACGAGCTGACGGATGAAGAAAATGGTCACCTCCGGTTTGAAGAGCTTGACGCTCTTGATAAAACCCGACTCATAGCGCAGCAAAATCTAGAAGCTTATAAAGCAAAGATGACGCGCTCATATGAAAGATTGACCCGACCGAGGACATTCCGCCAAGGCGAACTTGTGCTAGTGGTCAAAAGGCCAATGATCCCCAATCGCGCCAAGCGGGGAAAATTCGAGCCAAACTATGAAGGCCCGTACATCATAGATAAAGTCTACCAAGGTGGAGCCTATCTACTCATCGACATGCACGGCGAAAGGCCTTTCAGACCAATAAACGGTCGCTTCCTAAAGAAATATTACGCTTAATGAGCCACGGCCTAGGTCAATAATTGATGACGACGACTATGTCCGCTCGCTATCTTCCTAAGCTCGAACTTTATAAGCAGTAGCTGGCCTTCTCCGTGACGGACCGAAATGTCCTTAAACTAATAGCAGACCGAAACGTCTTTAAACTAATACCGCAGCATCCTTGGGCTGACGAGATGAATAAAAATAAATAAAAAATATATATAATAAATAAAAACGGTATGTCCAAAAAAAGGGCACGGATGAAAACCCGAAAGGGCTCCGTGAGTAAAAACAGCAGGGCTACCGGCGAGTGTTCGTGAAAACCCGAAAGGGCGCGACCTCGTAAAAAAAAAGAAGAAGAAAAAATAAAAAGAATAAAAAAAACGGTATGTCCATAAGCAAAATGGGGGCGGATGAAAACCCGAAAGGGCTCCGTGAGTAAAAACAGCAGGGCTACCGGCGAGTGTTTGTGAAAACCTGAAAGGGCGCAACCTCGTTAAGGACACTTATAGGGTCCTCTCGACCTTGTAAGGAGAAACCACCTGCGTGAGATCCTTACGACTCACAAAGGAGCAACACACTTAGGGATCCCCACGATTCCTAAGGAGAAAATACACTTGCGAGATCCTCACGACTCGTAAGGAGAACTCTCTTATGGGGCCCCCACGGCCCGTAAGACTTGAAAGTCTTAAGTTACAGAGACCTAAACCTGTGCTTAAGCAAACCCCCACAAACTTCCAATATTGCCCTACAAGTGGCTCAGTATTGACCCTTGTATACAATCCACGGGCGCCAATAAACATTTCCCTAACTAAGTCCCATCTGAAACTAGGGATATGTTTGCATGGTAAACAACCCTTGTAAATCCTCTCGACTTACAAGGAGAAAGCCCTCCTGTAGGATCCTTACGACTTACAGAGAAACAAACACTTAGGGATCCTCACGACTCCTAAGGAGAAAATACACCTACAAGATCCTCACGACTTGTAGGGAGAAATACCTTCATGAGACCCTTACGGCTCATGAAGTCAAAAGCCTTAGCCGACAGGACCCTAACCCTGGTCGCTAAGCCTCCTTTGTTCGACAACGATAGAGGCAAATGATGATTCGCTCCTGGCAATATCCCAGTAGTAGCGGTGCTGATGCCGAAATCGGTGTCTAATTTCAGGTTTACGGCGAAAAGCCAGTAGGCCGTACATGCATGCAAAATAGCCGAAATGATGGGGCAACTTGCAATAAAAAGCAGCATGTAAAATGTATGCATCCAAAATAGCCGAAATGATTGGGCAACCCGTAATAAAAAGCGACGGGTAAAAATAAAACAAAATAGCCGAAATGATTGGGCAACCCGTAATAAAAAGCGACGGGTAAAAATAAAACAAATAGCCGAAATGATTGGGCACCGCGAAAAATAGCCGAAATGATTGGGCAGTCGCGACCTTCGTGATATAAAAGCTGAAATAATAGAGCATCGCGGAAATAAAATAAAATAAAAAGAAGAAATGATAAAACTTTGGCCCTACAGTTAAGATCACATCGATTCCTGTACACAATCCAAGGGCGTAAACAAAGTGGGAAACAAATAATCCCAGCAAACTCCTTGACTCACGGATACAAACACTCCTTGACGAGAGCTTCCTGATCCGCGTCGACCCGCAGAGCCACCAGAGCCCCCGTGGGAACCCTCGACTCGTTTCAAACCCCAAGGAAACAAATAATCCTTGGCGCTTGGGAAACAAATAATCCCTAGCAAATTCCTCGACTCACGGATACAAACACTCCTTGACGAGAGCTTTCTGATCCGCGTCGACCTGCAGAGCCACCAATGCCTCCGTAGGAATCCTCGACTCGTTTCAAACATCAAGGAAACAAATAATCCTTGGCGCTTGGGAAACAAATAATCCCTAGCAAACTCCTCGACTCACGGATACAAACACTCCTTGACGAGAGCTTCCTGATCCGCGTCGACCCGCAGAGCCACCAGAGCCCCCGTGGGAACCCTCGACTCGTTTCAAACCCCAAGGAAACAAATAATCCTTGGCGCTTGGGAAACAAATAATCCCTAGCAAATTCCTCGACTCACGGATACAAACACTCCTTGACGAGAGCTTTCTGATCCGCGTCGACCCGCAGAGCCACCAGTGCCTCCGTAGGAATCCTCGACTCGTTTCAAACCCCAAGGAAACAAATAATCCTTGGCGCTTGGGAAACAAATAATCCCTAGCAAAATTCCTCGACTCACGGATACAAACACTCCTTGACGAGAGCTTTCTGATCCGCGTCGACCCGCAGAGCCACCAGTGCCTCCGTAGGAATCCTCGACTCGTTTCAAACCCCAAGGAAACAAATAATCCTTGGCGTTTGGGAAACAAATAATCCCTAGCAAATTCCTCGACTCACGGATACAAACACTCCTTGACGAGGCTTCCTGATCCGCGTCGACCCGCAGAGCCACCAGAGCCCCCGTGGGAATCCTCGACTCGTTTCAAACCCCAAGGATACAAATAATCCTTGGCGCTTGGGAAACGAATAATCCCTAGCAAACTCCTCGACTCACGGATACAAACACTCCTTGACGAGAGCCTCCTGATTCACGTCGGCTCGCAGAGAAACCATTGTCTCCGCGGGAAACTCCCGATTCGTCTCAACTTGCAAATGAAGCCTCAGGCAGCAGGAACTAAAAAACTTGCTTCCTGAACAATGGGACCCTGCAAGTCAATCCAAAATGGTCTCTTGCATACTATTCACGGGTCTCACTCTCCAAAGTCGAATTTCGACGAGGAGGGAAACAACCACTTGTGGGTCCTCTCGACCCGTAAGAGGGAAAACTCCCTTGTAGGATCCTTACGACTTATAAGAGAAAACCATACTTAGGAATCCTCACGATTCCTAAGGAGAAAACCCACCTACGAGATCCTCTCGATCCGTAGGGAGAAAATTCTCTATGAGACCCTCACGGCTTATGGAGTTGGAGAGTCTTAGGCAGCAGATCTGAACCTGCGGCCTAAGCCATCGCTGATTCTTAGGAAAGTCAAGATGCGTGCCCTACTATCCGTCAACCATGTTCGCTAAGGTGATATGCTAATAATAAAAGAAGGAAAAGACCAGGAAATGACACATTACAAAAAAGGTGTATCTTTTATTCATAAACTTGATCGGATATAGGATACATTATGTCAAAGGATAAAAAAAATATACATATGCATTCTTTTATCTATAAGAACTCGATATAAAAATGGATAGCTACTGAGGAGGAAGTGTCTTTAGTAAGTTCACAAGCTGCTCTCGCACTTCCTTCAGCGCTTCCTCTCGAGTGACAGCCGCGGCCACCTCCGCCTCCACCTGAGCCCGCTGCCGCGAGAAGGATGAAAGTTGCTCCTCTGCCTCCTTCTGGGTTGCTTCCTGGCTGGCTGCAGCTCGCTCGACAACGTCAAGTTTTTGCCTCAATGATAACCCTTCGGAGAGGCATTGCAGGAGGCCCTCAAAGATAACCTTCAGCCGTGCGGCATTGGCCTCCACCCGAGCATGCAGTTGAGCAGACTTGCTCGAAGTCTCACCACGCTCCTGACGCCTTGAAATGACTTCTTGTTCGAGATGGCGGAAGTAAGGAGCGCTCTGCTCAATCCACGCTGTTCTTTGATTACTGGCAGCCAAGGTCTCGGGAGCGGGACGCAGCGACTCCAACTGATATAGGCGACCCTCGATCTCCTTACAATGGTTAACCCAGGATGCAATGATGCCCTCATCATGAAAGTTCACGAGTATTGCTAGCATCGGGTTAACCACCATAGCGAAGTCTGAGGCAGATGTAGAAGTTTCAACGTCGAGTTCCTCGACGTAGTCACTCAACATGCGCAGACTATTCGCGGCGCCTTTTGAAGACAGACTCCTCAGATAAGGACCCGCCGGCATTGTAATGCGAGGCTCGAAGGGCGCCGAAGCCAGAACGACAGCTAAAAAGAAACAGGATGCGATCAAATAACAGTACAGAAAATAAATAAAGGAAAGTTACCAATATGATGGTTATTGTACCAGTTGAGACAGGTGGCAAGGTTGGAAGGGCTGGTGGCGCAGCTGATCTTTTATCCCCTCCTTCAATCTGTAGCACTGCAGTTGAGATGAGAAAAAGAGGTTAGAGGTAATTCCATCAATAAGAAAAAAAAGAGGAGGGATGTCAAAGGAAATCATACTCACCAACGCCACCAGAGGAAGAAGCAAGCTCGGATGGGAAGGAAAAGTGTGGGAGCAACATCTGATATACATGATCAAAAAGCACTCCTGAAAACACAACAGTGTGACTTTAGTACACGAATTATGTCTGGAAAACAAGATTAATAAATCGTAAACACATACCTTCCAACATCTTCGAGGGTATGAGAGAAGGTTGAGAGGTGACCACCGCTAAAGCAGACGTTGAGGGCGCTCCCTCGAGCAGTGGGGCATCAGCACTAGCTGCACCTGCATGATGAAAAGGTGAACTTGTCAGAAAAGGTTGTAAAGTAAAGAAAAGTAGCCACTTAGGGTTTACCTGAGGAGCTCCCGGCTGAAACGGAGGCGACTCCTTCCTCTACCGACATGAGACCACCGCCCGTGGTCTCGTCACCCGACTCGATGGGGACCGTCGTCGCGCTAGCAAGACCCGGGGACGGCGGAGGGCCATAGACAGGATGGGCTACGATTGGAGTATTGCCAGATTCCAGAGAGGGAGCGGTTGGCTCGTCCTCGGGAATCATGGCCACCTCACCCACTACTCTCTCAGGTTCAGTAGCCGCGGCTGTATCGTCTACCGTCGTCAGGGGACCGCCGACCTCGAGCGCCTCAGCCGCCACCACCCTGGACTCAGTTATAATGATCATATCATCTGCCACCGCTTCAGGTTCAGCATCAATGACCTTCTCGGCGGTAGGCCCCTCGACCTCCACTTCAGGCTCCATGGCCTCAACGATATTACCCACTGTCGGCTCGAGTTCGGCAGGCATCACCTCCTCCATTCCCCTAGGATCGACGGCTTCCGCCTCTCCCTCGATCGGACTTGGCCCTGCAAAGATAAAATATATAAGGACCAATGACATTAAAATCCTTATAACAGAAACTGTGAGAGAAATATTACCTGAAACGGATTTACCGTTTGCGCTCCGAACTGCTCGCGCCACCTCTCTACGGGCAGTGGATAGGGCGACAGGGGGCTCTTCGGAGGGAGTATCAGCTCGAGGGGCGGTGCTGGGGCCCGCTCCCATAGCCAAGGCAGCCCCGCGCGCCTTCGCCTCACGCCTCAACCGCTTCCTCTCCTCCCGAGCGGTCATGAAGGACCTCTGTGACGCCTCCTTCAAGGCATCATCATCTTCATTCAGGGATGCCTCCAGAGCCTTTAAGGCATCTCTCATCGGCTCTTCAAGACGAACCTCTTGCGGTGGCCCAGAAGAATCAGGAACGTCGGCAGCTGGTAGAACATCTGCGTCGCTTGGAGGGAATGGCATTGAGGTTCCTGTAATTAAAAAGAAAAAGGTTAGATCGACCATAACACGAGGAAGATGGAGACTTGATGGATTAAAACTTACTAAGGCCCATAGACGCTCTGAGACGTTCCTCCTCCTGAAAAGTCTTCAGAGAAGCAGCAATGGCTTCTTCATCAGTGATGCCTGTTGAAAGAAAAGAAAGAAAAGCGTTAGTCAAAAATAATGAAGAGGATATGTTGCAATAAAGAAAAGGCGACTAGTAGTTACCCGACTGCGCAAGCTTAGCTAACCACGCGTCACGCTTCGCCAACCATGCCGAAGCTTTGAGAGCAGCCTCCAAGTCTGTATCGTCCGGCGGCGGCATCACTAATCCTGCGTTAGTCCCATATTCGAACAGACCCTCAGATAAGGAGCATGGGGTTCCTGGCCGAGCACAACGTCCGCGGCGAAGTGCGACTTCTTTTTCTTTTGCCCTCTGACCCTAGGCTCGCGAGGGATCGACTTCCGCTTAGCAGCCACTTTGGGACGACGGGTCCCGATGTCCGCATCCACGCCAGACTCCGGCGAGGGTACAACTACTACCTCCACTGGAGCACAGGGTGCGGGAGGTGCGTCTGCGATATCAGGGAGCGGCAGCTCACGTGGAGGGCTTTGCGCACGTGATGGTCTGCCCCCAGTATCTTTTAGAGGAGGAACCACCAGGAGCCTTGGCGCTAAGGGAGCGTTACGATTGGTACCGGGGGGTACTTCTTTACGGTCGATTAACACTCGCCTCTCTTCCTTTATAACAGCCCCCGTCGCATGATTGTACCACTCTTTATATACATTAAGGAGTCGAGGAGCACAGGCCGGCGTGCTAACGAGAACCCGTGTTCAGGCACATGAAATGGTGTAACGCGTTCTCCATCCCTTCTTCATTTACAGCAGGTTCCAGTAAGAAAGCTTCTAAGGGTACCCCTTGATTGTAACTCAGTTGTCGAGCAAAACGATGCGGGTTATATCTCATAAAGATTGCTGCACCGCCCTGCCTGAAGACTAGGAAACCCGGTCTAATAGAATACAAATGAAGGATCTCCCGGGCTGTTAACACTGAAACTCCATCCTTGAAGGAGTCCTGTAGTGGTCGCACCGCAGTGGTGGACGCTTTTCCAATGGTTGATACCTTATCGATAAAGGACATCCCGACTCCAACGGTGTGAGGGCGAAGCAGTAAACCTCTGGCGTCCCGTGGTGAAGGGGTCACGATTGATGAGCCAATCAGCTGTAAAATGCGAGGAAAGCCGCACTTGTCAAAGAATGAAGGCCTTGTATGCATACCGAAGACACCCGCCGTGTGTAGCTCGAGCCACGATGCAAAGTAATGCATCGGGAAGACCACATGCAGTACCCCGGGCTCGTTAGCATCTGCTGCTCGGCTGAGGCCATGATATAGGTGCGCCAGGCCGGCAATCCCCACGGCCACCTTTACCCCGATGACCATGCGGTGGGCTGGATAAAAGACAGAGGGCCGCATGCGATGAGAATGCATTGGGATCGCGAACCAACTCAGCCACAGCCCGAGAAATCCTAAGAAAAATGCCTCCTCATCCATCCCAGGGGCTGCAATTTCCGCGAAAGATATGGTAGGGAAGTCTGGGAGGAAGAAAGCCTTTTGGTCTATCTCCTTCGTCGGCAGGTTATCCAAACCTAGGCCGAAAGGATCATCCAGGATGGCAGATTTGACGGCTCCTGGCGAAATAACGCTCGGACGGAGGAAGCGAGCAATGAAGTCCTCAAAATTAACTCCTCGGCTCCCGTGTTCGATGAAGAGGGACTCGTAGATGTTCAACACCTTGATCAGGCTAGGGAATTGGTGTTGAACGGCATTTTCCGGCGTAATCCCCCTTAACATCGGCTTAGCACCGAAGATGTACTCATCTGTCGGGAGCAGTTCTTCATAGTGTTCCCCCATGACCGGTAGGCCGGATACCTCCGCGAATTCTTCCAAAGAAATAGACACTTCCCGATCCATGGCAAGGAAAGTGTGGGTGGGAATATTCCATTGCTCCAAGAAAGCCTTGAACCACCAGGTGGGGAGCGTAGGATATTGGAAGAGAGAGACGTAGACTGCGGTGTACAGTCCTAGTCTTATCAACTGCGACTTCCTCGTCGACAGGATGTACCAGGCCCACGGCAGATAGCCAATCGGGTGACGGGGAATCAAACCAAGGTTATATGATTGCCCCCAGGGCCGTGCTTCCCCCTGACAGATACGGCGTCCTAGGATATCCAAAACCATAGGACGCTGAACCGGAACCGCATTCATAGCGGGATGAAGAAAGTTGTTCGCGGTCCAGTCTATCATCTCCACGGCATACTCCACTGGAGGTGGGTTGGCATAGTGAATTGCCGTGATAGGTTCTGACGGCACCGCACAGGTGAAGCTGCGTCGACCCATAATAATCTGGTTATACCAGGACCCCCAAAGGTGGAGTTTCTTGTACTCAGGGTCGTACTCTCTAATCATGGTTAGGGCTTCACGGTCCAAGGGCGCCTCTGGAAATCCCTCCTCCGAGCGGACAAACGGGAATGAAGTGTCTTCAGACATGATCGCTGCAAAAGAGCAATGTAGCCGTCAGTGTTGTAATCCCAACGTTTGGCATTGCAAGAAGAAAATGCATTAATTAAATTAAAATCAAAATTAATTAATTACACCGCACCACAGTGCAGTGAGTAGGAGACCAAAGAGGGACCCACAAAATCTAAATGACAATACGTCAGTTAATAAGACAAACTCATCATTGGATGAGATTGTCAGTTGGTCCCTGGGGGGAACATTCCCATTTTAAAAAAGAGGGGGGAAAGAATCCCTAGAGACAAGGAGAAAATCTCCTCTTTTAGAGCAAAACTCTGTCACAGAATGACACTTGTCAAATCCTGGTCTCAAAAGAGTAAAATTCTTTAAAAAGGAGCTTAGCTCTGTAATATTCCATCAAAAAGAAAATTTTGAAAATAATTTTAAAATTAAAATTTCTGGAATCTTGAAAAATTCATGAAAACTTACAAAAAAGTTCTTTGTTTTTCAGATCTAAAAGATCTACATTTGATCCAAGAGCAAAGCTCTGTTCATGGGTTAGAACCCATGAAAGATCTCTGTGGATCTATAAGTTTTTTTTAGAGCAAAGCTCTGTTTATGAAACCCCAATGGGGATCTCTTTAGATCGAAAGATCTGTAAGAGCCAAGCTCTATTATTTAATTAAAATATTAAGTTTACCTAAAATTTTCTAACTTGGAAAATGAGAGCAAAGCTCTAAAGTTCTGGAAACGAGAGCAAAGCTCTGGAGTTTTAAGCAAGAGCAAAGCTCTGAAAATCAAAATCTAAGAAAATGGTGAGATTTTCTAAGGGTCAGAGGCCTTATTTATAAGGCGCTTGCGCCTCTTGAGCTCGCCTCTTGATCCAACGGTCAAGGGCTTGCCACCGCTGCACTCACGTGTGCGCCACGTGAGCGCAACGGTGGGGGGGCATTTGTTTCGCCCAATCAGAGCAAAGCTCTGTTCAAATTCAAAATTCAAAATTTTGAAGCAACGCTTCAAGTCTCGGGCGAAACGCGCCACGCGTCAGGCGCTAATACGTCAGCGCAACGCCCAAGAAGGCGCGCCCAATCAGAGCAGAGCTCTATTTGTCTGAAGCAACGCTTCAGTTGCGCTGCGCTCTGCGCTGCGCGACACGTGTCAGCGCAGATGCGGTAGCGCAGTTGCGCTGCGCTCTGCGCTGCGCGACACGTGTCACGCGCTGGGGCATCTGCGCCAAACTGAATTAAGATTTTAAGAAATCTTTTCTGTTCTTGTTAAAACAAGAAGATTTTCTTCTGCAAAGAAGCCCTTGGATCAAAGATCCAACGGTGGGGAAAATTCCCCAAATCACTCAGAGAATGATCTCTTTAACAAATTTAACTAATTTGTGAGCACTATAAAAAGGACCCTAAGCCTCAATTCAAAGGCATCAACATTTTTCTTGAAAACTCAAGAACTTTAAACAAAGAGAACTCTGAGAAGATTTCAAGAAAAAGGTAAAGAACCTTCATGAATTAGAAGAAATTCCTTCTAATAGATCATTGGTCTAAAAACAAGATCAATGATCTTTACATAATAAACAGTGCTTTGCACTTCTTATGAACCTCCGGTTCTTTAAAAACAATAAAAATAAAAAAATAATAGTGCTTTGCACTTTTATGAACCTCTGGTTCTTCAAACAAAGAAAAATTTATTTTTCTTTGATCTAATTTAGATCAAGAAATTAAACAGTGCTTTGCACTTCCCTTCTTGAATCTAAAAGATTCTTAGTGCTTTGCACTTCCAAACTGCGCCGTTGCGCTCTTAAGAGAGCGCCACGTGTCGGCTATAGAACCGCTTGCGCTAAGCGCCCTTAAGATAGAGCTTTGCTCTCTGGAATTGGCGCAACTCGCTGAGAGCGCGCCACGTGTCAGCAGCGCAACAGCGCAGCGCACTGCGCTAGTGCGCTTGCGCTCACCAGAGCATGACACGTGTCATCACCATATGAGCTTGCGCTCATTATTCGGCGCAAAGCGCCAGACAAATGCACTGCCTTGGTTACAAAAGGGGCCGAGCCCAATTAAAGAAGGCCTAACAGGTCTAATAAAATGCAATGCATTGTTTTAAAAAAAAAAGGGGCAGAGCCCAAACTAAAATAGATGCTCTGCATCATAAATAAAGGGACAGAGCCCAAATCAAAAGCCTAGCAGGCCAGAATAGAATGCAGTGCATTATTAAATATGGGCAAAGCCCTAGCACAGGCCTAATAGGCCGAAGATCAAGAAAAATGTGGAATATTCTCAACTGGACCTAACCCAATTTTGGCTGTAAGTCCTCAAATTAAATTGACTGAGCAAAATTGCTCTCCTAAATCAATTTATCTCCGGTTTGAGGGTACATCTCTGAACTCCTCTGACATCTATCGTTGTAATCCTTCAACGACATCAGAGAGGCGACGGGTCCCAACGATCACACATGAATATGGACTGCGGGGGCCTTAAACTCGTGGACCGAGACGTCCTTAAAACTAATATTGGACCGAGACGTCCTTAAAACTAATATTGGACCGAAACTTCCCTAAACTAATATCGGACCGAAACTTCCCTAAACTAATATCGGACCGAGACGTCCTTAAAACTAATATCGGACCGAAACGTCCCTAAACTAATATCGGACCACCACGTCTCTAAACTGGCGATCGACCACCACGTCCCTAAACTGGCGATGGACCACCACGTCCTCAAAACTGGAATTCGGACCACCACGTCCCTAAACTGGTGATGGACCACCATGTCCCTAAACTGGCGAACGGACCACTATGTCCCTAAACTGGAACAATAGAGCCTCCGAACGCTCTTTTGCCGGATCTAAACGGTCCCGTTTAAGTTGATCTTAGTCCCAAATACGGCTAACGTATCCTTAAACATCCAAATGGATTATAAAACTCCCAAACAACTCTGGTTCGAAGGTACATCTCCGAGCTCCTCTGACATCTATCGTTGTAATCCTTCAACGACGTCAGAGAGGTGACGAGTCCCGATGGCCATACATTAAATTAATCACTACGTTAAGTTGATCTTAGTCTAAAACAGGACTAACGTATCCTTAACGAACGTTTAAGTCGATCTTAGCCGCAACGCGACTAATGCATCCTTAAACTAAAAACACCAAACCCAAATCTAACCAAATACGGATTTGGACTAATCCACGTCCTACGGGCGACGGCATTACTCAGTCTCCGTATACAATCCACGGGCAACCACAAACAAAACAAACACACACGACACGAAGTGAAATTCTGGAGAAGGAGAAAGTTGTTACCGCGATGTGGTAGCGTAATTAACTGCAGGGGCTTGCGCCTGCAGGGAAAAGCGTCCCCACAATCAAAAACTCCTCACCCTGAGGGGGAATCTGACGATGTCTGCTACATCGGCCGCATCCGTCTAAACCTCCGATACACGGTGCCATAAATCAACTTGGCATCTTCGGAGAGATAGGCGGATAAAACCAAATAGCATCTGCCCCGAACCTCAGGCTCGGACGCGAAAGTCCAGGCCGCCGTCCGGAGGGGAACAGATTCTGGCACGCCCGGTGGGACCATCAAGCGGAGCGACGGCATTATCAACACGTGTCTGCGCAGCGCAACTGTGCGCTGCGCAGCGCACTTAAAAAAAAAAAAAGCTGCGCGACACGTGTCAGCACAGCGTGACACGTGTCACGCGCTGGGGCACTGCGCCAAACAGAATTAAAAGATTCAAGAAATCTTTTCTGTTCTTGTTAAAACAAGAAGATTTTCTTCTGCAAAGCAGAAGCCCTTGGATCAAAGATCCAACGGTGGGGAAAATTCCCCAAATCACTCAGAGAAAGATTTCTTTAACAAATTTAACTAATTTATGGGCACTATAAAAAGGACCCCAGACCTCAATTAAAAGGCATCAACATTTTTCTAAAAGAAAAAAGAGAGAGAGAGAGAGAACTCTGAGAAAATCCTCAAGAATAAAAAAGGTAAAAACCTTTAGAAAAAGAGAAAGTTCTCTTATGAACAGATCATAGATCTAAAAACAAGATCAATGATCTTTAATAAAAATAAAATAAAATAAAATAGTGCTTTGCACTTTTATGAACCTTTGGTTCTCTGAGATAAGAAAAACAAGAAAAACTTGTTTTTTCTTAGAAATAAATCAAATAGTGCCTTGCACTTGTTTTATGAACCATCGGTTCTTGAACCTAAAAGGTTCTTAAATTAATAGTGCTTTGCACTTCTTATGAACCACTGGTTCTCTAAAACAAGAAAAACAGAAATAAAAAAAGATAGTGCTTTGCACTTTTATGAACCTTTGGTTCTTGAAATAAACAAACTTGTTTTTCTTTGATCTAAATTAGATCAAGAAATCAAATAGTGCTTTGCACTTCTTTTATGAACCATTGGTTCTTGAATCTAAAAGATTCTCAAATTAATAGTGCTTTGCACTTATAAATCTGCACTGTTGTGCTCTCTGATTGGCGCAAAGCGCTTGACAAATGCAATGCATTTCCTAAAGGGCCAGGCCCAAATCAAAAAGACCTAGTAGGCCTAATTAAATTGCAGTGCAATAAAAGGGGCAGAGCCCAAACAAAATAGATGCTCTGCATCATTTATAAAAGGGCAGAGCCCAAACAAAATAGATGCTCTGCATCATTTATAAAAGGGCAGAGCCCAAACAAAACAAAAATAATGCAATGCATTATTTAAAAAGGGGCAAAGCCCTAACTCAGGCCTAATTGGCCAAAGACAAATAAAAATGTTGAACATTCAACTGGACTTAGCTCAGTCATGGCCATAAATCCTCAAATTAAATTGACTGAGCACGGCTGCTCCCTAAATGAATTTACATCATGTTCGAGGGTACATCTCCGAACCCCTCTGACACCTATCGTTGTAATCCTTCAACGACGTCAGAGAGGTGACGGGTCCCAACGACCACACATGAATATGGACTGCGGGGTCCTTAAACTCGTGGACCGAAACGTCCTTAAACTAATATCGAACCGAAACGTCCCTAAACTAATATCGGACCGGAACGTCCCTAAAATAATATTGGACCACCACGTCCCTAAACTGGAATATGGACCACCACGTCCCTAAACTGGCACAATAGAGCCCAAATGCTCTTTTGTCGGACCTAAACGGTCCCTTTAAGTCGATCTTAGTCTCAAACTGGACTAACGTATGCTTAACAAACGTTTGAGTCGATCTTAGCCTCAAAAATGGCTAACGTATCCTCCAAACAGACTTTAGTCCCAAATTGGACTATGAATCTCCCAAACTGGAACAATAGGGCCCAAACGCTCTTTTGTCGGATCTAAACGATTACGTTAAGTTGATCTTAGTCTCAAACATGACTAATGTATCCTTAACAAACGTTTAAGTTGATCTTAGCCGCAACGCGACTAACGTATCCTTAAACTAAAAACACCAAACCCAAATCTAAGTAAATACGGATTTGGACTAATCCACGTCCTACGGGCGACGGCATTACGTGGTCTCCGTATACAATCCACGGGCAACCACAAACAAAACAAACACACACGACATGAAGTGAAATTCTGGAGAAGGAGAAAGTTGTTACCGCGATGCGGTAGCGTAATTAACTGCAGGGGCTTGCGCCTGCAGGGAAAAGCGTCCCCACAATCAAAAACCCCTCAAGCAAGGGGGAATCTGACGAAGTCTGCTACATCGGCCGCATCCGTCTAAACCTCCGATACACGGTGCCATAAATCAACTTGCATCTGCCCCGAATCTCAGTGTCAGGACATCGCGGTCCTGTGCGCCGCCTTTCGGAGGGGAACAGATTCTGGCACGCCCGGTGGGATTCTTGAAATGATAAGTGCGCAATCGAGGTCGACCGGAAGAGTCAATAACGGAGAGTTATTGCACCAGCGAATGCTTCAACTTCACTTTTCGTTACTTGCGTGGAGTTGAAACAAGATTAAACCATCTTTCTTGATAAACGATGATCATCTATCCCATTCAGAAGGGGAGAATCGGTCCTATCGGAGAGAGTAGCTCGATCAAGCGCATTCGTATATCCTTAATAATCTTGAAATTCCTGCCGATCACAAAAGGTAAATAAATTAAAAAATTTAATCACGTCAATATTTTGAGTGCCTACATCTATATATGCCTAAATAATTAATATTGTTATTTTTTTAGATTACATATTGAAGAACTTACGAATGCGATTTCCGGAAATAGTACTAATTGGAAGATTAATCAAGAACATAAGAAACACTTTCCACGGTAGTTCCGTAAACACGTACATATTTCTTGTATATTTCACGTTTCATATGCATATATCACATATATCTTATACATTTTACGTTTAAATGCATTGTAGATTGAAGATGATATAGCAAAAAGAATGCAATTCTCGGATGTAATCGTACAACTATCTAAAGGTCCTAGTGCAAAAGTGAATCGATACGGTTCATATTGTATTAATAATCTAAAATTTCTTACAACCGAGAAATTGACTGCCCAAAACAATGGGATTTATTGTCCATTTGAATAAACGTGCTTCTCAAGTTCCCATGATTAAAAACCGCAGGGAGGAAAAAAAATATTACGGTCAGCTGGAGAATATAATAGAGCTATTTTACAGGAATAATGAGCAAGAAAGATTTGTTATATTCAAAGTTCGTTAGTGCGCTTGCATCCAGATCGATGAGTACGGTTTTCATCTTGTCAATCTCAATAAAGAAATTTATCGAGATGATAAGTTCATGTTAGCTTCACAAGTTGAGCAGTGTTTCTATATCAAAGATCCTAATCGTGAAGAAACTTGGATTGCATTGCTAGCACCTCCTAAATCCTTTTTTGATAGTTCTACCGACGATGTTGACCTTGATTAAGCAGATCCGGTTGACATATGAAAAACTTTGCAGTTGTAAACAATTGTAATCAATTGATATATGTTATAAACTTTGAAGTTGAAAAACATATAATCACTTGCATGTAATGATATATGAAAAACCTAGCAGTTCTAATCACTTGTAATGTATTGATTTGTTAGCTTAATGATTTATGCATATTATATATTTTGTATCGTCGTTACTCTTGCATGAAACAGATGGGATGAAAAGACATATTTGAAAAATTTGCTAATGCATTTTCTTCAAAGAAAAGAGATCGAGATACTGAATTCTCGATACGGCCTGATACTGAGAGTAGAGGTATATATTACGAGCTTTAAATAACAATCGACCGCATTATTTTATTCAAATAACTATTGCATTGATTATAATAAATTAAAATATGTAGGCACATTTGGTCAGGAGGATGCAGATCTATTAGTGCAGCATGATCCGTATGCACATCTAGACAAGCAGTGCACGGACTTGAGTAGGGAACCTGAGGTGTTCTCGGATCCCGTCACCGATGAGTGGATTCATGCATTGCATCTTCCTCGCGATTTACAAAATGAAAAACCGTATCGCGATAGGGACTGTTCCCGTCAAAATCTCCAGCCAAAAGCTATTTGTTCCTATTTACACCGGTTTAAGTTTCGTTTACATATATGTATGAAATCGGGCTCATTCATATATGCACATGCACACATCAGAGAAAGAACAGGTATTAGAAAGGGAGCACTTGGTAGTCAACGACAAAAAGAAAACATTTAATTGAACATTTTATTCTATAGGAAATAGATCACCAAACATGGGATCGAAAGTAAAAGGATTCACAAAAATATAGATAAAATTATCTAACGCCCTCTCTGTCTTTTCCACCATGTCAAAGCGGCGATCTTCACGAACAGTCGCTTCCCATCGGTCAGCACCATGCCCATCAGCGAAGGCAGACATGACGACCCGCTGAGACCGTATCTGGCTTAGCAACTGAACAGAGCGATCCCTCAGAGCTGTGGTAATCAAAAGTGCCTCGTGAAAGCACTCGATCTTATCCTCTGCGGCGTCGAGCATTGCTGGAGTCATTTCTGCTGGATGAGGAGGGATGTCATCGAGCACGGACAAGAAGACCATCCGAAGCCAAATGGAGCAGATGGGGAGAGGAGATCCTCTACGAGTCAAAAGCTTGTACAGCACCGTATCGCATTAGTCATCCGTAAGAGCGGGGTTCACTAAGCGTGCAGCAAAACGAGGAACGATTTCCTCAATAGGCATCTCCCAAGGTTGACGGCGAGCATGTGGACGATTACAATCCATAACTCTTTTCTGTTAAGATAATTCTCTGAAAGTGAGAGAGAAGAGAAGCGTTGCTTCAAATTATAAAGAGAGACATTTAAGTCTAAGCACAGAAAATTTTGGGCATGATGGAACTGTTACCAAGCTCTGTTAAGAGAATGTATTGGGAAAGAGAAGTTTGACTCAAGAATAGCAGAGAAAGAAGGCGAAAAGACACCTTCAGTAAAGAGGCAGCGCCTCACGTGCAGAGCACGAGAACGCTCGCGCCAGGAGCGCTCGAGCCAGGAGTGCCAGCGGTAAGAGTCAAAGACTCTGAGGCAGCGCTCACGTGCAAAGCATAAGAGCACTCGCGCCAGGAGCGCCAGCGCTAAGAGTCAAAGACTCTGAGGCAGAGCCTCACGTGCAAAGCACAAGAGCGCTGGCACCAGGAGCGCCAGCACTAAGAGTCAAAGACTCTGAGGCAGCGCCTCACGTGCAGAACATGAGAGAGCTTGCGCCAAGAGTCAAAGACTCTGAGGCAGCGCTCACGTGCAAAGCACGAGAGTGCTAGCGTCAGGAGCGCCGGCGCTAAGAGTCAAAGACTCTGAGGCAACGCCTCACGTGCAAAGCACGAAAGTGCTCGTGCCAGCAGTGCCAGCGCTAAGAGTCAAAGACTCTGAGACAGCGCCTCATGTGCAAAGCATGAGAGCGCTCGCGCCAGGAGCGCCAGCGCTAAGAGTCAAAGACTCTGAGGCAGCGCCTCACGTGCAAAGCACGAGAGCGCCAAGCGCTAGAACTAAATGTTTTCCACCATTGGATCAAAGATCCAACTGAAATGAATAAATCATCAAATCACAGAATTAAATTCTGATTGAGGAAATACTCCTTAAATCTTTCTAATCAAGAAAGATTGTGCTCTGTAAATCAGAGAACCGTTGGATCAAAGATCCAATGGTGATTAAAAATCACCAAGATACAGAATAAGTTCTGTATGGGAAAATATTTTCCCAATCTTTTAAAAATAAGAAGATTGTCTTCTGTAAAACAGAAGCCCTTGGATCAAATATCCAACGGTAGGAAACATTTCCCAAATCAATCAGAAATCTCTCAATGAGAGATTTCCCTAACTGATTCAACAAATCAACCTCCCCTATATAAAGGACCCAAGACTTCAAGTCTGGGGCATCAGAGGATCGAGATCATTAGCACAGAAGAATCCCCTCATAAACTTCAAGTTCTCAGAAAAGAAAAAGAGAAGAGTAAGCTCTAAGAAGAAGAAATTTTCTTCAATGTAAATAAAAAGAAGAGAGATCATAACATCCCCTCCATATTTGAGAGTTCAGCTCTCACATTAGAAGAACTTGGTTCTTTTTCTAGATCACGGATCTATAAGACCAAGTCTTTCACAAAAAACAGAAGAGATCAAAGCATCTCCTCACAAAAAGAAGAACTCGGTTCTTAGACTCATGAGGCAAAGTCTCTTATAAACCGAGAATTTAATTCACAGAGTCCAGAACTAATCAGAGCTGCCAAAGAAGCACTTTAAGCACTCCAAGTTTGGCGCTCAGCGCCACGTGCTCCTCACGTGGGCGCTATTTTATAAAAAGCGCCTTAGCGCTCCAATTTAAAAGAAGCGCTTTAAGCGCTCCAAGTTTGGCGCTCGGCGCCAAGCGCGCCATGTGCTCCTCACATGGGCGCAATTTTATAAAAAGCACCTCAGCGCTCCAAGTCTGTCGCTCAGCGCCAAGCGCGCCACGTGTTCCTCACGTGGGCGCTATTTTAAAAGAAGCGTCTTAGCGCACCAGGTCTAGCGCTCAGCACCAAGCGCGCCACGTGCTCCTCACGTAGGCGCTATTCTAAAAGAAGCTCTTTAGCGCTCCAGCGCTCCGTACATAATGCACTCTGTACATAAAGGCTCGGTATATAAAGCGCTCTGTGCCATAAAGAGTGTTCAACACTCAATAAAAGACAAAAAGAAAGAGGGGTGTCAGAACCCAATTTAATGCTCAGCATTATTGAACCAAAAGGGACTAAGCCCAAACAAATGTTCAAACACCCAAACAAATGATCAACATTTTAATCAAAACTGAGTGGGCCGAGCCCAAGTTGACCACAAGTCCCTAATTCAGACCAACTGAGCCCATGTGCTCACAATTTTCCTAATTGGTCTTAGTCCCAAACCTGACTACAGATCTGCCAACCAACATTGGTTCAAGGGTACATCTCTTCATTCCTCTGATATGTGTCGTTGTAATTCTTCAACGTCTTCAGAGAGGAGGCGGGTCCCGACAACCAGACATTCCATGGACTATGATGTCCTTAGACTTATGAACGGCAACGTCCCTAAACTAAACCCCACAGACTATGATGTCTTTAAACTCCATGGACTATGATGTCCTTAAACTTATGGACCACAACGTCCCTAAACTAAAATGATAGAGTCCAAATACCTCTTCATTGAATCTAAATGATCCAAAAATCCTGTTGAGTAGATCTTAGTCTAAAATTAGACTAACGTATCCTCAACTAACGTTTGAGTTGACCTTAGTCTAAAACAAGACTAACGGTCCTTAAACCAATCCAAACCCAAATCTAAGAAAATACGGATTTGGACTAATCCACGCCCTACGGGCAACAACACGAATTAGTCTCCGTATACAATCCACGGGCAACCAAAAATAAAACAAACACACACGACACGAAATGACCATCTGGAGAAGGAGAAAGTGGTTACCGCTATGCGGTAGCGTAATTAACTGTAGAGGCTTGCGCCTGCAGGGAAGAGCGTCCCCACAATCAAAAAAAAAACCCGTGAATGAGGGGGAATCTGACGAAGTCTGCTACAACGTCTGCATCCGTCTAAACCTCCGATATACGGTGCCATAAATCAACTTGGCATCTTCGGAGAGGTGGACGGATAAAACCCAAATAGCATCTGCCCGCCAAAATTCAGGCCGGACGTCCCAACGTCGCGGTCGCGTCTTTCGGAGGCAAACAGATTCTGGCACGCCCGGTGGGACCTTTTCCTCTTTCCACTCCACACATCGTGTGTTGTGTTCGCGAACGAATCGTTGTTTAATATGGTTTCCCTTGGATTCGAGGTACTAATATTTGGTGTCTTGCTCCCGTGCAGATAAAATGGCTTCCAACTGCAATAGCAACTCCCACTTCGTCCCCGTCTGGAGGTGTAACCTACGGGCTCCAAGCGGCCTCCATTTTCGCAATGCCGGTGGAACAGGTGACACAAGCCACCATTGGGTTGTTCTTCTGGACCATGCTCCCGCCAATGAGCTTCAATGCTCCAATGCCGACGCAGGAGGCTCTAAAGAAGTCGATATTTGATCGGCTTACCACCACCACGGCCTATCTCAACGGGCCATCCAATTCCAGGTCTACTGCATCAGTCTTCGACAGGCTAAGCCTGAGCTCCAGTGGGTCCATGAAGAAGCCTGCAATACATGAACGAGTCATCCCGAAGCGGATATCCATTCCAAGTCCGACGGATGAAGTCGTCAAAGGGGCTTCTCCTACTAAGAGATCGGTCTTTGCGAGACTGGCTATCCCAATTCCTGCTTTGGGAGAGGTCGTCCAAACTACTTCACCTGCCCAAAGGTCAGTCTTCGACAAGTTGGACGTTTCTTCTCAGCGGACATCAGTCTTTGATAGGCTGACTCCAACATCAACCCTTCACCAGAACAGAGGGCATGATGAAGCCACCCCCGTAACTGAGCTAATACCGTCTCCAAGACATGCTCGACGTCGCCACTGGCGCCGAGTGAGGAAAGCTGGGGGCAGCTCCTCTTCCGAACTTACCCCACCAGCTCCAACGGTGGAAGTTGATGTTATTGTTCCAACTGGGAACAGCTTTAAACCACTCAAGAGGGTGCGCAAGAACTCTCTGACCACCGTGCTAAAAAGATCTCTTCCACCTGTGGAGAACATTACAAAGGCAAAGCCGGAACAGCCCCCTCAGCGGCTGTCCTCCAAAATCCACAGGGTCTGGTGAACAGCCCAAGACTCTGTAGTTGACCAAGACTACCCCCGCCAACAGAAGAAAATGAAAAGTCAACTGGAGGGGGACCATCTCGCCGCCATGCACGGAAGGTATCGTCTATATGGGTGCCCGCTGCAGCGGCCCCCTCAACTTCGACCGCCCACAAAAGAAGAAGGCCAGAGAAGATCCCTATGTCTGCGACGAATCTCAAGGGCACTGAACCTAAACGCCCCAAGTCTTGGGGCATAGTAGTACACACCGTCTATATGGCTTCCAGAAAGGAGGAAAGCCGTGCTTCCACGGGTCATCGACCACTTACACGGTCTGTGACAAAGGCTCAAGAGCAACAACATCAAAAGCTCCAGGAGATGCTAATGAAGATGGTCGCGCTCCCTGGGCCGAAAGAAAGCCCGGAGACGTCGTCGGAACAACGCCAAGAATAGGAAACTGATGCCGAGTTCCTCCGAAGAATGCTCAAGAAGAAAGACAAAGAGGCCGCGGAACAAGCGGCTAACATAAAGCAAATGGCGCTTCTGTTCCAAGGTATGAACGGGATGATGATACAGCCGGATCCTCCAACCGAAGACCCTCCGATTATCCTTGAAGACGAAAGAGGGAAGACATCAAACCCTCTTCCTGCGCTATCAGCAGCCAAGAAAGAGACCATCTCCAAAGCCGCCCTTGACGACTATATAGCTCAACAGATATGAGCTCATCAGGCGTATGAAGCAACCGGCCAAGTCGTCAGAATTAGACGACCCTACCCAGGCTGGTACGATCAAATTAAATACCCACCAGGATAAACAATCCCTAAATTTCACGTATATAAGGGGACCGGCAATCCCCATCAGCATGCCGCCCAGTTCAGGGCTCTCTGCGGCAATACTGGAGGTGATGATAAGCTGCTCCTTCGCCAATTCATCTGCAGCTTGGCAGAGACGGCCTTCGAATGGTATTCGGAACATCCAAACGACTCCGTCAAAACATTCACAGAGATGGAGCTGTTATTCACCTAGCGTTTCGCAAGCGCCAGCGAACACACCCCAATCACGGCGTTGATCAATGTCAGGGTGAAGCCAGGCGAAATATGGGATCAGTATGCGATACGGTGGCGGAACCTATGGTCGAAGTGCGAATAGCACATAGAGGAAGCTCCTGCCGTGGGCATGTTCATGGGAACCCTTAACCCCCAGGCAACCATTTCCCAATTCATGATGTTCTTCAAGCCGACCACTTTCCAGGCTTTGATCGACAAGCTGGCCCAAATGGACCAGATGGGCCATAGACCATCCTCCTCAAAAACGGGGCCACGAAATGAAAAGGGCAAAGGGAAAGCAACCTTCATCGCCAACGCTCAACAACAACCAAGTGGCCCGAGACCGGTTGTTCGCCAAAGCAATAAGCGGCGATCCCTCGATGAGAAGTTGAGACATCCTTACTTGTTTCCCCGGGATAAAACAAGGAGACTATTTGAACTGGCAGTGCGCAACGAGCTCGTCACTCTACCGGAGTCAAGACACCCACTGCAACCGAACGACGTCAACAATTCCAATTACTGCCTCTACCACCGAATATTGGGCCATCCGATCAAAGACTGCTACGTCTTCAAAAACTGGGTTGAAGAACAGTACCAACAAGGCAAGTTCGCCCTGTCTGAAAACTGGAAGGTAAATCCGCCACAACAGCACACTCCTAAAAGGGTAGACATGCCGGGGGCATCATGCTCATGCATAGAGGAAGTTCCATGGGAAGTAGTTCTTTCGGCAAAAACGAAAAGAATGCTGAAGGATCTTCAAGCATGCCCCGCAATCAGGTGGAAAAGCCCTCTAGAACCTGAGATCATTGAGGGAATGCTGAAACTGCGGCCAACACCGAGAGTTGGTAGCAATGGGCAAAATACCCAGGTCCAGCTGTCAAAGTCCTTGAAGAAGTAGAAGAAGACCAAGAAGCCCGCGCAGCCTGATGACAAGCGCACGGACCTACAAAAGCATATTGACACGCTGGAGGAATACAACCAGAAGGCGCAGACCCCAGTCACACTCTATGAGTTTCTCAATCATATCCTTGAGAACAGAGGCAATGACAATGACGAGGGAGGCGACGCGTCAGAAGAACCCGAAGATTACGTGGCAAGTTGTCACATGATCTCTCACTCGTCAATAGATGATAAAGAAGCTCCTGATACAGAGAAGCTGGGGGCAGAATCGACACCAAAATCCTTGGAACCATCCGATGAGCTGATTGACGTGCTGCTAAACGAAGCCCGTCAGAAGAGCAAACTTAATCGAGAACGCAAAATGGCCATATTCGAAAAATCCAGGCGTCGATGTCAAGTGGAAGAAGTCGCGGTAGGGATAGATCACAAAACACCCCAACCAAACCAAATCACACCCTAATTGTGTATATCCCACTTTATCGTTATGTATCCCGTCGCGTGACAGATACACATGCATGCAGGATGAGCTGCAGACCGAAACGTCCCTAAACTAACAATGGACCGTAATGTCCTAAAACTAACAATGGACTGCAATGTCCTGAAACTAGCTACGGACCGAAACGTCTTTAAACTACTACAAATCGCAGCATCCTAGGGCTGACGTAAAAAAAACCGTACGTCCACAAAAAAGATGGGCACGAATGAAAACCTGAAAGGACTCCGTAAGTAAAAACAGCAAGACTACCGGCGATGTTTGTGAAAACCCGAAAGGGCGCAAACTCGTTAAAAAACGGTACGTCCATAAGCAAGATGGGCACGGGTGAAAACCTGAAAGGGCTCCATGAGTAAAAATAGCAAGGCTACCGGAGATGTTTGTGAAAACCCGAAAGGGCGCAAACTCGTAAAAAAACGGTACGTCCATAAGCAAAATGGGCACGGATGAAAACCCGAAAGGGCTCCGTGAGTAAAAACAGCAGGGCTACCGGCGAGTTTGTGAAAAACCAAAAGGGCGCAGACTCATTAAAATTCATGCACACTTGCAAGGTCTTCTTGACCCTGTAAAGAGAAAATACCTGCGTGAGATCCTTACGACTCACAAGGGAGAAACACACTTAGGGATCCTCACGATTCCTGAGGAGAAATTACACTTATGAGATCCTCACGACTCGTAAGGAGAACCCTCTTATGAGACCCTCACGGCTCATAAGATTCAAAAGCCTTAAGCTATAGGGATCTGAACCTGTTCTTAAGTCATCACATTTCCCAGACTGCCCTACAAGCGGTTCAATATTGACCCTTGTATACAATCCACGGGCATAAATAATCATTTCCTCACCGAGTCCCACCAACGACGAGGAATGTCCTCATCTGGTGAACAAACACTTGTAAGTCCTTTCGACTTATAAGGAGAAAATATTCTTATGAGATCCTTACGACTTATAAGAGAAAACACCACTTAGAATTCCTCACGACTTCTAAGGAGAAAACGCACCTACGAGATCTTCACGACTCGTAGGGAGAAACATCTTCATGAGACCCTTACGGCTCACGAAGTTAAAAGCCTTAGTCGACAGGATCCTAACCCTGTTTGCTAAGCCACCTTTGTTCGAATCGACAGAGGCAAATGATGATTCGCTCCTGGCAATGTCCCGGTGGTAGCGATGTAACAAATTCCAAGTCCTCTCACGGCAAATGATGATTCGCTCCTGGCAATATTCCAGTCGCAGCGACGATGATGCTAAGATTGGTATCAGATCCCAGGTTCCATACTCGCGGCAAAAAAGTCAGCGATCCATAAATGCATATGAAATAGCCGAAATGATAGGGAAACTTGCAACAAAATCAGCAAGTAAAAGATATGTATACAAAAATAGCCGAAATGATTGGGCAACTCGCAATAAAAAGCAGCGAGTAAATAAAAAATAGCCGAAATGATTGGGCACTGCGAAAAATAGCCGAAATGATTGGGCAATCGCGACTTTCGTGATATGAAAAGCTGAAATGATAGAGTATCGCGGAAAGAAATAAAAAAAACCTTTACCCTACAGGAGAGTCCATACTGACCCCTGTATACAATCTATGGGCATAAACGAAAGGGAACTACATTTTCACACCAGGCTCTTTCAAATGGAGTGTCAAATCTCAACGGCCACATCTGCTGCCTAAAGATCACCACGATGTTCCTTCTCACTCCAACCGGATGCAGACGTAACGTCAACAACCAACCTCAGGGTCGCGACGAAGTGGAGCCAGAGCAAAGACCCTAATTCCAAATCTCGGCGGCAACATCTACACCCAAGAGACCCACAACGGTGTTCCTCCTCATTCTAGCAGGATACGGACATGACATCACCAATCGGAGCCATAGCAATGTCCTCAGTTCCAAGACTCTACAACCTAAAGTCAACCCTGACACCGCAGAAAGTGGAGTACGTCAACCCTGACACCGCAGAAACTGGAGTACATCAACCCTGACACCGCAGAAACTGGAGTACGTCAACCCTGACATCGCAGAAGCTGGAGTAATCAACCCTGACACCGCAGAAAGCGAAGAATGTCAACCCTGACACCGCAGAAACTGGAGTACGTCAACCCTGACACCGCAGAAAGCGGAGTACGTCAACCCTGACATCGCGGAAAGCGGAGCATGTCATCCAATGACCTCCAACCCCCAGGGAAAGCAGTGTCCTTGGTTAAGCCTCTCGATTCAGGGAAATCAGCATCCTTGGCGAGAACCTCTCGATTCGCATCGACCAGCAAGGAAATCAGTGTCTTTGCAGGAATCTCTCGATTCGTTTCGACCCCAGGGAAATCAATGTCCTTGGCAAAACCTCTCGATTCAGGAAAATCAACGCCCTTGGCGAGAACCTCAATTCGTGTCGACCCGCAAGGAAATCAGTGTCTTTGCAGGAATATCTCAATTCGTCTCGACCCCAGGGAAATCAATGTCCTTGGCAAGACCAATCGATTCTGGGAAATCAGCGTCCTTGGCGAGAACCTCTCGATTCGCGTCGACCCGCAAAGAAATCAGTGTCTTTGCAGGAATCTCTCGATTCGTTTCGACCCTAGGGAAATCAGTGTCCTTGGCTAAGTCTCTCGATTCAGGAAAATCATCGTCCTTGGCGAGAACCTCTCGATTCGCATCGACCCGCAAGGAAATCAGTGTCTTTGCAGGAATCTCTCGATTCGTTTCGACCCCAGGGAAATCAGTGTCCTTGGCAAAACCACTCGATTCAGGAGAATCAGCGTCCTTGGCGAGAACCTCGATTTGCGTCGACCCGCAAGAAAATAAGTGTCTTTGCAGGAATCTCTCGATTCGTTTCGACCACAGGGAAATCAGTGTCCTTGGCAAAACCTCTCGATTCAGGGAAATCAGTGTCCTTGGAGAAAACCTCGATTCGCGTCGACCCGCAAGAAAATCAGTGTCTTTGCCGGAATCTCTCGATTCATTTCGACCCCAGGGAAATCAGTGTCCTTGGCAAAACCTCTCGATTCAGGGAAATCAGCATCCTTGGCGAGAACTTCGATTCGCGTCGACCCGCAAGGAAATCAGTGTCGTTGCAGGAATCTCTCGATTAGTTTCGACCCCAGGGAAATCAGTGTCCTTGGTAAAACTTCTCGATTCAGGGGAATCAGCGTCCTTGGCGAGAACCTCGATTCGCGTCGACCCGCAAAGAAATCAGTGTCTTTGCGGGAATCTCTCGATTCGTTTCGACCCCAGGAAAATCAATGTCCTTGGCAAAACCTCTCGATTCAGGGAAATCAGCGTCTTTAGCGAGAACCTCGATTCGCGTCAACCCGCAAGGAAATCAGTGTCTTTGCAGGAATCTCTCGATTCTTCTCGACCCCAGGGAAATCAGTGTCCTTCGCAAGACCTCTCGATTCAGGGAAATCAGCGTCCTTGGCGAGAACCTCTCGATTCGCGTCGAAACGCAAGAAAATCAGTGTCTTTGCAGGAATCTCTCGATTCGTTTCGACCCCAGGGAAATCAGTGTCCTCGGCTAAGCCTCTCGATTTAGTAAAATCAGCGTCCTTGGCGAGAACCTCTCGATTCGCGTCAACCCGCAAGAAAATCAGTGTCTTTGCAGGAATCTCTCGATTCGTTCAACCCCAGGAAAATCAGTGTCCTTGGCAAAACATATCGATTCAGGAGAATCAGCGTCCTTACCGAGAACCTCGATTCGCGTCGACCTGCAAGGAAATCGGTGTCTTTGCAGGAATCTCTCGATTCGTTTCGACCTCAGAGAAATCAGTGTCCTTGGCAAAACCTCTCGATTCAGGGAAATCAGCGTCCTTGGCAAGAACCTCGATTCGCGTCGACCCGCAAGTAAATCAGTGTCTTTGCAGGAATATCTCGATTCGTTTTGACCCCAGGGAAATCAGTGTCCTTGGCAAAACCTCTCGATTTAGGGAAATCAGCGTCCTTGGCAGAACCTCGATTCATGTCGACCCGCAAGGAAATCAGTGTCTTTGCAGGAATCTCTCGATTCGTTTCGACCCCAGGGAAATCAGTGTCCTTGGCAAAACCTCTCGATTTAGGGGAATCAGCGTCCTTAGCGAGAACCTCGATTCGTGTCGACCCACAAGGAAATCAGTGTCTTTGCAGGAATCTCTCGATTCGTTTCGACCCCAGGGAAATCAGTGTCCTTGGCAAAACCTCCCGATTCAGGGAAATCAGCGTCCTTGGCGAGAACCTCGATTCGCGTCGACCTGCAAGGAAATTAGTGTCTTTACAGGAATCTCTCAATTCGTCTCGACCCTAGGGAAATCAGTGTCCTTGGCAAAACCTCTCGATTCAGGGAAATCAGCGTCCTTGGCGAGAACCTCGATTCGCGTCGACCTGCAAGGAAATCAGTGTCTTTGCAGGAATCTCTCGATTCATTTCGACCCCAGGGAAATCAGTGTCCTTGGCAAAACCTCTCGATTCAGGGAAATCAGCGTCCTTGGCGAGAACCTCGATTCGCGTCGACCCGCAAGGAAATCAGTGTCTTTGCAGGAATCTCTCGATTCGTTTCAACCCCAGGGAAATCAGTGTCCTTGGCAAAACCTCTCGATTCAGGGGAATCAGCGTCCTTGGCGAAAACCTCGATTCGCATCAACCCGCAAGGAAATCGGTGTCTTTGCAGGAATCTCTCGATTCGTTTCGACCCCAGGGAAATCTGTGTCCATGGCAAAACCTCTCGATTCAGGAAAATCAGCGTCCTTGGCGAGAACCTCGATTCATGTCGACCCGCAAGGAAATCAGTGTCTTTTCAGGAATCTCTCGATTCGTCTCGACCCCAGTGAAATCAGTGTCCTTGGAAAGACCTCTCGATTTAGGGAAATCAGCGTCCTTGGCGAGAACCTCTCGATTCGCATCGACCCACAAGGAAATCAGTGTCTTTACAAGAATCTCTCGATTCGTTTCGACCCCAGGGAAATCAGTGTCCTTGGCTAAGCCTCTCGATTCAGGAAAATCAGCGTCCTTGGCGAGAACCTCTCGATTCGCGTCGACCCGCAAGGAAATCAGTGTCTTTACAGGAATCTCTCGATTCGTCTCAACCCCAGGGAAATCAATGTCCTTGGCAAGACTTCTCGATTCAGGGAAATCGGCGTCCTTGGCAAGAACCTCTCGATTCGCGTCAACCCATAAGGAAATCAGTGTCTTTGCGGGAATCCCACGATTAGTCTCGACCCTGGGGAAATTGGTGTCCCTGCGCATAAAGAAAATTCTCTTGTGAGATCCTCACGACTCTCAAGAGAAAACGCACTTAGGAGTCCTCACGACTCCTAAGGAGAGAAGACACCTACGGGATTCTCTCGACTCGTAGGGAGAAAAGTCTTTATGAGACCCTTATGGCTCATAAAGTTGAAAATTCTTAAGTGGCAGATCCTAACCTTGTCTCCTAAGCTATCACTGCCCTGCAAGGAGGTCAAGATGGACTATCTATGGGCCACACTCTCCAATGTCGAACATCGAAGAGGAGGGAAACAGCCACTTACGAGTCCTCTCGACTTGTAAGGGAGAAAATTCTCTTGTAAGATCCTTACGACTCTCAAGAGAAAACGCATTTACGAATCCTCATGATTCCTGAGGAGGAAATACACCTACGAGATCCTCTCGACTCGTAGGGATAAAAATCTTTATGAGACCCTCACGGCTCATAAAGTTGAAAAGTTTTAGGCGGCAGACCTGAACCTGTTTCCTAATCCATCGCTGCCCCACAAGGAGGACAAGATGGACTGTTATCTACCATCTACGGGCCGCATTCGCCAATGAAACAAAGAAGCTACTTACGAGTCTTCATGATTCGTAAGGAAAAATACCCGAGTGAGATTCTCACGACTCACGGAGGCGATGAACACTTAGAAATCCTCACGATCTTTAGGGATAATTTGCACCTATGAGATCCACTCGACTCGTAGGAAGAAATAACCTTCTTGAAACCTTTACGACTCATGAAAATGAGAAAAGTCTTAGGCTACAAGGACCCTAAACTTGTCTCCTAAGCCCTCAATTTTATGGCCATGTATGACTCTGCACTACTTCACCCACGTACAAACTTACGTGGGCAAAGTAGCGGGAGGCATTTTTTCCCGCCAAAATCTCCGGCCAAAAGCTATTTGTTCCTGTTTACACTGGTTTAAGTTTGGTTTACAGATATGTGTGAATTCGGGCTCATTCATATATGCACATGCACACATCAGAGAAAGAACGGGTGTTAGAAAGGGAGCACATGGTGGTCAATGACAAAAAGATAGCATTTAATTGAACATTTTATTCTACAGGAAATAGATCACCAAACATAGGATCGAAAGTACAGGGATTCACAAAACTATGGATAAAATTATCTAACGCCCTCTCTGTCTTCTCCACCATATCAAAGAGGCAATCTTCACGAACAGTCACTTCCCATCGGTCAGCACCGTGCCCATCAGCGAAGGCAGACATGACGACCCGTTGAGCCCGTATCTGGCTTAGCAGCTGAACAGAGCGATCCCTCAGAGCTGTGGTAATCAAAAGTACCTCGTGAAAGCACTCGATCTTGTCCTCTGCAGCGTCGAGCATTACCAGAGTCATTTCCGCTGGATGAGGAGTGATGTCATCGAGCACGGATAAGAAGACCATGTGAAACCAAATGGAGCCGATGGGTAGAGGAGATCCTCTACGAGTCAAAAGCTCGTACAGCACCGTATCGCATTGGTCATCCGTAAGAGCAGGGTTCACCAAGCGTGCAGCAAAATAAGGAATTATTTCCTCAATAGGAACCTCCCATGGTTGCCGGCGAGCATGTGGACGATTACAAGCCATAGCTCTTCTCTGCTAAGATAATTCTCTGAAAGTGAGAGAGAAGAGAAGCGTTGCTTCAAATTATAAAAAGAGACATTTAAGTCTAAGCACAGAAAATTTTGTGCATGATGGAACTGTTTCCAAGCTCTGATAAGAGAATGCATTGGGAAAGGGAAGTTTGACTCAAGAAAAGCAGAGAAAGAAGGCGAAAAGATACCTTCAGTAAAGAAGCAGCGCCTCATGTGCAGAGCACGAGAGCGCTCGTGCCAGGAGCGCTGGCGCCAAGAGCGCCTGCGCTAAGAGTCAAAGACTTTGAGGCAGCGCTCACGTGCAAAGCACGAGAGCGCTTGTGCCAGGAGCGCCAGCCCTAAGATTCAAAGACTCTGAGGCAGCGCTTCCCGTGCAAAGCACGAGAGCGGTGGCACCAGGAGCGCCAGCGCTAAGAGTCAAAGACTCTGAGGCAGTGCCACACGTGCAGAGCACGAGAGCGCTCGCGCCAGGAGCGCTAGCGCCAAGAGCGCCAGCGCTAAGAGTCAAAGACTCTGAGACAACGCTCACGTGCAAAACATGAGAGCGCTGGCGCCACGAGCGCCAGCGCTAAGAGTCAAAAACTCGGAGGCAGCGCCTCTAAGGAAACGCCTAACGTGCAAAGCACGAGAGCGCCAAGCGCTAGAACAAAATGTTCTCCACCATTGGATCAAAGGTCCAACTGAGATGAATAAATCATCAAATCACAGAATTAAATTCTGATTGAGGAAATACTCCTCAAATCTTTCTAAACAAGAAAGATTGTGCTCTGTAAATCAGAGCACCGTTGGATCAAAAATCCAATGGTGATTAAAAATCACCAAGATACAAAATAAGTTCTGTATGGAAAAATATTTTCCCAATCTTGTTAAAAACAAGAAGTTTGTCTTCTGTAAAACAGAAGCTCTTGGATCAAAGATCCAACGGTGGGAAACATTCCCCAAATCAATCAGAAATCTCTCAATGATAGATTTCCCTAACTGATTCAACAAATCAACCTCCCCTATATAAAGGACCCAAGACTTCAAGTCTGGGGCATCAGAGGATCGAGATCATTAGCACAGATGAACCTCCTCATAAATTTCAAGTTCTCAGAAAAGAAAAGGAGAAGAGCAAGCTCTAAGAAGAAGAAATTTTCTTTAAGGTAAATAAAAAGAAGAGAGATCATAGCATCCCCTCCATATTTGAGAGTTCAGCTCTCACATTAGAAGAACTTAGTTCTTTTTCTAGATCATGGATATATAAGACCAAGTCTTTCACAAAAAACAGAAGAGATCAAAACATCTCCTCACAAAAAGAAGAACTCGGTTCTTAGATTCATGAGACAAAGTCTCTTATAAACCGAGAATTTAATTCTCAGAGCCCAGAACTAATCAAAGCTGCCAAAGAAGCGCTTTAAGCGCTCCAAGTTTGGCGCTCAGCGCCAAGCGCGCCACGTGCTCCTCACGTGGGCGCTATTTTATAAGAAGCGCCTTAGCGCTTCAATTTAAAAGAAGCGCTTTAAGCGCTCCAAGTTTGGCGCTCGGCGCCAAGCGCGCCATGTGCTCCTCACGCGGGCACTATTTTATAAAAAAACACATCATCGCTCCAAGTCTGGCGCTCAGCGCCAAGCGCGCCACGTGTTCTTCACATGGGCTTTATTTTAAAAGAAGCGTCTTAGCGCTCCAGGTCTGGCACTCAGCACCAAGCGCGCCACGTGCTCCTCACGTGGGAGCTATTCTAAAAGAAGCACTTTAGCACTCCAGCGCTCCGTACATAAAGCGCTCTGTACATAAAAGGCTCGGTACATAAAGCGCTTTGCGCCATAAAGAGTGTTCAACACTCAATAAAAGACAAAAAGAAAGAGGGGTGTCAGAATCCAATTTAATGCTCAGTATTATTGAACCAAAAGGGACTGAGCCCAAACAAATGTTCAAACACGCAAACAAATGTTCAACATTTTAATCAAAACTGAGTGGGTCGAGCCCAAGTTGACCACAACAAGTCCCTAATTCAGACCAACTGAGCCCATGTGCTCACAATTTCCCTAATTGGTCTTAGTCCCAAACCTGACTACAGATCTCCCAACCAACATTGGTTCAAGGGTACATCTCTTCATTCCTCTGATATGTGTCGTTGTAATTCTTCAACGTCTTCCGAGAGGTGGCGGGTCCCGACAACATTGTTGGAGTTAGTGTGCTCAGAGTCAATTATTGGATCACAGGCACGTGATTGCTATGATTGAGAGAGGACATATACCGTTAGAACAGTCTTACTCAAGATAATAGTATGCTATCTGCTTTATCTTTATCATCGTGTACTGCTTTAGGTGACCTTACAGGTCACTATTGCGCGTTGATAGAGCCCTTAGGATTCTTGCTTGACGGCCAGCAGTATGATAGCGATCATATATGTGGGAGCTGGGGTCTATAAGCACATCCTTAAAAGGTCCCTAGTCGTGGGAGTTTTCGAGACAGGGCATCGATACTCCAGAGTAGACTAGTGTATACAGTCGAGACCCCGACGAGGGGCGGTGTCCGGTCTCACAAGCCACTGGTGTCAGTTGGTTCACCTAAGATGTATACAGGTGCTCATTGGGTTATGAGTACACCGGACAGGACTCGCCGGGAACATGCTAGTTGGTATTATACCTGACGTCAGATGGCAGTTCCCTGGTGACATGTGTACAGGTTAGTTCATCAACCTGAGATCGTCATTTGTCTCGTGTGAGTTCCCACTGTGCTTTGATTACTACCCTACCACGGCTCAAAGGAGTCGTGCAAACAGGTTTTAGTTGGGTACAGTCCCGAGCCACATGGAGGCAGTGAGCGGATCTGCAGGGGTTCGTCTCTCTCGGTATTGGGGGTGAGGTCGCGTTGTGTCTAGGAGTGCCATTACATGAAGTCCATAGCCAAGGCAGGAGATTTACTGGTAGGTATTCCAGTAGTATCTCAGGGTGTTCTGGGCTACACTCCGACACGACTTGTACCGCTTTTGGGGGTCTGACTTTTACCAACCCCCTAGGCCCGCCATGCGATGCTCATAGACGAACGGACCGGACTGTACGGATATTGTCACTGACAGGCTCAGTAGGGTGTCCGGATGAGTTCGCTCATCGACGTCCCTTTTGGTCAATACCTGGTAGCCCGTTACGTATGGCCAATACCTCTGACGTGCTAGTGGTTAAATCCACAACCAAAGTATTGACGAGTCTTTAGAGTCCCCCACGGACCGTTTCTCAAGTTTCGGTCGAAACGCTGTAGAGGCCGTATGGAGATATGGCAGGGTTCGATCATATACGTGCGGTATTGCACGGATCATGATCGGACGGATAATACTAGCGGGCTTTGGTTTAAGCCGGATCCAAGTATTGTACAGTGTAGATTTTGTCTCATTGCATTTGTATTCGGTCGCAATACAAATGCGGGTATGTATATACAGTCGCGGGGTTTTCCTGTAATTTATTACGGGATCGATTTTTTGGAGTTGCCAGTTTGCTTTCCGTTTCGGCCATTTTTCCTTTGTTCTTTCTTTGGCTGAAAATTGGTGTGGAGGGGCTTATTTGCAAATGTACAAATTAGCATTGTGGAGGGTGTTATTTGCAAGTGGTTGCTTCATGATGGTCCTTGTTTCCATTGACTTCTATTTGTTCATCATTGCTTGACTTTTGTGATGAGATGAGTGATGGGTTTTGGAGTGAGCTTTAGTTATGATGATTATTCCTCATCATCACATATTTTCTCTTGCTTGCATTATTGCTCCCTCTCCTTGACTTTTTTCCTCTCTCTCATTCTTTTGTGGCAAGGGGGCCGGCCAAAGAGGGGGCTGTCCAATATTTGGGGTGCGGGAAATTGTTCTCATTTGGGCTTGCAAAATCCTTTTGTTCATCCCCAAAGTATACTACTTCTCCTCCACATCTAAAATGGAAACTTCATACCCGCATTGAGACAATCCATTCTACACTTCGCCTACAGTATTCTTGGACACGTCGACTCGCCAACTTCATGCCCGAGTTGCCTCGGTCCAGAGGTGGGAGCCCGTAAAAGAACCCGGCGATGTGGTGCCCTTCCGATGAGGAGATGAAGACCGGAGATTCCGTGGGGAGATCGGGATGACGATGAGAAGACCAAAGGACACGGATCGCTCGGTATATCTCTCTACCCCATCTCTAGTTAGCTAGGAGTAGGTTAATGGCCCGATCCGGGTTTTAAAGTCCGCGGTAGCGCCAGTTTTAAAAGTTAAAGAAAAGTATCGTTTCCGCATTTTGGCCTCGTTCAGACGGCCGGGGAGCTGCCGTGCACTTACACTGGTATCAGAGCCACGCCATTAACCTAGTCTAGCTTGCTCTAACGTGTTTACATTTTCGATCGAACAAAAGTTTCCAAAAACTGCGATTTCAAATGCATCATGTTTTTGTCGATTTTATTTTTGCTCGAAAAAATATTTAGAGTGTCGCAGAAATCTGAGCATGTGATTTTAAGAATTCTGTAGAAATCTGGTATTGTGATGCTACAGGAAGACCGCAGAACTGCGGCCAAACCCATGTTCCAGTCGTGGTTCCGCCGCATTCAAGGGTCAACGCAATGCCATTTTTCTACAGTGAACTTTATATTTGGAATTGGGGTTTTTGGTATATTCTGTTTGGGCCCAGAATTAATTTGAGTGCTACAGTTGTGCTTGGGGCCCACTTCGGAAAATTTAGTCGATCGAAAATTTTAAACATGTTAGTTCACAGTACTTACATTATATCTGCGACCGTGAATGTCATTTGATCGGTAAATCCTGTCTATCTGCTATAGTTCTTTTAGACGGATTTGCGAACGTGACATTCACGTTGATATTCTGTGATGTGCTGTGATGTTGCGGATTTGTCGTGGTGGATAGCCTGGATGCAATGTTAGTACAGTTTGGTTGTTTATGTACATTTGATATTGCGGGGCGAGCGTCCGACATGTGGACTGCCGTCACTGCCTGTTTGTATATTATTCTTTTGGGGCACGACCGGGCTGAGGTCGATGTACCCGTTGTATGTATATTTTATTTTCTGTACTAGGATTACCCCGCGGAGGGGTGCACGGATAGCCAGGTTCTAGAGGGAAACGAGCCCGCATCTCATGGCATTGAGACGGAGGGGCTTTACTCTAGAATTGGCGGGCTATTCGCCGCACTCGTAGGGGGTACAGGTTGACCCAAGGATGGGTGCCCAAGTTATCGGATTCCGTGAAGTGCTGGGTGGTCCATTCACGTTGCTGAAGGGGGCTTCCTCGCTTCAGGTTTTGGCGGGTAACTTGCCGCGCCCGTAGGGGTCTTGGATTTCATTGCACAGGATATCTACACGACCAGGGGAACGTCGGGTTTCAGTAGCGGCTCTATGAAATCCGGGGATCCCAGATATCTGTATTGTTCTGTGATGCTTATTACATTTCTGTGATGTTGCATTTTATCACGCCTTGAGCGAATATTATATATTGATATATATACTAGTAGATGTTGTATATGTTTTGCATCCACGCTAGTCCAGTCCCCGCTCTGTCGTTAGTTAAGTAACCTAACGGGTAATGACGGGACCCAGTGGCGAATGCGGATGGCATATACGTACATCATTATTTTCGTTCTTTATTGGTGTGATCAATTGATGGGACTGCATTGATTCGGATCAATGCAAGCTAAACAAACCTATTCTGATGTTGTTGGAACATTTTTCAAAAAGCTGTTATTGCAAGGGCGTTCTCTTTTGTTTTGCACAGTGGTATTCAGTTGGAATATCCTGCACCTCAGTCGACGAGGCAAGGGCCGAGATCCCTTCACCGGGAGTGACCCCTTGGACAGAAGTTTGCGTCAGGGCAATAACTTCACTATAGTCAATTACTTTTGCTTTGCATCGTGGTATTCAGTTGGAATATCCTGCACCTCATTCTACGGGGAAAGAGCCGAGATCCCTTCACCGGGAGTGACCTCTTTAGCAAAGGTTTTCGTCACTATATTTTTATAAAAAGCTATCCGGTTCCTTCAACGATATCAAGTTCATTACGTTAAAGGTTTTTCGCTAAAAACCATTCGTAGCCCTCCGTCGTTTCAGACGGGTAGCACATAGTATTCATGCTATGTTTGTTGACCTTCGTCAAGGCATAGTGAATGATAGCTGCTTGTTACCTTTCTGCTGCATAGATAGATGCGTTGGTTTGGGACAGTCGTATAGCCTTGTTGACCTTCGTCAAGGGCTTGTGCGGGTGGGTTCAAATTAACCTGGACAATGACGGGTAGAACTTGACATGTGACTTATGATTTGTTGACCTTCGTCAAGGTCATAAGAGCATGGGGTAAAAATCACATCGAGAGTTTCTAAAGAAACTGAAACTTGCCAGATATGCGCATACCTTCTGGAGTGTGATAACGTGAGTGGATTCCATCACGTTATCATGCGATGATAGTTGGGTCCCAATTCCCACTGATGAGTTGGTTTACTCCTCGGGTGATCCCGACTAATTCTTCTTTCAGGTTTGGAGGAGAATTTGACGTTACAGTGGGAGGTTTCCAGATTAGATAAATTGATAACCATTCTGATCTAGATTAGAGTGCATGCTGAGTGTTTCTTTTCTCTCTCTCTTTGGAAGCGACCATGGCCCTACCCTTGACTATGACTCAGTGACCAAATTAACCGAACCTTCTTAAACACTGGCTTTTGGATTGTCAGAGTTGCATACCTCATTGCCACTCCTACTTTTACCCTTTTCTCCAGGACACCCCGTATTACTACGAACGTCCACTTCCATTGGATAAAGCCATCGTATGGTTATATACGAACTAGAAGGAATTTATTCGAGGATGGTTTCCGGTTCTGGAGAAAATGAATAGGACTATTCAGTTGTCTTTTCCTTTTACCTTCTCTCAGGTTGCGAGTGCTGCTTGGATTAGGATAGTACACCTATTACGCAAATTGGATAGTCTTCTTCCAAACCATAGGCAGGAGCCGACCGGTAGGGAATGAAGAAAACCAATTAGCCTAACGATGGTGTACAGAAGGTATTATGTAAAGACAAATAAAGGGATTAGAAGGAGGGCAAAGTAAATTGCGACTGATATTCACGACCAAACCAAATATTTCATTACCACTCCCACTTCACCTTTGTATTTCTCCAGGACACTCCGTATCACTACGAAGATCCACAGTTTATTGGATACTCCATCGTATGGTTATATACGAACTCGAAAGGAACTTGTTCCAGTTCGGGGATGGATTCTGGTTCAGGAGAAATAGTAATAAGGTTTATTCGGTTATCTTTTATCTTCACCTTCTCTCGCATTGTGAGTGCTCCTAGGATTAGGACAGTACACCCATTATGCTTATTGGATAGTCTTCTTCCAAACCATAGGCTGGTGCCGAACGGTAGGGAAGGAAGAAAACCATTTGGCCTAAAGGGGTGTACAGAAGGTAATGACTAAAGACATATAAAGGGATTTGGAGAGGTGGCAAAGAAATATACGGTTACAATTGTGAATCTGTATAATGGAAGAAGCATTACTAGGAATACCAGGATACCCCTACGAAACATTTCAATGTTTCAGTTTCATTGTGTACTGTTCAAGGAAAACTGATTTCCCAATTAGTCCTTGCTCCAGGGTATGTATTTACCAGGTTTGATTCTCGCATCTGTATGGTTTTACAGATGATGAGTGGGAGTAAGTTATTGGGAATTGGGTGATTGTCCTCATTATATCGGAATCATTGTAATTGGTGATATTTGAGGAAACCACCCGGGTTGTTTGCCAGACGGCAAATATTTGGTTTTGAATATCCGCTGTTATGCACCAATTTCAAATTGATATATCTGTACGTCTATATTTATAGAGTGAGATATACCTTTTTAAAATTATGTCCATGACATTTACCTATATCAGTGGATGGTTAGGTAAGGAGCATTAAACAGCAGTGTAATTCTTCTTAACCATAAGTACAGTTTTCAACCTACGACACACAGGGAATGAGTTATTAAACTCAAGGGACTTATACAGAGTATTGTATGTTGTCCAGTGTCCATTAGGACAGAGGGGTAGGTACTCGTACTGTATTCTGTTTAGTTATGACTTCTCTAGTTTTTAGACAGGTGTATCGTAGAAACACAAGGTCCAAGTTTTGAGAAGTTATAGGTATATGAATAAAGTAGAGAACCAGGTGTTGCAAGCATCAGGATTCTTCAAGGTGATCGAAGATGTAGATACTTGTGTATGGTATTCAGTTGATAGTAATGATTTTGAGAAACTTGTTTCTCTTTCAGGTCACTCATAATTGGAAGCATTCCTAAGTTGAGTAACGCTGATAGGCCTTCTTCCATTTAGTTGACATGAACTGGAGACAGCTGCATGATTTGAATCTGGTTCAATTAAATCAGTGTCTCTGTTTCTATATTGGATATAGAACAGTTCATATCTTAACGATATTAAGGTACGGGGAGTTTTCCGGCTTATGCTTAAAACCAGACTCCGGATAACTCAAGGCACGTTTCTGTAATGGCTGTTTGTGGGTTGACCCGGGCTATGACGAGGGTTGACTTTCTACCATCTGGAAGATCAATAGTGATATTGTTCTAGACTCGCCACAGTTTTAATAAAAATGGATTTTTTCAGAAAACAGTAGTGGGAGTATGGTAGAACTGGAAGTGATTCCAGAACCGCAAACGATTACTGAAAATTTGATAAGAACCTAAAGATTCAATCTGGATTGACATTCCATTGGCCACTCCGCAGATAAGGTGGGTAACCTCACGAACTCGAGAGGTACTTCGGTATGCTCAAAGACGGTAGCAGGGAGGTTCTTGTTTACCCAGACTTGCCATTGTTGTTGTTCCAGACTATGAGACCCTGCAGGAGGATGAGTATAACGTCATTCTGAACTGGCTTTAGAAGCATACGTGTATATGACTCTGCCAGAGGGTTGTCGTGGTCAATGGGAGCAGCGGAAGCATAGTGGACAAGTGGCTTATTGTAAGTCCATATCACGCACCCCACGAACTTGCGGGGAGGCGGAATATATGAAAAACGATTATCAAAGCTTCATAACACGGACTTGAGCGCATGAATCATATCTAAACCTTTACTAGCAAACTACGAGAGGTTTAACTACTCGGATTCGAAGTTATACCTCACGTTTCTTGTCCTTCGGTTCTTCATCGCTGTCCTTTACTCCTCGTAGGCTCCTTGGAACATCGGCACCTCAACGGCCTCCTCGAGTCAAAGACGATCCACCCGAGAGCTCCTACGCCAAGCTTGATCTCTAACTTGAGATAACTAGGTTGCTCAAAGTGCTAATCTAAGCTACCTAGGGGATATAGAGTGAGGTTATGGATGTTTTAGTCTATCTAACCCTTGATCTCAACACATGAGAGGTTAGGGTTAGGGTTTCAAGAATGAGAGAGCTTGAGGAGAGAGAAGGTGATGATAATAATGATATTGAAAAATGAACTCATTTGAATATATCAACCATAACAATTTATCAAATAAATAATATACATGATTAATCATCATGGTTGATGCATTCACCTTGTGTGATTCATCTCATGAGTCATTAGCTCAACAAATGAAGCATTAACTCCATGGATGAATCACACAAATGAGTCATTAAGCAATAAATGCTTATGCCACCTTAACCCCCAAGTCACCATGCTTCTAGAAGCTTCCCGGAAAATTACGAAAACGCCCCTCCAATCCGTGAAAACATGGAAAAACTTTAGACTGTATAAATCCAATAACCTGATACTAGAATCTGGCTTAAACCAAAGCCGGCTAGTAAAAACTGTCCGAACGCCGTACGTGCGTTTAAACACGTATGCGTCCGAACCTTTGTCGTAAAACCATACGACCTCTATATCGTTTCGCCTGGAGCAGGGAAACCCTCTGTGTGGGACTCTGAAGACTCGACACTACGCTGGCAGTGGGTTTAACCACAGACCGCAAGCGGCACTAGCTGTACGTAACGGTCCCCAGGTAGATGTCGATAAGAAGGCCGATGAGGAAACCCATCAGAACTCCTACTGAGCCTGATGTGACAATCTCCGTACATTCCGGTCTGTTCGTCTAATACTATCGCATATCTACCCTAGGGGGCAGCAAGCGTCAGTCCCCTAATAGCGGTATAAGTCGTGTCGGAGCGTAGCCCATTACACCCTGAGAAACTACTGGAACCTACCAGTAAATCTCGCTTGCCCTGGCCAGGTACTTTGAGTAATGGCTCTCTGACACAACGCGATATCAACTCCCAATACCGGGAGAGACGAATCCTTTCTAACCGCCACTGCCTCCAAGTGCTCGGGACTGCACCCAACTGCTACCTGTTTGCACGACTCCTTTGAGCCGTGGTAGGGTAGCAATCTAAGAACAGTAGGACACACTCGAGGCGAAGTAGCAGTGTCAAGTCTGCGGACTATGTTGTACTCATGTCACCTGGGAACTGTTAACTGACGATTGGTATAATACCAACCAACAGTTCCCATGCGAGTCCTATCTGGTGTACCCGTAACCTTACGAGCACCTGTATACTATCTCCAGTACGACGTACTGATGGCTGTGGGACAGACCATCTCCCTAACTGGGATGAGAAGCGTACACACTAGTCTACTCCGGAGTATCGATACCCTGTCTCGATAATCCTACGACTAGGGACAAGTATAGGATGTTGCTTATAGACTACCCAGCCCCCGCTAGTGTGACTGCCATCACAACGCTGGTAATCAAGCAAAGATCCTATGGGCTCTACTAATATGTATAAGTGATACGTTACAAGAAACATATGCACATATTAAAGTAGACACAAACCAAGTAGCATACTACTATTTTTACCAAGACTGTATATATACAACTGTGAATATCCCAAGCTTCCATTAAGTAATATACATACAAGTATGATACAATAATGGCCCCTGGGGCATATACACTAACAATCTCCCACTTGCACTAGGGCCATGAGCTGGCATATCGTAGACCTATCATCTCGAATAGCCTCTCGAACTGCGCCTGAGGAATGGCCTTTGTGAATGGATCGGCAATGTTATTCTCTATCTCTACTCTCTTTATCTCGATCTCCCGGCAATTTACAATCTCCCTGATCAGGTGATACCGCCTTAAGATGTGTCTGGACTTCTGATGGGACCTGGGTTCCTTCACTAAAGCTATAGCGCCATTGTTGTCACAATACAAAGGTATTGGATCAACACTGGTAGGAACCACCTGAAGTTCTGTGAGGAACTTCTTCATCCAGACAGCTTCTTTTGCGGCATCGCAAGCAGCTATGTACTCCGCTTCCATTGTTGAGTCAGCAACGGTCTCTTGCTTGGAACTCTTCCAACAGACCGCCCCTCTATTGAGGGTAAAGACATAACCCGACATGGACTTGGAGTCATCCTTGTCACTTTGGAAGCCGGAGTCGGCAAAGGCCTCCATCTGGAGGTCTTTTCCGCCATACACCAAGAACATCTCCTTAGTCCTCCTCAGGTACTTGAGATTGTTCTTTACTGCTATCCAGTGCTTTTCCCCTGGGTTTGCCTGATACCGGCTTACAACGCTCAATGCGTATGCTACATCTGGTTTGGTACATAACATCGCATACATTATAGAGCCTACCGCAGAAGCGTAGGGTATAATTGACATGCGATCCCTTTCCAAATCAGTCTTGGGAGACATCTCTTTGGAGAGAGTGATTCCGTGACAAGCCGGTAGGTTACCGCGCTTAGAATCATCCATACTGAATCTCTTCACTATGGTGTCTATGTACCTGGACTGCGAAAGTCCCAACATCCTCTTTGATCTATCACGATAGATCCGGATCCCCAGAATGTAGGTGGCATCACCCAGGTCTTTCACGGAGAATTTATGTGACAAGAATCTTTTGACTGACTGTAACATAGGAATATCATTTCCTATTAGGAGAATGTCATCCACGTACAAGACGAGGAATACTACAGCTCTCCCTACAATCTTACTGTATATGCATGGTTTATCTGGATTTTTGATAAAGTCAAATTCTTTGACAGCATCATCAAAACAGATGTTCCAACTCCGCGATGCTTGCTTTAGTCCATAAATGGACTTAAGCAACTTGCATACTTTACCGCTGCTCCCACTCTGAATGAATCCCTCTGGTTGATCCATATAGACGCACTCTTCCAAATTACCATTTAGAAAGGCTGTCTTTACGTCCATCTGCCATATTTCATAATCGTGGAAGGCAGCAATAGCAAGAAGGACCCGAATGGATTTGAGCATAGTCACTGGAGAAAAGGTTTCGTCATAGTCCAAACCAGGTCTTTGACGGAAACCCTTTGCAACAAGTCTAGCCTTATAGGTTTCAACCTGTCTATCTACACCAATCTTCTTTTTGAAGATCCATTTGCATCCTACGGGTTTTACCCCATCTGGAGCAATGTCCAAAGTCCATACTTTGTTAGTGTACATGGACTCCATTTCGGTCCGCATTGCATCCAGCCATTTTACTGAGTCACCGCTCTGAATGGCTTGCTGGAAGCTAGTAGGCTCATCATAGTCAATAATGCAATCCTTTCTATCCCCGTCTATGAGAAAACCGTAGTATCTCTCGGGCGAATGAGACTGCCTACTACTCCTGCGGAGTGGCGTCGGGATGTCCCTTTCTTCTGAAGCCTCAGGTTCTACCATACTTTCAGTAGTAGTTTGTGGTTCTGGAATTTCTTCCTGTTCTATTTCGCTCCCATTTGTTTCCTTTTCTAAAAACTGATATTCTAGAAAATGGGCATTACGAGAAATAAAAACTTTTTGTTCCTCTGCGTAATAGAATAGATACCCTTTGGAGTTCTTTGGATATCCCACAAACTTACAATGTACTGATCGTGTCTCGAGCTTGTCCGCATGCTGCTTTTTAACAAAAGCCGGACATCCCCAAATCTTCAGATACTGAAGATAGGGTTTCTTCCCACTCCACATCTGATATGGTGTGGTAGGCACAGTTTTGGTAGGAACTAGGTTCAAAAGATATGCAGCTGATTCTAGTGCATATCCCCAGAATGATCGCGGTAACTCAGCCTTACTCATCATGGAACGAACCATATCCAATAGAGTTCGATTCCTCCTTTCTGATACACCGTTGTGTTGTGGTGTGTATGGAGGAGTAAGCTGAGAGAGAATACCATTCTCTTTTAAGTAACCCAGGAACTCGGCACTCAAGTATTCACCACCTCGATCAGATCTCAGTGTTTTGATACTTTTGCCGGTTTGGTTTTCCACTTCATTCTTGTATTCTTGGAATTTCTCAAAGGCCTCGGATTTATGCTTCATTAAGAAGACATATCCATACCTAGAGAAATCATCCGTAAAAGTAATGAAGTAGGAATAACCACCTCGCGCATGTGTAGACATTGGACCGCACACGTCACTGTGTACGAGTCCCAAGAGCTCGCTTGCTCTTACTCCGTGTCCAGTAAACGGAGTCTTTGTCATCTTTCCTATGAGATAAGATTCACAAGTAGCATAAGATTGATATTCGAACGGATTCAAATATCCTTCTTTATGTAACTTAGTCAACCTTCTCTCATTGATGTGACCTAGTCTACAATGCCATAAGAAAGCCTGATTTAATTCCGTAGACTTTCTTTTAAGTGTATTCTGGATATTGAAAACCTGAGCTTGACTTAATACGTATATACCGTTATCTAATGTACTTGACCCAATCAGAACTTGATTTAGGTCGATGTTAACTACATCGCTTATGAATGTAAAATCATATCCCTCTTTTGAAAGTGAGGATACTGATATGATATTACAAGTCATACTAGGTATATATAAACAGTTACGTAAAATCAATATATGCCCACTTGTCAAACCTAGGCGATATTCTCCCACGGATTCAGCGTCCACGCTCATTCCGTTTGCAACTCTGAGAGACAAATCACCTACCTTCATAACTTTATGGTTTCTCAAAGCATGTAATGAATTACAGATATGAGATCCTGCTCCGGTATCTAGTACCCAGGAAGTAGAGTTAATTGACAAACAGTTCTCAATTACAAATACACTTGAGGCTGAAGCCACAACATGCTTCGTATCCTGGCTACTGGATTTTAAAGCCCTGCAATTTTTCTTCCAATGCCCAATCTCATAACAATAGGAACGTTCCTCTTTTACTACATTCAGTCCTGAAATTTTTGCCCTGCTCTTTCTTTCTTCTTCCCTGGTTTCCTTCAGGATAGAAGGCAGAGACTGTAGAATCAAGTCAGTATTTGACTCGTTTCCCAACGTGGTCTCCAGGTCCTGGAGCTCATCAATACAACTAGTCATTGTAAGGACGTTGTCCCCTACAGATGACCCGTCAGCCAACCTCGCTTGAATTAATTCGTTTGAGGTTTCATATCTTGTGATATGAGATTGCTCTCCATATAAATCTTTGTTATGGAGAAAGATGGAAACTAAGTCCATCTTCTCGTGCTGTTTCTGGTATACACCATCAACTGAAGCTAACACGAGGCACTTAGCTTTCGCTTTATCTTTTTCCCTTGTCTGATGGATATCCATATCCGCGACAGTGGAAACTGGACCTGGGACGGCGGGATCTTGAGTAGTAATAGGGTGGTCCAGCTTGTCATAGGCAATGGACATCTGGACAGACCTTTGCCAGTCATATAAGTAAGATTCAGTCAATTTATTATCTAGATATAACCTAGTCGTGGTCATAAGGTCGCTGCAATTAAGAGAGAGAGAAGAAAACATTTTAGCATGATGCTCTTGCAAGTTTAGAATGGTTTTTAATTTATCTAAACAGGATGGCTCCCACTGTTTCTCGAATCCCTCCTCAAACCATAAAAGAAGAATTAGCCAGGACTATTCTCACCGTACAATTCTTGCTTAACCATTCAGCCATGTCAGTGTCGATACTTCGTGGGAGATTTTCCAACGCTTTCGCGAAGTTCCTTAATTAAATAACCTCTTTTCTCTGGGGGCGTAACCCCGCTGACACCTTTCTAGGCACCTACTTGGTTTATAGCATTGATCGTTAAGTGACGAATCTCCTGATAAGTAGTATATACTCACAGTAGGATCGGGATCCAAAATATCATCGTATGATAATGTTGAAGGAATCCTACCAACATTTATCAAACTCCAAAATGGTATGCTCTCTCTGCAAATTTCAATTTCTTTAGAAATTCCCGATATAAATTTTTGCCCCATGCTCTTATAACCTTGGCGTTGGTCAAAATATCATAAGTCACATGTCAAGTTCTACCCATCATTATCCTTGTTAATTTGAACCCACCCGTACATATCCTTGACGTTGGCCAAAATGATAATACGACTGTCCCAAACTAACTCATCTATCTATGAAACAAATGAATATCCAGCAGCTACCAAACACTATGCCTTGGCGTTGGTCAAAATACATAGCTTGAATACTACTGAATACCCAAATGAAATGACGGAGGGCTACGAATGGTTTTGGCAAAAACCGTGAACGTAGTGAACTTGATATAATCGAAGGAACCTGATAGCTTTTTAAAAGGAGTGGTTAAAGCTCCGTAATTAAAAAATTCTGCTCTTTTAAAATAACCCAGTGGTTTCTTTTAAATTTGTTCCAACGATTGAACTTCGGTTTATTTTCTTGCATTATAATAATGCGTCCCATCATTAAACCTATCATTGCAGAAAACAACGAAAATACCACGTCCTGTTATGCCATCCGCATTCGCCACGGGGTCCCGTCATCACCCGTTAGGTTACTTAACTAACGACAGAGCGGGGGCTGGGCTAGCGCGGGTGTAAAACATAAGTGACGTCTAATAGCTATCATATATAGATATTGTACATTCGTCAGACGCAATAATAAGCATTCCAGATCACAGATGAACTTTATTGGATATACTAGCAATCCGCATTTGCTTTGAGCCTGCAATAAAAGACGGATTACACAATTGTGATGAATAGCCATTACCCCACCCTAGACCCCTACGGGTACGGCAAACTACCCGCCAAGTACCCGAAGTGAAGCGGTCTCCCTCAACAAAGTGAGTAGGCCACTAAATACTTCAAAGTACCCGGTAGTTTGTGTACCCCGCCTTGGGTCTATCCTAGGAGCAAAAACAGTAAAAAGAAATAATACAACGGTGGCTACAACCTCAACCTGGATGCGCCCCGCAAAAGAATATTACATCATATTACATTTACATCGAATGAATGAATATTAAACCCATCTCAAACCCCGGCTAATCATCACAACACTCCAATTAAGTCCATATACACAAACAGTAAACATTACAGAAATGTGCAACCCCTTGCCAACCGACATACTAGCAGTTAGGGGAGGTTTACGAACACATTAAACATTACAGATAAAAACCCAATTAGCAAATAACTTAGATCATCGATCGAGAACATTTATCCGTGTCTACCCCAAAAGCAAACCTGCACTGAAGTAACCTGGGTAGAAACAGAGCATACTGGAAAACAATACACCAAAATATATGAATAACAGAGCAAATCCGAGTCAACTCGGTGTTGACTCGGCGGCGGATCCGCGGCCAAAAGCACCTTCTTGCCGCGGATCCGCGGCCGTCTTGCCGAGTTAGGGGCTCGTATTTTCCCAGTATTCTTATATTTCCCTGCTGTGAATTTTAAGGCATATCAAATAATTTTTTAGACATGTTTAAAATTAACAGAAACTGTTAGGGGGTTAGGGTTTTGTTTTCGTGTTTTCCGTCGATCGAACTTCTAATTAGTTGCTAACAAGCTAGTAATGGTTTAGTTGGCTCTGATACCACTGTAAGTCCATGTCACGCACCCCACAAACTTTCGGGGAGGCGGAATATATGAAAAACGATTATCAAAGCTTCGTAACACAAACTTGAGCGCATGAATCGTATCTAAACCTTTACTACAAACTACGAGAGGGTTAACTACTCGGATTCGAAGTTATACCTCACGTTACTTGTCCTTCGGGTCTTCATCGCTGTCCTCCACTCCTCGTAGGCTCCTTGGAACATCGGCACCTCAACGGCCTCCTCGAGTCAAAGACGATCCACCCGAGAGCTCCTACGCCAAGCTTGATCTCTAACTTGAGATAACTAGGTTGCTCAAAGTGCTAATCTAAGCTACCTAGGGGATATAGAGTGAGGTTATGGATGTTTTAGTCTAGCTAACCCTTGATCTCAACACATGAGAGGTTAGGGTTAGGGTTTCAAGAATGAGAGAGCTTGAGGAGAGAGAAGGTGATGATAAGAATGATATTGAAAAATGAACTCATTTGAATATATCAACCATAACAATTTATCAAATAAATAATATACATGATTAATCATCATGGTTGATGCATTCACCTTGTGTGATTCATCTCATGAGTCATTAGCTCAATAAATGAAGCATTAACTCCATGGATGAATCACACAAATGAGTCATTAAGCAATAAATGCTTATGCCACCTTAACCCCCAAGTCACCATGCTTCTAGAATCTTCCCGGAAAATTATGATAACGCCCCTCCAATCCGTGAAAACACGGAAAAACTTTAGACTGTATAAATCCAATAACCTGATACTAGAATCTGGCTTAAACCAAAGCCGGCTAGTAAAAACTGTCCGAACGCCGTACGTGCGTTTAAACACGTATGCGTCCGAACCCTTGTCGTAAAATCATACGACCTCTATATCGTTTTTCCTGGAGCAGGGAAACCCTCTGTGTGGGACTCTAAAGACTCGACACTACGCTAGTAGTGGGTTTAACCACAGACCGCAAGCGGCACTAACTGTACGTAACGGTCCCCAGGTAGATGTCGATAAGAAGGCCGATGAGGAAACCCATCCGAACTCCTACTGAGCCTGATGTCACAATCTCCGTACAGTCCGGTCTGTTCGTCTAAGACTATCGCATATCTAGCCTAGGTGGCGGCAAGCGTCAGTCCCCTAATAGCGGTATAAGTCATGTCGGAGCGTAGCCCATTACACCCTGAGAAACTACTGGAACCTACCATTAAATCTCGCTTGCCCTGGCCAGGGACTTTGCGTAATGGCTCTCTGACACAGCGCGATATCAACTCCCAATACCGGGAGAGATGAATCCTTTCTAACCGCCACTGCCTCCAAGTGCTCGGGACTGCACCCAACTACTACCTGTTTGCACGACTCCTTTGAGCCGTAGTAGGGTAGCAATCTAAGAACAGTGGGACACACTCGAGGCAAAGTAGCAGTGTCAAGTCTGCGGACTATGCTGTACTCATGTCACCTAGGAAGTGTTAACTGACGATTAGTATAATACCAACCAACAGTTCCCCTGCGAGTCCTGTCCGGTGTACCCGTAACCTAACGAGCACATGTATACTATCTCCAGTACGACGTACTGATGGTTGTGGGACAGACCATCTCCCTAACTGGGATGAGAAGCGTACACACTAGTCTACTCCGGAGTATCGATGCCCTGTCTCGATAATCCTATGACTAGGGACAAGTATAGGATGTTGCTTATAGACTACCCAGCCCCCACTAGTGTGACTGCCATCACAACGCTGGTAATCAAGCAAAGATCCTATGGGCTCTACTAATATGTATAAGTGATACGTTACAAGAAACATATGCACATATTAAAGTAGACACAAACCAAGTAGCATATTACTATTTTTAGCAAGACTGTATATATACAACTGTGAATATCCCAAGCTTCCATTAAGTAATATACATACAAGTATGATACAATAAGGGCCCCTAGGGCATATACACTAACACTTATGTCTATTTATAGACTAAAGCAGATATAGCGGAGATAGATCATCTATTTCTGATGTGACAGTCATAGGTTTGAATTCATCAGAATAGGGGATGGATCTGTTAAGAAGGTAGTAGGGTGTGATGTCCTGGTATTTGGATGACACACACACAGTAGGAAGTGAAATTCCTATACTACGGTCGGTTATACTTTGGTCGTCACACAGTGGTTTCTCCACATAGGACTTGGATATTATATCAGACATGCCGGTTACTAGATCTATGGTCTTAGATGTTAGTTATATGTATGCCCTAGAGGCCATTACTGTACATACGATGTATATTGTAGTGGATGCTAGGACATATATAGGGAGGACTTTCTTGCTCGACATGATAGTATGCTATCTGGTTGTACTTTATCTTAACATGTACTCTGATTGTCTCTATATTACATGTTGATAAAGCCCTTAGGATATGTACTCGACTACTGGGACTATGATGAGATCATACTAGTGGGGCCACGGTAGTCGACGAGTACATCCTATAACTGTTCCTAGTCGAGGGTGTATCGAGACAGGGCATCGATACACCAGAGTAGACTAGTGTATACGCATCTTGACCCATATGATGGGCGATGGATGATCCTATATCCATCGGTGTTTGACATCAAGGATGGTGTACGGGTGCTCAGTGGAGACTGGGTACACTGGACGGACTCGCCGAGAACTCCCAGATGGTATTATACCATACGTCAGATGGCAGTTCTCCGGTGACACTGGTACAGAGTAGTCTGTTGACCCGAGATCGTCATAGAGTCTTGTGTGATTCCCACTGTGCTTTGATTTCCATCATACCACGTCCAAGAGGGCGTGCAAAAAGGTAGCTTTTGGGTATAGTCCCGAATCACATGGAGGCAATGAGCGATAGGAGGGGATTCGTCTCTCCCGGTATAGGGAGTTGATGTTGTACTGTGTTCGATTGGCTATACCCGGAAATCCCTGGCCAGGGTTGCTGAGATTTACTGGTAAGTGTTAGCAGTAGTTTCTCGAACTGTTATAGACCTCATATTGACACGACTTATCGAGCTACTGGGGTCTGACGTTTACCACCCCTAGACGAGATATGCGACATATCAGACGACGAGACCGGACTGTACGGGAGTGTTACTGTTTGGATTCACAGGAGAATATACAGGCTTGCTTGTTGATCTTCTGAGCGCTCAATACCTGGGTAGCTGTTACGTTTAGCTGACCGCTTGCAGCTTGTGGGTGTTTGATATGATCATCACCTACTGCCGGCGTATTGACGATTCTTTAGAGTCCTACACAGAGGTTTCTTGGCTCAGGCAAAACGGAGTAGGAGCACATATGTGATATGTGCGGGACCGAGGATAATGCGATATGTGATACCGTATTATATTCTCGCGATATTTGATATCAGCCGGGTCATCGGATCAAGTGTTGATTCGATGAATCGGTACGGATAAATATTAGTCGGTTATATGCGATATAGCCGGATTGTCGGATCAAGTGTTGATTCGATAATTTAATGTATAATAATATATATGATATATTAAATTACATTAACAAATATTTGCTCACTAAAAGATTCTTTTTCTCAATCGGGTAATACATTGATATATATGCGATATATGTTAAATGTATTATTTTATTTTGTTACGATAAATATTATATATGTGATATATAATATTGTAACATGATATGATAACTAATGCAACATGTTTAGTGGAGTTTAAACATGATTAGGGTTTGGATTAGGGTTTAGTCTTCTAGTTGATTCTAGAAGCTTTTCATTTTGTCATGATAAAGATATTTGTGTGTGACTCATCTTTAACCAAACCCAAACCCTAACCCTAGTTAATTCTCTACAAAGGTTAGTTTGACCATGGTTACATTATTCATCATATCATTTCTTTTCCTATTCATCACAAAAGGATTCTTAACATTATTCATCTTCTTCTTCCTTGAGTTCTTCTTACAAAGCTTTCTTGCTTTGATTTTTGTGATGAATAAATATGAGAAAAAGATAAATAAAGAGAGCAAAAATCCTACTTCATCATCCTCATCTTCCCTTGCCATTTAGATGAGGGTGTTCACATCATTTCATGAGTGTTAGCTTGTGTTAAAGAAACTTCAAGGTAGATCATCTTAGTATCGAAGATCGGAAGCAAAGGTTGCATCTTTCTCTTCGTGGAACTTCTCGAGAGTCCGGAACCCGATGATCGCAGCGAAGGGACCACAACACGGAGCATATGAAGTGAAGGACCGGATCTATAAAGGTTGTAATCCCTCTCACTTAGTGTTAAGTTGTTAACATGTTAGTTTTCGCCTAATCTCTAGTTTAAAGTTTTGTATTCGGGTTGTTCGGCACGGCTAAATTTTTAATCGGGCATGGTTGATGCCTTGTAGACCCTTGTGCGCGTGCCTAGCAACCCTACATTAGATCTAGATTTGGGTAGTGTCCCAATCAGGGTACTTAGACAGCATTCTAAAGATATTTAGAATGGACGACTCCTGGAACGGTAGCATACCTGCAGGTGATGGAGTCACCCTCTCTAAAGGTGTCTTACAGACTAAAGGGGAGAGGGATGTGCATGATTGGCAGATCACTTGCTTAGGAAATTGAGTCAATCATGAGATGTCAAGTACCACACCAGATGTTGTTTTTGCATTGGATGCAATAAGTTGATATTGATCCAATCCTGGAGAAACATTCGGAAGCAGTTTTAGAACATAAGTGGATGTTCTAGGGATATGATAACGACAGCCTCATTCGGGAGACAGTTATCATTCCAGGCTTCCAAGGTGACCTGGACGGCCGAGTGGCTGTCAGAGTTATAGTTTTCCCTCCGAAGAGGGGCAGTATTTTGGACAGGTGGTCCAAGGGGATACTGAGGGAGGCATGGTGCAGGATACTAATTGGTTTCAGTTGACGATACAGTCTAAGAAGTTTGGATTTGGAGTTCATTTATGAACTAGGTCCCATCAGACATCCGAACATATTCTAAGACAGGTATTGCTCATTTCGGGAGATGGTTTTCTCCGCGAACTTGAGATAAAGAGAGACATAGAAAGAAACATTAGAGCGGATCCACTCACTGAGGCTATTCCTCGAACGCATTAGTTTCGCAAATAGTTTTTGTGAGACTGATTAGTAGAGGAGTTGGGTGTTTGGTATCACACGGGCTGTGAGTATGCGACATCGCAATAATTAGCCTTGAGTGCAAGTGGGAGATTGTTGGAGATAGTGCCCTCAGAGTCAATTATTGGATCACAGGCACGTGATTGCAATGATTGAGAGAGAACCTATACCGTTAGAACAGTCTTACTCAAGATGATAGTATGCTATCTGGTTTGTCTTTATCATCGTGTACTGCTTTAGGTGACCTTACAGGTCACTATTGCGCGTTGATAGAGCCCTTAGGATTCTTGCTTGACGGCCAGCAGTATGATGGCGATCATATATGTGGGAGCTGGGGTGTATAAGCACATCCTTAAAAGGTCCCTAGTCGTGGGAGTTTTCGAGACAGGGCCGTTCCCCTCCGAATGGCGAAGCACAAGACTGCGGGGTCCAGATGCTGAGATTCGGGGCAGATGCTATTTGGTTTTATCCGTCCACCTCTCCGAAGATGCCAAGTTGATTTATGGCATCATGTATCGGAGGTTTAGATGGATGCGGCCGATGTAGCAGACTTCGTCAGATTCCCCCTCGCTTGAGGGGTTTTTGATTGTGGGGACGCTCTTCCCTGCAGGCGCAAGCCCCTGCAGTTAATTACGCTACCGCATCACGGTAACAACTTTCTCCTTCTCCAGAATTTCACTTCGTGTCGTGGGTGTTTGTTTTGTTTGTGGTTGCCCGTGGATTGTATACGGAGACTAAGTGATGCCGTCGCCCGTAGGACGTGGATTAGTCCAAATCCGTATTTACTTAGATTTGGGTTCGGTGTTTTAGTTTAAGGATACGTTAGCCATATTTAGGCTAAGATCGACTTAAACGTTTGTTAAGGATACGTTAGTCTGATTTGAGACTAAGATCAACTTAACGGGATCGTTTGGATCCGACAAAAGAGCATTTGGGGGCTCTATTGTTCCAGTTTAGGGACATAGTGGTCCATAGGTAGTTTAGGGACATTGCGGTCCATTGGTAGTTTAAGGACATTGCGGTCCATATTCCAGTTTAGGGACATGGTGGTCCATATTTAGTTTAAGGACGCTTAAGTCCGTGGGTTTAAGGACCCCACAGTCCATATTTTAGTTTAAGGACGCATAAGTCCGCGGGTTTAAGGATCCCACAATCCATCTTTTAGTTTAAGGACGCATAAGTCCGCGGGTTTAAGGATCCCACAATCCGTCTTTTGGTTTAAGGACGCTTAAGTCCATGAGTTTAAGGACCCCACAGTCCGTGTTGGTGCGTGGTCGTCGGGACCCGTCACCTCTCTGACGTCGTTGAAGGATTACAACGACAGGTGTCAGAGGAGATCAGAGATGTACCCTTGAACTGGTCGTAAATCGATTTAAGAGAGCAGCTGTGCTCAGTCAATTTAATTTGAGGACTTACGGCCATGATTGGGCTAAGTCCAGTTGAAAAATATTCAACGTTTTTATTTGTTTTTGGTCTATTAGACCTGTGCTAGGGCTTTGCCCACATTCAAATAATGCATTGCATTACTTTTTATTTTTTGTTTGGGCTCTGCCCATAAAGGATGCAGAGCATCAATTTTGTTTGGGCTCTGCCCATTTATAAATGATGCAAAGCATCGATTTTGTTTGGGCTCTGCCCCTTTTATTGCTTTGCAATTTATTTAGGCCTGTTAGGTCTTTTTGACTTGGGCCTGGCCCTTTAACAAAAGAAATGCATTGCATTTGTCAGGCGCTTTGCGCCAATCAAAGAGCGCAAGCGCTTGTGGTGATGACACGTGTCATGCAAGCAAAGTGCGCTGCGCCAGTGCGCTGCGCTTGCGCTGCTGACACGTGGCGCGCTGTAGTGAGTTGTGCTAGTTTCAGAGAGCAAGGCTCTATTTCAAAAAGCGCATAGCGCAAATAGTTCAGATACTGACACGTGGCGCTCTCTGGTGGCTTGCGCCAACCCAAGAGCACAACAGTGTAGATTTACAAGTGCAAAGCACTATTAACTTGAGAATCCTTTAGATTCAGAACCAATGGTTCATAAGAGAAGTGCAAAGCACTTTTTGTTTTCTTGATCTAATTTAGATTCAAGAAAACAAGTTTCTCTTGTTTTTTCTTATTTCAGGGAACCAGAGGTTCATAAAAGTGCAAAGCACTATTTTTTTATTTTGTTTTTTATTAAAGATCATTGATCTTGTTCTTAGATCAATGATCTATCAGAAGAAATTCTTCTATCATAAAGGTTTTTTTTTTACCTTTCTTCTTGAGATTTCTTCAGAGCTCTCTCTCTGTTTGAAAATTTCGATTTCTCAAAAAATGCTGATGCTTTTGAATTGAGGTCTAGGGTCCTTTTTATAGTGCCCATAAATTAGTTAAAGAGATCTTTCTCTGAGTGATTTGGGGAATTTTTCCCACCGTTGGATTTTTGATCCAAGGGCTTCTGTTTTACAGAAGAAAATCTTCTTGTTTTCACAAGAACAGAAAGATTTCTTTAAAATCTTAATTATGTTTGGCGCAAACGCCCCAGCGCGTGACACGTGTCAAGCAGCGCAACTGCGCTAGCGCATCTGCGCTGACACGTGTCGCGCAGCGCAAAGCGCAGCGCAACTACGCTAGCGCATCTGCGCTGACACGTGTCGCGCAGCGCAGTGCTTGCGCAACTGAAGCGTTGCTCCTTTAATTTTATTTTAGATAGAGCTTTACTCTGATCGGGCGCGCTGCGCTGATATATCAGCGCCTGGCACGTGGCGCGTTGCGCCCGGAATTTGAAGCGTTGCTTCAAAATTTGAATTTTGAATTTCAACAGAGCTTTGCTCTGATTGGGGGAAACAAATGCCCCCCCACCGTTGCGCTCACGTGGCGTGCACGTGAGTGCAGCGGTGGCAAGCTTCTGACCGTTGGATCAACGGGTGAGCTGAAGGGACACAAGTGCCCTATAAATAGGACCTCTGGCCCTTAAAAATCTTCACCATTTTTTCAAGATTTTGATTTCAACAGAGCTTTGCTCTTGCTTAAGAACTTCAGAGCTTTGCTCATTTCCAAAGTTAGAAATTCTAGGTAAAAATTAATCTCAATGAAATTAAATTAATTCAAACCAATCTTAAACCAAAGAGCTTTGCTCTCACAGATCTTTTGATCTAAAAAGATCCCCATTGGGGTTTCATAAACAGAGCTTTGCTCTCAAAAACTTATAGATCTACAGAGATCTTGTTCATGGGTTCTAACCCATGAACAGAGCTTTGCTCTTGAATCAAATGTAGATCTTTTAAATCTGAAAAATGAAGAATTTTTCATAAGTTTTCATGGATTTTTCAAGATTCCAAAAATTTTAATTTTAAATTTCTTTTCAAAATTTTCTTTTTGATGGAATATTACAGAGCTAAGCTCTTTTTTTTAAGGAATTTTATTCCTTTGAGACCAGAATTTGACAAGTGTCATTCTGTGACAGAGCTTTGCTCTGAAAGAGGAGATTTTCTCCTTGTCTCTAGGGATTCCCCACTGATGAGAATATTCTCATGGGGATCTTTTCTTTAACTGACAGTCTCACCCAATGATGGGGTTGTCTTATTAAATGAGGCACTTTCATCCAGATTTTGTGGATCCATATTTGGTCCCCTACCCACTGCACTGCAGTGTGGTGTGATTAATTTTAATTTAATCAATTTTTAAATTCAGTTAATTGAAAAATTTTAAACGCCAAGCGTTGGAATTGTAGTACTAACGGCTATTTTTTGTTCCTTTGCAGTGACCGTGTCTCTCGATACCTCATTCCCGTTTACTCGTTTGGAGGAGGAATTTCCCGAAGCGCCCTTGGACCGCGAAGTCCTGGCCATGATTAAGGACTACGACCCGGAATACAAGAGTCTCCACTTTTGGGGGTCGTGGTATAATCAGATTATCATGGGTCGACGGAGCTTCACGTGCGCAGTGCCGTCAGAACCCATCATGGCGATTCATTATGCTACCCCACCCTCGGTGCAGTATGCCGTGGAGATGGTTGATTGGACCTCGAAGGGCTTTCTTCATCCCGCTATGGATGCGATTCCGGTCCAGCGCCCTATGGTTCTGGATATCCTAGGAAGCCGTATCTATCAGGGCAAGGCGCGACCCTGGGGGCAATCATATAACATTGGTCTGATCCCCCGCCACCCGATCGGCTATCTGTCGTGGGCCCGGTATATCCTGTCGACGAAGAAGTCGCAGTTGATAAGGTTGGGATTGTACACTGTGGTCTACGTTTCTCTCTTCCAGTATCCCACGCTCCCCACCTGGTGGTTTAAGGCTTTTTTGGAGCAGTGGAACATTCCTACCCACACTTTCCTCGCCATGGATCGGGAAGTGTCAATCTCTCTGGAAGAGTTTACGGAGGTATCCGGTTTACCGGTTATAGGAGAACATTATGAGGACTTGCTCCCGACAGACGAGTATGTCTTCGGTGCTAAGCCGGTGGTAAGGGGGCTCACGCCGAAGAATGTTGTTCAACACCAATTCCCAAGCTTAATTAAAGTGTTGAACATCTATGAGGCCCTTTTCATCGAACATGGGAGTCGCGGAGTTAGCTTTGAGGATTTCATCGCTCGGTTCCTTCGCCCAAGCGTCCTCTCATCAGAAGTTGCCAAGTTTGCTACCCTGGATGACCCTTTCGGTCTAGGTTTGGATAACCTGCCGGCGAAGGAGATAGACCAAAAGGGTTTTTTCCTTCCGGACTTCCCGACCATGTCTTTTGCAGAAATTGCAGCCCCTGGGATGGACGAGGAGGCCTTTTTCTTAGGATTTCTTGGGTTATGGCTGAGTTGGTTTGCAATCCCAATGCACTCTCACCGTATGCGGCCCTCTATCTTTTACCCAGCCCACCGGATGACCATCGGGGTAAAAGTGGCTGTTGGGATCGCCGGCTTGGCACACTTATATCATGGTCTCAGTCGAGCAGCGGATGCTAATGAGCCTGGGGTACTGCACGTGGTCTTCCCGATGCACTACTTCGTATCGTGGCTCGAGCTACGCACGGCGGGTGTCTTCGGCATGCATAAAAGGCCCTCGTTCTTCGACAAGTGTGGTTTCCCTCGCATCATACAGCTGATTGGCGCATCAATCGTGACTCCTTCGCCATGGAACGCCAGGGGTTTACTCCTTCGCCCTCACACCGTTGGAGACGGGATGTCTTTCGTCGATAAGGTGTTGACCATTGGAAAGGCGTCTACCACTGCGATGCGGCCATTACAAGATGCTTTCAAGGATGGACCCTCAATTTTGACGGCCCGCGAGACCCTTCACTTATATTCCATTAGACTGGGCTTCCTAGTATTCAGGCAGAACGGTGCGGCGATTTTTATGAGATACAACCCGCATCGTTTCGCCCAGCAACTGGGCTACGATCAAGGGTACCCTTGGAAGCTTTCCTATTGGAACCTGCTGCCAATGAAGAAGGGATGGAGAACGCGCTGCATCATTTCATGCGCCTGAATACGGGTTCTCATTTTTTTATCAGTGCGCCGGCTTGCGCTCCACGACTCCTCAACGTATACAAAGAATGGTACAATCATGCAACAGGAGCCGTTATAAAGGAGGAAAGGCGACTGCTGGTCGACCGTAAGGGTGCGCCTCCAGGCAGCGACCGCAACGCTCCTTTGGTGCCTAGGACTCCGGTAGTTGCCCCTCTAAAAGATGTTAGAGCCGGGCCATCGCGTGCGCAAAGTCCTCCGCGAGGATTTCCGCTCCCCGATATTACAGATGCAGCTCCAGCGCCCTGTGCTCCAGTGGAGACAGTGGTTGTAGCCTCGCCGGAGTCTGGCGTGGGTGCAGACATCGGGACCCGCCGTCCCAAGGTGGCTGCTAAGCGTAAGTCGATCCCACGTGCACCTAGGGTCGGAGGGCAGAAGAAAAAGAAGTCGCTTTTCGCTGCAGACGTCGCGTTCGGTCAGGAACCCCATGCTCCATATGCCGAGGGCCTGAGCGAATATGGGACTAACGAGGGATTAGTCATGCCGCCGCCGGATGATACAGACTTGGAGGCCGCTCTCGAAACTTCAGCGTGGTTGGCAAAGCGTGACACGTGGCTAGCTAAGCTTGCGCAATCAGGTAATCACTAGTCGCATTTTTTTTATTGCATCATATTTTTTATTATTTCCTTTGACTAACATTTTTCCTTCTTTTCTTCCAACAAGCATCACCACTGAAGAAGCCATCGCCGCTTCCCTGAAGACTTTCCAAGAGGAGGAACGTCTTAGAGCGTCCATGGGCCTTAGTAAGTTTCAATTCATCAAGTTTTCATTTCCCTTGTGTTATGGTGAATCTAACCTCTCCCCTTTTTATCGCAGGAACCTCAATGCCATTCCTGCCAAGTGATGCAGATGTTCTGCCAGCTGCCGATGTTCCTGTTTCCTCAGGGCTACCGCAGGAGGTCCGTCTTGAAGAGCCGATGAGAGATGCCTTAAAGGCTCTGGAGGCATCCTTGAATGAGGACGACGACGCTTTGATGAAGGAAGCGTCAAAGAGGTCCATCATGACAGCCCGGGAGGAGAGGAAGCGGTCGAGGCGCGAAGCAAAGGCACGCAGGGCTGCCTTGGCCATTGGAGCGGGCCCAAGCACCGTTCCTCGTGCCGACACCCCTTCAGAAGAGTCTCCGGTCGCCCTGTCTACAGCCCATAGACAGGCGATTCGCACCAATAGGGAGGCTAACGAGAAGTCCGCCTCAGGTAATATTTTTTTTAGAATTTTGTTTGTAAAAATTGTAAACTCGCCGGTTCTTATGCATCTCATCTTGCAGGGCCAAGTCCGACCGAGGGGGAGGCAGAGACTGTCGAACCCGAGGAAGCAGGGGGGAAGGCACCGGCCGAACTTGAACCGACGGTGGGCAACGTCGCTGGGGTTATGGAGCCTGAGCTGGAGGCCGAGGGATCCGTAGCCGAGAAGGTCACTGATGCCGAGCCTGAAGTGGCGGCAGATGAAATGATTGTTATAACTGAGCCCAGGGTAGTGGCGGACGAGGCGCTTGAGGCCGGCGACCTCGTGGTGACGGTGGACGAGGCAACCGTGATTGCCGAGCCCGAGGGAGTAACGGGTGAGGTGGACATGATTCCTGAAGACGAGCCAACCGCTCTTTCTCAGGAATCTGGTAATGCTCCAGTCATAGCCCTCCCCGCCTATGGTCCCCTACCGTCCCCAGGTCTTGCGAGCACGACAATGGTCCCTATTGAGTCGGGTGACGAGGCCACGGGCGATGGCCTCATATCGATGGAGGAGGGAGTCGCCTCCGTTTCGGCCGGCAGCTCGTCAGGTAAATCCCAAGTTACTTTCCTCTTTATTTTACAATCCTTTCTGACAAGTTCACATTTGTTCGTAACGCAGGTACAGCCAGTGCCGATTCCCCATTGCTCGAGGGAGCGCCTTCAACTACCGCCTTGGCGATGGTCACTTCTCAGCCCTCTCTCATACCGTCAAAGATGTTGGAAGGTATAGGTTTGCAACTTATTAATCTTACTTTTTAGACGTATAATTTGTGTACTAAAGTCATACTGTTGTGCCTTTCAGGAGTGCTTTTTGACCATCTTTATCAGGTGTTGCTCCCACACTTCTCCTTCCCATCCGAACTCGCTTCTTCCTCTGGTGGCGCTGGTGAGTATGATTTCCATTGATATCTTCCTTTTCCATTGATGGAATTACTTCTAACCTTTTTTCTCGTCCCGACTGCAGTGCTACAGATTGAAGGAGGGGGTGAAAGATCAGCTGCGCTGCCGGCCCTTCCGGCCTTGCCATCTGCTTCAGCTGGTACAGCGATTATTACACTGATAACCCCCCTTTTTATTTCCTGAACTATTATCTGATCACATTTTGTTTCTTTTCAGCTGTCGTTCCAGTCTCGGCGCCCTTCGAGCCTCGCATTACAATGCCGGCAGGTCCTTATCTGAGACGTCCATCTTCGAAAGGTGCTGCGAATAGTCTGCGCATGTTGAGTGACTACGTCGAGGAACTCGACGTTGAAACTCCTACATCTGCCACAGACTTCGCTACGGCGATTAACCCGATGCTGGTGATACTCGTGACCTTTCATGACGAGGGCATCATCGCATCTTGGGTTAACCATTGCAGGGAGATCGAGGCCCGCCTGCATCAGCTGGAGTCGATGCGTCCTACTCCCGAGACCTTAGCCGCCAGTAATCAAAGAGCAGCGTGGATTGAGCAGAGCGCTTCTTACTTCCGCCATATTGAACAAGAAGTCATTTCAAGGTGTAAGGAGCGCGGTGAGACTTCGAGCAAGTCTGCCCAACTGCATGCTCGGGTGGAGGCCAATGTTGCATAGCTGAAGGTTGTCTTTGAGGGCCTTCTGCAATGCCTTTCCGAAGGGTTATCACTGAGGCAACAGCTTGACGTTGTCGAGCGGAATGCACCTAGCCAGGAAGCAGCCCAGAAGGCGGCCGAGGAGCAACTTTCATCCTTTTTGCGGCAGCGAGCCCAGGTGGAAGCGGAGGTGGCCGCGGCAGCCACTCAAGAGGAGGCGCTGAAGGAAGTGCGAGAGCAGCTTGCGGATTTGTTAAAGACACTTCCTCCTCAGTAGCTATCCCTCTTTGTATCGTTTGTACTTGTAAATAAAAACAATGTATATATATATTTTTTATTCTTTAACACAATGTATCTTGTACCCAATCAAGTTTATGAATAAAAGATACACATTTTTTGTAATGTCTTGTGTCATTTCTCCGTATTTTCTTTCTTTTATTATCAGCATGCCACCTTAGTAAACATGGTTAACAGATAATTAGAGCAAGCATCTTGACTTCCTCAAGAAATAGCGATGGCTTAGGCCGCAGGTTCAGATCTGCTGCCTAAGACTTTTCAACTCTATGAGCCGTGAGGGTCTCATAGAGAATCTTCTCCCTACGGATCGAGAGGATCTCGTAGGTGTATTTTCTCCTTAGGAATCATGAGAATTCCTAAGTGTGTTTTCTCTTACAAGTCGTAAGGATCCTATAAGAGAATTTTTCCCTCTTACGAGTCGAGAGGACCCGTAAGCGGTTGTTTCCCTCCTTGTCGAAACTCGACTTTGGAGAGTGAGACCCATGAATAGTATGCAAGAGACCGTTTTAGACCGACTTGCAGGGTCCCATTGTTCAGGAAACAAGTTTTTTAATCTCTGCTGCCTGAGGCTTCATCTTGCAAGTTGAGACGAATCGGGAATTTCCTGCGGAGACACTGGTTTCTCTGCGAGCCGATGCGAATCAGGAGGTTCTCATCAAGGACGCTGATTTCCCTGAATTGAAGTATTTGCCAAGGATTATTTGTTTCCCTGGTGTTGAAACGGATCGAGGATTTCCCGCGGAGACACTGGTTTCTCTGCGAGTCGACACGAATCAGGAGGCTCTCATCAAGGATGTTTGTTTCCCTGAATTGAGGTATTTTCCAAGGATTATTTGTTTCCCTGGTGTTGAAACGGATCGAGAATTTTCCACGGAGACACTGGTTGCTCTGCGAGTCGACGCGAATCAGGAGGCTCTCATCAAGGATGTTTGTTTCCCTGAATTGAGGTATTTGCCAAGGATTATTTATTTCCCTGGTGTTGAAACGGATCGAGAATTTCCCACGGAGACACTGGTTTCTCTGCGAGTCGACGCGAATCAGGAGGCTCTCATCAAGGATGTTTGTTTCCCTGAATTGAGATATTTGCCAAGGATTATTTGTTTCCCTGGTGTTGAAACAGATCGAGAATTTCCCACGGAGACACTGGTTGCTCTGCGAGTCGACGCGAATCAGGAGGCTCTCATCAAGGATGTTTGTTTCCCTGAATTAAGGTATTTGCCAAGGATTATTTGTTTCCCTGGTGTTGAAACGGATCGAGAATTTCCCACGGAGACACTGGTAACTCTGCGAGCCGACGCGAATCAGGAGGCTCTCATCAAGGATGTTTGTTTCCCTGAATTGAGGTATTTGCCAAGGATTATTTGTTTCCTTGGTGTTGAAACGAATCGAGAATTTCCCACGGAGACACTGGTTTCTCTGCGAGTCGACGCGAATGAGGAGGCTCTCATCAAGGATGTTTGTTTCCCTGAATTGAGGTATTTGCCAAGGATTATTTGTTTTCCTGGTGTTGAAACGAATTGAGAATTTCCCACGGAGACCCTGGTTTCTCTACGAGTCGACGCGAATCAGGTTTTTTTTTCGTCAAGGACACTTTTTTCCTCGAGTCAAAGGATTTGCTGAAGACACTGATTTCTTCGGGGTTGGGATGAACCGACGAGATTAGGCTTCATTTTCTGGCGGAGCCTGTTGGGGAAGTATGGTTCCCTCTTTGTTTGCGCCCTTGGATTGTATACAGGGATCGATGTGATCTCAGCTGTAGGGCCGAAGTTTTATCATCTTTTTTTTTTCCGCGATGCTCTATCATTTCAGCTTTTATATCGCGAAGGTCGCGATTGCCCAATCATTTCGGCTATTTTTCGCGGTGCCCAATCATTTCGGCTATTTATTTTATTTTTACTCGCTGCTTTTTATTGCGAGTTGCCCAATCATTTCGGCTATTTATTTTATTTTTACTCGCTGCTTTTTATTGCGAGTTGCCCAATCATTTCGGCTATTTTGTATGCATACGTTTTTACTTGCTGCTTTTTATTGCAAGTTGCCCTATCATTTTGGCTATTTCGTATGCATGTGCGGCCTACCGGCTTTTCACCGCAAACCTGAAATTAGACGTCGATTTCGGCATCAGCACCGCTACAACTGGGATATTACCAGGAGCGAATCATCATCTGCCTCTGTCGATGTTGAACAAAGGTGGCTTAGCGACCAGGGTTAAGGTACTGTCGACTAAGGCTTTTAACTTCATGAGCCGTAAGGGTCTCACAAAGGTATTTCTCCCTACAAGTCGTGAGGATCTTGTAAGTGTATTTTCTCTTTAAGAATCGTGAGGATTCCTAAGTGTATGTTCCTCTGTAAGTCGTAAGGATCCTACAGGAGGGTTTTCTCCTTGTAAATCGAGAGGACCTACAAGGGTTGTTTATCATGCGTACATGTCCCCAGTCACGGATGGGACTTGGTTAGGGAAATGTTTATTCGCGCCTGTGGATTGTATACAAGGGTCGGTATTGAACCACTTGTAGGGCAATATTAGAGGTTGTGGGGGTTGCTTAAGCACAGGTTTAGGTCTCTGTAACTTAAGACTTTCAAATCTTATAAGCCGTGAGGGTCCCATAAGAGAGTTCTCCTTACGAGTCGTGAGGATCTCGCAAGTGTATTTTCTCCTTAGGAATCGTGGGGATCCCTAAGTGTGTTGCTCCCTTGTGAGTCGTAAGGATCTCACGCGGGTGGTTTCTCCTTACAAGGTCGAGAGGACCCTATAAGTGTCTTTTAACGAGGTTGCGCCCTTTCAGGTTTTCACAAACACTCGCCGGTAGTCCTGCTGTTTTTACTCACGGAGCCCTTTCGGATTTTCATCCGTGCCCTTTTTGCTTATGGACATACCCCTTTTTTTATTCTTTTTATTTTTATATACTTTTTTTTTACGAGGTCGCGCCCTTTCGGGTTTTTACGAACACTCGCCGGTAGCCCTGCTGTTTTTACTCACGGAGCCCTTTCGGGTTTTCATCCGTACCCATTTTGCTTATGGACATACCGTTTATTACTATTTTTTTATTTTTATATATATTTTTTTTTATTCATCTCGTCAGCCTAAGGATGCTGCGGTATTAGTTTAAGGACGTTTCGGTCCACCATTAGTTTAAGGACGTTTCGGTCCGCCATTATGAGAAGGCTGGCTACTGCTTATAAAGTTTGAGCTTAGGAAGATAGCGAGCGGACATAGTCGTCGTCATCTATCATTGACCTAAGCGATAACTCGCTAAGCGTAGTATTTCTTTAGGAATCGGCCATTTATTGGCCTGTAAGGCCTTTCACCGTGCATATCCATGAGTAGATAGGCTCCACCTTGGTAGACCTTGTCTATGTTCATCCGTGCCCCTTTTTGCTTGTGGACATACCGTTTTTTTTTATCATTCATTTTTTTTATTATTTTCTTTTTCTCTTTTTTTCTCTTCTTTTTTTTTATTCATCTCGTCAGCCTAAGGATGCTGCGGTAGTAGTTTAAGGGCGTTTCGGTCCATCATGGAGAAAGAAAAACGCATTATCCCACCTTGTGGAGTTACAAAGATGAGTCCTACCCCCGATTTGATTATAGGGGTACTTTGTTTGCGCTTCTTTACGGAAGATGCTCCATCGAAATAAAGCTCCCATCGAGTATCACCACTGTCGATCGCGTCAAACGCATGTTCGTCTGGAAGATCGCAATTTAGAGGAGAATCGGCGGCTATCGGATGCTCAGCGAGGAAATCGGCGATAGCCTGGCATTTTACTGCCTTGAGAGGCTGATAGGTTATCGAGAACTCCATCAAGAGCAGGGCCCATTTAGCGAGTCGCCCCGTCAATATGGCCTTCGACATCAAATATTTAAGGGGGTCCACCTTTGAGATGAGACGGACCTCATGCGCCAACGCATAGTGCCTGAGCTTTGTTATCGCGAAGATCAACGCCAGGCAGTGTTTTTCAATGGGGGAGTAGTTGCTTTCTGCCCCCAGCAGAACTCGACTTAAGTAGTAGAGTGCTATTTCCTTCCCTTGATCGTTCTCTTGTGCCTATAATGCGCCCAAGGAGCCTTCGAGAGCGGTTGTATAAAGAATGAGGGGCTTTCCCTTGACCGGAGCAGCCAACACTAGCGGGTTCTGCAGGTATTGCTTGATCTCGTCTAGCGCGCTTTGGCATTTTTGGTCCCAGACGAACGGGGTTCCTTTCTTCATCAGGTGGCTGTAAGGACGGCACTTGCCTGAAAGGTTGGCTATAAATCGCCGTATGTATGCGAGCTTCCCTTGGAGAGACCGCAGCTATTTTAGAGTCCTTGGCGGAGGCGTTTCCATGATCGCCTTGATCTTTGACGGATCTATCTCAATACCTCGATGTCGGATGATGAATCCCAGGAATTTGCCCGAGGAAACTCCGAATGCACATTTGAGCGGGTTCATCTTCAAGTTGTATTGCCGAAGGCGTTGAAATACGGTTTTCAGATGCTCGAGATGTTCCTCGTATGATTTGCTTTTAACCATAAGATCGTCGATATAGCATTCGACGATTTTGTGTATAAGGTCATCGAAGATCTTCGTCATGGCCCTTTGATAGGTGGCACCGGCATTCTTTAAACCGAAGGGCATTACTTTATAACAGAATATACCCAAAGGAGTCCTGAAGGCGGTGTGCTTCTGGTCTTCGGGATGCATCTTTATCTGGTTATACCCTGATAAGCCATCCATGAAGGAGAAAACCTCATGAGTGGACGTGTTGTCTATCATCAGTTCGGTGACTGGCACTGGGAAATCGTCCTTCGGGCAGGCTTTATTGAGATCCCGAAAGTCTACGCATATGCGCACTGTCCCATTTTTCTTCATCACCGGGACGATGTTGGCGATCCATTCCGGATATTGAACTTCCTGGATGAAGCCAGAGTCGATCAGCTTCTTGACCTCGGCGTTGATACTCATCTCAAGCTCGAGCCGCATTCTTCTTGGTGCCTGTTTGACCAGCTTGACGTTCGGGGATATCGCCAATTTATGCACAGCAATTTCTGGATCTAGTCCCGACATTTCGGAATAGTTCCATGCGAAGCAATCTTTGTGCTGCGTAAGCAGGTCTTTTAATGAAGCCACCTTCCCTTCAGACAGCAGCTCGCTAATGAATGTCGGTCGCGGATCGTTCGCCGTTCCTAACTCAATTTTCTTGAGGTTGTCTGCAGTGGTATGGATTCCATCTTCCAGCTCTTTTAGCGCTGGTGGGAATTCTGAGATTACCTCGTCGTTGCTGTTTTCGAAGCACCAGGGAAGGTCATTCATGTCGTCGGGCTCTTCTTTTGATATCATTATCACGTGACAAGTACGAATTCGCTTCCAATCCCAATATGGCACTGGTTCTTCTTTCGTGGCCTTGGGTTCGTGCTTCTGTGGCGGCGCTACCCTCCACTTGTTAGACAGAGCGAACTTGCCAAGCTGATACTGATCTTCGACCCAATTCTTGAAGGTGAAGCAGTCCTCGAGAGGGTGCCTTATCACTCGGTGATAAGGACAATAGTCCGGGTGAGAGACTTCGCCTGCTTGTTCGGGGTGTTTAGACTGCGGCAGTGTATGTATCTGATGTTTTAAAGCGAGGTCAAGTATTTTCTTCATCTTGTCCCGAGGAAAAGAGTACGCCCGACCCATTTTTCTTATGAGGGATAGATCGAAACCGCTCGATTTTCGCTTGAGTGGTCTCTTAGACCCGCTTCGTTGCTGTTGAACGCCTTTTTCGCGTTTCGACTTGTTTCTGCCTCTGCGTCGAGCCTTTTTTACAACAGGTTGACATGGAGCGGCATCTTCATCCTTCACAGCTTGTTGGAGGAGGCGTTTCGTTTTGGCTTTCTCGTAGATGGCCATTTCGCGGTTACGGTCGTCTCGGACTTTTTGACCAACTTCCCTTATAAATTTGTCCATTTGTTCTTCGAACGACGGACTGGGCACTTTTGCATCTGGAACTTTCACTGGTTCAGGATTAGCATCTTCCCATTGAGCATCCGCTTCTTCATCAAATTCATGCACAACGTAGCAACCGTGTAGTAGCTCCCGTTTCTTTGACTGGATGTATCCAAGCCCTTTTGTTTCCATTCTCCTATTAGGCAATTTGCGTTGAGTCCCGGGAACGTTCCATACTTTGTCATAGAACTTGGCTTTTCGAATGGTCTGCTTGAAGGATATCCCCTGGCGCTTCAGTAGCCTCGTCAAACCTTCTGTATAATATCTGGGGAGACGGATAGGCTGAAGCCTGTCGAGCGTAGGATCCGTGACATGCCAGATTTCTTTCTCCACTTTGGTTTCTTCAGAGCGGTAGAATAGAATTGCTTTTTCGCTTTCTTGCCTGGGAGGGATATAGAATGTTTGCAGATCTTCTACATTATAAATATCAAGTGCATCCGGTTCTTTACGGTGTTTAAGCGGCACCATGGCGACTTGTAGACTTTGTTGTTCGTTAGCGGACATTCGTATTGAAGGTCGAGCAGAGAATATAGCATGAACCTCATCTTCCGAGTCACTACCAAAGATCAACGTAGGAGCAGATGGTCTCGGCTTGTTGTATTGGGGCGGACCCGAATAAACTATCTCCTCTTCCTCCTCAGTATCACTCCCGAAAACAGTGATGGTGGCGTTAGTTTTGTTCTCCGGCTTGTGACACCTTTCCGTGTCTTCGAAATCCGGTAAGAAGTATTTGGCATCTTCATATTTTCGGACTTCGTTCATGGAGAACGGGTTCAGTTCTCCCGCCACGGTATACTCGAGACCATCCTTAGAATACTTCATACACTGATGTTGTGTAGAAGGGATGATGTTGTACTCGTGTAACCACGGTCGGCCGAGAAAAGCGTTGTAGCATGTCTTGGCGTCTATGACGTGGAACTTAATGTCCGTGACGAGTAGCCCGAAGCATAGCGTCAGTATCACAGACCCAAGAGTTCTTGATGATTGGGAGTCGAACCCGGAGATAGTGATCTTGTCCCGAGCAAGGTGCTGGACGCTCATACAGATTTCTTTTAACACCCGCACATTGAGGAGGTTAACGAAGGATTCATTGTCGATCAGGATTTTGCCTATCTTTATATCGTGACAGTATCCTGAGACATAAAGGGGGCGATTGTGTTCGCACGTCCCAAGGAGAAGGTCTTCATCACCAAAAGCGATATCGGTCGTGTGCACTTCCTCCAATTCATCCTTCATCTTTCCTTCGGCCAGGAAAGCTTGGAATTGCTCCGGATCCTGTAGTGCCTTGATTAACGAATCTCTCGCCTCCTTTGATAGCAAAAGGGCGTCAAGAATGCTGAGCTGCGAGGGTAGTTTCCTCAGATGCGCTAAGACGTTGTAATCCACCTTATTTCTCTTCGGCGGGTCCTTGGCACTTAGCTCCTCCACCACTTGGTCATCTAAGACGATATCTTCAGAGACCTTTTCTTTCCCTTTATCTTTTCTGTTTGAGGGTCCGAGATTCTTTTCGGGCAGCGTCCGATTACGTAGCCGGATATTTTCGCAGACCTTCGGCTCTTCTTCTTTTCCCGAGGTGGACTCTTTAAAGAGAGGGGCAAGCTCCAGCTCCTCATCAGAATCGCTCCCGAATGTAGGCACATATGATCCCCCGGCGTTAACCATGCGATAATCACCGGTAGTTCAGTTAAACCCTTCGGTCATATTTTTCCGCTCCCGACGAGTTTTGCGCTTCTCCCACTTAAAATGTTATCGATGAGCAACGTATCCTTGCCACCATCTACCGAAAGCTTTGCACTCTTGAGTGGGGTGCGAAACCTTCTGATGATATAAGCAATAGGAGGGGTGCATTTCCATTTCACCAGTAATTTTTCCTTCGGAGGATGGTAGCTTCATGCCCATTGACACGGCTTTAGCGAACCTTTTCCTCGTCTTGATTTTGATTTTATCCGCAGTGGGTGTACTTTGCTCCAGCGGGAGTGTTTCAGCTCTTTCGTCAAGTCGCTGGCGCTTGGCCCTTTTAAATATAGCCGTCTCGCGTTCTCGATCAGCTTTACTTTTCAACCGAGCTTCGTTAAGGAATGCGTCAATTACTGCATCCGATGGCCCCAGAATTTTTGGTTCGAGATCTGCCCCCAGCTTTTCAGTGCAAGGAGTCTCTTCATCATCTGTCAATGAATGGGAGATCATATGACAGCTCGCTACATATTCTTTAGATTCATCAGATGAACTTTCTCCCTCATCTTCCTCCTGAAAGACATGATTGAGGAACTCTTGGAATGTAATGGGATTCCGTGCCTTCTGGTTGTATTCCTCCAGCGCGTCAATTTGTTTTTGCAAGTCTGTGCGCTTGTCGCCAGGCTTCACGGGCTTCTTAGATTTCTTCTTCTTCTTTTTCGATGATTTTGACGGCTGGTTGCGAGTGCTTGGGCCACCACCATCGGTCTTTGGAGTTGTACGTGGCTTCAACATCCCCTCAATGACCTGCGGTTCCAACGGGTTCTTCCACCTAATCGCTGGACATGTCTGAAGATCGTTTAGCATCATCTTTGTCTTGGTTGATAATACAACCTCCCAAGGAGCTTCTTCAACGACGGAGCATGTTGCCCCCGGCGTATTCATCCCCTTAGATGTGTGGGGCTGCGGGGGATTCACCTTCCATTTGTCAGATAACGCGAACTTGCCTCGTCGATACTGGTCTTCAAGCCAATTTTTGAAGCATAGCAATCTTCGATCGGATGACCCAGTACTCGATGATAAGGACAGTAGTTGGGCTCATTGACATCACTTGGTTGCAACGGACGTTTTGGATCCGGCAGATTTATGAGTCGGTTGCGCAACGCCAGCTCGAATAACCTTCTCGTTTTATCGCGGGGAAAAGAGTGAGAACGTCTAGCCTCTCCTCAAGGGCTACGTATGGACGCATATTATTTTGACGAACAACTGTCTTCGAGTCGCTCGGTTGTTGTTGAGCATTAGCGACAACGATCGCTTTTCCCTTCCCTTTGTCATTTCGGGAGTCTGGCTTTGGAAGAGGGGGTTTATGGCCCATCTGGTCCATTTGCGCTAGCTTGTCAATCAAGGCCTGGAAGGTAGTTGGCTTGAAAAACATCATAAATTGTGAGATGGTTGCTTGCGGATCAAGGGTTCCCATAAACATACCCACAGCGGGAGCTTCTTCAATGCGCTGCTCACACTTCGACCATAAGTTCCGCCACCGTATAGCATATTGAACCCATGTCTCGCCTGGCTTTACCCTAGCGTTAATCAGTGCCGTCATCGGGGTGCGTTCACTGGCACTTGCAAAACGCTGAGTAAACAACAGTTCCATCTCCACGAAGGTCTTGATAGAGTCATTCGGGAGCTCAGAGTACCACTCGAACGCCGTATCTGATAAACTTCCAACGAACTGGCGAAGCAAAAGCTTGTCATCACCGCCGGTGTTGCCGTAGAGTGCCCTGAACTGGGCAACATGCTGGTGAGGATTGTCCGTCCCCTTGTAGACATGGAACTTGGGAATTATGTAACCCGGCGGATACTTGATCTGGTCGTACCAACTCGGATACGGCCGTCCTGTTTTTATGACTTGGCCGGCTGCTTCAGTCGCATGATGGACCCGTATTTGCTGGGCTATGTACTCGACTAAGTCAACTTTGGAGATTGTATCCTCCTTAGCTGTTGATAAAGCTGGTGGAGGATTCGACGTTTCTCCCCTATCGTCTTCAAGGACGATCGGGGGATCTTCGGCCGGAGGATCTTGCTGGATCATCATCCCCACCATGTCTTGGAACAGGAGGCCCATACGCTTTATGTTGGCTGCTTGTTCAGCAGCCTCTTTATCCTTCTTCTCCAATATTCGACGAAGGAATTCGGCGTCAGTTTCCTGCTCCTGGCGTTCATCCGAAGACGTTTCAGGGTTTTCTTTTGGCCCAGTAAGTGTGGCCATAGCGTTCATCATCTCTTGGAGCTTCTGCTGCTGCTCCTGCGCTTTGGTCACTGATCGCGTAAGCGGTCAATGACCCGTAGATATGCGACTGTCCTCCTTACCAGACGCCACGTAGACGGTATGAACTACAATGCCTCCTGACTTAGGGCATTTGGGTTCACCACCTTTGATATTCGCCATAGGTGTAGGGACCTTTTCTGGCCTTCTTCTTTTATGGGCCGTAGAAGTTGAGGGGGCCGTTGCTTTGGGCACCCAAGTGGTCGTCGCCTTTCGTTGCTTGACCGGGGGATTTTCTTCTTGCCGACCTTTCGACTTCTTGTGTTGGCGAGAGAAATTAGGATCAATCACAAATTCTCAGACTCGTCGCCATGTCTTGTAGATCTTGGAGGACAGCGATCGAGGAGACTGCTCTGGCTTTTCTGCTTCCACGGCAGTCTCTACTGGTGGAGGAGATCTTTTGAGTACCGCAGTTGGCTAGTTTCTGCGTACCCTGTTCAGCAGCTCAAAGCTGTTCCCAGTTGGAACAGCAGCATTAACTTCCACCGTAGGAGCTGGTGGAGTTATCCCAGAGGGGGAGTTGCCCCCGGTCTTCCTTATCCGGCACCAGTGGCGTCGTCGGGCGCGACGAGTTGTCGGTATTGGTTCAGAGACAGAAACAGCCTCCTCTTGCCCCCTGTCCAAGCGAGGGACTGTTGCCGGTGTCAGCCTCTTGAAGACTGACGTCCGTTGAGGAATTGTGTCCAAGCGGTTGATTAGTCGAAAATATTGCATCTTTTAACCGGCAATTTCCCTATCATTTGCATTCATTTAGAAGTGTACGGTATTCATATTTCATATATTAGCAAAACAGTCGCAGAATATCAGATTACATGTGTTAGACCTTAAAACCGGCATTTCTAGGGAAATTGACTGCATTTCATTGCATGACATCATTTCTATATATCGCAACCCGTGTTTCGAAGCCTGTGCAGGAAAATCAGAAGCTTGCTCAAATTGACACCGCTAAAACATTACGCCAACTCAATGATTTCAGTTCTGGTAGCAATCCAAAAGGCAAAATACAATTCAACATATCAGATGAAGCCCCAAATATCATCATAAGACCACACCAGAAGAACCAAACCCCAAGGAGCCAACATGGCCGCGGAACCGCGGCCGGAGCCGGCTTGCGCCGCGGTTCCGCGGCCGTCTTGACACTTCACCTCCTCAATTTTTGTGCAAAATGTTTATCTCAGTGGCTACAGTTCAGAAATGTACTTCAGTTTCCAGAAGACTCCAGAGACTTCTGCCAGATCAGCAAACCCTTGGATCAACACTAAACTAGCCTTGTATTCTAGAAACTTCTCCCTAAACCCTAGCTTAAACCCTAAGCTAAGCCTAACTAACTACTTCTAGAAGTCTTTCAACAAACTTTTGGAGGGAACTTCTATTTCAAACTCAAGGCCTAGGGTTTGGGAAATCTATAAATAAGACCCTAGACTCACTTGTAAAAAAATCATCTCTTGGAATTCATTCATTGAAATCAATAGATCCATTCACTCTCTTTCTTCATCTTCTTCCACAAGTCTAGTGAGAAGGCTTGTGTGAAACCCTAACCCTAATTCCAATCAAAAGCCAAGATCCCGAGTACCCCATCAAGCAAGAAGCCTTGCAACCTTTTATGAGCGGAGCCGATCTTCAACAGAGCAAGTGGTCTAAGCCGACCCGCGACTCACGGAGCCGAGCGAAGCCAATTAGACAATTTAGTTCTTCCTCTTGTAGTTCTTGAGCGACTGTAATCAAATTGTTGATATAAATAAAAGGTGATATTCTTTTATCTTGTTTTCTTTAAATTCTTGCATCATGATTCAATCTAAATTTCTAGTTGTAATTCTTGTTGTGATGTTTGAGTAATACTCCGCTCGTCGAGGAGTCGAGACGATCAATAGAATGATGATGTAATATATCTTAAATCGATTCTTGAGTCCTACGAGTTTTGTAAACCCTAGCAAGTTCAAGAATCGACGACCCAATTCGTTGCGATGCTTTCTTGATTGATATCACTCGAGATTGGGGAGTTACGATCGTTTCTTGAAATTGCTAGAGGCTAGAATGTGAATGATATCGACGAAAGAACAAGAGTTAAATGATGAAACCCTAGTTTCACGAGAAAGCCCTAACTCTCGTCGATCATCATCGATCTAGTATCAATTCTTCGAAGGACAAGAACACGATATCTTGAGATTACATCACGTCTATAGATCCGATCGATTCCTACGAGCCTCATTTAGATTCTTGACATTTGGTTGGAAATATCATCGAAACCCGATTCTCGATTGTTTATCATTTTCTTGATTCTTGATTAGATTAGTGACACCTGAATCAATCGATAAAATCTTGAATCATGTTTTCTTTTCTTTTCGATTAACTTTTCAATTCAAACAAATTAAATATAAAAACGAATCGCACAATCCCTGTGGACGATCCGCACTCGCTTACGATCTACAACCGGCACCGTAATTGATTGCGGTCAAATATAATTCTTTGATTGTGAATTTTATTCAATTCTCTAATTACCGACACATAGAAACTTATTCGCTTTATTCGATTTACACAAACAAGAAATTTTATTACAATCAAATGAAACCGTTATCAGGGATCATTTGAGTTGATTTACTTACACAGTCTCGAATTTTAAGAACAATCAGCGGTCAAAAGCAGATTTCTGAGCGGGGGTAGGAATAGTCAGCCTTGCAAAGACTGACTCTTTGACAAGAGAAGCCGCCTTGGCGACTTCGGGAGCAGCCGTCTTCTTTGGGATGACCGCTTCAGGTGTCATGGGCTTCTTGATAGGCCCTTTGGTGCTCAAGTTCAACCTGGTGAAGACTGAAGAATTGGACGACCCGTTGAGAGGGGCCGTGGGAATAGCAAGTCGATCGAAGACCGACTTTCTTGAAGCTTCCGGTGCGGGCACATAGTGAAGCTTGCCGGAGGGATCATGGTTCCGAAGAACAGGCCCGTGGTAGCCTGATTCACTTGCTCCACAGGCAGAGTGAGGCGGAGGCCGCTTGAGGCCCATATGCTACACCTCCAGGTGAGGCGGAGCGTCTGTTGCATTGGCACTTCGAGCAGTTTGAGCAGTTAGAGGCCATCGATACTTGATTTCTGCGCCAGGCAAAAGACCAAATCTTAGTAACTTGCAACCCAAAGGCAACCATTAACAAACCGCGATTCGTTCGCGAATACGACACACGAAGTGTGGAGTGGAAAGAGGAAAAGGTCCCACCGGGCGTGCCAGAATCTGTTCCCCTCCGAATGGCGGCGCACAAGACTGCGGGGTCCTGACGCTGAGATTCGGGGCAGATGTTATTTGGTTTTATCCGTCCACCTCTCCGAAGATGCCAAGTTGATTTATGGCACCGTGTATCGGAGGTTTAGACGGATGCGGCCGATGTAGCAGACTTCGTCAGATTCCCCCTCGCTTGAGGGGTTTTTGATTGTGGAGACGCTCTTCCCTGCAGGCGCAAGCCCCTGCAGTTAATTACGCTACCGCATCGCGGTAACAACTTTCTCCTTCTCCAGAATTTCACTTCTTGTCGTGGGTGTTTGTTTTGTTTGTGGTTGCCCGTGGATTGTATACGGAAACTAAGTGATGCCGTCGCCCGTAGGACGTGGATTAGTCCAAATCCGTATTTACTTAGATTTGGGTTTGGTGTTTTAGTTTAAGGATACGTTAGCCATATTTAGGCTAAGATCGACTTAAACGTTTGTTAAGGATACGTTAGTCTGATTTGAGACTAAGATCAACTTAACGGGATCGTTTGGATCCGACAAAAGAGCATTTGGGGGCTCTATTGTTCCAGTTTAGGGATATAGTGGTCCATAGGTAGTTTAGGGACATTGCGGTCCATTGGTAGTTTAAGGACATTGCGGTCCATATTCCAGTTTAGAGATATAGTGGTCCAAATTTAGTTTAAGGACGCTTAATTCCGTGGGTTTAAGGACCCCACAGTCCGTGTTTTAGTTTAAGGACGCATAAGTCCGCGGGTTTAAGGATCCCACAATCCGACTTTTAGTTTAAGGACGCATAAGTCCGCGGGTTTAAGGACCCCACAATCCGTCTTTTGGTTTAAGGACTCTTAAGTCCAAGAGTTTAAAGACCCCACGGTCCGTGTTGGTGCGTGGTCGTCGGGACCCGTCATCTTTCTGACGTCGTTGAAAGATTACAACGACAGGTGTCAGAGGAGATCAGAGATGTACCCTTGAACCGGTCGTAAATCGATTTAAGAGAGCAGCTGTGCTCAGTCAATTTAATTTGAGGACTTACGGCCATGATTGGGCAAGTCCAGTTGAAAAATATTCAACGTTTTTATTTGTTTTTGGTCTATTAGACATGTGCTAGGGCTTTGCCCACATTCAAATAATGCATTGCATTACTTTTTGTTTTTTGTTTGGGCTCTGCCCATAAAGGATGCAGAGCATCAATTTTGTTTGGGCTCTGCCCATTTATAAATGATGCAGAGCATCGATTTTGTTTGGGCTCTGCCCCATTTATTGCTTTGCAATTTATTTAGGCCTGTTAGGTCTTTTTGACTAGGGCCTGGCCCTTTAACAAAAGAAATGCATTGCATTTGTCAGGCACTTTGCGCCAATCAAAGAGCGCAAGCGCTTGTGGTGATGACACGTGTCATGCAAGCGCAGTGCGCTGCGCCAGTGCGCTGCGCTTGCACTGCTGACACGTGGCGCGCTGTAGTGAGTTGTGCTAGTTTCAGAGAGCAAGACTCTATTTTAAAAAGCGCATAGCGCAAATGGTTCAGATACTGACACGTGGCGCTCTCTGATGGCTTGCGCCAACCCAAGAGCGCAACAGTGTAGATTTACAAGTGCAAAGCACTATTAACTTGAGAATCATTTAGATTCAGAACCAATGGTTCATAAGAGAAGTGCAAAGCACTTTTTGTTTTCTTGATCTAATTTAGAGTCAAGAAAACAAGTTTCTCTTGTTTTTTCTTATTTCAGGGAACCAGAGGTTCATAAAAGTGCAAAGCACTATTTTATTTTATTTTTTATTAAAGATCATTGATCTTGTTCTTAGATCAATGATCTATCAGAAGAAATTCTTCTATCATAAAGTTTTTTTTTACCTTTCTTCTTGAGATTTCTTCAGAGCTCTCTCTCTGTTTGAAAATTTTGATTTCTCAAAAAATGTTGATGCTTTTGAATTGAGGTCTAGGGTCCTTTTTATAGTGCCCATAATTTAGTTAAAGAGATCTTTCTCTGAGTGAGTTGGGGAATTTTTCCCACCGTTGGATTTTTGATCCAAGGGCTTCTGTTTTACAGAAGAAAATCTTCTTGTTTTAACAAGAACAGAAAGATTTCTTTAAAATCCTAATTCTGTTTGGCGCAAACGCCCCAGCGCGTGACACGTGTCAAGCAGCGCAACTGCGCTAGCGCATCTGCGCTGACACGTGTCGCGCAGCGCAAAGCGCGGCGCAACTGCGCTAGCGCATCTGTGCTGACACGTGTCGCGCAGCGCAACTGCGCTAGCGCATCTGCGCTGACACGTGTCGCGCAGCGCAGTGCTTGCGCAACTGAAACGTTGCTTCCTTTAATTTTGTTTTAGATAGAGCTTTGCTCTGATTGGGCGCGCTGCCTCGGGCGCTGCACTGATATATCAGCGCCTGACACGTGGCGCGTTGCGCCCGGGATTTGAAGCGTTGCTTCAAAATTTGAATTTTGAATTTCAACAGAGCTTTGCTCTGATTGGGGGAAACAAGGGCATCGATACTCCAGAGTAGACTAGTGTAAACAGTCGAGACCTCGACGAGGGGCGGTGGCCGGTCTCACAAGCCACTGGTATCAGTTGGTTCACCTAAGATGTATACAGGTGCTCATTGGGTTATGAGTACACCGGACAGGACTCGCCGGGAACATGCTAGTTGGTATTATACCTGACGTCAGATGGCAGTTCCCTGGTGACATGTGTACATGTTAGTTCATCGACCTGAGATCGTCATTTGTCTCGTGTGAGTTCCCACTGTGCTTTGATTACTATCCTACCACGGCTCATAGGAGTCGTGCAAATAAGTTTTAGTTGGGTACAGTCCCGAGCCACATGGAGGCAGTGAGCGGATCTACAGGGGTTCGTCTCTCCCGGTATTGGGGGTGAGGTCGCGCTGTGTCTAGGAGTGCCATTACACGAAGTCCTTGGCCAAGGCAGGAGATTACTGGTAGGTATTCCAGTAGTATCTCAGGGTGTTCTGGGCTACACTCCGACACGACTTGTACCGCTTTTGGGGTTCTGACTTTTACCAAACCCCTAGGCCCGCCATGCGATGCTCATAGACGAACGGACCGGACTGTATGGATATTGTCACTGACAGGCTCAGTAGGGTGTCAGGATGAGTTCGCTCATCGACGTCCCTTTTGGTCAATACCTGGTAGCCCGTTACGTATGGCCAATACCTCTGACGTGCTAGTGGTTAAATCCACAACCAAAGTATTGACGAGTCTTTAGAGTCCCCCACAGACCATTTCTCAAATTTCGGGCGAAACGCTGTAGAGGCCGTATGGAGATATGGCAGGGTTCGATCATATACGTGCGGTATTGCACGGATCATGATCGGACGGATAATACTAGCGGGCTTTGGTTTAAGCCGGATCCTAGTATCGTACAGTGTAGATTTTGTCTCATTGCATTTGTATTCGGTCGCAATACAAATGCGGGTATGTATATACAGTCGCGGGGTTTTCCTGTAATTTATTACGGGATCTATTTTTTGGAGTTTCCAGTTTGCTTTCCGTTTCGGCCATTTTTCCTTTGTTCTTTCTTTGGCTGAAAATTGGTGTGGAGGGGCTTATTTGCAAATGTGCAAATTAGCATTGTGGAGGGTGTTATTTGCAAGTGGTTGCTTCATGATGGTCCTTGCTTCCATTGACTTCTATTTGTTCATCATTGCTTGACTTTTGTGATGAGATGAGTGATGGGTTTTGGAGTGAGCTTTAGTTATGATGTTTATTCCTCATCATCACATATTTTCTCTTGCTTGCATTATTGCTCCCTCTCCTTGACTTTTTTCCTCTCTCTCATTCTTTTATGGCAAGGGGGCCGGCCAAAGAGGGGGCTGTCCAATATTTGGGGTGAGGGAAATTGTTCTCATTTGGGCTTGCAAAATCCTTTTGTTCATCCCCAAAGTATACTACTTCTCCTCCACATCTAAAATGGCAACTTCATACCCGCATTGAGACAATCCATTCTACACTTCGCCTACAGTATTCTTGGACACGTCGACTCGCCAACTTCGTGCCCGAGTTGCCTCGGTCCAGAGGTGGGAGCCCGTAAAAGAACCCGGCGATGTGGTGCCCTTCCGATGAGGAGATGAAGACCGGAGATTCCGCGGGGAGATCGGGATGACGACGAGAAGACCGAAGGACACGGATCGCTCGGTATATCTCTCTACCTCTTCTCAAGTTAGCTAGGAGTAGGTTAATGGCCTGATCCGGGTTTTAAAGTCCGCGGTAGCTCTAGTTTTAAAAGTTAAAGAAAAGTATCGTTTCCGCATTTTGCCCTCGTTCAGACGGCCGGGGCGCTGCCGTGCACTTACAAACCAGACATTCCATGGACTATGATGTCCTTAAACTTATGGACCGCAACGTCCTTAAACTAAACCCCACAGACTATGATGTTTTTAAACTCCATGGACTATAATGTCTTTAAACTTATGGACCGCAACGTCCCTAAACTAAAATGATAGAGTCCAAATACTTTTTCATTGGATCTAAATGATCCCAAAATCCTGTTGAGTAGATCTTAAACTAAAATTAGACTAACGTATCCTCAACAAACGTTTGAGTTGACCTTAGTCTAAAACAAGACTAGCGGTCCTTAAACCAACACAAATCCAAATCTAAGAAAATACGGATTTGGACTAATCCACGCCCTACGGGCGACAACATGAATTAGTCTCCGTATACAATCTACGGGCAACCAAAAATAAAAATAAAAAAACACGACACGAAGTGACCATCTGGAGAAAAAGAAAGTGGTTACCGCTATGCGGTAGCGTAATTAACTGCAGGGGCTTGCGCCTGCAGGGAAGAGCGTCCCCACAAACAAAAACCCCTCGTAAACGATGGGGAATCTAACGAAGTCTGCTACAACGGCCGCATTCGTCGAAACCTCCGATACACGGTGCCATAAATAAACTTGGCATCTTCGGAGAGATGGACGGATAAAACCAAACAGCATCTGTAGGGTTTCCTTAACACCTCGTTTAGGGTTTGGAAGCATCACACATGCCATAACTTTAAATTTATGAGGTGCTAAGTAAACTAAATTAGGAATCGAACTAGAATTATGAAGTAACAATTAAAATTATCATATCTAAAAGATTAATTTATACTAAGTGGAGAGACTACAACCTTTGTAGACCTCCTAGGATGGCTCCTTGGATCTCCTTTGGTTTGGAATGGTTCGCTAGATCACCTCCAAGTCCACGACGATCCACCCGAAGTCCTTTGCCCAAAGCTTGTTGCTTCACTTGATCTTTGAAAACCTTGAAGCAAAACACCCTACACAAAATAGCAATGGTTGTGTAGGATGATGTAGTGGTTGCTAATCTCACTTAATACCCTTTCTTTTATTTTATCTAACTCAAAATAGAACTCAAGAGAGAGCTAGAGAGAGGAAGAAGAAGATGGCTTGATATTTTCTTTTGGAATGAATAATGCAAAAAGAAAATGAGAGAGAGAGATAAATATCAAAAGAATAACCATAGTTAATAAATAATATCTAGATATTTCTTCTTGAGTTAAAGGCAAAGGAAAATAAACCATGGTTAGGTCAAAGTCAACCATGGAAGAGTGTAAAAGAAATGAGTCATGAAAAAGAAATGAGTCATTATCTATTTTCTTTTATCTTTAACTTTATTCAAAAATATCCATATATATATTTATTTACCATGTGATTCTTATATTGCCATCTAACTTGTATCATCAACCATGATACATTTGCATGTATGTATATGTGTATGCACATCATCATGTACATATACATGCATTCATCCATTAAAAGAAAAGGGTTTAAATAAATGAGATAAAAGTCAATATTAAATCAACACTTGATTTAATAAACCGGTCATATCTCATACGACCCGACTAGTATAAAACGCCCGATTCAAATACAGTATCACATACTCGTATTTAATCGAGCTTCCGCACATATCTCATATGTGCACCACTTCGTTTCGCCTGAGCCGAGAAAATTCTATGTGGGACTCTAAGACTCGTCAATACGCCAGTAGTAGGTGATGATCATATCAAACATCTACAAGCCGCAAGCGGTCAGCTAAACGTAACGGCCACCCGGGTATTGAGCGATCAGAAGAAGAACAAGCGAACCTGTCAAAACTCCTGTCAATCTAACTGGCAACACTTACCGTACAGTCCGGTCTCTTCGTCAGATATGCTGCATATCGAGTCTAGGGATGGAATCGTCGACCCCAATAACTCAATAAGTCATGCCGGTATATGGTCTATAACAGATCGAGAAACTTACTGATAACACTTATCAGTAATATCTCAGCAGCCCTGGCTAGGGACTTCCTGTTATAGCCAATCGTGCACAGCACAGCATCAACCCCCAATACCGGGAGAGACGAAACCCCTCCTATCGCTCACTGTCTCCATATGCCGCGGGACTATACCCAAAATCCACCTATTTGTACGACTCAGTAGAGCCGTAGTAGGGTGGAGATCAAAGTACAGTGGGAGGACACACAAGACTCTATGACGATCTCGGGTCTACAGACTAACCTGTACCGGTGTCACCTGAGAACTGCTATCCGACGTATGATATAATACCACATAGGAGTTCTCGGTGAGTCCGTTCAGTGTACCCAGTCTCACTGAGCACCCGTATACTATCTTTGGTGTCAACACACCAGACGGATATGGGATCATCCATCGCCCATCATATGGAACAAGAATGGCATACGCTAGTCTACATTGGAATATCGATACCCTGTCTTGATATACCTACGACTAGGAACATTTCAAGGATATGCTTATAAACTACAGATGTCCCACTAGTATGATCCGCATCATAATCTCAGTAGTCAAGCCAATATCCTTAGGGCTTTATCAACATGTACCAAATGAATATAAACATGATCAAGTGAACATATGATAAAGTGAAACAAGATAGCATACTATCATGTCGAGCAAGACTGTCTTTTAAATATAAATATATATATATACACACACACACACACACATCAGTACATACACTATCTCATAATGGCCTCTAGGGCATACATATATCCAACAATCTCCCACTTGCACTAAGGCCAGTTATTGGCGTATCTCATACCCAACATCTCAAAAAGTCGCTCATGCTGCGGCTGAGGGAGGGCCTTGGTGAATGGATCCGCAGCGTTGTTCTTTGTGTCTACTCTCTTAATCTCGATCTCACGGCGATCAACTATCTCCCGGATCACATGATATCGCCTCAGGATGTGTCTGGACTTCTGATGGGACCTGGGCTCTTTGGCTAACGCCATAGCCCCATTATTGTCACAATACAAAAGTATTGGATCAATAATGGTTGGAACTACTCCTAGCTCCGCGTTGAACTTCCTCATCCGGACAGCTTCCTTGGAAGCATCATTTGCAGCAATATATTCAGCTTCCATTGTTGAGTCTGCAACGGTATCCTGTTTGGAACTCTTCCAACTCACCGTCCCTCCATTGAGGGTAAATGCAAACCCTGAGATAGACTTGCTGTCATCCTTGTCACTCTGGAAGCTCGAATCGGTAAAGGCCTCCATTTGGAGATCCCCGTTACCATACACCAAGAACAATTCTTTAGTCCTTCGTAAGTACTTAAGAATGTTCTTTACAGCAATCCAGTGATTCTCCCCTGGGTTTGACTGATACCTGCTTACTATACTGAGTGCGTAAGCTATATCAGGGCGTGTACACAACATCGCATACATTATCGATCCTACTGCCGAAGCATAGGGAATAATGCTCATGTGAGCTCTCTCTATATCAGACTTTGGGCAATCGTCCTTTGAGAGAGCGACTCCATGGAAAGCGGGTATGGCACCCCGCTTGGAGTCTTCCATACTAAACCTCTTTAGGATGGTGTTAATGTACTTGGTTTGGGACAATCCCAATAACCGTTTGGATCTATCCCTATAGATCCGTATACCCAATATGTATGTGGCATCACCCAGGTCCTTCATGGAGAACCTTTGTGATAAGAATGATTTGACCGACTGTAGCATAGGAATGTCATTTCGTATCAGAAGTATGTCATCTAAGTACAATACGAGGAACGTGACATTTCTCCCTACAGTCTTCTTATAAAAACAAGGTTCATCTGGATTTTTGATGAAATCAAACTCTTTGATAACATCATCAAAACAGATGTTCCAACTCCGTGATGCCTGCTTTAATCCATAAATGGATTTAAGCAACTTACATGCTTTTCCGCTGCTCCCACTGTCAATGAAGCTTTCTGGCTGATCCATATAAACGCATTCATCTAAATCACTATTTAGGAATGCAGTTTTAACGTCCATCTGCCAGATTTCATAGTCGTAGTGAGCAGCAATAGAAAGTAGGATCCAAATGGATTTAAGCATGGCTACCGAAGAGAAAGTCTCGTCATAGTCCAAACCTAGTCTTTGACGAAAACCTTTCGCAACCAACATTGCCTTATAGGTCTCTACCTGTCCATCTACACCGATCTTTCTTTTAAAGATCTATTTGCAACCCATAGGTTTTATCCCGGAGGGTACATCTTCCAAAGCCCATACTTTGTTGGTGTACATGGACTCCATTTCGGATCTCATGGCATCCAGCCATTTCACAGAGTCACCACTCGTGATAGCCTGATGAAAACTGGCAGGATCATCATCATCCATGATGCAATCTTCTCTATCACCATCAATGAGAAAACCGTAGTATCTCTCCGGTGGGCGAGAAGTCCTACTAGATCTATGGAGTAGCTGAGGCTCATTGAATTCTGTTATAACTTCAGGTTCAGCCAAGTCGTCATTTGTAACTTGTGTCTCTAGAACCTCTTCTAGATCTACCACAATACCATCAGCATCATTTGAAAAAATCTCATTTTCTAAAAAGGTGGCATACTGAGAAACAAACACTTTTTGTTCCTCCTTGTGGTAGAAAAGATACCCAAACGAATCTTTAGGATATCCTACAAATATACATTTGACTGATCGTGTCTCGAGTTTGTCTGGATTCTGCTTTTTGACAAAAGCCGGACAACCCCAAATCTTAACTCTTTTAAGAGATGGTTTCTTCCCATGCCATATCTCATGTGGAGTGGTAGATACGGTCTTGGTTGGAACTTTGTTTAACAGAAAAGCTGTTGTTTCCAATGCATGCCCCCAAAACGAGATAGGTAACTCGGAATCACTCATCATGGATCGTACCATATCCAATAGAGTACGATTCCTTCGTTCTGACACACCTTTGTGCTGTGGTGTGTAAGGTGGAGTGAGCTGAGAGAGAATCACATTCTCTTTTAGGAAGTCCAAGAACTCAGTACTTAAGTACTCTCCACCTCGATCTGATCGAAGTATCTTGATACTCTTTCCTGTTTGGTTTTCTACTTCATGTTTATACTCCTTGAATTTCTCGAAAGCTTCAGACTTATGCTTTATTAAATACACATGACCGAATCTTGAGAAATCATCAGTAAAAGTTATGAAGTAAGAAAAACCGCCTCTTGCATGTGTAGACATTGGTCCACATACATCACTATGTATGAGTCCTAGGAGCTCAGTAGCTCTTTCTCCGTGTCCTGTAAACGGAGTTTTGGTCATTTTACCTTTGATACAAGACTGGCAAGTTGCATAAGATTTATACTCAAATGAATTTAAATATCCATCTTTATGAAGCTTGTTTAGTCTTGTTTCATTAATATGACTAAGTCTACAATGCCAAAGAAAAGCTTCATTTATATCTGAAAATTTTCTTTTATTTATGTGTTGTACATTGAAAACTGTGTGTTGATTAAGGACGTATATCCCGTTATTTAATGTACCACAACCAATCAACTCTTGATTAAGTCTAATGTTCATAACATTGTGTTGCACAGCAAAATGGTACCCTTCATTGTCTAACGAGGAAACGGATATAATATTACAAAGTATACTTGGCACAAAATAACACGGGTTCAAAACCAATATACAACCCGAAGGCAACCCTAGGTGATACTCTCCCACTGAAACTGCATTTACATTGGAACCATTTCCAACTTGGAGAGTATGATCACCTGTCTTCAGATCTCTGCTATTTCTCAACGCCTGCACAGAATTGCAAATATGAGAACCCGAACCGGTATCCAATACCCAGGAAGCAGAGTTAATAGAAAAACAGTTTTCAATTACGAATACACCTGAAGCCAAAGCATCACCATGCTTCTTCTAGAGTTCTAGGTACTCAATACAGTTCCTCTTCCAATGTCCCGTCTTTTTGCAGTGGAAACATTCTCCTTTCCCCGATTCCCCAACCTTGGACTTGCCTTTTCCCTTAACCTTTTTGACTCCACCCTTTGGTTTGGTGGGTTTCTTCTTCATCTTTCCCTTGGCCTTAGCCTTCGGGTAAGAGGAGGAGGATTGCCCAACACTCATAACGGGAGTCTTCACTGACTTCAGTGTGCTCTCTGCACTCCTTAACATATTAAGGAGTTCAGGCAGTTCCTTCTCCATGTTGTGCATGTTAAAGTTAACAATGAACTGAGCAAAGGTGGAGGGGAGAGACTGCAGAATAATATCCGTATATTGTTCATTGTCCATAGTCCACCCAAGGTCCTCAAGCTCTTCTATAAGAGCTATCATTTTCAGAACATGGCCTCCTACTGCTGTGCCAGCGGTCATTCGCATCTGAAACAGTTTCTTAGACGCTTCGTATCGTAATACGCGAGATTGCTCTCCATACAACTCTTTTGTATGGAGGAATATGGCTTGTACGTCCATATTCTCGTGCTGCTTCTGATGTGTGTTATCCATCGATGCAAGCGCGAGGTATTTAGCCGTGGCACAGTCAGCGTCCCATGTCTTGCGGATTTCCCTATCCGCAACTGAAGGTTTAGGACCTAGGGTGGGCAGGGTTGGAGCCGTGTGGACATATGATACTTTATCATAAGTCAAGGCAATGTTTAAATTCCTCAGCCAGTCTTTATAGTTGGTCCCATTCAGCATGTTTTTATCTAATAGAAGCTTAAGTCCTGTCATCGGTATCTGCCATTAAGAGAGAGAAAAGAATACACTTAGCGAAAGCTCTTGCAAAGATCAGATTGGTTATTATCTTGTCTAATCGATGTCTCCAACTGTTTTTATCAAATTTTCTTTAAAACCTTTTAAAAAGAAAACTAGCCGGGATTAATTACATTCTACAACTTCGCTAACCGTTCAGCCAGGCCAGTGCCGGTACTTGAGGGAGATTTCCCGTGCTTTCGCACGGACCTAATTAAAACAAACCTCATCTTCCCAGAGGCGTAACCCCGTTTGACACCTTTCTAGACACCTACTGAGTTAGCTAATTGTAAAATGCAAAATTCTCCCGGGAGCAACATTTGCTCGCAGTGGGATCGGGATCCTACTATCATATAGAAGGTATACAATCTCATTGTAATTTTCAACTCTTGAAATTCCCGATATTATTTTTACCCCAAGTACTCATGACCTTAACTAAAGTCAACATATCATAAGTACTAGTCAAGTTCTTCCCGTCATTTCGTGATTAACTAGACCCACCCATATGACCCTTAACTAAAGTCAACATAGTCATATGAATGTCCTAACTAATCGGCATCATATGCAGTATAGGAAGACATCACTTAGCTACCGTTCACTGCGCCTTAACTAAAGTCAAAATGCGCAGCACGAATACTAAGTACTCTATTTCCTAAAATGACGGAGGGCTGCGGATAGTTTTTAAGAAAACATTTAACGCTTTGAACTTGATATCGTTGTAGAATCTAATGGGTTTAAAAGGAGTGGCTTAAGCTCCGCCTTTTGAAACTTGCTTTTTCATAAAAAGGCTGAGTGTGTTTCAAATCCGATTCTACAATATCTTTTTAGGTTCATTTATCTTTTACATTAATCTCATTAATGTAGTCCCATCATTTTAAATCCTAAGCCATTACATAAAGAAACAAAAATATAACGTACACTTATGCCACTCGCATTCGCCACAGTGTCCTGATATGCACCGTTAGGTTACTTAACTAACGGCATACCGTGACGGGGCTAGTGCGGGTGCAAAACATAAGTAACATCTATTATATATCATATATATAATATCGCATTTGTCTCAGATATATATTAAATGATCACATCAGATAATAAAAGCAGCAGAAGCACATTTAATATAGGATATCTAGGAGGTCCGTATTTTGTATTTAGCCAGCAATAAAAATACGGATTCCACGGTCGCGATGAATAGCCAAGCCCACACCCCTAGACCCCTACGAGAGCGGAAAGCGACCCTACTAATTCTGGAGTTTAGGAGACCCGGTCTCGACTCCTCGAGATGGCCTCCCACTGAACCCTAGAACCCGGTCACTTATGCCCTCCTCCTTGGGTCTATCCTAATGCGGAAAAGTAAATAATATACAATACTGGTGACAGCAACCTCAACCCGGAAGTGTCCCAAATAAAAGAATATTACATACAATTTAATTTTACATGAATGAAAAGAAAACTCTCATCTCACATAAAACCACCGGCTATTCATCCACGACAATCCTGCACATCAAATCTCATCGACACATAATATCAAATATCATCAACGTAAGTAAGTATGCATACACCGATCGTCGTTGATGTATAGCAACGAAAATCGGCAATACAACTACATACTACACTTACGGCCACAGAGAAATAAAATGAAAAACTACAACAATTGGAATCTTAACTGCCTTTAGACAACACAAACCCAGAATATCACATATACAAGATTTCATGCCTGACAATGTAAAGCTCGCATTTGGGTCTCATCCAAGAAAACACATTTTCAAAACAACCGGATAATTCAACAAGATTTCCGTTTATCCTGAGACCGAACTGCTAGATTTACACGCAACAAACAAATTTGTAGATTCCAATTATTAAATCACATACTAATAAACTAGGCGCAGTTAAAACATTCGATCGAACGATTAAACACTCACAGACTGCTCAGAAAGCTCAACACTTGAGCAGTTTTTAAAAATACCAGTAACTACACAAAATACATACGGGCCTGCACAAGAAATTACGGCCCATGAATCACCTACTGCGCCGCGGAACCGCCGCAACAAGGCCACTGAGGCCGCGGTTCCGCGGTCGTACAGTCGATTCAGGGCATCGTACTTCTGGTGGGCCCATAAAATACCCTGCTAAATTGTTTAAGTATTTTTAATTTGAAAAAATCCAGGTTTTTGAAAAATTTCCAGAGAGCACCCCCCGGGCATCGTGTTTCATTCATTCGAGGTTTTTAACGTCGTCTAGGTTACTCCAAAGCTCTAGCTTGGCTCTGATACCATTGTATGGTTTCCTTAACACCTCGTTTAGGTTTTAGAAGCATCACACATGCCATAACTTTAAATTTATGAGGTGCTAAGTAAACTAAACTAGGAATCAAACTAGAATTATGAAGTAACAATTAAAAGTATCATATCTAAAAGATTAATTTATACTAAGTGGAGAGACTACAACCTTTGTAGACCTCCTAGGATGGCTCCTTGGATCTCCTTTGGTTTGGAACGGTTCGCTAGATCACCTCCAAGTCCACGACGATCCACCCGAAGTCCTTTGCCCAAAGCTTGTTGCTTCACTTGATCTTTGAAAACCTTGAAGCAAAACACCCTACACAAAGTAGCAAGGGTTGTGTAGGATGATGTAGTGGTTGTTAATCTCACTTAATACCCTTTCTTTTATTTTATCTAACTCAAAATAGAACTCAAGAGAGAGCTAGAGAGAGGAAGAAGAAGATGGCTTGATATTTTCTTTTGGAATGAATAATGCAAAAAGAAAATGAGAGAGAGAGATAAATATCAAAAGAATAACCATAGTTAATAAATAATATCTAGATATTTCTTCTTGAGTTAAAGGCAAAGGAAAATAAACCATGGTTAGGTCAAAGCCAACCATGGAAAAGTGTAAAAGAAATGAGTCATGAAAAAGAAATGAGTCATTATCTATTTTCCTTTATCTTTAACTTTATTCAAAAATATCCATATATTTATTTATTTACCATGTGATTCTTATATTGCCATCTAACTTGTATCATCAACCATGATACATTTGCATGTATGTATGTGTGTATGCACATCATCATGTACATATACATGCATGCATCCATTAAAAGAAAAGGGTTTAAATAAATGAGATAAAAGTCAATATTAAATCAACACTTGATTTAATAAACCGGTCATATCTCATACGACCCGACTAGTATAAAACGCCCGATTAAAATACAGTATCACATACTCGTATTTAATCGAGCTTCCGTACATATCTCATATGTGCACCACTTCGTTTCGCCTGAGCCGAGAAACTTCTATGTGGGACTCTAAGACTCGTCAATACGCCAGTAGTAGGTGATGATCATATCAAACATCTACAAGCCGCAAGCGGTCAGCTAAACGTAACGGCCACCCGGGTATTGAGCGATCAGAAGAAGAACAAGCGAACCTGTCAAAACTCCTGTCAATCCAACTAGCAACACTTATCGTACAGTCCGGTCTCTTCGTCAGATATGTTGCATATCGAGTCTAGGGATGGAATCGTCGACCCCAATAACTCAATAAGTCATGCCGGTATATGCTCTATAACAGATCGAGAAACTTACTGATAACATTTATCAGTAATATCTCAGCAGCCCTGGCCAGGGACTTCCTGTTATAGCCAATCGTGCACAACACAGCATCAACCCCCAATACCGGGAGAGACGAAACCCCTCCTATCGCTCACTGCCTCCATATGCCTCGGGACTATACCCAAAATCCACCTATTTGTACGACTCAGTAGAGCCGTAGTAGGGTGGAGATCAAAGTACAGTGGGAGGACACATAAGACTCTATGACGATCTCGGGTCTACAGACTAACCTGTACCGGTGTCACCTGAGAACTGCTATCCGACGTATGATATAATACCACATAGGAGTTCTCGGTGAGTCCGTTCAGTGTACCCAGTCTCACTGAGCACCCGTATACTATCTTTGGTGTCAACACACCAGACGGATATGGGATCATCCATCGCCCATCATATAGAACAAGAATGGCATACGCTAGTATACATTGGAATATTGATGCCCTGTCTCGATATACCTAAGACTAGGAACATTTCAAGGATATGCTTATAAACTACAGATGTCCCACTAGTATGATCCGCATCATAATCTCAGAAGTCAAGCCAATATCCTTAGGGCTTTATCAACATGTACCAAATGAATATAAACATGATCAAGTGAACATATGATAAAATGAAACCAGATAGCATACTATCATGTCGAACAAGACTGTCCTCTCAATACACACACACACACACACACACACACACACACACACATCAGTACATACACTATCTCATAATGGCCTCTAGGGCATACATATTTCCAACAGCATCTGCTCGCCAAAATTCAGGCCGGACGTCCCAACGTCCCGGTTGCGTCTTTCGGCGGCGAACAGGGACAATGCGAAGGCAATAGCGCGGCGGGCTGCTGCTCAACCTCAAATCGATATCATAATAGAGGCAGCAGACACGGGTATTGATGAGGCACGGGCTGTGGATGATAATCTAGCCCGGTTTGAACACCACGGAAGAGGTGTTGCAAACGAAATTACGAAATACGATATGCTTGGAAAAGGGGCAATTTTGCAATGGATAGGTAGGATGCCCGTAGGTCCGGATATGTGGGCTATACATTTCCACGGTTATATCTGTATTCTCGTCTGCAATACCGACTTCTCAATGTAGGTTTCACATCTGCAAATAACCCCTGGGAAGCATATGTATGGACTTGGCGCTCACTCTTGATAATACATAACTCAACTATATTTCAATACATGTATACCTGTTATATGTTATAAATTTATTAAATAATATATTTATTAATTGTATTACAGAAACATTTCGTCTTAGAAGATGATATAGACGGACATTGGACACATGTCCGGTATAAGATGTCACAAATATTCAAGAGATGGCGTCAAAAATTGAAGAAAAATTCAAACAGTTGGAGAAATTTATGGATGATTGGGAACGTTTTGCCGCTCTTCCCTCCATCATCCCTAGAGATCGGTTTGCGTTTCTCCTATTGCATTGGGATAAACCCGAAGTAAAGGTAATTAAAAATATACTTAAATAATTTGAATACCGAATTTAGATTAAATTACATTTAGAGATATTATCTTCTGAATAAGCAGGAAGTATCAGAAAGAAATAAGTAGAACCGAGAAAAAACCATGAATGACTATTATGGTGGATCGGTTCCTGCTGATTAGTAAATGGCTAATTTGGTTAGCTTATTTTTAATTATATAAATGTTCAATTTTTTAATATCATCATTACATATCTTTATGTATAAATAAATCAAATATCTGTTATAGGATAACACTGGGAAAAAGCAGAGCCTCTCTGAGACTTGGGAGGCATTGCACATGAGAGAAGGCATGTCAGAAAAAAGGATGGATATAACCACTCAACATATGGTAAGCTTGCATTTTTCAATTCTTTTATGTAAATTAATTACATTTGTTAATTTCATAAAGAAAATTAATTATTGTTTTATTTATTGAAGGAGGATTTCGAGGAGGCGGAGAGGAGCTATTGCGAATCAAATCCCGAATATCCGGCTGACGATCATCTTCCTACGGAGGCCTAGGTATCTATTATAGAGCAGCTTTTCTCTCGGTCAAGAGGACACGGTCATATTCCCCTATACGGTGGTCCTCTTAGTTTTTCGTGGTCCGGTTCCACAAGAAGTACTTCAATTTCGTCGACCGCTCGCTCCAACCAACAATCGACTGAGGCACAACGAATCAATGAGCTAGAGGAGTAGCTCAGGAGGAGGCACGGTTGGAATAATTCTCGCAACAATATGTTCCGCCTCAGCAATCATGGCTAGCACAAGGTCCATTCCCGCCGCAGCCGGCATATTACCCTCCTCCGACGCAGCGACCGTATTACCCTCCCCCATCACAGGGAACGTCGTACTATCCTTATCCACCGCTTCCGCAATCACAAGGAGGGTATTACCCTCGGCCTCCGTCTCCGCCATAAGATCCTTATTACCCTAACCCTCCGCCACAGTAACCGCACAACCCTGATCTACCGACCCAACAAGGAGGGTTATTAGGTAACTTTTTTTCGCAAGAGAACTTCGACGATGTGAATCGATACTATTCAAGGCGAGCTTCTGGTGGCGATGGTAGCGGTGGGAGTTAGTGAGGTACGTATAGTTTTTATTTACAGAAATTTGAGTATACAATTAAAATGTGTTGAGTTTTGATGTTTAAAATTCATGTTGTGTATTCGTAGGGTTCTTATAAGTTAACGACGAAAAGATTATGTTTTGACGATGAAAGTGGCGGGAGTTAGTGAGGTAAGCATATATATGTGTTAGTATAGCTAAAATTGTTTCGAAAATTATGATTTGAGTTCATATATTTATATATTTATTTATATCGATTCACAGGGTTGAGTGAGCTGCAATTGCGAGTGATTTAGAGATTTTTTCGTATTGTTGGACATATATATAGCGTATATATCGTGTTGTTCGTATTCAAAATAATTTAGTTTATGTATGCTTGTTTATTAAAATTTTAGTTCAAATATGATTGATTGAGTTGTTGATATTGGTGGATATATCGTGGATAAAATTTATATGTTGGTTTGTATGCATATGTATTTATATTTGTTGTTGATCTTGTTGAATATGTTGTGAATTGTGCATATTTATTGATTTGTATGTAAAACGCTATTGTAGCGTAATATATTTTGATAGTGTGTATTATTATATTGAATATAGCATTTTTCTGTAATTTTTTTCAGGAAAAATAGTTATTAGCGACCGTATAAGCTACAGAAACGGTCGTTAATTATCACGCCCCGCTTCCCAGTGTACGGGGAAGGAGACATAGCGGCCCACAACGTATTTACTCAGAAGTAAACACGCTAAGCGTAAATAAGCAATATAAATAAATAACACAAGAATGACAAGAGATATAATAAAACAACAACTTTTTATTGATAACCATTCTTTACATACAACTGAAAAGTAAAGTACAATAAAAGAAAGCGATGCCTAAACAACAGCATATGAACTGAAAGAAAGGTAAGTACAAGTACGAACTAGAACTCTGGCTCCTCTGTAAACTGCTCCAAATCGTCCTGGCTGAGCTCGATCTCCTGAGAGTCGGGTCCTCCTGACAACATTCCAAAGAAAGAAGAGAAAGGAATGTCGTCAGCGAACTAGCGCTCGGTAAGTCCCAAAAAATAGAATAGAAATAGACAGGTAAAGAGCATAGAATAGATAAATTATGTGTTTGTTATATTAACGTAGTTGTTTGTAGTTTGGTACAGAAGGTATCAGTGTATACGAGAGGAGTCCAACTTATCCCGTGGACTATGGTAACCCGTAGTACAAGGCCCCGTCAAAACCCACAGGACAACGGCACAGGATGTTCATGTAGGTGTCTTTTAGTGACCATCATCGTGCCACTTTTAACACATTCTGTACCAGTCTACCCCTTTAAAACCCCGTAATGTATATTGTATTGATTTTTAGTTATCAGACTTGCCGAGACCATGGTATAAATTGTTCATGTAAACGGATCAGGATGTAAGCGGATAGTCATGTAGTCAAATTCAAGATAGAGCCATGGTTCGGTCCAGTCAAGTCATGTTGCATGTTCTGATTTTGTTCTGGTATTCATGTTCAAGTTCAAGTGTTCATGTTTGGTATATTGGATTCATGTTGCATGGGAGTTGTGATTGGATTCATGTTTGGATTATATTCAGATTAGACTGAGACTCAGATTGAGTCGGACACTTAAATAGATTTGGATTCCTGAATTAGGTTTTGGAGTTATCGATAACTGCTGCACATGAACGGCGGGATTTGTGTCTTTTTTCAAGACAATTACCATTGATAACCCCGTTTTAGTTTTCTACCTTAAATAAGAAAGCACCCACTTTCTCCGGCTCCCTGAGGCTCAAGAGAATTGGTTCCGCTTAAACCTATATTTACTAGGGTCCTTATTGTAATTTGATATAACTCGAAGGGTTTCTATGAAAAATATTTAGTATACTTTCAAAATAAAGCTCAAGTATTTATTTATCATATTTAAGATTTTCATGAATGTAACTTTTAAAAAGTGAGGTATTCTAGTGAATATATAGCTAGCTTGAATAGTTCAAGGTATTTTAGTGTAAAGTTTGACTTGTATTGATTCTTGATGGTATTATCATGAAACTTGTAATTCTTTATATTCTAGAAAATATGGAATTTTTATTATATATTAAAAATAGATGGTTTGATAATATTCATATAATTATTAAAAATTAATTTTTATTATTAAATAGAAAGTCTCGTTTTTCTTAGAAATTGTATTAAAATTCCATCGAGATCATATGCTCTGTGAGGAGGTCTGCATCTCGCTCTACTAGTCCCGAGAGTGTGCGATAATCCGCACCATCCCGATCGGGTTCCTCAAAATGGGTTGTAGAAGTATAATCGCAATGAATGAATTAACACAATTTAAAGAAATCCGGATTTTTAATAGTTTAAGATATTTATTTGAAAAGTCGTTTTTTGCCACAAGATATTGGTTTCAAGCGAATCGTGCTATGTCAAGATGTGTGTATGTGAGAGGTAGGTCATTACCTCGTGAGATATTTTAAAGGTATACTAAGCTAAATACTTAAAAGATATCATATGTAAAATTTGTGGTATTTAAACGAAAAACGCTAATTAAAGTTACATAACATGATATTTTAAGATGAAAATTGTTCTCAATATTTGTTTCATGATTACTAAGCAAGATATAGTGATATGGATGGGTGTTTCCTAAGAAAAATTGTGATTTTAAGAATTTTAGAAACGAATGTCGGGATAACTCCACTTCCAACAAGTTTTGAAAAGAGAACTTTTTAAGGTGAAAGAATAGAATAAGAAGTGGGACTTACTAGCTAAAAACAAAAAGGGGAGGTATAGGAAGAAGTTGGTAATTTCGTGGAGTTGCGGGGTCGCCGGAAACGTCTCGAATCCTCGCCGGAAAGTGACCTTGGGCTAACTCCACTTGTACTCTTCTTTGACTTAGAAAAATTTTAAATATTTTTGACAAGAGATTTCAGAATGAGGAGGGTTAGGTTATGATGTTGTATTTATAGGATAAAATTAGGGTTTTGGAATTGAAGAGAGAATTAAAATGCATTAGAAATTGTATTAATACTCCATTTTTAATTCTCTGTTGATTTTCAGGGAAATCAAACAGAATAGGAGTAGTGGGGGTAGGCCAAAGGGTTAGTGTGCAGAGAATGGAGCCATTCCCTACGAAGGGGCCCGGCGGTGCTGGCCTAAACCCCGATCTCACCGGCCATCAAGAGGAGTTGGGTTCTTGGATTTTGGCCACGTGTCATCGGCTGTTCATATAACATTTTGCACATGTTTGATTTTCTGTCTTTTCATTTCTTACGTATATTGCACGTGTAAACTTTTGGGCTTCCAAAAAGTTTGCAATAAAAATTCAGAAAAAATATATGTGGTTGATGGGATTCGAACACCGGGGCTACGTCACAGCAGTGCATGGTTTTACCAATGAGCTACAAGTGTTTTCTTGCTATTCTTAAACAAATTAAATTTATAACTTGTGCTCAGGTTAGCAAACTCCATTCTGTATATTTAATTTTAAAAATTTCGTACAGTGAAATTAGAGTCGTTATATCTACCCTCCTTATAAAAAAATTCATCCTCGAAATTTAAAGGAAGTTGTAACAGATTCAAGAAAAATTTTGATGACGGCGGAGGTCAAAGAATTACTGGTATGGTACCGAAAGTGCAAGAAAATGTTTGAAAGAACGAAAGGATGCAAGGGTTTTGAAAGAAAAAGAGTTACCAGTGTTATCTTGACCTATAACTTCGGCTTCTATGGCCGCTAAAGTGAAAGCTTGACGCCGGGATACATTCCTCCTAACTGGAGGCACATTCCTCTATCCTTGAGGCATGTTTCTCTGCCTTTGAGGCATGTTCCTCATTGCCTGGTGGAACTGACGAGGGGGCTATGCAGGAGGTACACGAGAAGTTGGAGCAGGTAGGCAAAACGAGGTGCAGGAGCTTGAATGGCTGGCCGCTGCGGAAAGGTGATATGTGCTAGAACTGGGTTGCGTCTATAAGGACATGTTCCAATGTCGTGAGTGAATGCGCCACAAACTAAGCACATGTTGTTCGCACGCCTGCAGTCCTTCCCTAATTGTCCATTCCTCTTACAGTAGAAGCAAAAATCTGGACTTGGCCGGTTAAATATTACTTCCGGTCTCCTAGGTGAAAAGATTGGTATGGAAGAGGCTCCTCCGGCCATCTGAATAGAAGGGCGCTTCACACCGGAAGTCTGAGGTTTGCCCTTCTTCTTTACAACTGCCTTATATTTTTGGGCAGCCTTCAGAGCAAGATCACGGGTTGAGAAATCCCTTGTAGCTAATGCATCTTAGATCTCCGGGTCCAACCCTTGTTGAAATCATCGTACTCTGATATCAGCAGTCGGTATGAGATGTGCCGCAAACCTGCTGAGCATGGTGAACTCAGCATCGTATTCATCCACTAATTTGCTCCACATAGAGCCTTATTGCAGGTGGATTAATTGCTGCTCCATGTCAAAACGGGAAGTCTCGGAAAAATATTTCACGTCGAACATATCGCGAAATGTCTTCCATTCGATCGGCTGGGCAAGACGACTTTCTTCAGCCTTCCATCATACTATGGCGTTATCAGTGAGTTGCAGCTTCGCAACTCTCACCCAAGCAATCTCTGGCACTTGTGCTGCCGCCAGATCGTCTTCGATGGACTGAGCCCATTCTTCTACCTCAAGTGAGCTCTCTTTCCCAGAAATTTTCTTAGGGTGCAATATCCGGAATTGTTTGACTCCGGGTGCCTCAACATCTGGGCGGTGCAATAGGATAGCAGTCTGCTGCTACTGTCCCTCCAAGAGGCTCTTGATTGCCTCGAGCAATACCATATGCTCATTAATAGGAGGTTCTACGATAGGTGAAAGTGGTAGAGGTGGTGGTAGTGGTGGAGTGTTGCCATTAACGTTCGTGCTCGTATTGTTCGGGGAATCCATAACCTTGAAAGAAAAAAGTAGGGTTAGGATAGATTCAAAGATTTGAAATGTAAAGAATGTTTTTAGTTGTTGATTCTTATAATTCTTGTGTTATATTGCTTAGGTTTCCATGCAAAACTGACCTATATAGTAGGGTTCCATGCAGAACTGACATGTATGGGCCACCAACAAAACCTATTACGCCTCGCTTCCCAGTATACGAGGAAGGTGACGTGGCGGGCCGCGACGTATTTACTCAGAAGTAAACACGCTAAGCGTAAATAAGGAATATAAATAAATAACACAAGAATGACAAGAGATGTAATAAAACAACAACTTTTTATTGATAACCATTCTTTACATATAATTGAAAAGTAAAGTACAATGAAAGAAAGCGATGCTGAAATAATGGCATATGAACTGAAAGAAAGGTAAGTACAAGTAGGAACTAGAAGTCTGGCTCCTCTGTAAACTGCTCCAAATCGTCCTGACTGGGCTCAATCTCCTGAGAGTCGGGTCCTCCTGACAACATTCCAAAGAAAGAAGAGAAAGGAATGTCGTCGGCGAACTAGCACTCGGTAAGTCCAAAAAGATAGAATAGAAATAGACGGGTAAAGAGTATAGAATAGATAAATTATGTGTTTGTTATGTTAACGTTGTTGTTTGTAGCTTGGTACATAAGGTATCAGTGTATACGAGAGCAGTCCAACTTATCTCGTGGACTATGGTAACCCGTAGTATAAGGTCCCGTCAAAACCCACGGGACAACGGCACAGGATGTTCATGTAGGTGTCTTTTAGTGACCATCATCATGCCACTTTTAAAGCATTCCGTACCAGTCTACCCCTTTAAAACCCTGTAATGTATACTGTATTGATTGTATTGATTTGTAATTATCACACTTGCTGAGACCATGGTATAAGTTGTTCATGTAAACGGATCAGGATGTAAATGGATAGTCATGTAGTCAAATTCAAGATATAGCCATGGTTCGGTCCAGTCAAGGCATGTTGCATGTTCTGATTTTGTTCTGGTATTCATGTTCAAATTCAAGTGTTTGATATATTGGATTCATGTTGCATTGGAGTTGCGATTGGATTCATGTTTGGATTATATTCAGATTAGACTGAGACTCAGATTGAGTCAGACACTTAAACAGATTTTGATTCCTGAATTAGATTTTGGAGTTATCGCTAACTGCTGCACATGGACGGCAAGATTTGTGTCTTTTTCTAAGAAAATTACCATTGATAACCCCGTTTTAGTTTTCTACCTTAAATAGGCAAGCACCCACTTTCTCCGACTCCCTGAGGCTCAAGAGAATTAGTCCCGCTTAAACCGATATTTATTAAGGTCCTTATTGTAATTTGATATAACTTCAGGGGGTTTTATGAAAAATATTTTAGTATACTTTCAAAATAAATCTCAAGTATTTATTTATCGTATTTAACATTTTCATGAATGTAACTTTTAAAAAGTGAGGTATTCTAGTGAATATATACCTAGCTTGAATAGTTCAAGGTATTTTAGAATAAAGTTTGACTTGTATTGATTCTTGATGGTATTATCATGAAACTTGTCATTCTTTATATTCTATAAAATATGGAATTTTTATTATATATTAAAAATAGATGGTTTGATAATATTTATATAATTATTAAAGATTAATTTTTATTAGTAAATAGAAATTCTCGTTTTTCTTAAAAATTGTATTAAAATTCCATCAAGATCGTATGCTCCGTGAGGAGGTCTGCATCTCACTCTACTAGTACCGAGGATGTGCGATAATCCACACCATCCCAATCGGGTTCCTCAAAATGGGTTGTAGAGGCATAATCACAAGGAATGAATTAGCACAATTTAAAGAAATCCGGGTTTTTAATAATTTAAGGTATTTATTTGAAAAGTCGTATTTTACCACAAGATATTGGTTTCAAGTGAATCGTGCTATGTCAAGATGTGTGCATATGAAAGATAGATCATTATCTCGTGAGATATTCTAAAGGTATGCTAATTAAGCTAAATACTTAAAAAAATGCCATATGTAAAGTTTGTGGTATTTAAACGAAAAACGCTAATTAAAGTTACATAACATGATATTTTAAGGTGAAAATCGTTCTCAATGTTTGTTTCATGATTACTAAGCAAGATATAGTGATATGGATGAGTGTTTCCTAAGAAAATTGTGATTTTAAGGATTTTAGAAACGAATGTCGGGATAACTCCACTTCCGAAAAGTTTTGAAAAGAGAACTTTTTAAGGTGAAAGAATAGAATAAGAAGTGGGACTTACTAGCTAAAAATAGAAAGGGGAGATATAGGAAGAAGTTGGTAATTTCGTGGAGTCGCGGGGTCGCCGGAAACATCTCGAATCCTTGCCGGAAAGTGACCTTTGGCTGACTCCACTTGTACTCTTCTTTGACTTAGAAAAATTTTGAGAATTTTTTACAAGAGATTTCAGAATGAGGAGGGCTGGGGTATGATGTTGTATTTATAGGATAAAATTAGGGTTTTGAAATTGAAGAGAGAATTAAAATGAATTAAAAATTGAATTAATGCTCAATTTTTAATTCTCTGTTAATTTTCAGGGAAATCTAACGGAATAAGAGTAGTGGGGGTTGGCCAAGGGGTTAGTGTGTAGGGAACGGAGCCATTTCCTACGGAGGGGCCCGGCGGTGCTGGCCTAAACCCCGATCTCGCCGGCCTTCAAGAGGAGTTAGGTGCTTGGATTTTGGCCACGTGTCCTCGGCTGTTCATATAACATTTTGCACGTGTTTGATTTTCAGTCTTTTCATTTCTTACGTGCTTGCACATGTAAACTTTTGAGCTTCCAAAAAGTTTAAAATAAAAATTCAGAAAAAATATATATGGCTAATGGGATTCGAACACCGAGGCTACGTCACAGCAGTGCAAACCTTTACCAATGAGCTACAAGTGTTTTCTTACTATTCTTAAACAAATTAAATTTATAATTTGTGCTCAGATTAGCAAACTTTATTCTGTATATTAAATTTTAAAAATTTCGTACAGTGAAATTAGGGTCGTTACATTAATATCTCATCAACGATCGTTCGCTGATATTAAGAAATAGGTAAATTCGTTGAAATGTCCACGTATCTGATTATTAATGACTGGTGGAAACAGTCCCCGATACATCTATTAGCGACCGTTTTTATTAGAGACCGTTCATTAACGGTCGTTAATATATGTATCAGCGGCCACCCAATCAGCGACCGTTTTTTAGTAACCGTTTAAAATATAAACGGTCGCTAATATACATTAAGAACCGTTCATTATTGTTTGGAGACCGTTCCATACGATCTCTAATAGTGACTGTATGTAGTAATGGTAAGTCTCACAAAGTATCTAGATTAATAACGAAGCATCTGGATTATGATTAAATGGTCAATTGGTTAATTGGTTATTAACTATATAAATTAGGACTACGTGGTTTTCAGTTTAATTTATATTTAATTGATGACTTAATGTTGGTATGATGCCTTAGTCTAAATTTAGTAGTTAAGAATTAAAAGGTGTTGAGTGGTGTACCGGAAACCGATGTATATAGAATGCAAAGAAAGAGCGAGCATTCATGCCGAGATCAACCCTACAATCACCGAAATTTTTTAATTACTGTCTTAACATTTCTACACAAATCTTCCAATATAACAAAACAAACTAAAATTAACAATAAATATACTTTGAAAATTGAAAGTTTGTAAAATTTATTCACCTAATTCGTCACCGATTTCTTATCGATGTAGATCCGGTGGACGATATCCGTGAAGGAAAAAAGCTCAGATGTAGATCCGGTCGGAAAAAGGATGGCCGGTGAAGGGGATGCTCGGTGAAGAGGAGGGAGTCTCGATGAAGGGGGTGCCCGGTGGAGGAGAGGAGATCGGTGAAGAGGAAGGGCTCGGGTTGACGAGGAGGAGGAGGTGGGGAGGTCGAGGCGAGGATTTGACGAGAGGGGAAATTTTGGCGAGGAGGGGCTCGTGTTGACGAGAAGGAGGATGTGATGAAGGCCTCCGGTTGACGAGGAGGAGGCGGGGGCATGCAGCGAATTTTTTGGAGCGAAGGAGGAGGCGAGGATTTTTTTTCAGAGGAGATGAGGCAGGCTTGATCGGGAAATTGGGGAAAATTTTAGAAAAGTATGGAAATTTGGGAAGGGGGAGTTTGATAACGGGTTAGGACTGTTTATTTTCATCAACACCTAATTCGACGCAAGACTCGTGTTGAAAGGTGTTGACCAAAATCAACAAATTTTTAAATATGAACATCCTAATTCGATGGAAGACACGTCGAAAAGGGCCATGTTCTTTGTAGTGCTGTGGTGCACTATTACCCAATGCCAATGCATGCACATCGTAGCCTAAAAGAATCGAATATATAGAATGCATGCAAGTATGTAACAAATCTAAACTACATGCGTGTTATAAGATTATATAGCCTATGATGCCTAGCTAGTTTTGTTTCAAGACAATATATAAACTTAATTAAGCCTGCAAATTAAAACCAGAGATTAATACTAATGATGCAAAGTGAATAATTTTCTCTATAAAAACCCCCCACAACAACCTCCAACTTTCTCCACCATTCATCCCCACACCTGATCTCCAAAAGAAAAGATTAATATCTATCCTGTCTCTCTTGTTTCTCTCTCCTAGCTATATCCATGGTGGAAGAGGCTCACACCATGGACAAGAGAATAAGCAGCAGCCAAGAGGCAGAGGTGAGGAAAGGGCCATGGACCATGGAGGAAGACCTCATCCTCATCAACTACATCGCCAATCACGGTGAAGGCGTCTGGAATACCTTAGCCAAATCCGCAGGTATATATCGATCGATCGATCATTCTCTTCGTTCGTTTAATTATATTGTGTGTGCATGTATATGTTTGGGTCAATCTGATATGAGTAATTATTTTAAGGGTTGAAGCGCACCGGAAAGAGCTGCCGGCTGAGGTGGCTGAATTATCTGAGGCCGGACGTGCGCAGGGGGAATATTACGCCCGAGGAGCAGCTTCTGATAATGGAACTCCACTCTAGGTGGGGCAACAGGTGAGCTCATGCGCATGCAACTTTTATTACCGTTTATATGGATAAGAATATGAGGCCTCTATCTTTCTTTTGATTCTTGACCCCGTAGCTGTAGTGATTAATTTGTGTGGTTCATGCAAACTCAGGCTAGTTATAGGACATCTCTATCTTTCTTACATATTATTACACTATATATTTTCGTCATCCTTGTGATGATCGGTCGAGCTAGTGTATGGAAGGAACAGAGTTGTTGTGTTCATGAAGCAAATATATTCATGAATATCCTCGTACGTATTTATTCAAAGCGAGTGACTCTATATACTTATCTGCCGATAAGGATTGACATGAACCACGTACCAGAAGGATTTGGAGCGCTTAGAAAATAAATATCACATTTACAGGGTGGAGACATAATTTTTAATATTCATAGCAAGATATATATATATATATATACACTGCATGAAACTTAATTAATTTATACATTTTTTGTTTCACAAAATGAACATAATATATTTGTTGAATTTTCATCAACTTTGTCTGGAAAAACTTTTACTAAAAAATGAAGAAAAGAGAGTTAAAAAAGAAGGAAAGAAAGAAAGAAAGAAAGTAGCTGCCTATAAAATTTGACCATATACAAGTTCATTTTCTTTTCTATATGTAAGTAGGAAAGTGTTTAATTAAATATATGAAAATACTTGAGATAATAATTTCACTTAATGCAATAGACACGTAGAACGTAACCTATTTTAACGTATTGCTTACATATTATTACTTACATTATCTCTTATAGTATCAAAATAATCAAGATTTAATTTGTATATCGATGTATATATAATGTTTAATTATTGTCTTTTCTAACAATTTCTTTACGTGTTGGTTTGTACGAATTACGCGAGATGGTCCAAAATCGCGAGGCAGCTGCCTGGAAGGACCGACAACGAAATAAAAAACTACTGGAGGACGAGGATCCAAAAGAAAACCAAGCAGGTTGAATCATATCATGATGAGTACAACCAGCATCAAATGGTGACGGACGATGCCAGCACCAGCAGCAACTCCCACGGCATGGAACTAGACTACGCTGGAGCACAACACGATTACTCGATGCATTCAAATACCAACTCTAGCACCGAAGCTTTCGGTGCACCGTCCTTCTCTATGGCCGCCACGGATTCTGGCGAAAACTTCTGGAATGTCGATGACTATTGGTCTATGCAGCCTCTTAATGGCGGTGCCGGGGACTAAGAATGGCCGACGAATAATTAAACCGCATCGATCCTATTAATTATCATTCATGCACATGCATGCTTGCTTTTGATTAATTAAATGGTTGAAGATGGAGGTAAATGCTGGATTTTAGTATGTCTTTATTAGCAACATGAAGAAGTATGGTACTAGCTTGGTTGTTGCATGTACAAATTACGTATCTTTCTATTTTAAGCTTAATTATGTAATAATCGAAGATACTTTATTTGTTTTGTTTTTTAGTGTGCTTATATATAATGATGGGTTAGCGAAAACTTTCGTAGCATTCGGCCGGGCCATAATGATTTTCATGAATATATATTAACATACGAAGAGAACGTTCTAAACTCGATCGGTGTAAGATTTTGCAGGTAAATTTTCATGAATATATTATTATGTATGCATGTTACAACAAGAAACTAGAAACATGATCAATAATAAACTAGAATTAGTGAATTGGAATTTGGAGGTCATCCTAGAAAGAAGTGGGCATCAATGAATTAGGGTAACAGCTGGTTGCATTGCGTAAGTGAAATAATATTTTTAGTTGCATGTTTGCTTCATTGAGATTGCAATACGCGCGAATTGTAATGGACATGCATGCATATGTTACACGAAACTATTAATTGAGTGGCAGCTGGTTAAAGCCTCAACTTTCTATTGATTGTCTTTAGCTTTAAGCCAACCGTGCTTGATGCCGAAAGAACCACAATTTAGACCGTTTGCTCTGTCTTTTAATAACTACGTTTTAAGCACGTAAGGTGCAAATGTAACCCAAGAAAGAAAAAGGTTAGTTAAAGATAGAATGGTTATAGTTGACATTGAAATCTTTTCTGTACTAAACTGAGCTAATTATTAAACCCCCTCCCCTTTTCCAAACCTCAAACTTGATAATTACTTATTATCCGTCAAAAACGTTTAAGTTGTATAATTTTAATCCCCCCACTAACCCTTTCGTTTCACTCCGCAAATTAATTGATGAAGAAAGTCGAACTAAGATTATCAAACCCTTCCAACCCACTTGTATTCACTCTTCTTCATCTAAAATTCCAAATCATAACCCCTGGTTGAGCAAAATGACCCATATCCCATCGCTAATTGGAGATTTAAAGTCCTAATTCCGAAACCCTAATTTTGAATTTGGGCTTTAATTTAAAATTTTAGATGCAGAAGGGTGAATGCGAGTGGATTAAGAGGGTTTGATGATCTTAATATGACTTCCTTCGTTAATTGACTAACAGACTGAAACGAAAGGGTTTATTGGAGGTAAATGATGCAATTTAAACGTTTTAAGGATAATAATTAATTATCAAGTTTTTGGGACCTAGTAATTAGGTGAGTTTTGGAGGGGCTTTAATTAAAAATCCTTTCTTTTTAATTTATAACAAGAGAGAGAGAAATGATGATGAGATATTTTATCACTTTATTGAATTCACATTGAGGAACCAGAAAGTAAAAAGAAAATAGAAAAGTAAAACAATAGTAAGAAAGTGAAATGAAAATAAAGTGTAGAAAAAACATTAATTCTTGTTTGTTTTGTTAAATAGAAAATAAAAAAGAAATCAAGTTAGCGCATGTGTGGCAATGAAAAGTAAGATTGATGTGTTTGGTTGAATAAATAAAAAGGATGAAAGTGTGAGAGAGAAAATAAAAAATAGAATTAAAAAAATAATTAATTCTCTCCTTTCCTCTCACTTTCTTTCACTCTCTAAGCATTTGGAGGGAAAGTGAAAATGGGATAAAAGATAATGTGGAAGAAAAGAGAGAAAGTAATTTTCAAGTTATTTTTTCTAACCAAACAAATGATGTAAGAAAGTGAGAAGCACTTTCTCATTTTACATTGCACTTTCTTGCAACCAAACATGCACTGAGGGAGAGAACGAGTCTGTCAAGAGTGCTAGCTATAATAGTATACATTATTCGTTTTAAAAACCTATATGTTGTTAAATAAGTTTATCTACGACTATATTACGAATATACAAGGGATCCATGTACCATGAGACGAGAGATTCACAAAGTGAGGATAGCACATAGTAGAGGATCCAAATCCAAGATACACTATTTAAATCAATAAAGTGTACTAGAAATTTGTTGAGGCGAAAACACGGATCAATCATCACCTACTTTCCAATGTTTAGTTATTTACCTTAGTCATCGATAGTTTGGCTAAAAGTGTATGTATAACCATACCAATCAAAACTATAATTTTAATGAGGTTGTGATCAACTCGCTGAGGTCGCCACACCGAGCTGCAAGGGGGGTTTGCCCTGGTTTGGCTTAGTCGACCGCAACCACAACAAACACTTAGTTTAGAATTAGTGTAAATTTCAAGCTGATACCATGAAGTTTAGTCACTTTTCCCTAAAACTACCACAAACTTTTAAAATGATGCGAAACTTCTACGAACTTTCATTGTACCAGAAAACTCTCAATCGGAGTTAACATTTGATTAACAAAAAAAATTTGGCTGCATTAATACACAACATATATTAATTCTTAGGAAAAAATTAGTTTTTAAAATGGATATATGTTGGGCATTGTAGTCATTTTTATCTTATTTTTTATTCACATTATTAGCTACATATTAGAGAGTTTTCTGATACAAATAAAATTTTATAGTAGCTTTGCATCATTTTAAAAATTCATGATATTTTTAATAAAAACTGGCCAAAGTTCATATAATCATGTTGAAACAGCCTTAGAATTATTACTCAAACCATGTCACCGTAATATAATAATTACACAAAAAGTTAAAGCACATCATTTAACTACTATACTCTAATCATTCAAATTTGATACCTTAACCTAAAGTGGTCTCACACACACTTCCAAAGACTGAATGAATAGACACAATAGTGAGCAAGTTTCATTGACAACACATGCACAATCACATGCACAGTCACATGCACGCACTCACTCATGTCCCCCATCAACAAAATTTAATTATTTTTTTTTAATGTAAAGTAAGTTACGCAACAGACAAATGCCAACCTTGTAACAAAAATAGCATATTCCAAATCAATGGCTTTCCAAAACGAAACCCTTTGAAGCATGAGACCAAGGGAATGAGAAATTAGGCACGGGCCTAACTATTAGGTACGCCATGGCCGTTTCACCGACGCATCACGTGACCATCATCCATCTCTTACCTTCCTTCTTGTTCCCCTAATTTAACCCCCACGTGGCTCCCATCTCCAAGTCGTATTTGATTCCCCCACCCCATCCCCTCACCCCTAATTTCAATGTGGTTGGTTTTTTTTTCCATATACCACCCTTCAAGCTTAGATATTCTTATAATATATCCATTTGTTGATATTTGTTCATAACGCCGGCGTCCAAAGGTTGTTTTTCGTGGGTGCAAGGATAAAATAAGCTACCTTTCTTCTATTTGTCACCAAATTTTCTTAATTTTCACTATAAAGTTGTTTTCTTTTTCCTTGACACACTTCATCTTTTTAACTTCTTTTAAACGGGCCAAGTAAGGTTTCGTGCAACGTACGGGTATAAGTGGTGAAAAACTAGACATCGGTCGAATATTTATTGATTTGAATGTTTTTATATACCAACATGTTCGGAAAAACACAGAAGATTTAAAAAAATGCAAGGGGTATGATGATTTAAAAGATTTGGAGGTGGTATGTATAAAAAAGAACCAATTTGATTTAAGTCACGTGGGAAATCCAAGGTGGATGGCCACGAGTTTAATAGCTAGTGTGCTTCAAATAAACTCGTGGCTGAAGAATTGGGGCACGTGGGGTTATTGAAGATTAGGTAATATTGGGGGTTTGCCATTTTGGGAAAGGCGAGAGTTGTGCTTGATGGGTTCGCTACCTGAAGTGGTTTGTGCATGTGTTTTTTCCTTCAAATTATTTTTTGAAAGCTTAGCAAGAGCTGTACTCTATAAAATGCATGTGCTCCTCATGTTTTATTTTGTCACGTTTTTTTTAATAATGAGTGGCCAGAAATGAGTCTCTACATAAATGGAATGTGATGCTAATGTGGAGAGAGAGAGAGCTTTGGAATATATACTTGCATGAAATGTGAGAGGTTTTTTTTGAAATCAATGAAGTGTGAGAGTGGATACATAACAGGTTGCTGTTGTTTTATTTATTTGGGCTGGATATGTGGCTCAATCATTGTTTTTCAGTCAGGTATTAAGAAGCAAATGGCCCAAACTTTGATTTTTGGGTTTGCACTATTTTGGGCTGAGCACAACAAAGGCATATTGGGTTGCGCTCCCTTCCTCAAAATTGTTACAAAATGAAATATTTTCAAAATGTTTTCCTACGGCAAAAAACTCTTATAAAATAATAAAAACTATGGATTGGAAGAGTGTAGAATGTGAGCTTGTGGGTGTGAGTCACGCAGTTGACTGCTCTGCCCAAAAAACGTATAGCCACCATTTATACAGTATACGTTTTCAAGGTACAATACTCTCGGCCCGTCCGATTCCCCTGTTGAGTACGAATCACAATGGAAGCTTTGTTTTGATATTGCTGTCAATTAGTATCCGGTGAAAATAATGTAAGAGATTTACTCATATCGGATTTTGAACGGAGATGAAGGAATTGCTAACACAGAACCAATTCAAGGCTTTGCTTGTTTTGGGATTATTCTTTTTGACTTTTTTGTTGAAGTCTTTAAATAGACTTAACTGTCTAGGCAATCGGTTAAATTTAAAACAGTTGTTTTGAAAGAGAGGTCGCACCTCAATCCTCAATGTTGAGAGCATCCCTTTAATTTGAAATTGAAACTAAAAATAACCGTCGGAAACGGTCATGTCAGACGTCTGAAGCCAGACATCCACAGTTCAAAAATTTCCTCGAACAGACGTTTTACCATACGTCTGTAGTTCAAAAATTCTTAATGAGATGTCTACTTAGACGACTCTGAAATAGAAACGGTGATTTGAAAATGGAAATTTTCTTCACCCGGTGCGAGACACCTCGTATTTCAAAAATTCTAATGCAGATTATTTAATTGAATTGGTAACAAAATAGCTCCCAACAAACAAGACTATTTAGTGATCTTATCTTTGCAATTTAGCCCTTCACAAAATTGCCTTTGCAACTTAGCCCTTGACATCTTCACAATTTTATTTTTGTAATTTTGAATTTTTTAATAATCCAATTTAATAAATTCATCAAAAACCAAAAAAAAATTAATATTAAACTATTTATAAAGTATATATTGATTAAATCTGAATAATTTAACACCTAGTTCTCTTCTGGTTAGCTTTTGAAAAGAAGACCCTTCTCTCAAATACCCATCAACTCCTCAATAAAACATGTATGTTTGATTTCTTAATTTCTCTCAAAGATTTTCCAAATTCCTTTTTAAAAAATCTATTATTTTAACAATATATGTTTTTTTTAATAGTTTTGTTGTTTGGTTACTTCCAAATTTTCTATGCATCTAATAATATATTTAGGGAAAACTGTTAGAAGAGGCCAGGTTTAGTACAGAAACGCCGTTACAACCGGTTATCATTTGAAGGGGGAGTATGTGCGTTTTTGGTTGCTCTTATGTAAAAGCACAAACCTAATTAAAATATCTTTGCAATTAATCTAGAGGATCAGATTATTTGGGTTATAATCATTAATTATGAATAGGTGTATCTCCACACATATATTTGAAAAAAAAATATGTAAAAATCCATGGTTTGCTTTTCAAATTTTATCAAATCTTTAAAAAATGCACAAGAAGATGACTTTCTAGGAGAATGACATGAATGCTTTAAAGTTCACTATGAAAAAGGCTAAATTTTTACCAAAAAGCCCAAACCAACAGCTATGGAGAAATGGTTAAAGTAGGGTTGGGCTTGATCCAAACCCAATCCAACCCACCAATTTTTAAGAGTTCCTGGTCTTGAAAATATGGACTTGTTTAGAAGGGTTAACCCGCCGAAATCCTTATCCAAATCTGCCAAAAGCCAACCATTTCAACATTAAAACCACGGTTGGTTTTCTCCAAATTTATTTAAGGTTGCGTAGAAATGACAAAATGTTGCAAATCAACGAATTTATAAGTTTTATATATTTTTTCTAGTTTCAGGAACCTTTTTTTTTGTGTTTTTTTTCTCCCGGTTTTAAGTTGTATCTAATAAATTGTCAAACTCCAAACCCAAATAAACATAACCTCCACAACTCACTAGCACATTTATGAGTGTAAGAATATAAAATATATTTCCCCGGCACTCATCATAAATTCGGAGCTATGGTATAGTGGAAGAGACATTTCATATGTTATCAGAGCAACCCAGGTTCGATTCCCAGACGCGTATTAAATACGGATTTATTTAAATTAAAAATATTGTCGCGCAAAAGCACAGTTTTCGGCAGCACATTTTTCGGCCCAAAAGATCTTCAACCTGCGGGGACGTGTTAGAATATACCCAAAGGGCCTTCGACCAGCGGGGGACGTGTTAGAAAATAAAATATATTCTTTCAATCTTTATCATAAATTCGGAATTATGGTACAGTGGGAGGGACATTTCACAATGAGGAAAGATTTTAAATATCGGATATTAGAACCGTATCAGATAGATGTTTCACATAGTTGATATCGTCGATATATCATCATATCGGCCGATATGAACGATATTTAATTCCCATTAAGGATTTAGGTATATAATATTGCAAGATTTACTTTTCGTGTCAGGTATATAATCGATGAAAAACATGTCCAACCCAACTCAGTTTCTATAAAATCTTTCCTAAACTCATAATAAAATCAATTTGGAAGTTATGAAAAAATTGGCGTGATTGAGATCTGCATCAGCTGCACTCGCGATTGTCAGACGTCTGAAGCACATTGTTTAGACGTCTGATTGATAACCGCTACAGCTATGGTTTTATAGTCAGACGTCTGGATCGTCTTCTTCAGACGTCTGATCCCACTCTGTTATTTGATAGACATAACACGGATGTTTGCAACTCCTTCTTCAGACATCTGGTCACGCTCTGCTATTTGGGAAGACGTATAACAGGCGTCTGCAACTCCGTCTTCAAACGTCAGTTGTTGCTTTTGGCCTGTGTCGCTAATACGCCCTGTAACATTAAGGCTCCGTTGGAGACTCCGATCTTGAAACGAAGTTTGAGAAAGTGTGTGCATCCAAGTGCTTTTGTGAGGACATTCGCAAGTTGATCAGAGTGTTGATACGGTGTACACGAATGGTTCTATCTTCAACGCGCTCCCGAACTAAGTGATAGTCAAAAGCAATATGCTTCCTGAAAAACTGGGTTCGCATTGAGATGGTAGTCCTTTTATTATCACAGTATAGAGAGGGTGGTTTTATGAGAATTAGCTTGAGTTCTTTTAGAAGATTTTTTACCCATAGTACCTCGGCCGTGGCATTCGTAAGGGCTTTGTATTGAGCTTCGAAGGAGGATCAAGAAACAGTCTTTTGTCAAGCTGATTTTCATGATATGGGATTCGAACCGAGATAGAGGATGTATGCTGTGATAGAGCGGCCGTCATCACGACTGCCACCCCAGTCAGAATCACTGAAGGCTTGAAGAGTGAGAGGAGATCCTCGGCGGAGATAAAGATCATGATGGATTGTTCTTTTGAGGTAGCGAAGAACACGCTTGAGTGCCATCCAGTAAAGTTCGGTGGGTGAGTGCATAAATTGTGACAGGCAATTGACAGCAAATGAGACATCAGGCCGAGTGAGGGAGAGGTATTAAAGTGCACTAACGAGTTGACAATAGGGTGTGGGGTCGACGAAAGAAGGCCCATCATGGAGGAGAAGAGGAGTGATATTGCACATTGGAATGGTGGTTTCTTTAGCTCCTTCCATGGAAAAATTTTCCAGGAGGTCGTCAATGTGGCAATGCTGAGATAGAAGTAGGCCTTGTGACGTGGGAACAGCTTCTACACCAATAAAACGATGAAGGTCGCCGAAATCCTTTAGAGAGAAATGTTGCCCAAGTTGATGAACAAAGGATCGAAGGAACTGTGTGTTATTACCGGTGAGGATAATGTCGTCAACATACACCAAGAAGTAGGCGACGGTGGCTTCTTTGGAGTAGACGAAGAGAGATGTATCTGCCACGGAGTTTGCAAAGTCGGTTTTAAGGAGATAGTTGTTCCCACCAAAAATTTTGGTTCAAAGCTTGTCGTTCCCTTTATAAAAATAGATGGCAACTCCCACATGTTAAACACGTGATCACTTACATGCAAAGCATGTGAGTAGCGGTCTCATATAGATTTAAATTCTATGACAGCCCCAGCACTCACGTGCAAAGCATGCGAGTACCTGCTGCAGTTAGGATTAAATCCTATAGCAGCGCCCACGTGTTAAACACGTGCGCACTCACATGCAAAGCATGTGAGTACCGGCTTCAAATAAGATTAAATCCTATGATAGCCCCCACGTGTTAAACACGTGAGCACCCACGTGTTAAACATGTCAGTTCCCTTACCGCAGTCTTGCGGCAGTGCTCACATGCAAAGCACGTGAGTGCCGCTGCCATATATGTATATGGAAACGCTCATGTAATAGCACGTGAGCACCCCAATTTGAAACGCTCCCATCTGATAGAATTAAATTCTATGCGATAATATTAAATTCTATTTGGGAAATATTTTCCCTGATCTTTCTAGTATGGAAAGATCTTTCTCTAACAGAGAATCTTTGGATTTAAAATCCAATGGTGATAAAATATCACCAATTAAACCATATGATAGAATTAAATTTTATGTGGAAAATATTTCGTTGATCTTTCTAAAATAAGAAAGATCTTCTCTGTTAAACAGAATTAAATTCTATGGTTAGAAAAATATCTTCCTAACAAAATATTCATATGATAGAATTAAATTCTATGTTAGGAAAATATTTTCTTAATCTTGTTAAAACAAACAATAAATATTCTCTGTTAAACAGAGAGCCTTTGGATTAAAAATCCAACGGTAAATAAAATTTACCAGTTGATTTTTAAGATCAATTTGATTGATTATGAAATCAATCAGGATCTCTCAATCAGAGATTTTCTCAAACAAATTGATTTTTTCCTTCTCTTATAAATAAGAGCAAAGAGGTTAAATCTCAGAAGGAGGAGACCCCCCATAAACTTCAGTAACAGAGAATTTAATTCTCTTCGAAGAAAAATCACCTTACTCCTCCTAAAAACCCTAGGTAAAAACAAGTGAGAAATATGTCTCTTTTTTACCTATCATGCATATAAAAGTAGGGTTTAACCCTTCAAAGAACTTAGTTATTTCTCTTGATCTGAGATCCACAAGACATGTATCCCACAAGATGAGAATTTAATTCTCATCGGAAAAATCTTGTTCTTGAGAATCAAGAATTCAGGGAAGTACAAGGTTGAAAAGAATAATGAAGAAAGAAGAACATGAAGAAGATAGAATTTATACTCCAGGAATTTAGTTCCCAAACATGACAGGAACTTAGTTCTTAAAGAACTTGATCCCAGATCCTCAAAATATTGATCTTGGTGATTGTTACTGTCAAAATACCATTAACATAAGTTTAACTTCTTTAAAAAACATGAACAAAGATTAAATCTCTAAGGAAGATGCGCGTCACGTGATATCCACATGAGCACAGATGGTAAGATGACCATGAAGTGCGCGTCTCATGTGAAACGTACGTGAGTGCTAGATGAATGAGTGCTTAGCACTACTCACGTGAAGATTACGTGAGCGCCCATGAAGACCATGCCTCACGTGAAAATCACGTGAGCGCACATGAAGGCAGTACTTTGCGTGACGTCAACGTTAACACTTGAGACGCTCAGCATCTCACGTGATGTCCACGTGAGCGTTGCACGTTTGAAGGCTTAGTAGTACAGAAGCCCAATTTTAGCCCAAATTGGCTAAGCCACTGAAGTTTCTACATTTTTATCCCATATGCTCACACGTTTAAGTTGATCTTAATCTAAAACAAGATTAATGATCATCAATCATATTTCTGAGCTGATCTTAGTCAGATATATGACTAATGATCGTTCATCCAAGCTGATCTTAGTCGGATATATGACTGAAGATCTTAGTCCCATATACGACTAATAATCTTTCATCGATCTTTCATCCATTTGATCTTAGTCTCATATACGACTAATGATCGACCACCCAAATTGATCTTAGCCCCATATACAGCTAACTGCTGTTCATCTTAGTCTCATATAAGACTAACGATCATCAGTTCTGACATGATCTTTTCTTTCATATATGGGATTGGGTTCAAGGGTATATCTTTCCACACTTTTGATATACGCCGTTGTAATTCCTAAACATCTTCAGCGAGGTGGCGGGTTCTAACAACCAACAACTTCTCATCCTAACTTGATGAAAGATATGAAATTTTATCAAGACAGGAATGACCTAATCCTCATATTGATACACCCCATATTTATATACTTCCATATTGATGTGCACACCTCATATTGACACGCATCCCATATAGATGTGAATCTCATATTAAGCTCCGGCTTTATACATATATGTATAAGGAAATATAAATGCCTTCAAATTGGATCGCACCCCAATATTGGGCGTATCTCATGTTACCATCGTTCACTTCGCCACTTGATATACACGTGTGTTGGACCAAAATGTCCTTAAACTAATATTTCGTCCCAAACACAACAAAGATGGACCGATGTCCTTAAACTAATACAGCATCCCTAACAAAGGAATGTTGACCGAAGTGTCCGTAAACTAATAATGGGCCGAAATGTCCATAAACTAATATGTTTGGTCCTACGGCTGATCTCCATATTGATCCCCGTATACAATTAACTGGGATAAACAAGCCATATTCCATCCACGTTTCCCATGGACCACGATGTACTTAAACTAATATGTTTTGTCTTGCGGACTGTCTCCATATTGACTACCGTATACTATCCATGGGCTATTTATATATGATCTGATGATCAGTTGAGCCCATATGCTCACTGTTCCTAAGTCGATCTTAGTCCGATATACGACTAATGATTCTTAAATTAAACCAATATATCCCGTGAACTGATGGACTTCATTTATATGAGATCTGCGTCCTAAGTTCAAAACCCCAAATCTAATATATGGATTTGGACTAATCCGCGCTCTACGGGCGATGATATATATTAGTCTCTGTATAAAATCCAAGAGCAACCCTATAATAAACAATATATAACACGACACGAAGTGACTTACCAGAGCAGGTGAAAGTTATTATCACGTTGCGATAACGTAATTAACTGCAGAGACTTGCGCCTGCAGGGAAGAGCGTCCCCATAATAAAAAAAACCCTCACAAATGAAGGGGAATCTGATAAGTCTGCTATATCGGTCGCTTCTATCCAAATCTTCGATATACGGTACCATAAATCAACTTGGTATTTTCTGAGAGGTGGATAGATATGTTCATATAGCATCTTCCTCTAAATTCAGGTTAGACATCTCCAACGTCTCAGTCCAGTCTTCGGTGGTAAACAATAGCCTTTGAGTTCTTCATACCATGCCCTGGACGCTTGCTTGAGACCAGAGAGAACTTTGCGTATTTTGCAGACATGGTTGGATAGAGAGGGATGGATGAAGCCTGATGATTGAGCTATATACACATCTTCATGGAGAGTACCATTAAGGAAAGTATTGTTAATGTTGAGTTAACGAAGATGCCATTCATGAGAGAGTGCGAGGCATAAGACTATACAGTGTTGTCGGTTTGATAACCAGGATGAAAGTGGTGTAGTCGTCCAGGCCAGACCATTGGTGGAAGCCTTTGGCCACAATGCGAGCTTTGTATCGAGCAATATTTCCATCGGAGTTTCGTTTGATTCGAAAAACCCATTTTCAACCAACGAGATTTTGATTTGATTTAGGGACAAGTATGTTCCGTTCTTTATGAAAGTATCAAATTCTTCAGACATTACAGCATGCCAGTTGGGATCCTTCACGGATTGAGATACACAGGTTGGTTCAAATGTTTAGGGTATAGGGTGAACAGTGGTATGGTTGATATATTGGGAGTTGGAAGTATTTAGGGTTCGGTTTACGTTTAGTGGTGGTTCGGAGATTTAGGGATGGGTGAGTAGGGGAGAGTTATGAAGAGGGTAAATGTGGTTGATCGATTATGAAGGAGCTTGGGGAGGTATGGTCGGGAAGGCTGGTGGTGGTATCAAGATTGGAGGGTGGGGATTGTGAAGAGTCTATAGAGAGGGAGAGGTCTAGGGTATGAGATGTTAATGATTAGGGTTCAAAGGGGGTTGGGATAGTTAATTGGGGGGATGTGAAGTTTGGTAAGTTTGGTGGACATGGTTGGTTGCGATGCTGCGCTAGAAGAGTCCAATACTTGCGGAAGAGCCTCTTGATGTCTACTAGATACCTGCATGAGAAAATTGTTTTCGACGAATTTGACATGACGAGAAATGTAAATTTTGTATGTGACGGGATTTAGACATTTATATGCGGATTGATATGTTGAATAACCTAGAAAAATTCAGTGGTGGATCTATATTGAAGTTTAGAGAAGCTGTACGGTCTTAACCAGGAATAGAAAAGACACCCAAAATTTTTGAGATGTGTATAGTTAGGTGGACATTGAAAGAGTTTTTCAAATGGGGATTGAAAATTAAGAACCGGTGAAGGAAGACGATTTATGAGATAAATAGCTGTTTGAAAAGCATGACTCCAATACTTAGTGGGAAGAGTGACCGTATGAAAGAGTGTAAGACCGGTTTTGACAGCATGATGACGACGACGTTCTGATGTGCCATTATGTTCAAGAGTGTGTGGAGGAGTGATGAGATGAGAGACACCATAGGAGGTGAGAATGGAGGCAATAGATGTGTATTCACTGCCATTATCAGAGCATATCGATATGAGCGGTAATTGAAAATATATTTCGACAAGATTTTTAAATTAGAGGAAGATGGTGGCAACATTAAATTTACATTTCATAACGTACAACCAGACGTATTTTGTGTAAAAATCAACAAAAAATACGTAATAACGAAAACCATCATACGACAATTCAATGGGTCCCTAAATATCAGTGTAGATTAATTGCAAAGATTTAGAAGTACGAAGTGAATTTTCAGAAGAAGTTTATGACTTTTATTGTAATCACAAAAATTATATCGAAAACGGAAGAGGAGTGGTATTATTATTTATCCATGCTATTATAAAACGGAAGAGGAGTCACTAGTAAAATAGGGGGTTGCCCCTACGGATATTGGAATCCGTAGGGGCAGATTTAACTTGGCCCTACGGATTTATCCGTAGGGCTAAAAGGTTGCCCATACGGGCACAGACGTCCAAGAATAAAAATATTAATTCTTAATTTGGTGTTTTCCCCTACGGAGCCGCAAACAAAGGACCTACGGGTATATCCGTAGGGGCAAGTAAATATCGATTTAACAAAACCCCAGATCGATCGCCTACGCTCACTTTCTCTCTCTCTCTCTCGATCGCGCGCGAAAAAAATCCCCAAATCGCCACGCCGTCGTCGCCACCGTCGTTCTCCTCGTCGCCACCGCCGGTTTCGTCGCCACCGCAGATCTCGTCGCCACCGCGGTTCAGGTCGTCGCCACCACCGTTCAGGTCGTCGCCCCAGCCCCAGCAGCAGCTGTTCAGGTGAGTAAATCTCGAGGTAAATTAAAGAATTTTTGGATTATTTTAGGCTTAGGGTTCATGGCTGGGTCTGGGGTTGCGCGCGCGAGTTAGGGTTGGGCAGGGGCCGCTGTCGCGGTCGGGGTCGGGGTAGGGTTAGGGTTGGGGTTCGGCTGCTGCTGGGGTGGGGCTGGGGTTAGGGTTTGCCTTAGGGTTGGTGTTGGGGTTTAGCTGGCCGCGCTGGGGTTAGGGTTAGGTTGGGGCTGGGCTGGGGCTGGGGGCTGGGGCTGGGTTGGGGTTAAGTGGTGGGGAGTTGGAAAAAAACAAGAAAATGAAAGAGTAATGAATGTGAGAAATTAAGAATGAGAACAATTGCACAACAAATTTGTTGACAAGAAAATGAGAGAGTAATGAATGTGAGAAATTAAGAATGAGAACAATTGCACAGAAAAAGCTATGCTTGACTAGGGGGGATGGTTCTATGTGCTTTCATAGAGCAACTTGGGGATAGGGTTAGGTGGATTGATGACAACAAAATACCATAATTTATAACTATATTACTCATCTAATGTGTATGGCATGTGAAAGCTAGATGAAGGTCGAGGCAAGCACAACAAATTTGTTGGATGGGACAATGTCAATAGGAGCTCAATGCTATTTGGAAAAATAATAATTCAAAGACATATTGGAGTTTCCGATTGGTGGCATGGACTAGTTTGATGTATGTAGTTGGTTTGATTTATGAAAAAATGGGGAGACAACATGCATGTATGCATATAGATAACATCTGCCAATATGCCATATCCAGACCGCAATCTATTTTTGCCTATTGGCTAATATGAAAATATCGGCCCGCGTATATGACATAATCAAAGTTGTTAAATCTTGATACAGTTTGTGTTTCGTTTTTTTATTTATCAGTTCTATCAATGTTGCGTATAACGCTTTATGATATCAGTATCCTACATTTGTAGTTTTAATTGTTGATTGTTATAGATGAATACCATTGCAATAATAGTTTTTGGTTGATGAATGCTATTGCAATGTAGGATGATCAGTTCTATCAATCTTGATCTCAATGGTTTAAAATCATGTTACACATACAACACGAATGCACAACAAACGCATAATTAGAGAGCGACTCAAGATATTCAGGTTAAAACCAATATATGATACTCGATGATAATATGAAACCTTCATATTCCCATCGATACTCATATATGAAACTAAAAGCGCCACTTAGTCCCCGTTTATCGGTTAACATACGTGCGATGCTCGTCGTGACCTAGAACTATACGAAAGTTGTTAAATATCGGACAGTATAGCTCGATACTAACAACCGTCGTATAGTCTACGCGACGAGAAAATTCAATCGTATGGTAACCCATAGATTTGTCCCGTGTGGACAGGTTAAGAATGTATAAAGCAAACGCCTTCATTCACTTGTGTTTTCATCCGTTTCGAGATATTTCGTCGGTACCTTTCCGCTGGTTCTCCGTGTACAAAGATAGATTATATATTCATTTCAACGTTGTTTCACAGCTTTGAAATGATTATCTATTCTATTACAGTGTACTCGGAGAACAGCGGGGAGGTGCTGCCGAAATTTACTCGAAACGGTTGAAAGCACAAGTGATGGGCGTTCGCTCTATACATTCTTAATGAGATAGAAGCCTACCCCCGACAGCCAGAACACACACATACAACAAGAATACACAACAAACGCATAATTAGAGAGCGAGTCGAGATGTTCGGGTTAAAACCAATATATGATACTCGATGATAATATGAAACCTTCATATTCCCATCGATACTCGTATATGAAACTAAAAGCGCCACTTAGTCCCCGTCTATCGGTTAACATACGTGCGATGCTCGTCGTGACCTAGAACTATACGAAGGTTGTTAAATATCGGACAGTATAGCTCGATACTAACAACCGTCGTATAGTCTACGCAACGAGAAAATTCAATCGTATGGTAACCCATAGATTTGTCCCGTGTGGACAGGTTAAGAATGTATAAAGCAAACGCCTTCATTCACTTGTGTTTTCATCCGTTTCGAGATATTTCGCCGGTACCTTTCCGCTGGTTCTCCGTGTACAAAGATAGATTAGATGTTCATTTCAACGTTGTTTCACAGCTTTGAAATGATTATCTATTCTATTACAGTGTACTTGGAGAACAGCGGGGAGGTGCTGCCAAAATTTACTCGAAACGGTTGAAAGCACAAGTGATGGGCGTTCGCTCTATACATTCTTAATGGGATAGAAGGCTACCCCCGACAGCCGGAACACACACATACAAACGCATAACTAGAGAGCGATTCGAGATGTTCGGGTTAAAACCAATATATGATAATATGAAACCTTCATATTCCCATCGATACTCATATATGAAACTAAAAGCGCCACTTAGTCCCCGTCTATCGGTTAACATACGTGCGATAATTTATTCTTTTCAACGACAAACGCACACACAAAGCATATACACGGATTTTCTCCTTTGTCAGTAACTATCCCGTTCTTATATTTCTCAATATAGTCAGCATAACTTACAATTTATATGTTATTCAGTCTAACATGGCCCATGAGTACGTCAGAGTTAAGGACTGGATGTATGTGGATTGGAAACAACGTATGCAACCTAAGTTTGTCGCAGGAGTTGCTGCTTTCCTTGAATTTGCACGCGCACATAATAAGATCATAATAGAGAAGATTCTCTGTTCGTGCGATAGATGTGGCAATAAGTACTGGCAGAAGATAGAATTGGCAGAGCTTCATATTGTAAAACATGGGTTTACTAGACTTTATTCAACTTGGAAATATCACGGGGAAGAAGAAGAATGCAGTACTGCGGTAGAAGAAGAAGGAGAACACGATAATGCGGTAGGAGAAGAAGAAGAATTCGGTAATACGGCAGGAGACGGAAATTTATTTCCATCAGAAGAAATGGAGGATATGGTAGAGGCTGCCCTAGGTGAATCTATTCGTACCGAAGATGACATTCCTTCCGGTCAAGGACCGCGTGCGGATAAATATGAAAATTTCATGAATGATGCTAGGAAACCAATTTATGAGAATGCGAAGTATTCCACCCTCTCATGGTTCGTCAAACTTTTCCAGATTAAGTGCCTAAATGAATGGAGCAACAAGTCATTCACAATGCTTCTTTCGTTCTTGAAAGATTCTATGTCTCCGGGAAATAATGTGCCCGAAAGCTGGTACGAAGCCCAGAAGATGATGTCTGATTTGGGTCTAAAGTGCGAGAAGATTCAAGCATGTCCTAAAAATTGCGTGTTGTACCGGAAAGAGAATTCAGATTTGAAAGAGTGTCCAACATGCGGAGAGGCCAGGTATAAGCCGAAAGATTCTGATAAGAAGCCTGATATACCTGTGAAGATAACACGATACTTTCCCATAACACAGAGGCTACATAGGCTATTCAGGTGCAAGAAAACAGCCGAGGCAATGATTTGGCATCACCGTGCTCCTCCAAGCGAAAATGGAAAAATGAGCCATCCAAGAGATTCACCGGCATGGAAGGATTTCGATAGGAGGCACGCAATATTCAGTAGAGATCCTCGCAATTTCCGGCTCGGACTGGCTACCGATGGCTTCTGCCCATTCAACTATATGGCTGGAAGTCACAGTACATGGCCCGTTGTAATGATAATTTATAATCTGTCGCCTTGGTTGGCTATGGACCAATCATACTTTATGATGCCTCTTCTTATCGACGGACCAAACTCACCGGGGAACAATATCGACGTCTATCTCCGACCTCTGATCGAGGAGCTGAAAACTTTGTTTATTGATGGTATAGAGACATATGATTCAAACACAAATACAACCTTCATACTGCGTGCGGCTTTAATGTGGACAATTAATGACTTTCCTGCGTATGGAATGCTATCAGGTTGGTCCGTACATGGTCACAAAGCATGTCCTCATTGCCATGAACACACAACATCAAAATTTTTGAATTTTAGCAGGAAGGTTTGTTATTGCGGCCATCGACGTTTTCTGCCTCCAGACCACCCCTATAGGTTAGACACGGTTCACTTTGATGGTCATCAGGAGCTTCTTGGGCCTCCATCCCCATTGTCCGGAGAGGACGTGACTGCTAAATGGGATGGTTACAATAACGTGACCTTCGGGATGGATCCGACGAAACAGGTCAAACCACAATATTGGAACAAGTTAAGCATTTTCTTCGAGCTTCCGTACTGGTCTACAAATTCAGTGCGTCATTATCTGGACGTCATGCATATAGAGAAGGGAGTATCAGAGCACATACTTAACTTGCTTCTGTGTAAAGACGGGAAATCGAAAGACAACATGAATGCCCGGATGGATCTACAAGAGTGGGGAATAAGAAGTGAACTGCACCCTAAACCGGTAGCGGGTAAACCGGGCAAGTTTGTACTTCCCAATGCCGCTTATCATATGTCACAACCGGAGAAGAAAAGATTCCTGCAGGTGTTGCATGATGTGAAAGTCCCCACAGGTTTCTCAGGATCATTCAGCAAGAAAATAAAAATTGTGAAGGGCAAGATCGATGGGCTGAAAAGTCATGATCACCATGTTATCGTGGAGCACCTTCTTCCATTAGCCCTCAGGACTTCTCTCCCCGACTCGGTTGGTCTAGTAATCAACGACCTATGTTGTTTTTTCAGGGAGTTGTGTGCTAAAACACTGGAGGGTGCGACGCTGGATAAACTAGAAAATTCTATTGCGTTGATACTTTGCAAGTTTGAGCGTATTTTCCCACCGTCATTCTTCGATATCATAATACACTTGACGGTTCATCTTGCAACTGAGGCGAAGTTAGCCGGACCGGTACAATATCGATGGATGTATCCCGTCGAGAGGTACGTGTAATTTTTCGTTTCGCGCAATTTATAAATTTATTGTTGTCCTGTATGCCCGTGTTTATTTATTCAACATATTCTCATTAGGTACCTTTACACTCTTAAGAAGTATATACGCAATAAAAATCGACCAGAGGGTTCTATCATGCAAGGTTATCTTCTTGATGAAGCAACCATATTTTGTTTCCGCTATCTGGACGAGAACATTGAGACAAGGCTTAACCGACCACGAAGAATTCAAGACGAGCCATATGGTAAAGCCGAGTATAAGAGGGTAGACACTATGTTTATCAACAAGATATACCGGTTTATCTTGCTTAATTGCGCATGTCTTGAACAAATTAGAGAGTAAGTTCTTTTGGATTAATTGTTATATCCGTGTTTGTGTGTGTATGAAATGACATAATATTAATGTCACAATTATTTGTCGAAAACAGAACTCATTTTAACGAGGTACGTGAGGGGCATCCTGATTGGAACGAAGAACGTTTAGAAAAATACCATCAGGATAATTTTTGTGATTGGGTCACAGAGCATGTAAGTTATTCGAATTACATTTTATTGCTATCGGTTTTAATCTAAACTTGTATCGTTATGTATTTATCGTAAAATTTATTTTGTTAGATCCACGATCCGAACTTGTCTGCATCATTTGAGAGTGATTCAAGATGTTTAGCTCAATTTCCTAGAATGGAGGTTGCATATTACAAAGGATTTGGTGTCCTTGGATACAAATTTGAAATTAAGGACATAGAAACATCTAGAACCACTCAGAATAGTGGGATTGCGACGGTAGGATCGGACGGTGTGATTTACTATGGGTACTTAAATTGTATACTTGACATCCACTATCCCGGACGATCAGAACCCTTTTATATATTCCAGTGTACTTGGTACGATCCGCGAACCGATACGGATAGGTGGAGAAGCAGTCTTGGGACTTGGAAAGATGAATATTGATTGACCAGTGTGAACACACTTCGATTTTACGGTCAGGACGATCCGTTTATCTTTCCGAACCAAGCGTTCCAAGTATACTACTCACAGTGTTTGAAGCATCCGGGGTGGAGTGTTGTATGCCGATGGAAACCTAGAGATGTCTACGATGTCCCAGAATACGAGGACAGCGATGAGGACGAAGAAGAGAGAAGGCTTAAAGTGCTCCGACCGTCTGTTTCGAAGGACGGGTTGTCTTCGACCGATCATGAAGTTACGTGGGTTAGAAATAACATCGACGATGAAATCCAAGTAGATATGTATGATGCGCCCACGAAACGAAAAAGGTTATCAGTAATGTTATATTATTACTTCACATTTTACGCTCTATATCATATATAGTCAATACTTTTAATGATTGTCTAATGCGTCCACGAACCGTTTATCTAGATTTGATGACGATGTCGGGAGCAGCGAGGGGCGGCAGGAGCTCCAGCCGCGGCAGAGGCAGAGGCAGAGGCAGAGCGGTTCTGTCGCCCGGAGAGCTCCGTAGGGAGCTTCAGAGGGCCGGTCTTGCACCCAGATCGGAGACCCCTTCGGATGCCTCCTTCCGTGTTGATTTGGCCACACCTCCAGGTATACTGCACGCATATCCATTTTGAATGTAATATTACAGATATTCATGCATGTTTATGTCAAAATTACTTATATTGTCAATGTTTGATTGTCTAGTTGTTGGTGATGCGTCCACATCTGGGACAGAGGCCACCCCCGCTCCTTCAGGTATGTTTATATATCATATAGTGTATGTATATTGATTTAGAATGCTATATCATAAATACACACATTCCTTTTGCTCTTACTTAGCAATTTTTATTACTGTCTAGCTGTAGGTGGTGACACCACCGCACCTGCGGGTATGTTTATATATCATATAGTGCATGCATATTGATTTAGAACGTTATATTATTGATCTACACATTCTTTTTGCAATTACTTATATAATCTATTTTTAATTGTCTAATTATAGGTGGTGCGTCCACACCTTCCACAGGGGCCACTCCTGCCGCTTCCATACCCTCCGCATCGTCTGCAGGTTAGTATGAATAAATTTAAAATGTTTATTCATTTTACATATGCTCTATAGAATAAATATGAACTTCATGAAAATTTAGCGTCGATGTTTATTTTATAGTTGGAGGGGATGCGTCCGGGTCCGGGACCCCGGTTGTTCCTCACCGGAGGAACTATCGTCCCGCTCGTGCTGCTGCTCGGGCCCAGGCTCGTGCGCTAGTCACCGGAGGTATATATCACACTTGAATTTTTGTTTAACCTTAATTTCTTAATACAACTTTGTCTTATTATTGATTGTCTTGATATTTCGTGCAGACGCAGGGCCTCTCCATCCCCAGAGGGGGACTCGAGGCCCGAATCAGTCCCATAGGCTGAGGCCTGATAGAGCTAGGGGGGAGGCAGCATTCCCCCTATTTTTTACCCTTGACTATCGCTATACCGGTCCTCATGCCGAGAGGTTCGGCCGGTATTTGGGGGACGAGAGCCGGATCGTGAAGAACTATCCACTTCACGTTGAGTGGGGCGAGCAGCACCAGCGCTCATTCGTCCTCTTCTTTGATCAGGCTCGGGTATGTATTAATATATATTTTCATTTGATCTATCCAATATATTTATTATTAACACTTGCAATCTAATAACAATGTTTTTTTTTGTATTTTCAGTTGGATTACGATTTTCAGCCTGTAGCCGACCCTGATCATCCGGGGAGGGTGCTCGACCTTCATACTCTGTACAATGGCCTGTTGAAGAACATACAGGCCAAGGTCCGATACAACAGGAATGAGCTGAAGGCCGACTGCTACTCCCTGTGGATGGCAACCCCCGAGGCAGAGAGAGCGGCCCTCCTATCTACTCCGGCGTTTGCGAGAGTCGACGTAGAGACATGGCCTCAATTGTGCGCTTATTTCGACTCCGAACGCAAACAGGTATGTATTTTAAATTTAATTCATTATTTATGATATAATTTATTTCTTTGTGTTTCTTAATTAGAAAACTAAATGTTAATGCGTTGTGCAGAAACAGGCCGCTCAGAATACGGAGAACAGGAAGTCGGCGAAGAGGGGTCGCCCCACTTACACAGGTGGCTCGAGGAACATTACTCGAGCCATGGAGTTATCGGTAAATTAAGAGTTATTCTCTAATATTCTGCAATATTAAGAGTTATTCTCTAATATTTCTAATATTAAGAGTTACTTTCTAATATTGCAGACATCTCGGACCGTGGCGTCAGGTGGTACACCGAGCGTGCTGTCCGCATATCTTGCCGTCCACGGCACCTCGACAGATCCCGCCACGGGCGAGCTTCGATATCCCGACGTCGCTACCCAGGAGTACTGCGTAAGTGTTAATATTTTTTCTACCCAAATTTGAAATTTTAGTTTTGGAAGGTTCAAGTTTAAATTTTATACTTATACTTTACTGCTTAATGTGGGTGTAGGAGCGGGTGGTTGAGCAGGCTCAGGCCTCGGGGATCGATTTTACCGGACAGAACGATCCGAGGCTGCTGACCCCAGTTCTGGACGCCGCACACGGAGGGCACCACGGAGGTTGGAAGAGAGGCCGGGGATTGGGCCCTAGCAGGGCCCATATGAGGTTGGACTCCACCCCGGCGGTTACTTCCTCCGTCTCCAGTGACCGGCATGTCCATCAGGAACTGGATAGCTTGAGGGCCACCGTTCAGGAGTTGAAGGAGATGCTGGTATGTATACTACTTTATAGTAAAATATCATTTCATATTATATACATATCAACATATCCATAATTAGTACGTAGCTTGAGCTTATTTGGTTTTAGACTTAAGTTTGATTAATTATACATACATATGTAATTAAAATAAACAACGCTTTTCCAAACTAGATATCCAAACAGGGTTTCGAAATAACTTAATAATGATACGAATTCGAATAATACACAGTTCTTACACGCTTCTTACACACGTTATGTCCAGACGCGACAGGGTAGATCGGCCGAGCCTCCACATGCATCTCCTTCGGCTGCGGCTCCGCAAGCCACTACATCGGTTGCGGTTCCGCAGACAGCTCCTGTAGCTCCACCGCCCACTCAGACTCCCGCAGCCGCGAATCCGCAAGCGACTACCTCGACGGCGGCTGCGCAGACCACATCGCCAGCTCCACATGCCGCTCAGACTCCCGCTCGCGACGCATTGCAGAGTTTATTGACCGAGGAGCAGGCGCGCGTTATTCTAACGTTATTCAGAGGTGGAGCTGGACCGAACTAGGGTAGCTTTTTGGTTCTTATTTTTTGAAACATGTATTTATTTATATCACACATTGTACTACATTTTGAAACGATATTGATATTGGTTTGTATTTATACCATATTCAGTTTTTGGGTTTCTTTTGTATATTATATATATGCGTGAGATGTGATTATGAATACTGCAATATATGATTTGATTGATGTATATAGTATTGTGCACAGGGCGGGAAAAAATCTAGCAGCCCATTTTTAAAAAAAAAATACAGACAATATGTACCTACGGATTAAGCCGTAGGTATATATGTTGCCCCTACGGAGTTATCCGTAGGGGCAAACTATCAGGAAACCTGATATTTTCCCCCCTGATCTCAGTGCAGGGTGTTGGGAGTGCCCCTACGGATATGTCCGTAGGGGCCACTGTCTCTCCCCTACGGAGTTATCCGTAGGGGCAAAATATCAGGTTTCCTGATATTTTGCCCCTACGGCATAGTACCTACGGATATATCCGTAGGGGGTAGTACAAGGACCTACGGTTCTATCCGTAGGTACATATAATATATTCAAAAAAACTATAAAAAATATATGATTTGATTGCCCTACGGAGTAATCCGTAGGGGCAATTAGACCTACAGATATATCCGTAGGGGCAAGAATTTGCCCGTAGGGGCAAGTTCAGGGCCTCAACTTGCACCTGCGGCCTTTGCACCTATGGGGTATTTTTTCGCCCCTACGCATATATCCGTAGGGGCAACCCTTATTTGTAGTAGTGAGTGGTCTATATGACATCTGTTATAATTAACTTAAACTAATATTTAACACTTGCCATGCAGATTTGTATATTTGGCATTATGGACAAAAATACTTCTTAATTTTTTAAATATTTTGAAAATCTTTATTATCTTAACTAAAAGTATATAAGATACTTTCTGAACAAAAAAATAAAGTGATATTACCTAAATTAATTAATGTGATATAATCTAAATTGCGAGGATATGATTGCAGATTGAGGCCGTTGCGTTGGATCACCGTGTTGGGAAGGAGGGTGTTTCTTTTCATATGTTTTAGAGAGAGGAGTGATTTGCGTTGGTGTTGTCTTTTTTGGACCCTCCTTTAGTTGTTTTTATTTTGTTTTATGTTTTTCTGCTCGGCCTTCATATTGGTAAAGAAAAGAGCTAACAAATCTTTTTTAATTTTGTATATCTTGTATAATTTAACTACGTGCATCGCACGTGCCACAATAAGTTGGCAGTAAAATAAAAGATTTGAAAAGATTATCATAATGACTTTTATTTAAGATAATAGACTTTAAAAAATGAAAATACTCCCTTAAAAAATATCCTCCTTTGTGGCAAAGCAATCTTGTATTCCTATTATAGCAAAAAAAAAAAATACTAGGAACAAGTTATTACTTCTTTTTTTCCTATTAAAACTTATTTTGGTATCCACCGGTAAACTCTAACTTATGCACACAATACATCCACACCTCCATAAACACTATCCTATGCACACAACATGCCACGTGGGCACGCATGCATTTTACTCTCCCTCATATGTTGGAGTGCGCACTCTCCCAAGGGAAATTGTCCTTACCAAATGATCTATTGCTCGTCAGCAGGAACAAATAATTTGTGCGCACCTCTCTCTTCAATTTTAAAACCCTCGCCAATGCCTCTAAGACCCTTTCCTTCTTCTCTTTTCAGTTGATATCTGATACTTGTCTCAAACTGGTGGAAAAAAGATTGTTGCTGTGATGGTATGTACGGTAAATTCCCTTGCTTCGCGTTCCTTCTGTTTGATCCCTTTTTAACGATTGTTGAAATCCTTGCTTAACAAATTCAAATTAGATGATGATAAATATGGAAATGGTTTTCTGTGATTGTAGCGTTTCAAATTTAGGTGATGGCTGCTGAAGCTAGGGCTCCTAGAAATTCTATCATTAAATAAAGTGGCTAAAATGTAGGAAACCCCTCTCACTTTTGCATGGGGCCATGTTTGGAAATGGAGTTTAGATAACCATAGTTTCAAAAAGTTATCTACACTTCCAAAATCCTAACTATTCCATGTTTGAGATGTTTTTGGGAGTTTAGAAAACCATGGTTATCTAAACTCCAAAGTTGAGATAGCTGTAGTTTACTAAACTCTAATACAACCAAACTTTTCTAAACTCCAAAATCAGTAAAGAAAACACTCATTTTGGAGTTTAGATAACTCAAAGTAGATTCTGGAGTTTAGATAACTACAAAGCCAAACACCCTCATCAAAGTTAAAGTTTTCAATAGAGTTTGGGGCTTGCATGCCCTCTAGTTCTACTTAAAGATAAACTCCAATTATCCTAACTCCATACCCAAACAAGACGCCCCACTTAATTCGGAAAACCTTTAACACCATCAGTTTTTTCAGAGTATGTCTCAAAATGCCCTTCTATTCGTTTCTCCCCCAAATTTCTTTTCCTCCTTTCCTGAATTATATTCCTCCAAAATTCTCTCTCATTTCTTCCTTACATCACCTTTTCAATTCCAGACACCATCTACCTCTTCTCCTTTACTCTAATGAGTGAGCATGGATCCAAGAGATAGTAGATTTTGGGAAAGAAAAAGAAGAGAAGACAATGACGTGTTAGTCAACTAGAATTCATAAAGTGGTATTTTTGGTTTGAAAAAATGTCATGGATGGAAAAATTAACACCGTTATGGTTTATAGGTTAAGTGCAGGGTTTTCAAGTTAGGGGGTTCCTCCTTTTCGGGCAAAAGAAAGGAATTTCATGCATTTTCGCCTTAAAACGCAAAGGGTATGGTCTACGATCCCATTGAGGTAAAGAGTATAATTGAAAGGCGCTAGAAGAATTCAATAAAAAATGAGATAATCTGTCAACTCACCGTTGCCTATACTCCACAGTAAAATAGTATAGCGGAGTGGAAGAATCATGCAATTCTCAGCATGGCTAAAAGCATGCTTAAGGCCAAGTACATGTTGAAGATGTTATAGGTTGAAGCCGAAAATTGCACAATGTACCTTCTCAATCAATATTGGACAAGGAGTTGAAACCTTTTGGAAATGTGGAACAACATCAAGCCAAGAGCCAATTATGTGAAGGTGTTACCGCATGTGCACATATCCCGGGGCAACGGTAAAAAAAGCTCGATGATCAAGAAGAGAAACACATCTTTGTCGGCTACCACAAAAGAACCAAAGCGTATAAATTCTATAAGCGAATCACAAAGAAAATGATTAATTCTAGAGATGTGGAGTTCGACCAAAAAGATCACTGGAAATGCAATGATGAAAATAAAAATATCAAAGGCATTTTTTTAAAGATAAAGACGAAAAATTTGTGAATATGAGAGATTCCAATGAAAGCTGGTTGATTACTCCAACACTAATGACAACAACATCACCGCCAACATCATTGTCTTCCTCGCGTTCAAACGAAACTCTTCATGGGAAGCTTTTTTAAAAATGAAGCCTACAAGACCGTATAATGATACATACCTATCAAGATGGATGATTTCACATTGTTTTGTTGTCTTGCATTATGCGATCCTTCGCATATGAATAAGTTGTACGAGTAGTATTAAAAAGCAATGGACAAGGAAATCAAGTCCATGCAAAAAAAAAAAAAATGATACATGCATGCTCACCGTTCTATCCTAAGGTCAAATCCCATTGGTTTAAAATGAGTATACAAAACAAAGACCAATCAAGAAGGGAAGATCGAAAAATACAAGATGAGACTAGTAACTAAAGGTTATAGTTAGCGACAAGGAATCGACTGTGAAGAAGTATTTGAACCAGTCATAAGAATCGACATTTATTAGAGTTCTTGTAGCACCGACAACACAAAAACGGTGGAAGATATACCTTGTTGACATGACGTCAACATCCTTCAATGGTTACTTAGAAGAATAAGTTTACATTAACCAGCCACCAAAATAGAAAGGCCAAGAAGATAAAGTGTACAACATGAAGAAGGTGCTATATAATCTAAAGCCAATGCCCAGAGCGTGGAATACGAGAATCAATGCCTACCTTTAAGAGATTGGCTTTCAAAAGAGCCATACGAGTATGCCTTGTACAAAAGAAGAACTCATTAGATATCATGATTTCCTGTGTAAACGTAGATGATATGATCTTCACCGGTCCTAAGATGTATGATGAATTCAAGAAGGATATAATTTGAGATTTTGAGATGACTAAAATAAGAGATTTGCCCTACTTTCTTGGCATAGAGCATAGAGGCGATACAATTCGAGAATGGAATTTTCATCTAATAAAAGAAGTACACAAATCATATCCTCACAGAGTTTAACACTGTAGAGATAAGTATCATGCACTAGCGAGACTCACCTAAAAAACAGTCAATCCAACATTGCACAAAAGCTTCGTCGGGAGTTTGCAGTACATGTCACAAGGCCTAATATTATATACGTCGTTGGAGTCAACAGATATATGGAGGAATCAAAGCAAGAACAATTTAAGGTAAGCATGACAATTCTAAGCAACTACAGTGATGAACTAGACAAAAGAAAGAGCAATCCAGGCACGTGCTCAACATTTAGTCGGTTAAAATTTCATGGTCTTCGAAGAAGCAGTCAGTCGACTTCAAACATAATTCATTGCAGCAGTTGCTTGTGCTTATTAGGCGATGTAGCTTAAAACCAGATGAAGGAGCTGCACCATCAACAAGACAAATCAACAGAGATAATTATTGACAACAAGCTAGTAATAGCACTTGCAAAGATTTCGGTGACACATGAAAAGAGTGTACATAGAGAGACGAGATATCACTTCATTCGCATCAGGTTAAAGAGCAGAATGTGAGGTCAATATACCGCAAGACATGAACAAATTGCAGATATCTTCACCAAAGCTTTAAAGACAGGAGCTTATGAAAGATTGAAAAAACAATTTGGCATGATGAAACAATTTGAGGTGGAATGCTGAAATTCCACATGCTTATATAGAAGCCACAAGTTCTGACCAAACTAATATGAAATATATGTTGCCTCATTCACCAACCCTACTAGATTTTCATCAACCAAGCTACACCCTATTAAGAAATTATATAAAGATGTGAATCATAAATATTCATGGCTTTAAATAGGCATCAGATCGAGTTGTAGTGAGGATAATAATAAGAGATGTAGAGAGAAGTTAGATAGAGTTCTTGAGAGAATGCGTTGAAATACCGTTATAAAGTGTTTTTCGTCATCCTATGGAGATAGATACGTTTGTGTTTCAGGATTGTACAGATTTCCCTTGCCTATTATAAGCAGGATTTATTGACCATGGGATTTTAATTTCTAGCGGCTGCGGACAAAACTGTTGTTAATTACCTCTCGTTTTGATACGGGAGAACCTCCGATTAACGGTTCATATATATCATGTGAACTTTGTTTGTGGAGTTGTGTTTGAAAACAATTTTAAGGGTGCTTTGAACATTATGGAGGCCACCACACGACGGTTCCGCTGCCTGATTAACGGGCTGGGGCCGGGTCAAGAGGGCTAGCAGCCCCTTTGCGGGGCCCGGGACAGCACAAAAAGGAACGGGGAGTGTTTTGAGTGTCAGAGAGCGCCTGAGTCGGGAAAGAGAGAGATAGCCATCCGAGGGTCGGGAGACCAAAAAAGGGATCCCCTTTAGGGGGTTCCGAAGCAAGGGATCCCCTCTAGGGGGTTCTGAAACGGGGGATCCTTTTAAGGGGGTCCCGAGGACCGGATGCCCTTGCGGGGGCATCCGAAGGCGGCAGTGAACACGGGTGGATCTCATATTCACGCCTTGATCGGGAACATGGATTGAGGCTCATGTTCCTATGGAACTCATGAGAGATCCGGTGTTGTGGAAGCTTCGTAGGGTGAAAACTATGAGCTTTCCCTCAAAGTTGTCTTTTTTGCAAGCTCTAATGATGAAACCAATGGGTTTCACTATGGTTCTTCATCCATGATACTTGCTTGGGATGAAAGCCGTCCTAGAACTCTCCTTCTTCCTTAGATTTGATGAAGAAAGGCAATGTCTTTTCTCATGTTTTGGGTTTTGGAGTAGATTTATTTAGGTTTTTTTTAAAAGAAAGGAGCTTTTTTTAGGTTTTCTTGAGGCAGAAGATGAAGTGAGGGATGAGAGAGAAAATCACCTAAAAGAGGTGGATGCTCAAAACCCTAGAGATTTTAGAGAGAATGAAAGTTGTCATTTATTTTTTGGGGTGGGTTTAAATACCCTTAAATTTCTACACTTAAGCCCTTGGGCTTTACAAGATTTGGTGTTTTGCCCATTTCTCTTATATATGTGCACACTTTTTGCACCTTAGTTATTGGTTTTTAAAAAATTGGCCTTTTGCCCATTTCTTTTATATATATTGTAACACTCTAGCTCAGTTATACCATATTCTCTTTGATTGTTTTCCTGTGGCTATTTCTTGGTGTTATTCGCTTTTGGGTGTGGATGGTGTTTTATTATTCTGTGCTTGGTATCCGACCCGACCCGCATGCTTGAACCCGTCTTGGTTCTTTATTACGTGTTATCCCTGCTGGTTTTGAGGATCCGTGCACTCTCGTGTTCTATATCCTGCATATCTACATTATATCGGGTATCTGTATTTTTTTAATAATATAAATATAATTAAATAATATATTTTAAAAATACCCAGCATGACCTGCCAAATACCCATGACCCTGCGGTAACATCCGTGCATCCTGTTCATATCCCGTTTAGTGAAACGGACTCATTTGGATAGCTACGTGCACGCTACGTGTATCCGTTTGTAGGTATGCATTTTCGTTGTCCGGATATCCTATTTTGATTTTTGTTGACACGTATATTATCCGTATTTTCAAACCGTAATTTTAGACCCAATCCGGGCATATTTTGGAATAATTTTGTATTATCCAGAAAACTCAAATTTTATTAATATTTTATTCTAATAGGTTTAACTGTGAAACATATATATATATATATATATATATATATATATATATAATATACGTTTATAAATTCTTTTTAACAAAAAAATATTTAAAAAGATTTTTCCCTAATATCCCAACTTCCTCTCTCTGCATATTAGAGTTATTAAAATATTTTATAATCCTTTTCTGATCTCAGTCACTCTCACTTCTTTCATTATTCTTTATATATATATATATATATATTTTGTTAACAGCATCCATGTTCTCTCTCTCCCTCTTCTTCTTTCTTCGTTCCCGCCGCCTCACTCGCTCACGAAAACCCTAACCCTACCCATGCCTTCACCCTCGCCTCACCACCGTCGCCCACAGCACCCTCGACCTCATCTCCTCTTCTCTCCTCCCCGCTCACCTCTCTTTCCTCCTTTTCCCGCTGCAAACCCCGAAACCCACATCCCGAGCTCCAAAACCCATCGCCTGCACCCTGCCGGAAATCGCCTCGCCGTCACCACCACCCTCGACGGCCTCACCTCGCCTCCACCCTCGACCTCGTCACATCTCCTCGACCACCTCACCTCTTCCCCAACCTCACCTTCGACGAAATCCCCGCGTCTCTAACCCTCACAGCAAGAACCTCATCTGCACACCCCCGTCGCCGGAGATCCTTCACCGTCGTCTCTCGTCCTCGCGGCCACCCTCTTCTCCTTCTCTCCTCCCTCTCCCAAAAGAACCTGAGCTCTCCCCTGCAAGATCCCTGCACCCGAAACTGCAACCCATACCCATCTCTTCACTGCCGCCTGCACCCTCGCCGGAGCTCCGACCCCATCGGCCTCACCCCTCGCCACCACCTTCTTCCTCTCTCCTCTCTCCCACTCCACAGAACATTTTCCTTGCACACACGAGCCCCTCACCCGACATCAAGAACCGCAGCCCCACCTTGCCGTGAAACCTCGCCGGAAAACCCACGAATCGCCGTTGTCGTCCCCTTACCACCTCCTCCGACCCTAGAGCACGAACCCAGAGAGTGCGCTCCTTCTCTTCCATCTTCTTCTTTCTCTTTCTAGTTTCTTGGTTTTTCGATCACCGCCAGAGCCGTGCAGTCGCCGACGATCCAGGCAACCCAGTGGACGTTTCCAGCCAGCATGGTCACCTTCTTGCCTTGCTTGGTTCGGTTCTGTACGCTCGTGTGTGCATTGCGACGTTTTACCCGACGTTTTACCGTTTTCCGATATCCGTTCGTATCCGTATTGTTTATTTCATATCTAGTTGTATGCCGGAACCTGATTATATCATGTTGCTGTTATATAGTACAACGTGCTTGTTAATGTGCATGTTTAGTTATATACAATTGTATATGGCTAAATCAATCTAGGCAGATCGTATAATTCTGATCCCATGTCGAACTTTAGCTGAGTTCGTGCCTCGCATCTTCGTACATCGCTTTCCCGTGATCCTTATTCTCAATGCAAGTATTCTTGCTCTATCTTTGGTCGATGTACATCGGCATTCCTGTTAGAATAAAAGAGAAATGTGTCAATACCTATTTTTCGTTATATTATACAAGATATATATGCAAACTTTTATGCTGCAAGTAAGAATAATTAGCAAGTGTGCTTTTAAAATGAGATTTATTTTTAACTACAAATAAAGTTCGAAAGTTAACCTATCTCACAGTTATATATTCCTAGCCAGATTGTGATTAGTATATCCATATTAAGGTTAACGGTAAAGATAACAATTGTGACTCAAACCAGCTTGTATATCGTGTTCATGCAGTTACTATTACTAAAAAACAATTACATTTGACAAGTCATGACTATTCAATACTCTAGTCTTTATGAACGAGATCGTTGATAAGGATGCTGAACTACATGACATGACATACTACTATTTACCAGTTTTATTTCTATACAATTTCCATATCACAAGTTCCAGTCTTTTCAGTATTCTTAATTAGTGCTCTAGTCATTACTATACGTTAAGTACTTGCTGCGATGTTCTAACATCTCTGAGATTTGTGATATCAGGTTTAGAGACAGATTTTCAGGCTGAGCAGGACCGCAGCGACTACCAGGACTTTACCGAAAATCAGTAACCCGTAGGTTTATTTTCCTTTCAGTTAGTTTTTAGCATGTGCGTCCTTATGGGACATTAGGACTTATGTATCTCTTTTGGATCTTGTTTTTATTTCGAATCTATTGTATCAGATCTTTATTTGCATCAATTATCTAGTGGACCCATTTTTAGTATTCTTTGTGGTTTCGTTGATTATCAGTATTATCCCTTTTGGTTTTGGATTTTATTTTCGACAGGTTAATATAGACAGCCTTATGTGACTATGGAATGATATTTCCTTACCGTAGGTAGCACGGCTAGTCTTCGTCGCTCTCCGCATTCCGGATTTTGGGAAGCGGGGCGTGCATATATTAAGCATCTACTTATTACATTTTTATCTCATTCTTGGCATGGGGGCTTGCCCTATGGTTGAGCTTGGACCGGTTAGAGCTTGGCTCGACTTAGGCCCAGGCCGACTTGCTTAGGCTTGGACCTAGGGTTGGTTATGCTCTGCCCGCTTGTTTGGGCTTGGACCTGACTTTGGCATTGGGGTGTAATTTTCGACCCCAACAACCGCAACTGAGTGAGTTAAAGTGTATTGTAGTAATGATTATTAAAGAAGAGCATCGATAAAGTTTGAGTTATTTTCTATAAAGAACGCAAACTTTCTATAAAGAATGCAACTTTTCTATAAAGAGTGCAAGTAATTTTCTGTATCTCCTACTCTATCACATCTAACATAGGACTATTAACTTCAGGGTTGTGGCGCGCTATACCCTCCATCACCTATCTCTGGTATTGTAAGGAAGATTTCTCCAGTTGCAATCTGTAGATTGAAATTTTCTTCATTAGTTATTTTCTTTTGAAATATCCGTTAAAAACCTTGGGGGTTAGAGCAAGGACATTCTTAATGGTGCAATAAAGAATAGAAACTAATTTATTTATTTATTTTTAAATTCTTCGGCTAGATGCCATCCGATTGTATTCTTGTTTCTTTCGGTTTAGTCAGACTTCAGTTTAGAGTTGCCTCTGCTTAATGATCTCTTGAGCCACTCCTTGGGCTTTTCTTTTATCTCCAGCCGATATGCTTCTCTTCTCAAAGACATGGGATTGATCTTCCACTCTGCCAAAGAGGAGGTTAAATTTATTTCAATATTTTCGGCCAGTATCTTGTTTAGCTGCTGCATTCTCTTGTCATAAATCGAATTCCGGTATAACCAGAATGAATGGCTATATAATAGAACAAGCAGGCATGCCCGGCCCTATAATCATTCTTATAAGTGAAATGCTAACCCTTTACAATCATGATGCAAGGGCATCCTTCTACATACAAAAGGTCCTATATGGGGCCGGATAAATCACGACCGCACATGTTTTCATGCTTCAAGCATTTTCACCGCCCTGATATTGAGGTGTAGCCATCAACACACGTCGTAATCTGACAGAATCCGGTTGCTCGTCGGTTTGCCATTCTGCTAGCAGACGATTGGAGGTGTGGTCAGGGTGTACAGCTCCCCAAATGCCTGCCAACAGAATGGCTCGTACATCTGGTATTGTTCTTGTATCGGCTTGAGCTCTATCTCTGTCAAGCTGATGTCTGAACAAGGAATTATATCGCTGCATGCAAAGTGCAGGGGCTTCACGGTATCATAACTGATGCTTGATAGTGCCACAGCAGATGTCCGGTTCTGGCAACTGCTTCTGTTGCAGTAGAATTGGTCGATCATTATAGGCATCTGCACTTCGTACATCCAAATGTTTGTGAACTTTAGCCCCTCGACGGATCCTGACCCACCCTGCAATGTGAAATTCTTATAAATGTTATCCGAGTTATTGATTAAAGATCATAATTAGTTACAGGGTTCAGATTTCTAGACTTTCTATATTGGTTAATTTTAAAAGTCCCTACCATTGCATCAAAATTCTCAGGATTATATTCCAACACTCTTTCGCTGCCTTAGTGCCTTTTTTGGGTTGAAACCTAGGTTTTTGTTTGGCGGCAATATATATAATTTTTTTCAGTTCGCTTTGAATGCGTTTCTGGTGGAATTTTAAATTTTAAATATTTCTTTCATTGCATCAAATCTTTAAAGTTGTGTTAAGGTTGCGGAAAGTAATTTTGTATTCTTACAGTTAATTTGCTGCGGTATGTGGCTGTCCTTGCTTCTGCTGATTATTAGATTTTTGGTTAACAGGATATGTAATGATTTGGGATATGGTGATACCTGCCAGGTTTTGATACGGACACCTGTCATGGTATTCTAAATGTCGATGTCTTCGATGGTAATGTTGGATACACAAGCTTGGTATGGTCCCACCCTAGCTCTCCGATGCTTATTCCATGCCCAGGACTTACATCGGAGCATCCCGTTTGGATGGAGACACAGCCATCACCTGTGATTGTTGCAATGGGGGTAAAACGTTGTGTCAGCAAAAGAAACAGCCAGCTTTGCATGTGATACCACTTTGTCCAGGTAAAATCACCGCAAGCAAGATCGACGTGATGGATAGAAACGGCCCTTGAGTTTTGGAGGTGTATTCCGTCGGTGTTGAGGCTATTTCCTGGGGAAGAGACCGTCATGTTAAAGACCCTGACGGCTTCACAGTTATCGAACTTCAGGTGGCATTGTGAGATGTTCTGAATCGTTATGCCCGTTACGGTCACATTGTAGCTTCCATAAAACCTTAAAGCCTGCAACAAATTAATGCATTCAGGAAACATATCAGGACGCTGAGCTTGAGCATGATGACTTGAAGTTAATATTGATAACTCACTGTCGGTTTGATGCTCGGCATTTTCCCACTGAGTTCAACGGTTATTTGCAAGCAGGCATATTGTGAATACGAACTCTAAAGGCCAGTATTAGTTAGTGAGGACTTCTGTTAAGCGACTTACTGGTTCGTTGTCCCAATGTGCGTAAGTCCACCAAGCACTCCCTCGACCTTCGATGATGCCGCTGCCTTGAATAGTGATACCTGCGAGCTTGGAGAACTCGAGCCACTGAAAAAGACCGGAGCCCCAAGCCTTGGGGTCTGTAGGAGCAACGATCACCCCATCCAACCATGACGAAAACGGTTAGAAACTATGGTGTCAATTCTATAATCTCCTGAACGGTCACGGGCTTAATATAGTCTCTCTTTTGTCTCCTGCCCTTAGCAACTGCCAATTATCCTAGGCCCCAAACCATAGGAAATATCATATCATATGACGTATCACCTTCTTAAAACATAAAATTTCATAAATTAAAATTTAACAGCTTCCATTTCTCCAACCACCACCACATAACTTGGGCTAAAAAAAGAAGCCTTGGATCAAAACCTTTCAAGAAAATAAATTAAATGTTGATCACAAGTTGTTGATGTATCAAGTGGAATTAAATTAAAGATGGAATAAGCAGACAAGATTCATTTATTAAAGTATCTCCCACATTTTTGAACCTTGTCTTTAAATGTTTCCACAGGGAATGACATGGTAACTTAGTTTTGTGCTAGAATATATAACATTATTTCCAGAGTTAATAATGATTCTGGGTCCTTTCTATTGTATAATTTTCGCTATTATATATGAGAATAATAGGATATCATATTCCGTTTAAGAGTCGTGTTTTTATCTTTTTTTATGATTGATACCGTTTATTCATTCTCTTGATGAAGATGCAGCAAAAGAATGTGTTTGTTTAATACAATACTGATGGCTCAATACATATAGTTTGGAACCCGGAAGTCACGGTTTGGAGTTTGATGAAGCCGGGATGATGCGATTTTAATTATACCTTCAATCTTTTGCAGGTAGTTACTGTCGTTTATTATGCTTACTATAGCTATAGTTGCTATCAACAGGATGGACATACTCTTAGACCGGCTGAGATTTTCATTGTGTTTAGCTATGAGGTTGCACTGCTTGTTTCGACAAATTGAATGTATTTTCTTTATGTTGTGCTACTTTTGTCAACACTTTTTTATAAGGGCCTGTTTGGTTGCGGGATTATGGAATTTGGATTCCAAAATAGTACGGTTGAATATTCTGGATTTGGTAATTTGTTGTTTGGTTGGTTTTGGATTCCTAGTATTGGATTTGTAGATCCTTGTAATTTTTGTTTGGTTGGTGAAAAAAAGGTAGGATTTGGATTTGAGGATTTTAGGGAGAGATAGAGAGAGAGGATTATTAAATAAATAAAATACACGGGTCCCATCTAAAAGTACAATGAATAGTGTCAAATCCTTGAAAATCCTTGAAATTTTTTAGGATTCAAGAATCCTTGTTTTGTGGTGGGCCCTCCATAAAATATAAAGAAATCCTGGAAATCCTAATCCTCCAACCAAACACAAAATTATGGAATCCTAGGCTTCCACAATCCAAACAGTAAATCCAAATCCATAATCCTACAACCAAGCAGGCCCTAAATGAACGGCTGCCTATTTTGCCTCGCTTTCATTTATTTAAAGAAAAAGTCTTGTCATATGTCTCTATTCATGGATTTTCTTTTCTAAAATTACTGTGGTGTACATTACAGGACTTTTGTGGTACTTGTATTTGTATGTGTGTGTGTGTGTATGTGTGTATATATATATATATATATATATATATATATATATAAGCAGTGCTGATGATGCTCTATATTGGCGACCTTCCAGATCAGGACACGTGGCAGATGACGTGTTCCAGAACTCAGAAGAGAGGACCGACAGGGGCCGATCAGACCACCCCTGTACCCGACCTACAAGCACAAAGCTGGCTCATCTCAGGGTCCCCTGCAAATTGGCCTCCTCGGCCTCTCAGCTCGCCTCCGAGCTACCGCAGGACCAAGATACCTCGGCCCTCTCGCTCGTTCCCGAGCTCTCCCGCCGAGACCATCTTCCTCGGTCCCTCCGACCGATCAACTCCACCACTCTCAGGCGTAACCGCCGCTCCGCAAGTCTCGCCATGCACAGATTCTCCGCCAGCAACGTTCCATGTTCCACGCCATCACGATCCCCATTAATGGGCGATCCGCTCTTTATGCGGGCGTGACGTCGGGAGCGTAATCGTCGGCGAGATTCTCGCGCCTTCTACTGCGTGCTGCCTCCACTATAAAAAACCCATCACAGAGGGGTCAAGTAAGCCATTTTTTACTCCACTTAGCCGTTACGCTGCTCGGATCTAGTACTAACTTGATCGTCAGAGCGTCCTCGGTGGTACCAAACCATCCCGGGACTTCTTTGCAGGTACTCGGCGCTAAACTCCTCCAATCACCAATCTCCTCAAAACCCATTGAGACCCACACATAACAGAGGATCCCCACCAGAATCCACCGGGAGATCAATGGAAGACAACATCTGAAAGAGACCTGAAAATGACCTCCATCAGTTGGCGTCGTCTGTGGGAAACTAAAACTCCATAAGAACAAAAGTTGGCCTTCCGATCTCCATCCACATGGCATGCGGTCACCCTGAAGATCCAGATACCAGCCTCCGCCTCCCTTCCACCGGAGGCGCGGATGAACCTCCTCCGGCGACCGTCATCAACGCCCTCGTCGGCCGAATAGACCGACTACAGTCCATCGTGGAGGCGCTTGTCCGCGTCCAAACGGCCGGGCCAGGGCGCCAGATCGCCGCTCCTCCTCCAGGAGACTCTGCCCTCATCGGCACGGTTGAACACCGGCAAGCTACGTCCCATGGCCACAGGTCTCACGGGCCGATACTCTTTGAGGCCCCTGGGCGCTCCACAGCTCCATGCCGGGCTCGCCACGGCGGCTCGAGAACTACCTCGCCCGGGGATCAAAGCCCTCACTAAGAGGCAACCGCGCAGCTTCACTGTCCGGTTATCCTTAGCAGGCCTCCTACGATCCCTCCAACGCTAAGGATCAAACTCCTCCTTAGAGGCGGCCGAACGGCTTCCCTGCTCGGCTATCCCTGGCCGGTAGCTTCCCTACTCGCAACGCCAGGGATCAAAGCCCTTGCCAAGAGGCAACCGCGCAGCTTCACTGCCCGATTATCCTTAGCAGGCCGCCTACGGCCCCTCCACCGCTAAGAATCTAAACCCTCACTAAGAGGCAGTCGAGCCCGACCCTCGCTCGGCTATCCCTGGAGGGTAGCTTCCCTACCGTGACGCCAGGGATCAAAAAGTCCTCCCAGAGGCCGTCGAGCCCAAGGATCCCTCGCTCGGCTATCCCTGGCGGGTAGCTTCCCTACCGCAACGCCAGGGGTCAGAAAGCCCTCCCAGAGGCAGTCGAGCCCGAGGATCCCTTGCTCGGCTATCCCTGGTGGGTAGCTTCCCTACCGCAACGCCAGGGATCAGAAAGCCATCCCAGAGGCAGTCCAGCCCGAGGATCTCTCGCTCGGCTATCCCTGACGGGTAGCTTCCCTACCGCAACGCCAGGGATCAGAAAGCCCTCCCAGAGGCAGTCGAGCCCGATGATCCCTCGCTCGGCTATCCCTGGCGGGTAGCTTCCCTACCGCAACGCCAGGGATCAGAAAGCCCTCCCAGAGGCAGTCGAGCCCGATGATCCCTCGCTCGGCTATCCTTCAGGACAAAAGCCCTCGTCAAGAGGCACCAGACAGTAACCCTGCCCGGCCAAGGATCCTTGGTAGGCTTCTTACAGCCCCTCCCGCGCTAAGGACCAAAGTCCTCCCAGAGGCAGTCGAGTCCTTGCTAGGCTATCCCCGGCTGGTAGCTTTCTACCACAACCGACAGGGATCAAAGTCCTCGCCAAGAGGCACTGGGCAGTAACCCTGCTCGGTCCCCGTCCTGACGGATCAGAAAGTCCTCCCTCCCAGAGAGCCCGAGGATCCCTCGCTCGGTTATCCTTCAGGACAAAAGCCCTCGCCAAGAGGCACCGGACAGTAACCCTGTCCGGCCAAGGGTCCTTGGTAGGCTTCTTACAGCCTCTCCCGCGCTAAGGACCAAAGTCCTCCCAGAGGCAGTGGAGTCCTTGCTCGGATATCCCCGGCTGGTAGCTTTCTACCACAACCGACAGGGATCAAAGTCCTCGCCAAGAGGCACTGGGCAGTAACCTGCTCGGTCCCCATCCTGAAGAATCAAAAAGTCCTCCCAGAGGCAGTCGAGCCCGATGATCCCTCGCTCGGCTATCCCTGGCGGGTAGCTTCACTACCGCAACGCTAGGGATCAGAAAGCCCTCCCAGAGGCAGTCGAGCCCGAGGATCCTTCGCTCGGCTATCCCTGGCGGGTAGCTTCCCTACCGCAATGCCAGGGATCAGAAAGCCCTCCCAGAGAGCTCGAGGATCCCTCGCTCGGCTATCCTTCAGGACAAAAGCCTTCGCCAAGAGGCACCGGACAGTAACCCTGCCCGGCCAAGGGTCCTTGGTAGGCTTCTTACAGCCCCTCCCGCGCTAAGGACCAAAGTCCTCCCAGAGGCAGTCGAGTCCTTGCTCGGCTATCTCCGGCTGGTAGCTTTCTACCACAACCGACAGGGATCAAAGTCCTCGCCAAGAGGCACTGGGCAGTAACCCTGCTCGGTCCCCGTCCTGACGGATCAGAAAGTCCTCCCAGAGACAGTCGAGCCCGAGGATCCCTCGCTCGGCTATCCCTGGCGGGTAGCTTCCCTACCGCAACGCCAGGGATCAGAAAGCCCTACCAGAGGCAGTCGAGCCCGAGGATCCCTCGCTCGGCTAACCATGGCGGGTAGCTTCCCTACCGCAACGCAGGGATCAGAAAGCCCTCCCAGAGGCAGTCGAGCCCGAGGATCCCTCGCTCGGCTATCCTTCAGATCAAAAGCCCCCGCAAGAGGCAACCGAGCCCGACCCTTGCTCGGTCATCTCCGTCTGGTAGCTCCCTACCCACGATGCCAGGGATCAAAGCCCTCACAAGAGGCATTCGAGCGGCTATCCCGCTCGATCATCCCAGGCTGGTAGTTGCCTACCCAAGATGCCTGAGATCAAAGCCCTCGCCAAGAGGCACCGAGCAGCTACCCTGCTCGGCCATCCTTCGCAAGCCTCTCACGGCCCCTCCAGCGTCAAGGATCAAAGCCCTCACGAAGGGGCAGCCCTGTAGCTACCCTGCTCGACTATCCCTGGCTGGTAGCTTCCCTACCCCACAACGCCAGGGATCAAGCCCTCGTCGTGAGGCCGCCGAGTCCCTTCCTGCTCGGCGCCTCCCCAGCGGGCATCCTCCTGCCCGTCAGACGATGAGAACCTCAAGCTCTCATCGCGAGGCCGCCGAGTTCCTTCCTGCTCGGCGCCTCCCCAGCGGGCATCCTCCTGCCCATCAGAAGATGAGGACCTCAAGCCCTCGTCGCGAGGCTGCCAAGTTCCTTCCTGCTCGGTGCATCCCTAGAGGGCATCCTCCTGCCCATCAGACGCTGAGGATCTCAAGCCCTCATCGTGAGGCCGCCGAGTTCCTTCCTGCTCGGCGCATCCCCAGCGGGCATCCTCCTGCCCATCAGACGCTGAGGATCTCAAGCCCCATCGTGAGGCCGCCGAGTATCTTCCTGCTCGGCGCACCCCCAGCAGGCATCCTCCTGCCCATCAGACGCTGAGGATATGAAGCCCTCATCGCGAGGCCGCCGAGTTTCTTCCTGCTCGGCGCATCCCCAGCGGGTAGCTTCCTACCCAACAAGAGACATCAGGTCTATCCAAGTTCGAGTAATCCCCCCTCGACTTCGGGGCCATGGAGATGCCTTCTTCTCAGCAGCGCTTGGCACACTTGGCAAGTGATCGAAATCAACTCGGCGACCGATCGCTCCGCTTATCGTTCCCGCACTGGGCTGCATCCCATCAGACGCCGCATGTCTGCACACGTCGCGTCGGCCAACCGACGCTTGACACGTAGACAGTCGCTTCGGTGACAGGATGCACAAACCGGCGCACCTTCCTTAAATGCAGAGATTTCGCCCTGGTTCACTGGCAGAAAAGGCAGCTGACAGCCCGGGGACGCGTCCTGACGAAACCTTAAGAGGGAGCTCTCCCCGGGCGGCCCGACAATCTACTCTTGGCCCGACCCGCCAGCTGGTCGGGACAAGAGTGGGGGGATAATGATAATGCTCTATATTGGCGACCTTCCAGATCAGGACACGTGGCAGATGACGTGTCCCAGAACTCAGAAGAGAGGGCCCACAGGGGCCGATCAGGCCACCCCTGTACCCGACCTACAAGCACAAAGCTGGCTCACCTCAGGGCCCCCTGCAAATTGGCCTCCTCGGCCTCTCAGCTTGCCTCCGAGCTACCGCAGGACCAAGATATCTCGGCCCTCTCGCTCGTTCCCGAGCTCTCCCGCCGAGACCATCTTCCTCGGTCCCTCCGACCGACCAACTCCACCACTCACAGGCATAACCGCCGCTCCGCAAGTCTCGCCATGCACAGATTCTCCGTCAGCAACGTCCCACGTTCCATGCCATCACGATCCCCATTAATAGGCGATCCGCTCTTTACGCGGGCGTGACGTCGGGAGCGTAACCGCCGGCGAGATTCTCGCGCCTTCTACTGCGTGCTGCCGCTACTATAAAAACCCCATCAGAGAGGGGTCAAGTAAGCCATTTTTTACTCCACTTGGCCGTTACGCTGCTCGGATCTAGTATTAACTTGATCGTCGGAGGGTCCTCGGTGGTACCAAACCACCCCGGAACTTCTTTGCAGGTACTCGGCGCTAAACTCCTCCAATCACCAATCTTCTCAAAACCCATTGAGACCCACACATAACAGGGGATCCCCACCAGAATCCATCGGGAGATCGATGGAAGACAACATCTGAAGGACACCCGAAAAGGACCTCCATCAAGTGCTCTTACTTTTGTGTGTGTATACTATAGAGGGCAACGGAGTAAAGGTGCGGTAGGAGTATAATTTCCTTCTATGGCGTCGAAAAAATATACCCTCCGCGATTTAGGATGATGATTGACACCCATCTTTATCATGTAAGATGTGAATACATTAAATTTCATGTGATTCCATCACTTTTCACCGTTAATTTAGTGGGTGCAAAATTAACGGTTTACCGGCAATAAAACTTTTTACATTGCTAAATCAGCGGTGAAAAAATGGTGGAATCACATGAAATTTGGTGTATTCACATCTTACATAATAAAGATGATAATTATGAGTGTCGATCGTCAAAAAAACGCGGAGGATATATATTTTTGATACCACCTAACGAAAAAGCCTCCTAGGAATATTTTCTTCATTTCTCTCTCTCTCTCTCTCTATATATATATATATAGAGAGAGAGAGAGGGGGGTTAATGAAGAAAAGAGGTCATGAGAGGGAATTTTCTCTTATGACGTCGAAAAAATACATCCTCCCTCATTTTTTTCGATGATCGGCACCCACCATCTTCATCGTTATCATCTAAGATATGGGTACACCAAATTTCATGTGATTCCACGACTATTTCACCATTGATTTAGCATTGTAAAAAGTTCTATTGTCGGTAAACCGTTAATTTTGAACCCGGAGGATGCATTTTTTCGACGTCATAGGAGGAAACCCCCTCCTATGGCCTCTTTCCTCCATTATTCTCATATATATATATATATATATATATATATATAATGGAGGAAAGAGCCCATAGGAGGGGGTTTCCTCCTATGGCGTCGAGAAAATACAACCCCACCATTTTTTCCGACGATTGGGATCCATCATCATCACCGTTATCATCTAAGATGTGCATACACTAAATTTCATGTGATTCCAATACTTTTTCACCGTTGAATTAGCAATGTAAAAAGTTCTATTGTCGGTAAACCAATAATTTGGCACCAACTAAATCAACGGTGAAAAAATGGAATAATCACATGAAATTTGGTGTATCCACATTTTAGATGATAAAGATGGAGGTGATGTATGCTGATCGTCGAAAAAAATCACCGAGGGTGCATTTTTCCAACGCCAAAGAAGGAAATCCCCTTGTTTCCCCCAATCAGAGCAAAGCTTTGTTTGAATTTCAAAAATTCAAAAATTGAAGTAACGCTTCAGATTCCTTACGCTGCGCGCAACGTGCCACGTGTCAAAAGCAGACACGCCAGCGCTGCGCCCAAGACAGCGCACCCAATCAGAGTAAGGCTCTGTTTTAAAATAAAAGTAAAGGAAGCAACGCTTCAGATGACTTGCGCTCTGCGCTGCGCGACACGTGTCAGCGCATTTGCGCTAGTGCAGTTGCGCCGCACGACACGTGTCAAGCGCAGGTGCGCTTGCGCCAACTGTGCCAGCACTAAATCAGAATTAAAATTCTAAAAAGATCTTTCTAATCTTGTTAAAACAAGAAGATTATCTTCTGTAAAATAGAGGCCCTAAGATCAAAGATCCAACGATGGGGAAATATCCCCAGATCAATCAGAGAAAGATCTCTGTAACCAACCTAACAAACTCATTGACCCTATATAAAGGCCCCTAGACTCCAAGTCTAAAACACAGAGAGATAGAGATACAGAGAGCTCTTCTAAAAACTTTGAGAAGAATTCAAAGAGAAAGAAAAAAGGTAAACCTTTGAATAAAAGAAGAATTTCTTCTAAAAGATCAATGATCTAAGAACAAGATCAAGATCTTGGATAAAAAAAGGAAAAAAGATCAAAAGAAGATCTAATTGAAAAAAGATAAAACATAAGTAATTTACTTCATTGATTAGATCTTTTGATCTATATAAAGGCATTGCCTTTTGATGAACCATCAGTTCTTGAATCATTAGGTAGAACCTCTAAAAAGATTCTTTTCTTTGATCTAAATTAGATCAAGATGCTTTTTGCGCTACTGTACAGTGCCCTGCACTCCTAATTTGCGCTGTTGCACTCTTGGATTGGCGCAAGTCACCAGAGCGCGCCACGTGTCAGCAACGCACTAGCGCAGCGCACCGGCGCAGCGCATTGCTCTAACAGACTTGCGCTCACCAGAGCGCGCCACGTGTCAGCAGCGCACTGGCGCAGCGCACCGCGCTAACAGACTTGCGCTCACCAGAGTGTGACACGTGTCACCTCCACATCAGTTTGCGCCTTGCGATCCTCAATCGGCGCAAAGCGCCTGACAGGCCACGCGGCGCGCTGTCAGACCATTGAATGCTCTGGATTATTAAAGAAAAGGGGCAGGGCCCAATTAAAAGGTCTAATAGACCAAGACAAATGCTCTGTATTATTAATCTAAATGCTGTGCATTTAATTAAAAATCCCAATGCCGTGCATTATTTTAAAAAAGGACAGAGCCCAAGCAAAGGCCTAAACATGCCAATCATGAACAAAATATTAAACATTTTCAAATGGACTTAACCCAATTCTGGCCGTAAGTCCTCAAATTAAATTGAACCGAGCACAACTGTTCTCTCAAATCAATTTACACCCGGCTCAAGGGTACATCTCTGAACTCCTCTGACATTTGTCGTTGTAATCCTTCAACGTCGTCAGAGAGGTGACAGGTCCCGACAACCATATATTGTTACGGACTGTGGGGTCCTTAAACTCATGGACTGTGGGGTCAATAAACTCATGGACTATGACGTCCTTAAACCAATATTCGTCCCCAAAATGGGAATGTTAGACCACCATGTTCCTAAACTGGCAATGGACCACTATGTCTCTAAACTAGAACAATAGAGCCCAAATGCTCTTTTGTCGGATCTAAACGATCCCGTTAAGTTGATCTTAGTCTCAAATTAGACTAACGTATCCTTAACAAACGTTTAAGTTGATCTTAGCCTCAAATATGGCTAACGTATCCTTAAACCAAAACCCCAAACCCAAATCTAAGAAAATACGGATTTGGACTAATCCACGTCCTACGGGCGACAACACAAATTAGTCTCCGTATACAATCCACGGGCAACTACAAACAAAACAAACATCCACGACATGAAGTGACCATCTGGAGATGGAGAAAGTTGTTACCGCGATGCGGTAGCGTAATTAACTGCAGGGGCTTGCGCCTGTAGGGAAGAGCGTCCCCACAATCAAAAACCCCTCGAACGAGGGGGAATCTGACGAAGTCTGCTACATCGGTCGCATCCGTCTAAATCTCCGATACACGGTGCCATAAATCAACTTGGCATCTTCGGAGAGGTGGACGGATAGCACCAATTAGCATCTGCCTCGATTTTCAGGCAAGACGCCCACCGCGTCTCCGCCGCGTCTTTCGGAAGGGAACAGATTCTGGTACGCCCGGTGGGACCTTTTCCTTTTTCCACTCCACACTTCGTGTGTCGTATTCGCGAACGAATTGCGGTTTGTTAATGGCTGCCCTCGGGTTTCAAGTTACTAAGATTTGGTCTCTTGCTTGGCGCAGAAATCAAACAGCAATGGCGTTCAACTGCTCGAACTGCAAGTGCAACCGATGCTCCGCCTCACCTGGAGGTGTAGCCTATGGACCGCAGGCGGCATCACTATTCACGATGCCGGTGGAACAAATTACCCAAGTTACTACCGGTCTGTTTTTCGGGACCATGCTCCCGCCAGCGAGCTTCACCATCCTTGTACCCCTATCGGAAGCTTCAAAGAAGTCGGTCTTCGATCGACTTGCTACTCCCACGGCCCCTCTCAACGGGTCGTCCAATTCCTAGTCTTCACCAGGCTGAACTCGGGCTCCAAAGGGCCTACCAAGAAGCCCATAATACCTGAAGTGGCCATCCCAAAGAAGATAGCTGCTCCTGAAGTCGTCAAGGCGGCTTCTCTTCCCAGAGGGTCGGTCTTTGCGAGACTGACTGCTCCCGTTCCTGCTCCCACTCAGAAATCTGTGTTTGACCGGTTGGACACGGCTTCTCAACGGACGTCAGTCTTCAAGAGGCTGACACCGGCAACAGCCCCTCACCTGAACAGGGGGCAAGATAAAGCCGTCGCTGAACCAATCCCAACAACCCGTCACGCCCGACGTTGCCACTGGCGCCGGATAAGGAAGGCTGGGGGTAACTCCCCCTCTGGGCTAACTCCGCCAGCTCTAACAGTGGAAATTGATGCTGCTGTTCCAACTGGGAACAACTTTGAGCTACTGAACAGGGTACGCAGGAATTCGCCAACTGTTGTGCTCAAAAAGTCTCCTCCACCGGTAGAGACCGTCGTAGAAACAAAGCCGGAGCAGTCTCCTCAACGGCTGTCTTCCAAAGTCTACAAGACTTGGCGACGAGTACGAGAATCGGTGATTGATCCAAACTTCTCCCATCAGCATAAGAAGTCGAAAGCCCGACAGGAAGACAACCGCCCTGTTAAGCAACGGAAGACGACGACCACCTGGGTGCCCACAGCAACGGCCCCCTCAACTTCGATGGCCCACAAGAGAAGAAGGCCAGAGAAAATCCCCACGCCTGCGACAAATGTCAAAGGCAGTGAACCCAAACGCCCTAAGTCTGGGGGCATGGTGGTACACACCGTCTACATGGCGTCCGGGAAAGAGGACAGCCGTATATCCACAGGTCATAGACCGCTTACGCGATCGGTGACTAAAGCACAAGAGCAGCAGCAGAAGCTCCAAGAAATGATGACTGCGATGGCCGCGCTCACCGGGCCAAAAGAAAGCCCAGAAGCATCCTCGGATCAACGCCAGGAGCAAGAAACCGATGCCGAATTCCTTCGGAGAATACTGGAAAAGAAGGACAAAGAGGCTGCGGAACAAGCAACCAATATAAAAAGAATGGCCATTCTGTTCCAGGACATGGTGGGTATGATGATCCAGCAGGATCCTCCTGCTGAAGATCCTCCGATTGTCCTTAAAGATGACAGAGGAGAAACGTCAAATCCACCGCCGGCTCTTTCAACAGCCAAGGAGGAGACAATTTCCAAAGCTGCCCTGGATGAATATATAGCTCAGCAGATACGAGTTTACCAGGCAACTGAGGCAGCCGGTCAAGTTGTCAAAACGAGGCGACCATATCCGAGCTGGTATGATCAGATCAAATACCCGCTGGGCTACACGATCCCGAAGTTCCATGTCTACAAGGGGACAGGCAATCCCTATCAACATGTTGCTCAGTTCAGGGCTCTTTGTGGCAACACCGGTGGCGATGATAAGCTCCTGCTTCGCCAATTCGTCGGTAGCTTGTCGGAGACGGCGTTTGAATGGTACTCCGAGCTTCCGAACGACTCCGTCAAAACTTTCACTGAAATGGAGTTGTTGTTTACCCAGCGTTTCGCAAGCGCCAACGAGCGTACTCCAATAACAGCTTTGATCAATGCAAGAGTAAAGCCGGGCGAAACTTGGGTTCAATATGCAATCCGATGGCGGAACTTGTGGTCAAAATGCGAACAACGCATTGAAGAAGCGCTAGCGGTGGGCATGTTCGTGGGCACCCTAGATCCTCATGCAACTATTTCACAGTTCATGATGTTCTTTAAACTAACCACGTTCCAGGCCTTGATTGACAAATTAGCCTAAATGGACCAGATGGGCCATAGACCGTCTCCTCCAAAGCCGGACTCTCGAAATGAGAAGGAGAAAGGAAAATCGATCGTCATCGCCAATGCTCAACAACAGCCGAGCAACTTGAAGCTCCGTCAAAACAGCATGCGTCCACGCATATCCCTCGAGGAGAGGCTAGGACGTCCTTACTCGTTTCCTCAAAATAAAACGAGAAGACTGTTCGAGCTGGCAGTGCGCAACGGACTCATCAATCTGCCGGATTCAAAATGTCCGTTGCAGCCAAGCGACGTCAATAATCCCAATTACTGCCCCTACCATCGAGTATTAGGTCATCCGATCGAAGATTGCTACATCTTCAAAAACTGGATTGAAAACCAATACCAACAAGGCAAGTTCGCGTTGTCCGAAAAATGGAAGGTGAACCGGCTGCAACCTCATACCCCTAAAAAGGTGAATATGCCGGGGGCGACATGCTCCCTTGTTGAAGAAGATCCGTGGGAGGTTGTGCTATCAGCCAAAACCAAAAGGATGACGAATGATCTCAAGACATGCCCGGCGATCAGGTGGAAGAACCCGCTAGAACCCCAGATCATCGAAGGGATGCTGAAGCCGCGCCCAACTCCAAAGATCGGTGGTGATGGCCCAAGCACTTGTACCCAGCCGTCGAAATCTTCAAAGAAGAAGAAGAAAAGATCCAAAAAGCCCGTGAAACCTGGCGACAAGTGCACGAACTTATAGAAACGGATTGACGCGCTGGAGGAATATAATCAGAAGGCACGGACTCCCATTACGCTCCAAGAGTTCCTCAGCCACGAATTTCAGGAGGAAGATGATGGAGAAAGCTCGTCAGATGAATCTGAGGGTTACGTGGCGAGTTGTCATATGATCTCCCACTCGTTTACAGACGATGAGAAAACTCCTTGCACTGAGAAGCTGGGGGCAGATCCTAAACCGGAACTTCTGGGGCCATCAGATGAAACAATTGATGCATTCCTCAACGAAGCTCTTTTGAAAAGTAAAGCTGATCGGGAACGCGAGACAATCATATTTGAAAGGGCCAAGCGCCGGCGACTAGACGAAAGAGTCGAGACACCCCGTCAAATCAAAAGACATCCGTTGCGGATAAAAACAAATTCAAGACGAAGAAAAGGTTGGCTAAAGCCATATCAATGGGGATGAAGCTACCACCCTCTGAAGGAAACATTGCCGGCAAAGCAGAAATGCACCCTTCCTATTGCCTGTATCATCGGAAGGTTTCGCACTCCACCGAAGAGTGCAAAGCTTTCAATAGATGGTGGCAGGGGTATGTTGTTCACCAGAAACATTTTAAGCGGGAGAAGCGCAAAACTCGTCGGGAGCGGAAAAGTACGACCGAGGAGCTTATAAGAACTACCAGCGATTGTCGCATGGTTAACACCGGGGAAGCGCAAATTCTCACATTCGGGAGCGACTCTGACGAGGAAATGGCTTTTAGCCCTCTCTTTAAAGAGTCCACCTCGGGAAAAGAGGAAGAGCCGAAGGCCTGCGAAAATATCCGGCTGTGTAATCGTACGCTACCCGAAAAGAATCTTGGACCCTCAAATAAAAAAGATAATGGAATAGAAAAGGTCTCTGAGGATATCGTCCTAGATGACCAAGTCATGGAAGAGCTAACCGCCAAGGACCCGCCGAAGAAAAATAAGGTGGACTACAACGTTCTGGCACACTTGAGGAAGTTACCCTCGCAGCTCAGTATTCTCGATGCCCTCTTACTATCAAAAGAAGCAAGAGATTCATTGATCAAAGTGCTACAGGAGCCGGAGCAATTTCAAGCTTTTCTCGCCAAAGAAAAGATGAAGGACGAGCTGGAAGAAGTGCACACAGCTGATGTCACTTTCGGTGATGAAGACCTCCTCCTTGGGATGTGCGAACACAATCGTCCCCTCTATGTCTCAGGGTACTGCCACGATATAAAGATAGGCAAAATCTTGGTTGACAATGGGTCTTCCGTCAATCTCCTCAATGTACGAGTATTGAAGGAAATCTGCATGAGCATCCAACACCTCGCTCGGGATAAGATCACCATCTCCGGGTTTGACTCTCAATCATCACGGACTCTTGGGTCTGTGATACTGACGTTACGTTTTGGGCTACTCGTCACGGACATTAAATTCCATGTCATAGACGCCAAGACATGCTATAATGCTTTGCTCGGCCGACCCTGGTTACATGAGTACAACATCATCTCTTCTACACAGCATCAGTGTATGAAATATTTTAAGGATGGTCTCGAGTATACCGTAACAGGAGAGTTGAACTCATTCTCCGTAAACGAGGTCCGTAAGTACGAAGATGCAAAATACTTCTTGCCAGATTTCGAAGACACGGAGAGGTGTCACAAGCCGGAGAACAAAACTATCACCACCATCCCTGTCTTCGGGAGTGATACCGAGGAAGAGGAAGAGCTGGCTTATTCGGGTCCACCCCAACACAACAAGCCGGGACCGTCCGCTCCCATGTTGATCTTTGGCAGCGATTCGGAAGATGAAGTCCACGCTATATTCTCTGCTCGGCCTTCAATACAAACTTTCACTGATGAAGAGCAAAGTCTGCAAGTCGCCATGGTTCCACTTAAACATTATAAAGAACTTGACGCGCTTGATACCTACAATGTAGAAGAGCTGCAGACGTTCTATGTCCCTCCCAGGCGAGAAAGCTAAAAGGCGATTCTATTCTACCGCTCCGGGGAAACTAAAGTGGAAAAAGAAATCTGGCACGGTGCGAATCCTATGCTTGACAGGCTTCAGCCCATCCGTCTGCCTAGATATTACACGGAAGGATTGAAAAGGCTATTGAAGCGCCAAGGGATACCCTTCAAACAGACCGCTCGAAAAGCTAAATTCTATGACAGGGTCTGGAACGTTCCCGGAACTCAGCACAAGTTGCCTAGCGGGAGAATGGAAGCAATCGGGCTTGGATATGTTCGGTCCAAGAAACGGGAGCTACTCCGCGACTGCTATATCGTGCATAACTTTGATGAAGAAGGGGATGCTCAATGGGAAGATGTTAACCCTGAACCAGAAAAAGTCCCCGACGTAAAAATGCCCAGTCCGTCGTTCGAAGAACAAATGAACAAGCTTATAAGGGAAGCTGGTCAAAAAGTTTGAGACGACCACAACCGCGAAATGGCCATCTACGAGAAAGCCAGGACGCAACGCCTCCTTCAACAGGCTGTGAAAGACGAAAATGCCGCTCCCTGTCAAGCTGTTGTAAAAAAGGCCCGACGCAGAGGCAGAAACAAGTCAAAAAGCGGAAAAGACATTCAGCAACGACAAAGCAGGACCAAGAAGCCACGCGGTCGAGAATCGATCGGTCCGGATTTGTCCCTTATGAAGAAGATGAGTCGAGCATACTCTTTTCCTCAAGACAAGACAAAGAAGATACTTGACCTAGCTATAAAGCACCAAATGCTTACACTTCCGGAGTCCAAGCACCCCGAATAAGCAGGCGAAGTCTCACACCCGAACTATTGCTCTTATCACAGGGTAATAGGGCACCCTCTCGAAGATTGCTTCACCTTCAAGAATTGGGTCGAATATCAGTATCAGCTCGGCAAATTTGCTCTATCTGACAGCTGGAGGGTAACGCCGCCACAGAAGCATGAACCCAAAGCCATGAGAACAGAACCAAAGCCACATCGGTCTTGGAAGCGAGCTCGTGCTTGTCATATGATAACGATATCAAAAGAAGAGCCCGAGAATATGGATGACCTTCCTTGGTGCTTCGAAAACAGCAATGACGAGGTGATCTCAGAATTCCCACTAGCACCAAAAGAGCTGGAAGATGGGATACACACCACGGCGGATAACCTCAAGAAAATTGAGTTGGGGACGGCGAACGACCCGCGACCGACATTCGTTAGTGAACTGTTGTCTGAAGGAAGGGTGGCTTCATTAAAAGACGTGCTTATGCAGTATAAAGATTGCTTCGCATAGAACTATTCCGAAATGCCAGGACTAGATCCAGAAATTGCTGTGCATAAATTGGCGATATCCCCGGACGTTAAACCAATGAAACAAGCACCGAGAAGAATGCGGCTCGAGTTTGAGATGAGCATTAACGCCGAAGTTAAGAAGCTGATCGACTCTGGGTTTATCCAGGAAGTTCAGTATCCCGATTGGATCGCCAACATCGTTCCGGTGATGAAGAAAAATGGGACTGCGCATATGTGTAGACTTTCGGGATCTCAATAAAGCCTGCGCGAAGGATGATTTCCCAGTACCGGTCACCGAGCTAATGATAGATAACACGTCCACTCACGAGGTTTTCTCTTTCATGGACGGCTCATAAGGATATAATCAGATAAAGATGCACCCTGAAGACCAGAAGCACACCGCTTTCCGGACCCCACTAGGTATATTCTGCTACAAAGTGATGCCCTTGGGTCTAAAGAACGCCGGTGCCACCTATCAGAGGGCCATGACGAAGATCTTCGATGACCTTATACATGAAATCGTCGAATGCTATATCGACGACCTCGTGGTGAAAAGCAAATCGTACGAGGAACATCTCGAGCATCTGAAGATCGTGTTTTAACGTCTTCGGCAATACAACTTGAAGATGAACCCTCTAAAATGCGCGTTCAGAGTTTCCTCGGGAAAATTCCTAGGATTCATCTTCCGACACCGAGGTATCGAGATAGATCCGTCAAAGATCAAGGCGATCATGGAAATGCCTCCGCCAAGGACTCTCAAGCAATTGTCGTCTCTCCAAGGGAAGCTTGCGTACATCCGGTGATTTATAGCCAACCTTTCAGGCAAGTGCCGCCCTTACAGTCATCTGATGAAGAAGGGAACCCCTTTCGTTTGGGATCACAAATGCCAGAGCGCACTGGACGAAATCAAACAATACCTGCAGAATCCGCCAGTGTTGGCCGCTCCGGTCAAGGGAAAGCCTCTCATTCTTTATACAACCGCCCTCGAAGGTTCCTTAGGCGCATTATGGGCACAAGAGAACGACCAAGGGAAAGAAAGAGCTCTTTATTACTTAAGTCGAGTTCTCCTGGGGGCAGAAAGCAACTACTCCCCCATCGAAAAACACTGCCTGGCGTTGATCTTCGCGATAACAAAGCTCAGGCACTATGCGTTGGCGCATGAAGTCCGTCTCATTTCGAAGGTGGACCCCCTTAAATATTTAATGTTGAAGGCCATATTGACAGGGAGACTCGCTAAATGGGCCTTGCTCTTAATGGAGTTTTTGATAACCTATCAGCCTCTTAAGGCAGTGAAAGGCCAGGCCATCGCCGACTTTCTCGCTGAGCATCCGATACCGGCCGATTCCCCTTTGAATTGCGAGCTGCCAGAAGAACACGCGTTTGATGCGATTGACGGTAGTGATACCCGATGGGAACTTTATTTTGATGGAGCGTCTTCCATGAAGAAGCGCAAATAAAGCACCCCTATAATCAAATCGGGGGTATGCCTCATCTTCGTAACTCCACAAGAAGGGATAATGCGCTTTGCTTTCTCCTTAACAGAGCCGAGGACAAACAATGAAGCCGAATACGAAGCTTTGATAGCAGGCCTCGAGATCGCCATCGACATGGGAATTGAAAACCTCCTCATATACGGAGATTCTCAACTGGTCGTCAGTCAAGTAAATGGCGACTACCAAACATGCAAACCCGAACTGGTGAAATATGGTGAGAGAGTACAGCAATTGCTGACTCAAATCCCCTCCTACATGATGGAAAGCATACCGCGTGCGGAAAATAGCAAAGCAGATGCACTAGTTAAGCTCGCTAAAGAACTGGCCGACGAGAACCTCGATGACGTAAGAATCGTGGTACAAAGCCGTCGGGTGCTTGCCCCAGCAGAAATATCTCCGGAATCATCCGAAGGAAAGGGAGTGACTGAGCAAATGGCTATGCAAATAATAGACCAGGAAAAGGCTGAGGATTGGAGAGAAGTCTTTATAGACTACTTCAAATCCTGTCGAACGGCTGAAGATGCATCCTCAAGATATCAGCTCATGAAACGAGCTCTGTCTTTCGCCTTCGTTAATGATACTCTGTACAAGAGGTCGTTTGATTCTCTGTGGTTGAGATGTCTGAGACCTGAAGAGGCGAAAAGAGTCGTTCAGGAAGTTCACGACGGACTCTGCGGTTCTCACCAAGCAGGCTCGAAGATGAAGTTGAAGATTAAACGGATGTGCTACTATTGGCCCACGATGATTCAGGACTGCCTCGAATATGCGAAGCAATGCCACTCATGCCAGATTCATGGGGACTTTATCCATCATCACCCAAATCCTCTATATCCAACAGTGGCCAGCTGGCCGTTCGAAATGTGGGGGACTGACGTAATCGGCCCCATCGAACCAACATCGTCCAGGGGACATCGATTCATTTTGGCGACGACTGACTACTTCTCCAAATGGGAAGAAGCAGTACCGCTGAGGGAAGTGAAACGGAGAATATCCTCCATTTCTTCAAAACGCACGTTATTTATCGGTTTGGAACTCCGCGACGGATTATCTCCGATAACGGGCCAGCCTACAGAAGCCACAAGATCAGCCGCTTCGCACAACAACACAACATAGACTGGAGATATTCCTCAGTTTATAATTCCCGAGCTAACGGTCTAGCTGAGGCTTTCAACAAGACCTTGACGAAGATCGTGAAGAAGACGGTGTCCCGAAATAAAAGGGACTGGCACGAGAGACTGCAAGAAGCTCTCTGGGCGTATCGAACTACGTTCAAGACGGCCACAAAGACAACGCCGTACGCGTTGGTATTCGGTACAGAAGCAGTACTCCCCCTCGAAATAGAATTACCCTCTCTACGAGTGGCAGTCCACTACGAGCTGACCGACGAAGAAAATGCTCACCTTCGGCTTGAGGAGCTTGATGCCCTTGATGAAACCCGGCTCATAGCGCAACAAAATCTGGAGGCTTATAAAGCAAAGATGACGCGCTCATATGAAAGATTGACTAGGCCAAGGACATTCCGCCAAGGCGAACTCGTGCTAGTGGTCAAAAGACCTATGATCCCTAATCGAGCCAAGCGGGGAAAATTTAAGCCGAACTATGAAGGCCCGTACATCATAGACAAGGTCTACCAGGGTGGAGCCTATCTACTCATGGATATGCACGGTGAAAGACCTTTCAGGCCAATAAACGGTCGCTTCCTGAAGAAATACTGCGCTTGACGAGTTACGGCCCAGATCAATGATAGATGACGATGACTATATCCGCTCGCTATCTTCCTAAGCCCAAACTCTATAAGTAGTAGCCGGCCTTCTTCAACAACGGACCGAAGCATCCTTAAACTAACGACGGACCACTACATCCTAAAACTAGCTGTTGACCGAGATGTCGATAAACTACGGTGGATTGCAACATCCCAAAGCCGATATATAAAAAAAAGAATAAATAAAAAATAAATAAAAACGGTATGCTCATAAGCAAAAAGGGCGCGGATGAAAACCCGAAAGGGCTCCGTGAGTAAAAACAGCAAGGCTACCGGCGAGTGTTTGTGAAAACCCGAAAGGGCGCAAGCTCGTTATATAAAAAAAAAAAAGAAGAAAAGAAGAATAAAAAGAAAGAAAACGGTATGTCCATAAGCAAAATGAGCACGGATGAAAACCCGAAAGGGCTCCGTGAGTAAAAACAGCAGGGCTACCGGCGAGTGTTTGTGAAAATCCGAAAGGGCGCAACCTCGTTAAAAGACACTTACAGGATCCTCTCGACCTTGTAAGGAGAAACCACCCACGTGGGATCCTTACAACTCACAAGGGAGCAACACACTTAGGGATCCTCACGATTCCTAAGAAGAAATTACACTTGCGAGATCCTCACGACTCGTAAGGAGAACTTTCTTATGGGATCCTCACGGCTCATAAGATTTGAAAGTCTTAAGTTACAGAGACCTGAACCTGTTCTTAAGCAACCCCCAGAACCTTCGATATTACCCTACAAGTGGTTCAATACTGACCCTTGTATACAATCCACGGGCGCGAATAAACATTTCCCTAACCAAGTCCCATCCGTGACTAGGGATATGTCCATACGGTGAACAACCCTTGTAAGCCCTCTCGACTTATAAGAAGAAAATCCTTTTGTAAGATCCTTACGATTTACAGGGGACACACACCTAGGAATCCTCACGATTCCCAAGGAGAAAACACACATACGAGATCCTCACGACTTGTAGGGAGAAATACCTTTGTGAGACCCTTACGGCTCATGAAGTCAAAGCCTTAGTCGACAGGACCCTAACCCTGTTTACTAAGCTACCTTTGTTCAACATCGACAGAGGCAAATGATGATTCGCTCCTGGCAACATCCCGATTGTAGCGGTGCTGATGCCGAAATCGGTGTCTAATCCCAAGCTTGCGGCGAAAAGACAACAAGCCACACATGCATGCAAAATAGCCGAAATGATGGGGCGACTTGCAACAAAATCAGCAAATAAAAATGTATGCATGCAAAATAGCCGAAATGATTGGGCAACTCGCAATAAAAAGCAGCGAGTAAAAGAAAAAAAAAACAGCCGAAATGATTGGGCACCGCGAAAAATAGCCGAAATGATTGGGCAATCGCGACCTTCGCGATATAAAAGCTGAAATGATAGAGCATCGCGGAAATAAAATAATAATATAAAAAAAATGAATGAAACTTTTGCCCTACAGGTGAGATCACATCGATCCCTGTATACAATCCAGGGGCACAAACAAAGAGGGAACCATATCTTCCCAACATGCTCCACCAGAAAGCGAAGCCAAATCTCGACGGTTCATAAACAACCCAGAGACAATCTCGACATTTGTCGTAATATTGCAGACATAATGTCAACAGACGAAGCAAAAAGAGATCTCTAGCTTTAGGGTCTCGACGTCGATATCGACAACTTAGAGATCACCAATGACGTTTCTCCTCACTCCGACCGGATGCAGACATGACGTCAACAACTGACCTCAGAATCGCAACGAAACGGAGCCACGGCATAGTCCCTAGTTCCAAATCTTAACGACAATATCTACAGCCTAAGAATCAGCAACGGCGTTCCTTCGCAATCCAGCAGGATGCAGATGCAACGTAAACGAAAGACCTCACGGTCAAAACAAGGCGGAGTGACGGCAAAATCTCAACTCCATCTCAGCATTCGTCTCGTTACAGCAGACGCAATGTGAACAACGGTGTTCCTTCGTAATCCAGTAGGATGCAGATGCAACGTCAACAAAAGACGTCACGGTCAAAACAAAGCGGAGTGACGGCAAAATCCCAACTCCACTTCAGCATTCGTCTCGTTACAGCAGACGCAATGTCAACAACGGCGTTCCTTCGCACTTCAGCAGGATGTAAATGCAACGTCAACAAAAGACCCCATGGTCAGCAAAGCGGAGTGACGGCAAAATCCCACCTCCACCTCAGCGTTCGTCTAGATACAGCAGACGCAACGCCAAAAGCAAATGAAGCAAAGGCCAAATTCCTAGCTTCAGGGTCTTGACGGCAAGTCATATAAAGCCTGAAAGACAATCGGAGATCATCTCGCACCAGTGCGGAGTGGTCACCACCTCGACGTTCATCTCGACACAGCAGGCGCAATGCCAAAGCAAATGAAGCAAAAGCCAAATTCCTAGCTTCAGGGTCTTGACGGCAACTCATATAAAGCCTGAAAGACAATCGGAGATCATCTCGCACCAGCGCGGAGTGGTTACCACCTCGATGATCGTCTCGATACAGCAGAGGAGATGTCACCCCAGCGTTCTTCCCCCAGCAGGATTCGGACGCGCCAAAGCAAATGAAGCAAAGGCCAAATTCCTAGATTCAGAGTTTTGATGGCAAGTTATATAAAGCCTGAAAGACAATTGGAGATCATCTCGCACCAGTGCGGAGTGGTCACCACCTCGACATTCGTCTCGACACAGCAGACGCAACGCCAAAGCAAATGAAGCAAATGCCAAATTCCTAGCTTCAGGGTCTTGACGGCAACTCATATAAAGTCTGAAAGACAATCGGAGATCATCTCGCACCAGCGCGGAGTGGTCACCACCTTGACGATCGTCTCGATACAGCAGATGAGATGTCACCCCAGCGTTCTTCCCCCAGCAGGATTCGGACGCGCCAAAGCAAATGAAGCAAAGGCCAAATTCCTAGCTTCAGGGTCTTGACGGCAAGTCATATAAAGCCTGAAAGAAAATCGGAGATCATCTCGCACCAGTGCGGAGTGGTCACCACCTCGACGTTCGTCTTGACACTGCAGACACAACATCACCAAAAGGAGCCACGGCAACATCCCTAGTTCCAAACCTCGACGGCTCACCAGCAACCTAGAGACAACTGCGACATTCGTCTCGATACAACAGACGCAATACCAGCAAACGAAGCAAATGCCAAATTCCTAGCTTCAGGGTCTTAACGGCAAGTCATATAAAGCCTGAAAGACTATCGGAGATCATCTCACACCAGCGCGGAGTGGTTATGACTCATCGGGGCTCTCCAAAATAAGCCTAACCTCAAGTAAAAAGCGGCATGGCAAAATTCCTAACGCTTGCTCTTCCGACGGTCAAACTACCTAGGAGGACTGCTTGAAGACGTCTTGTCCAGCCCCCGAAGGGATCAGAGACACGTCAATCGCAAGGCTACTCGAACAGCAAGATTTCCTATCGAGGAATACATCAGCCAATGCGACGGTACGACGGACAAAACCCTAAGTACCACAGACCCTAACGGACCTCTGTCGTAAAGAGCAGTGGTTAACTGTGACGTTAGGATATTCTTACGAGAACTGCTCGATTCGTCTCGACTCGTGAGGAAATTAGTGTTTTTGCGAGAACTTCTCGATTCGTCTCGACTTATGAGATAAAGCCTTAGGCAGCGGGGATTAAAAAACCTGTTTCCTAAGCACTGGGACCCTGCGAGTCGATCCAATTCTAAAGTGAACCCACTTCCTATTTCTTCATCCTCTACCACTTGCCAAGTAGTATAGGGTGTTTTCTTCACAAGTTTCATGACTTGGTGAAGTTGAAGCTTGATCTTGAGTTGCCTCGACGTAGATCATCTTCGGCATCGAAGTCGACGACCTAGCCCGATCATTTCTCCGACGAAGCCATAGCCAGAGTCCGGGATCCGATGATTGCAGCGGAGGGTCGTCAACACGGAGCTAGAGAGGTGGAGGACCGGATCTACAAAGGTTGTAATCACTTTCCTCTTAGTTAAAGTTGTTAACTCGCATTGCATCGCCTTACCTCTAGTTACCGATCCGTATTAGGGTTTGTAGGCACATGAAAAAATATGAATTGGGCATGTTTGATCTGTTGTGAGACCTCATTAGTGTGCATAGGAACCCTACAGTGGTATCAGAGCCTAGCTAGAGCCTTAGGCGATGCGTAGACGATGTTAGAAACCCGATCGAACCCCGAAACCCTAGATTTCAACCCTCTCTGGACATTTTTTCAAAATTGGGTTTTTTCCGGATTAAAAATTCTTAAAAAATTCAGCTGGAAGTTTTAAGAATTACAGTGCAAAACGAGCTCCTGAATCATCTAAACCGCCGCGGAACCGCGGCAGAAGCCTGGCTCCGGCGGCGGTTCCGCGGCCGTATGGTCGTATCATCCATAAATATCTGCACAGTAATTCCTATATTTTGGTGCTGTATTTTCTGGGAATTTTTAAATATCACTCAAGAGTTGAGTTTTCTGGGTTGCATTGGGAGTTCGTAAATTCGATCGGATTATCAAACTTTGTCTATGTGTTTTTCCGGGTAATTTTAGAATATGTTAAAAAGTTCGACCGGATATAAATACCCATTTTTCCCCTGCCGGGAAATTTCCAATTGTTGGATTTTTCCGTAGTTTAATGACGTTCCAAGGAGTGCAAGTAACGCGATGGTCCCTCTAGAAGACAACAAACCTTAACTCGATTATGTGACCGTCTTGAACTGCCCTTTGAACCTTAGGGTTTGGGGCAGTACGGCATGCCACATGTGAGGCGTTGGCTTGACCCTTCTACGGCTGGACCGTTGGTACTGAGGCATGAAGTGAATGTCTTTGAACCTATTTCATGTGTTGAGCTGTTTCGGGAAAACTTGGGTGTTCGATTGTTCGATCGGAAAGTTTAACATTTTCTACCTTATCCGGAATGTGATAGAATAATTGGAATTCACAAGTAGTTATGAGATAACTGAATGAATGTTATAAATCTAGCGGTTTAGTCTCACTTGATCGGTTGCCACGGAATTTTGATGTGATCAAAAGTCCGTCGCAATCACGTAGCGTACACGGATACTCGCTGGGTAAACTTAATAGACAGCCTCACTCCATAGCCCCGACCAAGTGACTGTAGGAGAACCCCGTCGCCGAAAGCATCCGTTCGGGTGCTCGCGGCAGTGGTATTCCGCCTCGGTGCACTTCGTCGACGGCGTCGGGGGTGCAGCCGCCTACTAAACTTTGCGACGAGCATTCGATCAGAATGTCGGGAATCCTGTTGAATTGCCCGACTTGATATTGAAAAGTGTTTTCGATAATGAGACTAAAATGCGGGGTTTATAATTGTTAGGCATGCGATGTCTAAGGAATTCATTTGGCTAGGCATGCGATGTCTAAAGAGTTTGCGGATTCCAACTTTGTAGTTTTACACTTTCTTTTCAGTGACCGTAAGTGTAATATGTGATATCGCCAGTTTCGTTGCTATATGTCAACGACAATTGGGATGCGCATATTTACTTACGTTGATGACATGTGATGTTATGTGTTGCTGGATATGTTATATTGGATCGTCGTGTTTGAATAGCCGGGTTTTTTTTATGTGAGACGAGTGTTTTTCATTTTCATTCATGTAAAAACTTGTATGTAATATTCTTTTATTGGGGCACTTCCAGGTTGCGGATGATGTCACCATTTGTATATTATTTACTTTTCCGCATTAGGATAGACCCAAGGAGGGGAGCACAAGTAACCGGGTTCTAGGGTCCAGTGGGAGACCATCTCGAGGAGTCGAGTCCGGGTCTCCTAACCCTCTAGAATTGGTAGGGTTGCTTGCCGCTCTCGTAGGGGTCTAGGGGTGTGGGATTGGCTATTCATCACGACCGTGGAATCCGTGTTTTATACTGGCTCGTATTGAAAACACGGACGTCCTAGTATATCCAATATTTCATATGATACTTTCTGTTGCGTTATCTGTGATGTGATCATGTGATATGTTCAGATAGATATTATATATAGTATATATGATATATTATATAGACGTTGCTTATGTTTTACACCCGCGCTAGCCCTGCCTCGTTCTGGCGTTAGTTACCCAACCTAACGGTGCAAACGGGACATCGAGGCGAATGCGGATGGCATAAGCATACGTTATATTTATCTGTGATGTTTAAGTGGACTTAAATGATGGGACATTCATTAATGAGATTAATGAAAGAAAATAAACCTAATTGATGTTGTGGAATCGAATTTCAAAATAAAAACAGGTAGCTACAGTTCTTGCTTTGCATCGCGGTGTTCCTTGAAGAACATCCTGCACCTTATTCGATGAGGAAAGGACCGAGATCCCTTCACCGGGAGTGACTCCTTTAGTAATAACTGGCAGATGCTACACACTCGGTTTGTCTTTTGATTGCTTCTATAGTTTCTGCTTTGCACAGTGATATATATGATATATCCCGTACCTCATTCGACGAGGAAAGGGCCGACGATCTCTTCACCGGGAGTGACCCCTTTAGCAAAACTAGAAAAAGCATAAAAAACATTCCATTTAAAAACCATTTGATTCCGCAACGAGATCAAGTTCAAAGCGTTAAAGGTTTTCATAAAAACCATTCGCAACCCTCCGTCATTTTAGGAAGTAGAGTACTTAGTATTCGTGCTACGTTTGTCGACCATAGCCGAGGCGTAGTGTGCGGTAGCTAAGTGATGTCTTCCTATACAGCATATGATGCGATTAGTTAGGACAGTCATGTGGCTTTGTTGACTTTAGCCAAGGGTCATGTGGGTGAGTCTAATTAATCACGAAATGACGGGTAGAACTTGACTAGTACCTATGATTTGTTGACCTTAGCCAAGGTCATAGGTGCTAGGGGTAAAAACCATTATCGGGAGTTTCAAGTGTTGAAACTTGCAATGAGATTGCATACCTTCTATGTGATAGTTGGATCCCGATACCCACTGCGAGTAATTGTTACTCCTGGGAGAGTTTTGCACTTTACAATTAGCCGATCAAGTAGGTGTCTAGAAAGGTGTCAACGGGGTTACGCCTCTGGAAAAACGAGGTTTATTATAATTAGGTCCGTGCGAAAGCACGGGGAACCTCTCTCAAAGTACCGACACTGGCCTGGCTGAAAGATTGGCGAACTTGTAGAGTGTAATTAATCCCGGCTAGTCTTTCCTTTTAGGGTTTGAAGGAAGATTTGATAAAAACAGTGGGAGCCATCCTGATTAGATAAAATATATAACCAATCTAATCTTGCAAGAGCGCACGCAGGGTGTTTTCTTCTCTCTCTCCAGGTAGCGACCATATCACGCCTTAATCAAGATAATAATATGGATGTATTGACCGAACCCGCTTGTTATACTGAGCTGGGGAACGTTGGTCCCGCTCCAACTTATAATTGTTATAAGACAGAGCAGGAAATAGGGAAATACCAGAATTCCTATGCCGCCCAAACGAAGAAAGTGCATTTGATGCATCTCCTTCGGGTGTGTTCATTATAAAGAACTGTTTCTCAGTATCCTCTGCATCCTGGGTATTTGATACCGGATCGGGATCCCAGATATGTAATCTGTTACATAGGGCTACATGAAGGCAGAGAACTGAGAACGGGTGATAAGTTTCATGAGACAGAAAATGAGGCAAGTGTTGCAACCAGGTCTGTTGGTCACTGTCACCCTGTATTACAAATACATTGATTCTGAACAAATGCTATTAGATACCGAACCTGATATACAAAATCATATCAGTCTCTTTATTAGTAAAGAAATGATAAAATTTTGTTGGATAATGTTTTGAACATTTCCTATTTCAAAAGTTGATCGGTTCAGGCACGTTATCTAAAAGCATTGACGTTCTAAATCAAACTACAGTTCCTAGTATACAGAACACACACAAGAGGAAGAGTTCAGAAATGAACGAATCATTCTTGAGGCATTATAGACTAGGCCATATCAATGCGACCCGACTGGCTGAAGTTACATTTTAGATGCATATTTAAATCAGTTTGTATTTACATCTTGTGAAACTTGCCAGTCATGTCACAAAGATTAGATGACCATAGCTCTGCTTATTGGAAACAGAGAAAGAGTTAATAAACTCTTGGGACTGATACATGATGATGTATGTAAGGTCTCCTGTCTACACATGCCAGGACTGGTTCTTTATACTTCATTACGTTTTCTGATAATCTCTCAAGATTCAGACATATGTTCCTGTTGAAACACAAGTCCGAACCTTTTGAGATATTCACAGAATATAAGCTAGAAGTAGAGAACCAATACGGGTATAAGTATTATGTCCTATGATAAGATCAGGGAGGAGAATACTTGTGCATGGCATTCCTAGACTATTCTAAAAGAAAATGAGATTCTCTCTCAGTATTACTCCTTTGAATACACCACAACACTGTAAGTCGATGTACAACAGCCCACGACTTGCGGGGAGGCGGAAATATGAAAAATGATCTTGTTCTTTGCTTAAACACCGACTAACCGCATGAATCGAAGCTAAACGATAACTAACATCAAACATAGAAGTTCTAAACTACTATGTGAAGGGATTATACCTAAAGAACCGTGTCCTTCGTCTTTACGAACTCCACCTCCTCCTCGGCCTTCTCCAAGTAGTAGACGATCCACCACGAGAGCTATACTCCAAGCTTTGCCTCTAAACTTGAGGCAACTAGGTTTCTTTAAGTGCTAATCAAAGTACCTAGATGATATAGAGTGAGGGTTATGGATTAAGTAGTCTAACTAATCCTTGTACTCAACACATGAGAGGGGAGGATTAGGGTTTGAAGAGAGGAAGCTTGAGGAGAGAGAAGGTGAGAAGAATAATGAAATGAGAAAATGAGTTATCATAATATATATCAAGCATTATTGTTTTTCAAGAAAAGAAAAGAAAATGATTTACAACCATGCTTGATAAATATCTTATGGTGATTCATCTCCATGAGTCATTAAGCAATTATGAAGCATTAATGACATGGATGAATCATCCATATGACTCATTAATCTCATTCAATGTATATGCCACCTAAACCTCCTTAGTCACCATCTTCTAGAAGCTTCTCGCGCAATTACGAGAACGCCCCTCCTATCCGTGAAAACACGGAAAAACTTTAGACTGTATAAATCCAATAACCGGATACTAGTAACTGGCTTAAACTAAAGCCGACTAGTAAAAACTGTCCGGATGTCGTACGTGCGTAAACACACGTATGCGTCCGAACCCTTGTCGTAAAACCATACGACCTCTATATCGTTTCTCCTGGAGTAGGGAAACTCTCGGTGTGGGACTCTAAAGACTCGACTACTACGCTGGCAGTGGGTTTAACCACAGACCGCAAGCGGCACTAGCTGTACGTAACGGTCCCCAGGAAATTGTCGATAAGAAGGCCGATGAGGAAACCCATCCGAACTCCTACTGAGTCTGATGTGACAATCTCCATACATTCCGGTCCGTTCGTCTAAGACTATCGCATATCGGGCCTAGGGGGCGGCAAGCGTCAGTCCCCTAATAGCGGTATAAGTCGTGTCGGAGCGAATCCCATCACACCCTGAGAAACTACTGGAACCTACCAGCAAATCTCGCTTGCCCTGGCCAGGGACTTTGCGTAATGGCTCTCTGACACAGCGCGATATCAACCCCCAATACCGGGAGAGACGAATCTTGTCTAACCGCCACTGCCTCCAAGTGCTCGGGACTGCACCCAACTGCTACCTGTTTGCACGACTCCTTTGAGCCGTGGTAGGGTAGCAATCTAAGAACAGTGGGACACACTCGAGGCGAAGTAGCAGTGTCAAGTCTGCGGACTATGCTGTACTCATGTCACCTGGGAACTGTTCACTGACGACTGGTATAAAACCAACCAACAGTTTCCTGTGAGTCCTGTCCGGTGTATCCGTAACCTAACGAGCACCTGCATACTATCTCCAGTACGACGTACTGACGGCTGTGGGATAGACCATCTCCCCAACTGGGATGAGAAGCGTTCACACTAGTCTACTCCGGAGTATCGATGCCCTGTCTCGATAATCCAACGACTAGGGACCTGAATAAGGATGTGCTTGTAGACTACCCAGCCCCCACTAGTGTGACTGCCATCACAACGCTGGTAGTCAAGCAAGATCCTAAGAGCTCTATCAATACGTATACTCACATATTAAGATAGAAAAACCAAGTAGCATACTACCATGTTTAGCAAGACTGTTATATACATGTGAATATCCCAAGCTTCCATTAAGTAATATACAAACTAGTATGATACAATAATGGCCCCTAGGGCATATACACTAACAATCTCCCACTTGCACTAAGGCCATGTACTGGCATATCGAAGACCTATGATCTCGAGTAGCATCTCGAACTGAATCTGAGGTAGGGCCTTTGTGAATGGATCAGCAATGTTCTCTTCAGAAGCAACTCTCCGAACCTCGATCTCCCGACGATCAATGATCTCCCTAATCAGGTGATACCGCTTTAAGATGTGTCTGGACTTCTGATGGGACCTTGGTTTCTTCGCTAAAGCTATAGCTCCGTTGTTGTCGCAATACAAAGGTATTGGATCAACTATGGTAGGAACCACCTGAAGTTCTGTTAGGAACTTCTTCATCCAGACTGCTTCTTTTGCGGCATCGCAAGCAGCAATATACTCCGCTTCCATAGTCGAGTCAGCAACGGTGTCCTGCTTGGAACTCTTCCAGCACACCGCCCCTCCATTGAGGGTAAAGACATACCCGACATGGACTTGGAATCGTCCTTATCACTCCGGAAGCCGAAATCAGCAAAGGCCTCCAACCTGAGGTCTTTTCCGCCGTAAACCAAGAACATCTCCTTAATCCTTCTCAGGTACTTGAGAATGTTCTTTACTGCTATCCAGTGCTTCTCCCCTGGGTTTGACTGATACCGGCTTACCACGCTCAGTGCGTAAGCTACATCTGGTCTGGTACACAACATCGCATACATTATAGAGCCTACCGCAGAAGCGTAAGGTATAATAGACATGCGTTCCCTTTCTTGGATAGGGTGATTCCGTGACAAGCCGGTAGATTACCGCGCTTAGAATCTTCCATACTGAATCTTTTCAGTACAGTGTCGATATACCTGGACTGCGAAAGTCCCAACATCCTCTTAGATCTATCACGATAGATCCGGATCCCCAGAATGTAAGAGGCATCACCCAGGTCTTTCATGGAGAACCTGTGTGACAAGAATCCTTTGACAGATTGTAGCATAGGAATGTCATTTCCTATCAATAGAATGTCATCCACGTACAAGACGAGGAATACGACACTTCTGGCTACAACTTTACTATATATGCATGGTTCATCTGGATTTTTGATAAAGTCATATTCTTTGACCGTCTCATCAAAACAGATGTTCCAACTCCGTGATGCCTGCTTTAGTTCATAAATGGACTTAAGTAGCTTGCATACTTTCCAGCTGCTCCCACTCTGATTGAAACCCTCTGGCTGATCCATATAGACGCACTCTTCTAAATTTCCATTCAGAAAAGCCGTCTTTACGTCCATCTGCCAGATTTCATAATCATGGAAGGCAACAATAGCAAGAAGGACCCGAATGGATTTGAGCATAGCCACTGGAGAAAAAGTTTCGTTATAGTCCAAACCAGGTCTTTGACGAAAACCCTTTGCAACAAGTATAGCCTTATAGGTTTCCACCTGTCCATCTATACCAATCTTTTTCTTGAAGATCCATTTGCATCCTATGGGTTTTACCCCATCTGGAGCAAAGTCCAAAGTCCATACTTTGTTGGTGTACATGGACTCCATTTCGGTCCGCATTGCATCTAGCCATCGTACCGAGTCGCCGCTCTGGATGGCCTGCTGGAAGCCAGTAGGTTCATCATTATATATGATGCAATCCTCTCTATCCCCATCTATGAGAAAACCGTAGTATCTCTCAAGCGGATGAGACGGCCTACTACTCCTGCGGAGGGGTGTGGGAATGTCTTGTTCTTCTTCAACTACCGGTTCTACCAAACTTTCAGTATTAGTTTGTGGTTCTGGAATTTCTTCCAGTTCTATTTCGCTCCCACTTGATTCCTTTTCTAAAAACTGATGTTCTAGAAAATGGGCATTACGAGAAACAAATACCTTTTGTACCTCTGCGTAATAGAATAGATATCCCCTGGAGTTCTTTGGATATCCCACAAACTTACACTTTACTGATCGTGCCTCGAGCTTGTCCACATGCTGCTTTTTAACAAAAGATGGACATCCCCAAATCTTTATATATTGTAGATGGGGTTTCTTCCCGCTCCACATCTGATATGGAGTGGTAGGCACAGTCTTGGTAGGTACCATGTTTAGAAGATATGCCGCTGATTCTAGCGCATAACCCCAAAAAGATCGCGGTAACTCAGCATTACTCATCATGGATCGTATCATATCCAATAGGGTTCGATTCCGTCTCTCCGATAAACCGTTATGCTGTGGAGTGTATGGAGGAGTAAGCTGAGAGAGAATTCCTTTCTGTTTTAGGTAACCTAGGAACTCGGCACTCAAGTATTCACCACCTCGATCAGATCTTAGTGTCTTGATACTTTTGCCGGTTTGGTTTTCTACTTCATTCTTATACTCTTGGAATTTCTCAAAAGCCTCGGATTTATGTTTCATCAGATAAATGAATCCGTACCTTGAGTAATCATCCGTGAAAGTAATGAAATAGGAAAAACCACCTCTTGCATGCGTAGACATTGGACCACATACATCGCTGTGTATGAGTCCTAAGAGCTCGCTCGCTCTTACTCCATGTTCAGTAAATGGAGTCTTTGTCATCTTTCCTTTGAGACAAGATTGACAAGTGTCATAAGTTTGATATTCGAACGAGTCCAAATATCCTTCTCTATGCAACTTAGTCAACCTTCTCTCATTGATGTGACCCAGTCTACAACGCCATAAGAAAGTTTTATTTAAATCTGGAGACTTTCTTTTTAGTGTGTTCTGGACATTGAAAATTTGGAGTTGGTTTAAAACATATATACCGTTATTTAGTGTACCGGACCCAATCAAACCATGATTAAGGTGGATGTTAACAACATCTCTTACAAACGTGAAATCATAACCTTTATTTGATAACAAGGAAACTGATATGATATTACACGTTAAGCTTGGTACAAAAAAACAGTTATGTAAAACCAAAATCTGTCCACTCGTCAATCCCAGGTGATAATCCCCGACGGACGCAGCTCCCACGCTAGCTCCGATAGCAACCTTTAGGGTATATCACCTTCCTTCAGCACTCTACGGTTTCTCAGTGCCTGCAATGAATTACAAATATGAGATCCTGATCCGGTATCCAATACCTAGGAAGTAGAGTTAATTGACAGACAATTCTCAATCACAAACACACCTGAAGTCGAAGCCACAGCTTGCTTCGGTTCCTGGTTCTTGGCGTTCCACGCCTTGCAATATTTCTTCCAGTGCCCTTTCCTATGACAATGGAAGCACTCATCCTGGCCCACTACCGGTACCGCAAACTTTTTCTTTCCCTTCCCTCCCACCTTACTTACACCTCCTCTAGGTCTGGGGGCGGCCTTCTTTTTCCTTCCTTTGGCCCTAGCCTTGGACCCGGAAGAAGAAGTACCGCCAACAAACATAGCGGGTGTTTCCCTTGCCTTCTGCAAGGTGCCCTCTGCACTCCTTAACATGTTCAGGAGTTCCGGAAGTTTGAATGTTGAAGTTCAGGATAAACTGGGCGTAGGTGGAAGGAAGGGACTGGAGAATAAGGTCTGTATAGAGCTCGTTATCCAAAGTCGTCCCAAGGTCTGCGAGCTCTTCTATATAGCCGATCATCTTTAGGACATGTTCTCCTACCGATGACCCGACAGCCAACCTCGCTCGAAACAAGTTCTTAGAGGTCTCGTATCTTGCTATACGAGATTGCTCTCCATAAAGTTCCTTTGTATGGAGAAATATGGCATCTAGTTCCATATCCTCGTGCCTCCTCTGATGTTCATTGTTCATCGAGGCAAGCACGATGCACTTGGCTTTCGCGCAATCGAAATCCCAGGTTTTGCGGATTTCCTTATCCGCATTACTGGATTTGGGACCAGGGACAGCAGGTGCCGTAGCGGTGAGGACGTACCCCAATTTGTCATAGGTCAAAACCATTTTGACATTCCGCAGCCAATCTTTATAGTTTGGCCCTGTCAGTTTATTTTTCTCTAAAAGTAACTTAAGTCCAGTCATTTTCAGGGTCGCTGCAATTAGGAGAGAGAGAAGAAAACTCTTTAGCATGATGCTCTTGCAAGTTTAGAGTGGTTTTTAGTTTATCTAAACTGGATGGCTCCCACTATTTCTCGAATCCTTCCTCAAACCATAAAAGAAGAATTAGCTAGGATTATTCTCACTGTACAATTCTTGCTTATCCGTTCAGCCAGGCTAGTGTCGATACTTCGAGGGAGGTTTTCCAACGCTTTCGCGAAGTTCCTTAATTAAAGAACCTCTTTTCTCTGGGGGCGTAACCCCGCTGACACCTTTCTTGACACCTACTTGGTTTATAGCATTGATCGTTAAGTGATGAATATCCTGATAAGTAGCATATACTCACAGTAGGATCGGGATCCAAATATCATTGTATGATAATGTTGAACGAATCCTACCAACATTCATCAAACTCCAAATGGTATGCAACTCTTTGCAAATTTCGGTTTCTTTAGAAATTCCCGATATTTATTTTTGCCCATGCTCTTATGACCTTGGCGTTAGGTCAAAATGTCGTAAGTCACATGTCAAGTTCTACCCATCATTATCTTGTCAATTTGAACCCATCCGTATATATCCTTGACGTTCGGCCAAAATGATAATACGACTGTCCCAAACTAACTCATCTATCTATGCAACAAATGAATATTCAGTAGCTACCAAACACTATGCCTTGGCGTTACGTCAAAATACATAGCTTGAATACTACTGAATACCCAGATGAAATGACGGAGGGCTACGAATGGTTTTGGTGAAACCGTGAACGTAGTGAACTTGATATAACCGAAGGAACCTGATAGCTTTTAAAAGGAGTGGTTAAAGCTCCGCATTTAAAAATATCTGTTTTTAAAATTAACCGAGTGGTTTCTTTTAAATTGTTCCAACGATTAAACTTTTGGTTTATTTTCTTTGCATTATAAATAATTCGTCCCATCATTAACCTATCATTGCAGAAAACAACGAAAATACAACGTCCTCTTATGCCATCCGCATTCGCCACGGGGTCCCGTCATCACTCGTTAGGTTACTTAACTAACGACAGAGCGGGGGCTGGGCTAGCGCGGGTGTAAAACATAAGTGACGTCTAAATAGCTATCATATATAGATATTGTACATTCGTCAGACGCAATAATAGGCATTCCAGATCTCATATGAACTTTATTGGATTTGCAAGCAATCCGCGTTTGTTTAGAGCCTGCAACAAAAGACGGATTACACAGTTGTGATGAATAGCCATTACCCCACCCTAGACCCTTACGGGTACGGCAAACTACCCGCCAAATACCTGAAGTGAAGCGGTCTCCCTCAACTAAGTGAGTAGGCCACTAAACACTTCAAAGTACCCGGTAGTTTGTGCACCCCACCTTGGGTCTATCCTAAGAGCAAAAACAGTAAAATGAAATTATATAACGGTGGCTACAATTGCAACCTGGATGTGCCCCGCAAAATAATATTACAACAAATTACATTTACATCAAATGAATTAAATAATAACCCATCACATAACCCCGGCTATACATCACAACAGTCCAACATAGTTCATATACACAAACAGATAAAATCCATTACAGAAATGTGCAACCCCCTGCCAACCAACATACTAGCAGTTAGGGGAGGTTTACGAACACATTATACAAATACAGATATAATCCAACAAGCAAATACCGTATAATTTCGATCGATTAAACACATTTAATTTTGCTCCAATACTTCTCTGTAAATCTGAAACCTGAGCAAAAATTAAAAAATTCCAGAAAATACCAAATATCACAGAGAACCCACACAGGAAAATTGGGCTGATGAATCGACAACTCGGCGGCGGAATCGCGGCGGATCGGTGGGATCCGCCGCGGTTCCGCGGCGCTTTAGCCGATTCATGAGCCCAGTTTTCTTGGGTGTTCTAATACTATCATTTAGGGCTTTCTGAAGGTCCCTGAAAAATTTTTGGACCTCATTTAAAAATCGACAGAAACTCATGATATCGGGGTTTTCCGGTTTGTTTTTTCCGTTCGAAATTCATACAATTTTGCAAGTGAGTTATTTATTGTTTAGTGAGGCTCTGATACCACTGTAAGTCGATGTACAACACCCCACGACTTGCGGGGAGGCGGAAATATGAAAAACGATCTTGTTCTTTGCTTAAACATCGACTAACCGCATGAATCGAAGCTAAACGATAACTAACATCAAACATAGAAGTTCTAAACTACTATGTGAAGGGATTATACCTAAAGAACCTTGTCCTTCGTCTTTACGAACTCCACCTCCTCCTCGGCCTTCTCCAAGTAGTAGACGATCCACTACGAGAGCTATACTCCAAGCTTTGCCTCTAAACTTGAGGCAACTAGGTTTCTTTAAGTGCTAATCAAAGTACCTAGATGATATAGAGTGAGGGTTTTGGATTAAGTAGTCTAACTAATCCTTGTACTCAACACATGAGAGGGGAGGATTAGGGTTTGAAGAGAGGAAGCTTGAGGAGAGAGAAGGTGAGAAGAATAATGAAATGAGAAAATGAGTTATCATAATATATATCAAGCATTATTGTTTTTCAAGAAAAGAAAAGAAAATGATTTACAACCATGCTTGATAAATATCTTATGGTGATTCATCTCCATGAGTCCTTAAGCAATTATGAAGCATTAATGACATGGATGAATCATCCATATGACTCACTAATCTCATTCAATGTATATGCCACCTAAACCTCCTTAGTCACCATCTTCTAGAAGCTTCTCGTGCAATTACGAGAACGCCCCTCCTATCCGTGAAAACACGGAAAAACTTTAGACTGTATAAATCCAATAACCGGATACTAGTAACTGGCTTAAACCAAAGCCGACTAGTAAAAACTGTCCGGATGTCGTACGTGCGTAAACACACGTATGCGTCTGAACCCTTGTCGTAAAACCATACGACCTCTATATCGTTTCTCCTGGAGTAGGGAAACTCTCTGTGTGGGACTCTAGAGACTCGACTACTACGCTGGCAGTGGGTTTAACCACAGACCGCAAGCGGCACTAGCTGTACGTAACGGTCTCCAGGTAGATGTCGATAAGAAGGCCGATGAGGAAACCCATCCGAACTCCTACTGAGTCTGATGTGACAATCTCCATACAGTCCGGTCCGTTCGTCTAAGACTATCGTATATCGGGCCTAGAGGGCGGCAAGCGTCAGTCCCCTAATAGCGGTATAAGTTGTGTCGGAGCGAAGCCCATTACACCCTGAGAAACTACTGGAACCTACCAGCAAATCTCGCTTGCCCTGGCCAGGGACTTTGCGTAATGGCTCTCTGACACAGCGCGATATCAACCCCCAATACCGGGAGAGACGAATCCTGTCTAACCGCCACTGCCTCCAAGTGCTCGGGACTGCACCCAACTGCTACCTGTTTGCACGACTCCTTTGAGCCGTGGTAGGATAGCAATCTAAGAACAGTGGGACACACTCGAGGCGAAGTAGCAGTGTCAAGTCTGCGGACTATGCTGTACTCATGTCACCTGGGAACTGTTCACTGACGACTGGTATAAAACCAACCAACAGTTCCCTGTGTGTCCTGACCGGTGTACCCGTAACCTAACGAGCACCTGCATACTATCTCCAGTACGACGTACTGACGGCTGTGGGACAGACCATCTCCCCAACTGGGATGAGAAGCGTACACACTAGTCTACTCCGGAGTATCGATGCCCTGTCTCGATAATCCAACGACTAGGGACCTGAATAAGGATGTGCTTGTAGACTACCCAGCCCCTACTAGTGTGACTGCCATCACAACGCTGGTAGTCAAGCAAGATCCTAAGAGCTCTATCAATACGTATACTCACATATTAAGATAGAAAAACCAAGTAGCATACTACCATGTTTAGCAAGACTGTTATATACATGTGAATATCCCAAGTTTCCATTAAGTAATATACAAACTAGTATGATACAATAATGGCCCCTAGGGCATATACACTAACAAACACAACGGTGTATCGGGACGGAGCAATCGCACAATATTAGATATGGTGTGCTCTATGATGAGTATTACTGAGTTACCTATTTCCTTTTAGGGTTGTGCACTTGAGAAGCAGCATACCTATTGAATTAGGTTCGAATCAGATCACTGCCTACCACTCCATATAAGATATGGTATGGGAAGAACCCATCTCTTAAGCAAGTTAAGATTTGGGATTGTCTGGCCTATGTCAAAAGCAAAATCCGGACAAGATCGAGGCAAGGTCAGTTCTGTAGAACTGGAAAAGTTCCAGCTATACAAAACTGCAGCTGATGATTTGACAGAACCAAAGGATTCAATAGTCCCCGACGAACCTCAGCCTCTCCGCCGATCTAGTAGGGTTCCTCACCTGCCTGAGAGATACTTCGGTTTCTCGATGACAGTGGGAGCGAGGATTACATCATGAGATGATGACCCAACTAGATTCGAGCAGGTCATCGAGAGTAGGGACTCTATAAGAATGGCTGGATGCTTAGCGATTTGACATGGACTCCATGTACACCGGCAAAGTATGGACTTTGGCTCCTATATCTGAAGGGTTAAATCCCTATCAGGAGCAAGTATATCTTGAGAAGATTACTTGGTGTAGATGGAAAAGTTGAGACTTTCAAAGCTAGACTTGTTAAAGGTTTTCGTCATCAACCAAGCATGGATAATGATGAAACCTTTTCCAGGGACTATGCTTAAGTCCATCCAGATCCTACTTACCATTGCTACATACCATGACTACGATATCTGGTGGTTGGGTGCCATGACTACTTTTCTAAATAGTGATTTAGAAGAGAACGTCTATAAGAACACAGCCAGAGGGCTTCGTAAACAGTGGGAGCAGCGAAAACGTGTGCAAGTTGCTTTACAGGATAAATCAGGCATCGCGGAGTTGGAACATCTGTTTTGATGTGGTAGTCAAAGAGTTTGACTTCATCAAAATGGTAGATGAACCTTGTATGTACAAAAGGGTAGTATGGAGTATGGTAATGATCCTCGTATTGTACGTGGACAACATACTCTTGATAGGAAAGGAGTTTCCTATGCTACGATCGGTCGATCTCCTCTTATCACATAGATTCTCCATATAGGATCAAAGTGATACCTCCTAAATCCTGGGTTTTGGATCTATGAGATAGATCTAAATGGATGTTAGGATCCTCACTAGTTGTAGTGAGATGGTATCAGTTGATCCTGGGGAGAATCACTGGAAAGATTCCAGGGTGATAAGGACGACTGAATGTCAGTCGCAGGCATTGTCTTTACCCTCAGTGGAGGGACGGTATGTTGGAAGAGTTCCAAGCTAGATACCGTGGCAAACTAGACGATAAAGGCTGGTAACATCGCTATTAAAGATGCTACCAAAGAGGCAGTTTGGGTGTATATTGGTTCATAAGATGAACTAGGTTCCTACCATTGTATGATAATGGATGTGTGGCTTTGGCCCATGAACCCTGGTCCCATCAGTGACCCAGACATATTCTGAGGCAGCATCACCTGATCATGGAGATAGTTGATCTCCAGGGTGATCGAGGTTAGGAAAGTAGACTCAGAGGACAACACGGCGGATCCACTCACAAAGGCCTTTTCCCAAAGAGAGACTTTTAGGGGATGGTTGAGTATTAGATACTACAACTACTGCTACAGATGGCCCTAGTGCAAGTGGGAGATTGTTAGTTATATGTATGCCCTAGAGGCCATTACTGTACATTGGATGTATATTGTAGTGGATGCTGGGACATATATAGGTAGGACTTTCTTGCTCGACATGATAGTACGCTATCTGGTTGCTCTTTATCTTAACATGTATACTTTCAGTCTCTCTGTTACATGTTGATAAAGCCCTTAGGATGTGTACTCGACTTCTAGGACTATGATGCAGATCATACTAGTGGGGCCTGGGTAGTCCATGAGTACATCCTTCAATGTTCCTAGTCGTGGGAATATCGAGACGGGGCATCGATATCCCAGAGTAGACTAGCGTATATCTTCTCGACCCATGTGATGGGCGATGGATGATCCCATATCCATTGGTGTTTGACATCAGAGATGGTATGCGGGTGCTCAGTGGAGACTGGGTATACTGAACGGACTCGCCGAGAACTCCCAGATGGTATTATACCTCACGTCAGATGGCAGTTCTCTGGTGATACTGGTACAGCTTAGTCTGTTGACCCGAGATCGTCATAGAGTCTTGTGTGTTTCCCACTGTGCTTTGATTTCCACCCTACCACGGCTCTACTGAGTCGTGCAAACAGGTGATTTTTGGGTACAGTCCCGATTCACATGGAGGCAATGAGCGATAGGAGGGGATTCGTCTCTCCCGGTATTGGGGGTTGATGTTGCGCTATGTACGACTGGCCATAACTGGAAATCCTTGGCCAGGGTTGCAGTGATCTACTGGTAAGTGTTATCAGTAGTTTCATGCTATGTTATGGACCTTATATCGGCATGACTTATCGAGCTACTGGGGTCTGACGTTTACCACCCCTAGGCGAGATATGCGACATATCAGACGAACAGATCGGACTGTGCTGTAAGTGTTACTGGTTGGATTCACAGGAGTGTGAGCAGGCTTGCTCGTCGATCTTCTGATCGCTCAATACCCGGGTGGCTGTTACGTTTAGCAGACCGCTTGCGGCTTGTGGATGTTTGATATGATCATCACCTGCTGCCGGCGTATTGACGAGTCTTTAGAGTCCTACACAGAGGTTTCCTGGCTCAAGCGAAATGAAATAGGAGCGCATATGAGATATGTGCGGGACCGAGAATAATACCAGTATGTGATACTGTATTCGATTCTCGCGATTTGTAACATTGATCGGTTATATGCGTTATAGCCGGGTTATCGGATCAAGTGTTGATTCGATAAGTTGTTACTATTGATATTAGTCGGTTATATGCGATATGACCGGATCGTTAAATCAAGTATTGATTTAATGATTTAATGTATAATTATATATTAGATATATTACTTTACATTGACTAATATTGTTCACTTTAAATGGATTTTCTCACTTGAAGTGCACATTATATATGTGATATATTTTTGTACACTTGTTTGTATCATGCTTGATGATATATGCAAACTTGGGTTTGTGTAAGACTTAAACCATGTTTAGTGAATGGTTAGGGTTTCATTTCACTTATTTATTTATTCATTTGTTTTTGGCAAATAGAAATGGTGACTTTCTTTTGTTGTTTTGCTTGAAACTTCATGAAGCTTTTCTAGCATCTTTGAAAAGTCTACCATTTTTGTTTTGTCCTTAACCCTAACCATTCAACTAAACCCTAGTTCATTCTCTACACTAAACCATGGTTGCAAATATGATAAGTATCATTTTATTTTCTATTTTCAATATACTTATCATATTCCTTTTCTTCTTCTTCTTCTTCTTCAACATGAAGAAAGCTTGCTACCATTAATGGCAACATGAGAAAAAGAGTGAGAAATCCAATTCTAAAGTGAACCCACTTCCTATTTCTTCATCCTCTACCACTTGCCAAGTAGTATAGGGTGTTTTCTTCACAAGTTTCATGACTTGGTGAAGTTGGAGCTTGATCTTGAGTTGCCTCGACGTAGATCATCTTCGGCATCGAAGTCGACGACCTAGCCCGATCATTTCTCCGACGAAGCCATAGCCAGAGTTCGGGATCCGATGATTGCAGCGGAGGGTCGTCAACACGGAGCTAGAGAGGTGGAGGACCGGATCTACAAAGGTTGTAATCACTTTCCTCTTAGTTAAAGTTGTTAACTCGCATTGCATCGCCTTACCTCTAGTTACCGATCCGTATTAGGGTTTGTAGGCACATGAAAAAATATGAATTGGGTATGTTTGATCTGTTGTGAGACCTCATTAGTGTGCCTAGGAACCCTACAACACCTGCGTTAGAAACAAGATAAGCACTGTCAGAAAAGTTACAGAATAAAGAAAAGGACGGTAACCCAAAATTTACCTGATAAGTTACCAGACGAAACAGCGGCGTCTCCCTCTTCCATTGACATGGGTCCACTTTCCGTTGCCTCATCGCCCGACTCCACAGGAGCCGTCGTCACGCTCGCGGTGCTGGGAGACGACAAGCAACCGTAAGCAGGGAGAGCGATGATCGGAGCGTTGCCCGACTCTTGAGAAAGAGCGGCCGTCTCGTCCTCAGCGATCATGCCCGTCTCACCCGCTACCCCCTCGGGATCAGCGGTCGCGACCGTCTCGTCCACCGCTGCTATAGGTTCATCGGTCGCAGCCGCTCCATCCGCTACTGTCCCAGGCTCGGTCGTAGCAGCCGTCTCACCTACCGCCCCCTCAGGCTCGGCATCGACAACCTTCTCGGGCATAGTAGGCGTGACTGTCTCGTCAGCCACTAGCCGGGCCCGGCAACTACGACTGCACCGCCTACCGTCGCCTCGGTTTCGGCTGCTGCCTTCTCCACCGTCCCCTCAGGCTCGATGGTCGCCGCCGCTCCTTCAGTTGGACTCGGCCCTGCAGGACAAGATGTGTAAGAACCGATAGTTTTACAACTGTTGCAACAAAGTCTCGAAAAACAAATTACCTGAGGTGGATTGGTCGTTGGCCTCCCGAGCTGCACGCGCCGCCTGTCTATGAGCAGTAGACAAGACGACCAGGGGTTCTCGGAAGGAGAAGCAACGGGAATAACGGCGCTTGGGCCCGCTCCCACAGCCAAAGCAGCGTTGTGCTTCTTCGCTGCACGCTTCAAGCGCTTCCTCTCCTCCCGGGCCGTCACGACGGACCTCTTGGAAGCCTCCTTCAACAAGGCGTCGTCGTCCTCGTTTAGAGTTTCCTCCAGAGCCTTCAAGGCATCCATCATCGGCTTTTTGAGTCGGGTCTCTTGTGGCAATTCCGAAGAGGCCGGAACATCGATAGCTGACCCGGGGAGAGTCCCCGCATCGGCTTGCGCAGTAGATCCCGCGGCTCCTGCAAAGAGACAAAGAAATGATTAGATTGGCCATAAAAGCAGAATAAAGACTCAGTGAGCCGAGACATACCAACACCCGATAGAGTGCGTTTCATCTCTTCCTCCTGGAAGGTTTTCAGGGAAGCATCGATGGCTTCTTCGGTAGAAATGCCTGTTTAAAAAGAAAAGCATTAGTCAAAGACAATGATAAAAGTAAGATGAAATGACATAGAATGCAAATAATGATTACCTGATTGAGCAAGTTTAGCCAACCACGCTTCGAGCCTCGCCGATCGCTCAGAAGCCGCGATGGCGGCCGCTAGATCGGTGTTTTTTGGCTCTACCAAGAAACCCTCATTGCTTCCGTACTCGCTTAGGCCTTCGGTGAGAGGGGCCTGAGGCTCTGAGTCGAGGATGACATCGAGAGAAAGAACCTACTTCTTCTTCCTCTTCTGCGCGCGGACCCTGGTCGCACCCAAAATCAACTTGCGCTTTGTGGGCACCTTAGGACGGCGGGTCCCGATGTCCGAGCCCACGCCAAACTCAGGCGAAACTACATTCACCGTCTCCATTGGAGTACGGGGCGCTGGGGGTACGTCCGCGGTAGCATGGGGTAATCCGCGAGGAGGGCTCAGCACGCACGGTGGTTCAGCTCCAGCATCTCTTAGCGGGGGAACGACAGGGATCCTTGGCCTCAGGGGAGCTTTGCGGTCGCTGCCAGGGGGCGCACCCTTGCGGTCAACCAACAACCGCTTCTCTTCTCGGATGACAGCACCCATCGCGTGCGCATACCAAGCCACGTACTCGTGGAGGGTCTGGGGGACGCAGCTCGGCTCGCTGATAAAGAAGTGGGAGCCCGTGTTCAGTCGCATAAAATGGTGCAGCGCGCTCCGTATCCCCTCCCTGGTGGCCGCGGGCTCTTCCAAAAACGCCTCCAGTCGAACCCCCTGGTTATAGCTTTGATTGTTGGGCGAACCGATGGGGGTTGTACCTCATGAAGAGCGCCATGTCGTTTTGCCTGAACACCAGGAAGCCCGGCCGGATGGAGTATAAGTGAAGAATCTCCCGGGCTTTCCATACGGAGGCCCCGTCCTTGAAACCATCACGCAGTGCCAACACCGCCTTGGAGGTCTCCGGGCCGATGGTCATGACTTTGTCCATGAAAGAAATCCTCGCTCCGACCATGTGCGGACGAAGAAGCAACCCCCTAGCATCCCGCAGAGACGGATTCACAATCGAGGCACCAATCAGCCGCATAACTCTTGGGAGTCTGCACTTCTCAAAAAACGAGGGGCTCTTATGAATGCCGAATACCCCGAGCACATGCATTTCCATCCACGAAGTGAAGTAATGCATCGGGAAATTGACAGGTTGCACCCCGGGCTCATTTGCGTCTGCTACCACACTGAGTCCATGGTATAGGTGAGCCAGCCCGGCGATCCCGATCGACAACTGTATACCAGCCACCATCCGATGCGCTGGGTAGAAGACAGACGGCCTCATGTAACGCGGGTGCATAGGGAGCGCAAACCAGCACAGCCATAATCCCAGAAACCCCAGAAAGAAGGTCTCCTCATCAATGCCCGGGGCGGCGATTTATGATAAGGGCATGATGGCGGCATCGGGAAGGTAGAAACTTTTTTGGTCGTCCTCCAATATTGGTCGACGATCTAAGCCGAAGCCGAAGGGGTCGTCGAGCTTGGCGAACTTTTCACTCCGCTGCGATAGAATCTCCGGTCGAAGGAAGCGGGCGATAAAATCTGCAAAACTAACTCCCCGGACTCCCGATTCTAAATAGAGACCTTCATATATATTCAGCACCTTCACCAGGCTCGGAAACTGGTGCTGAATAGCATTCTCTGGTGTTAGGCCCATTACCAGTGGCTTGGTGGCGAAGACATACTCGTCAGGACGAAGTAACTCTTCATAATGCTTTCCCCTCGCCGGCAGGCCGGAAATCTCAGCGAATTCTTCCAAGGGGATGGAGACTTCCCTGTCCGTCAGAAGAAAAGTATGGGTGGGGGTGTTCCATTGTTCCACGAATGCCTTAACCCACCACGTCGGAGGAGCAGGGTACTCAAAGAGCGAAGCGTAGACTGCGGGGTACAGACCAATCTTCATCAGATGCGTCTTCTTTGCTGACAAGATATACCTAGCCCACGGCAAATACCCGACCGATTGTCGAGGGGTCAATCCGAGGTTATAAGCTTGTCCCCAAGGGCGCGCCTCACCCTGGCATATGCGCCGCCCCAAAATGTCCACGGCTGCCGGCGGCTGCACGGGAATGGCGGCGATCGAAGGCTGAAGAAGATCCTCCGAATTCCAATTTACAACCTCCACGGCATAGTTCACCGGGGGTGCATTCGCATATGGGATCGACGAGATTGGCTCTGACGGCGTCGCGCAATAGAAGCTTCGGCGACCCTTGATGATTTTGCTATACCATCTGCCCCATAGATGAAGGTTCTTATGCTCCGGGTCGTGATCCTTAATCAGAGCGAGAACCTCCCGGTCCACTGGCGCCTCAAGGAAACCTCCCTCTGAGCGGAAGAACGGGAATAACAGATCAGTTGACATGTTGCCTGCAAAGAAAAACGAAATTCAGCTGTCAGTGTCATAATTTAATTTTAAAAGCCCGACGCTTGATACTTTAAAAATTTGTAGCACACTGCAATGCAGTGGAAAGGGAACCAAAGGGGGACCTATAAAATCCAGATGACAATGCATCAGTTAATAAGACAGTCCCATCATTGGATGAGACTGTCAATTAATGATGAGATCCCCAAAAGAATATTCTCATTAAATGAGAAATCCCTTGAGACAAGGAGAAAATCTCCCTTTTCAGAGCAAAGCTCTGTCACAGAGTGACACTTGTCAAACTCTGGTCACAAGGGAATAATATTCCTTAAAGAGCCTAGCTCTATAATAAGGATGGAAAAATCCATCAAAGGAAAATTAATTCCTAAAAATTAAAAAATTTGGGATCTTGAAGATCCATAAAAACTCTTAAGAGATCAAAAGATCTATGCTTTTTCTATGAGCAAAGCTCTGTTCATGGGTTAAGAAACCCTGAAACAGATTCTTAAGAGCAAAGCTCTGTTTGTGAAGCCCTAAAGGGGTTTTCTTTAGATCAAAAGATCTATGAGAGCAAGTCTCTATTAATTAAAATTAAAATTAATTTAATTTAAGATTAATTTTTACCTAAAGTTTTTCTAAAAAGTTCTAACTTTGGAAATGAGAGCAAGGCTCTGAAGTTCTTGAAAACGAGAGCAAGACTCTAAAAGTATAAATCTTGAAGATGATAAATATCTGAGGAGGACCAAGGGTCCCATTTATAGACGCTTAAGCGCCCCTTCAACTCCTGAGTTGAACTGACTGTTGGGATCTTGCCACCGCTGTACTCACGTGTGCGCCACGTGAGCGCAACGGTGGGGGGCATTTGTTTCCCCCAATCAGAGTAAAGCTCTGTTTGACTTTCAAAAATTCAAAAATTGAAGCAACATTTCAGATTCCTTGCGCTGCGCGCAACGCGCCACGTGTCAAAAGCAGACACGCCAGCGCTGCGTCCAAGACAGCGCACCCAATCAGAGCAAGCCTCTGTTTTAAAATAAAAATAAAGGAAGCAACGCTTCAGATGACTTGCGCTCTGCGCTGCGCGACACGTGTCAGCGCAGTTGCGCTGCGCGACACGTGTCAAGCGCAGGTGCGTTTGTGCCAACTGTGTCAGCACTAAATCAGAATTAAAATTCTAAAAAGATCTTTCTAATCTTGTTAAAACAAGAAGATTATCTTCTGTAAAACAGAGGCCCTAGGATCAAAGATCCAACGGTGGGGAAATATCCCCAGATCAATCAGAGAAAGATCTCTGTAACCAACCTAACGAACTCATTGGCCCTATATAAATGCCCCTAGACTCCAAGTCTAAAACACAGAGAGATAGAGATACAGAGAGCTCTTCTAAAAACTTTGAGAAGAATTCAAAGAGAAAGAAAAAAGGTAAACATTTGAATAAAAGAAGAATTTCTTCTAAAAAGATCAATGATCTAAGAACAAGATCAAGATCTTGGATAAAAAAAGGGAAAAAAGATCAAAAGAAGATCTAATTGAAAAAAGATAAAACAGAAGTAATTTACTTCATTGGTTAGACCTTTTGATCTATATAAAGGCATTGCCTTTTGATGAACCATCGGTTCTTGATTCTTGAGATAGAACCTCTAAAAAGATTCTTTTCTTTGATCTAAATTAGATCAAGATGCGCTCTGCGCTACTGTACAGTGTCCTGCACTCCTAATTTGCGCTGTTGCATTCTTGGATTGACGCAAGTCACCAGAGCGCACCACGTGTCAGCAGCGCACTGGCGCAGCGCACTGCTCTAATAGACTTGCGCTCACTAGAGCGCGCCACGTCTAGCGCAGCGCACTGGCGCAGCGCACTGCGCTAACAGACTTGCGTTCACCAGAGTGTGACACGTGTCACCTCCACATCAGTTTGCGCCTTGCGCTCCTCAATCGGCGCAAAGCGCCTGACATGCCACGTGACGAGCTGTCAGACCATTGAATGCTCTGGATTATTAAAGAAAAGGGGCAGGGCCTAATTAAAAGGTCTAATAGACCAAGACAAATGCTCTGCATTATTAATCTAAATGTTGTGCATTTAATTAAAAAGCCCAATGCTGTGCATTATTTTAAAAAAGGGCAGAGCCCAAGCAAAGGCCTAAACAGGCCAATCATGAACAAAATGTTAAACATTTTCAAATGGACTTAACCCAATTCTGGCCGTAAGTCCTCAAATTAAATTGAATCGAGCACAACTGTTCTCTCAAATCAATTTACACCATGTTCAAGGGTACATCTCTGAACTGCTCTGACATTTGTCGTTGTAATCCTTTAACGTCGTCAGAGAGGTGACGGGTCCCGACAACAATATATTGCTACGGGCTGTGGGGTCCTTAAACTCATGGACTGTGGGGTCCATAAACTTATGGACTATGACGTCCTTAAACCAATATTCGTCCCCAAAATGGGAATGTTGGACCACCATATCCCTAAACTGGCAATGGACCACTATGTCCCTAAACTAGAACAATAGAGCCCAAATGCTCTTTTGTCGGATCTAAACGATCTCGTTAAGTTGATCTTAGTCTCAAATTAGACTAACGTATCCTTAACAAACGTTTAAGTTGATCTTAGCCTCAAATATGGCTAACGTATCCTTAAACCAAAACCCCAAACCCAAATCTAAGAAAATACGGATTTGGACTAATCCACGTCCTACGGACGATAACACAAATTAGTCTCCGTATACAATCCACGGACAACCACAAACAAAAAAAACACCCACGACACGAAGTGACCATCTGGAGAAGGAGAAAGTTGTTACCGCGATGCGGTAGCGTAATTAACTGCAGAGGCTTGCGCCTGCAGGGAAGAGCGTCCTCACAATCAAAAACCCCTCGAACGAGGGGGAATCTGACGAAATCTGCTACATCGGCCGCATCCGTCTAAACCTCCGATACACGGTGCCATAAATCAACTTGGCATCTTCGAAAAGGTAGACGGATAGCACCAATTAGCATCTGCCCCGAATTTCAGGCAAGACGCCCACCGCGTCTCCGCCGCATCTTTCGGAGGGAAACACCCCTCCTATGGCACCTTCCCCCTATATATATATATATATATGAGAATACAAGTAGTGTCATTACTTGTATTTGTATATTATATAAGTTGCATTTTGTATCACATGACTCCGTGGTCTTTCCTCAACCACCTTATACTATAGAAACCACAACATATAACTGGAGTTGGGTTCCTTAAAATTTTTCCATCCCACAATGATACAATAATTTGAAATCTTACAACGATTTTCCTCACTTTTTTACTACCAATAATTGGCAGCGTGGTTAGATACCAATTCTGCATGGCTCATACGAATTACTTTCCTTTCTAGAGGCTGTCGGTTTGATTCCATAAGGAGTTACATCCAAAAAATAGATAAATAAAAGAAAAATACTTATTTCTGCAACAAAGCCATGAAATTGAACATCTGCTACTTAGTAAATTGCATACTTCCTACTTATTTCTACTAATTAGTTAATACACTCCGCAATGCATGTTACTCGGTGATTTGATTATCGAACTAATCCTCCTTATTTATATTATGTAGGAGCTAGACATCAAAACATATGCTATTTGAAGAGTGAATGAAGGTTTCAGCAACCTTAAACTTGGCATGTAACGCACCAATTAGCAACGTAATAAAATGCCAGCACGCGAGCCACACTACTCAGATGCATTCAATAATGAATTCGTATGTATGCATATATATATATAGAGAGAGAAGTAATCCGTTGCAATCCGGATTGCATAAAAAGAAAAATGTGAACTCATACACGGCACAAAATTTGAACTAATCCTCCCCTATATATAAAGGTGCCATAGGAGGGAATTTCCTCCTATGGCGTCAAAAGAATACAACCTCTACCATTTTTTTCGATGATCGGCACAAGATCATCTAAGATGTGGATACACCAAATTTCATGTGATCCCACTATCTTTTCACCGTTGATTTAGTGGATGCAAAATTAACGGTTTACCGACAATAGAACTTTTTACATTGCCAATTCAACGGTGGAAAAATGGTGGAGTCACATGAAATTTGATGTATCCATATCTTAGATTATAAAGATAGAGATGACTGCCGATCGTCGAAAAAAATAGTGGAGGCTGTATTTTTTCGATGCCACAGGAGAAAATTCGCTCGTATGAGCTCTTTTCTTCATTATCCTCATAAATAAATAAGGAGGATTAGTTTGATTTTTCATAGTTAAACATGTTAGAGTTTGGATTTGACGATGAATGGTTTTGATCATTCAAATTTTGTGTCGTTTAGGAGTTCACGTTTTTCTTATTGTGCAACTTGGGTTGCAACGGATTGCTCCTCCATATATATGATACAAACCTGTTGAAAAAAAGAGGACTTGTCAGCTTATTATTAGGTATATTATATAAAGACCTATGACTCTTCCGATGCCTGCAGCCTGCTGCCCTCCTGATTATATGATCTCTGTGGCTCCTCTCGTGAGCCTCTCCATTCAAATTGTACCTGGAAATTTTTATTAATTTACCAATTGATTGATTAATCTGTGTATTGATATAGTCTGCTACCTGATGTGAACCAGAGGACTCACCTTGCAAATTTTTTCTTCTTTACATACTGTAATTATAACTAGAGATGTAGTAATTTTGTGTGCACGACGCACGCATAATAATTTGGATATTGGAACATTAAAGGTTCACTTACAAGTCAATATGTTCCTCCCATGGTATTAGCAATCGACAATTTCTGGATGAAATGAATCAGTTGTAGGTCTTATACGTGTGAGAAATTCCTATAGCCGCTAAGTTAACTTGCATATGTATTATATCGTTTCGCTGTTGTTGCACGACATTTAGGATCAGGTTTGTGAACTAATATATCAGTCATTATGATCAGCTGGTTCCATAAGTTGGTTAAAAGAGAGGATAACGGCGGGTCATTTCTAGAATTCGAATGCTGTTCTTCCGCCATTTCTTGCTAGAGACGAAGTCATCTGCTCTTTATATCTGCTGTTATATCCCGGCATGTGCATGAAGTTTGGGTTAGGATGTCGACTCCTAATCTTATCTGCTGTTGTTGCTAAATGCTAAAGCTCTCCACAGAATTCTGCATTCTCTCTTATCTCTTCATTTACTATTCTCTTGTTTTTTGGTTCATGCAAATTAATTGATAAATGCTGTATATTGCAGAGAAGTGGATCAGATTATGACATTTGTGGCCTCATTTGCTCCTTTATGGTTGGCTCTTTCCGTTGACTTTGTTCTGTGTTTCTCACATGATTTCAAATTGCAATCATACATTTGCCTTCCATTTGCCTATGTTCGGTAGCAGTCCTATGAAATCTTTATTATCTTAATTAGTTTTCTAAGAAATACTTTCAAATCCTTTTCCATGATTTTAATCCTATACACACGACCTGATCGCACCTACACAACACAAATTTGATTCAGATTCAGTTTTGCATTGATTACCCTTGGGAGCAATAAGTTACTATACAGTAATTAAATATGTAAATACTAAAAAGCATCATCGAATCTTTGAAGATTCTATATAGCACCATTAAACTTTAAAAATACCATTAATGTTGTTTAATGTTGTTTGACAATACTAGTTTGGCCTGTTTTAGATTCTAACGGGCTGAATTGCTTAAGAATGAACTTGTACATGGACTGAAAAAAAGAGGGCCTTAGCATCTATCCATGGGCCAAATGATTTTGGCCCAGAAAAATTTCGGTCCACTGAATTTTGTAAAAGAATTAAAAAGGGTAAATTGTCTAAAAGCCACCGGGCCTGCTCAGGAGTTGTCTAAAAACCTTGATATTTTCAAAATTCTTAGGAAGGACCTACCGTTCAAAATATTTATGAAAAAATCCATGGGCTGCATTTCATTTAGGCCTTTATTCCCTCCAACCGTTTAGTATTACATGCAACTTTTTAAATATTACATACAACTAGAATAAAGGGGTTTTAATCTGGCACATGAGTTTTTTAATACACAAGTTTGAAACGGGCTGGGGGCTTTTTGACAATTTACCCAATGATGTATATATCTTTGGAGATATGTATACTACCATAGGAGTCTAGTTGCTTATGGCTACCAAATCCCTCCTAGATTATCATGTATCAAGAGCACGTGCATATTATAGGGCCATAAATCTCACTCTCTGCTTGGGTGCTTGTTTTAGTGACTATGATTTGTTGATTATGATTGATATAAGATGCTCTTGTACCATGTCGAACAAAGCAGATGCTACGATTTGCTGTGATGTTCCTTTAATTTCAAAACTCATGTTGAACAAGCAAATGAGGTTGATTTTGGTTCGATTAAATTGACGACATTAGTGGAAGGTATTTTAGAGACGACGTATCCATTGATTTTGGTTCGCACATAAAGTATAACAGCTCACAGGGTGGGAACAATCACGTCCCTTTTTTTGGTCCATTCTAATGGTAAATCGCATCTAACAACCTCATCGTTCATGAGAGTAAAACGATAATTACATATCGGCAATGCTCTTGCGCAAAACACAAGATAAAAGAGAGAGAAAGAACTGGTGAAAATAAAACATATGCAATTATAGGACGGTTGCCGAATTGAAGAAGAAATGTTCCTCGAAAAACAATCGAGTGGTCGTGGCCACATTAAGTAGGTCTCATGAGCAGCTGATCCTATCTGTTGTTGTTGTAGCTGTGGAGATTGAGCAATCCCAAGTCGTCTATTACAACGTAACTTCCATCTGCATAAATTAATACCAGTTTCCATAGATAAAATACCCAGTAAAGTTTTCCATCCACCACAATCAGTAAACAAATGTTCACTTGATTCTGTAGGGATCGGCGTTAGAGTCGCAACACTTGCGGACCCAGCGGAATAGCAAAATCAAAATTTTACAAACATAGCATCCAAGGCCACATCAAGATCAAACATTTACTTATCTAATTGCATTCTATAAAAAAAACTTTAGAGGGGATACAACCTTTGTAGCGTGTCCGATTTCTATCGGAAGACTCTACCGGATGAATATGGTGGCCGACCTCCGGATGAATATGGCCGATTTCTAATTTTCTATTTTTCATTTCTTATTCCTCATTTTAAAAACCATCAGAGAGGCAGAAGAAGAAAGGACCGGTTGTCAAGATGAAGATGATTGTCAGGATGAAGATGAGAAAGAGTAAGGAAGCTTTTTATATTAAAAACGCCTCGACTTCTTTCTTTTCTTTTCTACTCTCTTCTAAGAAGTGTTGAGACTTGTCTTCTCAGTTTTCTCTCATTCTCTCCTCCTCTTATCACAAAGAGAGATGGTGGGCCTTACTTGTGGGCCCCACATGCTCATTTGTCAACTAATGACAAAATATGTATTTGTATCAATACACGATATTTCAAATACATAGCATGTATTATATGTATACAATACATATAATAGAAAGTGTGTATATATCCATATCCATATACATATTATGTATCCATATACATAATAATAAACACATTATAAGAGAGAATATATGTATCATCATATACATATACATCCAACTATATTATGTATCATATACACAATATAACACTGCTAGAAACTGACTGTATTAGGGAGGAGGTATTAGGGACCGTTCATTTATATACGGCCTCTAATAGGGTATTAAAGACCGTATAAAATATACGGTCCCTAATAAACGGTCGTCAATACTTTGACGACCGTGCATTAAGTATTAGCAACCGTATAAAACGGTCGTTAATACACCCTCAATATTTCAGCCACGAAGGCTCTTTCTTTCCCCTTTTTCCTAATTTTCACCCGTGCGGGCTCTCTTTTTTCCTCCCATTCTCCCCCAATTCTTCTAAATCCCTCCCAAAAATTTCCCAACTCTTCCCCAAATTTTCCCCCCTAACCTGTTGCAGCTGTTGGAGCTCGAAATCGCCATCCTCATTCCTAAATCCGGTCTAAGGTTAGGGTTTTCTCCCCCGCTTATTACTTTTTTGAATTAAATCAAGTAATTGTGAAGTTAGATTATGAAAATCTTTGATAGGGTGTTGGGTTTTAGGATATATGAAGAATTAAAAATAAGAAATTAAAGAATATGCTGGGTGTTGGGTTTTAGGATGGGGTATTGAAGAATGCGTTTGGTGTTGGGTTTTAGAATATAAAATGGAGAAAATTGTGAATTTAAAAAGTGGTTGATGGGTTTTAGGATTATGATGGTGAAAGTTGAGAATTTGACATAGAAATTTGAAGAATGTTTGTGTTCGAGTGTGTGCGCACGCACGCATGTATGTGCGCTCGCGCATGTGGGTAATTTTGCATATGTGTGAGTGTGTACGCACGCGTACGTATGTGAGCGAGTGTATGTGTTAGTGTGTGAGCGAGTGTATAAGTGTGTGAGTGTGTGAGCCTGCGTGCACGTATGTATGAGTATGTGAATGCGTATATATGTGTTTGTATGCGCCTACGTATGAGATATTTCACAAATTCATCCTAATTTGTAGTTTGTATTTTGTAAATTTAATGATTCAAAATCTTGTTGTCGTGTATGATTTATTGTTGGTGGATTCATATTGTTCTATGATCTTTTAGCCCGCGAAGTGACTTTCTCTATCCCATTCTTCCCCAAAATTTTCACAGCCCACGAATTTGATCCCAAGAGGAGATTTTCCCTCTTCATTTTTCCCCAATTCTTCCAAAAAAAATCTCTTTTCTTATCTAAATTTTTTTAGGTATTGCTGTTGCTGTTACTGCTGGTGTTCAAAATCCAATCAAAGGTTAGGGTTTTTCTTCTCCAATTATTATTTTTAAAATTAAATATGGATGTTAATTAGGTTATGAATTGTAAGTTTAGATTATGAACTGTAATGTAATTTTGATGTTAGGTTGTGAAATTGTGATGTGGATGTTAGGTTATGAATTTTTGAAATTAAATGTAGATGTTTGGGTTTTTCAATTATATGTGAATGTTAGGTTATAAAATTTCTGATGATGGGTTGTACAAATTGAAGAATCTATAAACCCTAAAGAAACCTTAATAACAACTTATAAACCTTAATAATAAAATATAAACCCTAATTACAAATTATACCTCACTACTTGGTATTTGTGACATTTGTGATGATAGATTAATTTAGGATAAAATGGATCATAAGAAATTATTAGATGAATTTAGGGTAAGATAAATTTTAGGTAATTGATAGAGGTCCTTTTCGGGTCTCCTTCAGATGTTGTCTTCCGTTGATCTCTCGATGGGCTTTGGAGGTGATCTCCTGTTGCGTGTGAGTCTCAATGGATTTTGAGGAGATTGGTGATTTGGGGTGTTTAGCGCCGAGTACCTGCAAAGAAGTCCCGGGATGGTTTGGTACCACCGAGGACCCTCCGACGATCAAGTTAGCACCAAATCCGAGCAGAGTAACGGCTAAGTAGAATAATAAATGGCTTACTTGACCCCTCTGTGATGGGGGTTTATATAGTGGCGGCAGCACGCAGCAGCAGGCGCGAGAATCTCGCCGGCTGTTACGCTCCCAACGTCACGCCCGCGTAAAGAGCAGATCGCCCATTAATGGGAATCGTGATAGCGTGGAACGTGGGACGTTGCTGGCGGAGAATCTGCGCGTGGCGAGATTTGCGGAGCGGTGGTTACGCCTGTGAGTGGAGGAGTTGGTCGGTCGGAGGGACCGAGGAAGAGGGCCTCGGCCGAGGAGCTCAGGGACGAGGAGTCTTGGCCCTGTGGTAGCTCGGGGCGAGCTGAAAGGCCGAGGAGGCCAATTTTCGGGGGGCTCTGAGGAGAGCCAACTTGTGCTTGCAGGTCGGGTACAGGGGTGACCTGGTCGGCCCCCGTGGGCCCTTTCTTCTGAGTTCTGGGACACGTCACCTGCCACGTGTCCTGATCTTGGAGATCGCCACTATTGAGCATCATCATTAGTCCCCCACTCTTGTCCCGACCAGCTAGCGGGTCGGGTCAGGAGTAGACTGTCGGGCCGCCCGGGGTGAGTTCCCTCCTAAGGTTTCGTCGGGACGCGTCTCCGGGCTGTCAGCTGTCTTTTCTGCCAGCGAATAAGGGCGAGATCTCTGCATTTAAGGAGGGTGTGCCGGTTCGTGCATCCTGCCACTGAAGCGACGGTCCACGTGTCAAGCGTCGGTTGGCCGACGCGATGTGTGCAGACCCGCGACATCTGATGGGGCGTGGTCCAGTGCGGGAACGACAAGTGGAGCAATCGTAGCCGTTGGACGCGAGGAGGCGTTTTGGCGGGAGATGAAGGGAACCGTAGGATGAGGTCTTCTGCGGTGATAAGTAGGGGTGGGACCTACTCCAGGGCCTCTACTCTTTCAAATTTCCTTTCTTCTAAGTCTTGGCTGCTCAGCGCTCTTCTTCTTTTGGATCCATGGTTCGTTCCCACTCTTTGGGTAGCTCGTTCCAGAGGGATGCCAGCGGTGCGGCCGTGCCCCTGGCTGGCTCATGCCCCGCGCCGAATGTTCTGCCGGCGATAGGGAAGTCCGCTTCGTTGACGGCTCCTGGCGATTGTTCCGGCGGCGGCCAGAGACGGTTAGTTATATGTATGCCCTAGAGGCCATTACTGTACATAGGATGTATATTGTAGTGGATGCTGGGACATATATAGGGAGGACTTTCTTGCTCGACATGATAGTATGCTATCTGGTTAATCTTTAGCTTAACGTGTACACAGATTGTCTCTTTATTACATGTTGGTAAAGCCCTTAGGATGTGTACTTGACTACCTGGACTATGATGCGGATCATACTAGTGGGGACATGGTAGTCCATAAGTACATCCTTCAAAGTCCCTAGTCGTGGGTATATCGAGACGGGGCATCGATATACCAGAGTAGACTAGCGTGTACCTTCTCGACCCATATAGATGGGCGATGGATGATCCCATATCCATCGGTGTTTGACATCGGAGATGATATACGGGTGCTCAGTAGAGACTGGGTACACTGGACGGACTCGCCGAGAACTCCCAGATGGTATTATACCTCACGTCAGATGGCAGTTCTCTGGTGACACTGGTACAGAGTAGTCTGTTGACCCGAGATCGTCATAGAGTCTTGTGTGGTTCCCACTGTGCTTTGATTTCCATCTTACCACGTCCAAGAGGGCGTGCAAAACGGTGGTTTTTGGGTACAGTCCCGAGTCACATGGAGGCAATGAGCGATAGGAGGGGATTCGTCTCTCCCGGTATAGGGGGTTGATGTTGCGCTGTGTTCGATTGGCTATAACAGGAAATCCCTGGCCAGGGTTGCTGAGATTTACTGGTAAGTGTTACTAGTAGTTTCTCGAATTGTTATAGACCTCATATCGACACGACTTATCGAGCTATTGGGGTCTGACGTTTACCACCCCTAGGCAAGATATGCGACATATCAAACGACGAGACCGGACTGTACGGTAGTGTTACTGGTTGGATTCACTGGAGTGTGAGCGGGCTTGCTCGTCGATCTTCTGATCGCTCAATACCCGGGTGGCCGTTACGTTTAGCAGACCGCTTGCGGCTTGTGGGTGTTTGATATGATCATCACCTGCTGCCGGCGTATTGACGAGTCTTTAGAGTCCTACACAGAGGTTTCCTGGCTCAAGTGAAACGAAATAGGAGCGCATATGAGATATGTGCGGGACCGAGAATAATGCGTGTATGTGATACCGTATTCTATTCTCGCGATGAATGTATCGATTGGTTGTATGCGATATAACCTAGTTATCGAATCGAAGATTGATTCGATAAGCCGATGCATAGGATACTGGTCGGTTATATGCGATATGACCGGATCGTTAAATCAAGTGTTGATTTAATGATTTAATGTATAATTATATATTTGATATATTACTTTGCATTAACTAGTATTGGTTCACTTTAAATGGATTTTCTCACTTGGATTGTGCACATTGTATATGTGATATACTTTTGTACACTAGTTTGTATCATGTTTGATGATGCATGCTCATTAGGGTTTGTGTAAAGTTTAAACCATGGTTGTGTAATGATTAGGGTTTTCATTTTCTTATTCATTAATTTATTCTTTATTCTTTTTGGAAAATGAAAAGCATAAAGAGAAAATGGTTGCTTATTTTGTTTCATATTGAAGCTTCATGAAGCTTTGACCATATGACCATTTTGTCTCATGCTTAACCCTAACCATTCCACTCAACCATGATTCATTCTCTACACATAACCATGGTTTGAATATGATAAGGATTGATTTTCTTTTCCTTTTTTAATTAACACTTATCATATTCTTTCTTGCTTCTTCTTCTTCTTCACTTGAAGAAAGCTTGCTTCAACAATGGCAACTTGAGCAAATGAGTGAGAAATCCAAATCTAAAGAGAACCCACTTCCTATTTCTTCATCCTCTACCTCTTGCCAAGTAGTAGAGTGTGTTTCCTTCACAAGCTTTCATGGCTTGGTGAAGGTGGAGCTTGACCTAGTGATGCCTCGACGTAGATCATCTTCGGCACGTCGTCGATGACCTAGCCCGTCCATTCTCCGATGAAGCCGACGCTAGAGCCCGGGGTTCGACTTGGACAGCGAGGAGACTTCATTGCGGAGCTATGGAGGTGGAGCACCAGATCTACAAAGGTTGTATTTCCGTTCACGTAGTTAATTTGTTAACTAGTTTGTTTTGTCGCCTAGAAATCTAGTTAACGATCCGTAGTCTAGGGTTTCTCGGCACCGCAATTTTTGAAATTGGCATGGTTGATGCCTTGTGAGACCTCTTGAGAGTGCCTAGGAACCCTACAGTGGTATCAGAGCCTAGCTAGAGCCTTCGACGAAGTCCAGACGGAGTTTGAAGTCCGAACGACCCGAAACCCCAACCCCAAAAATGCTCTCTGGACTTTTTTCAAAAACAGGGTTTTTTGTGAATTAAAAATATTCAGAAAAATCAGCAGGATAATATAAGTGTTACTGTGAATTTCGATGGAGTAATTCCATCAATGAGCCGCGGATCCGCGGCACGAGCATGGCTCGTGCGGCGGTTCCGCGGCCTCTTTGTCGTTTTGTGTATTTATATTTTCACAGTAATTCTCAGTTTTCTGTGCTGGTTTTCCTGGGAATTTTTAATATTTATTCAAGAGTTGAATTTTCTGGGGTTGTTTTGGGGATTCGGTGTTTCGATCGAAGTATCAAATTTTGTCTGTGTGGCTTTCCGGATAAATTTTAGAATATGTTAAAAAAGTTTGACCGGATAAAAATACCCAATTTTTCCCCTGTCGGGAAATTTCCAAGTGTTGGATTTTTCCGTAGTTTAACGACGTACTAAGTAGTGCAAGTAACGCAATGGACCCTCTAGAAGACAACAAACCTTAACTCGATTATGTGACCGTCTTGAACTGCCCTTTGAACCTTCGGGTTTGGGGCAGTACGGCGTGCCACATGTGAGGCGTTGGCTTGACCCTTCTACGGCTGGACCGTTGGTACTGAGGCACGAACTGAATGTTGTTAGACTTATTTCATGTGTTGAGCTGTATCGGGAAAACTTGGGTGTTCGATTGTTCGATCGGAAAGTTTAACATTTTCTATTTATCCGGAATGTGATACAATGATTGGAATTCACAAATAGTTATGTGATAACTGAATGTATATTATAAACATAGCAGTTTAGTCTCACTTGATCGGTTGCCACGGAATTTTGATGTGATCAAAAGTCCGTCGTAATCACGTAGCGTACGCGGATACTCGCCGGGTAAACTTAATAGACAGCCTCACTCCATAGCCCCGACCAAGTGACTGTAGGAGAACCCCGTCGCCGAAAGCATCCGTCCGGGTGCTCGCGGCAGCGGTGTTCCGCCTTGGTGCACTTCGTCGACGGTATCAGGGGTGCGGCCGCCTACTAAAGTTTGCGACGAGCATTCGATCAGGATGTCGGGAATCCAGTTGAATTCCCCGACTTGATATTGAAAAGTGTTTTCGATAATGAGACTAAAATGCGGGGTTTATAATTGTTAGGCATGCGATGTCTAAAGAATTCATTTGGTCAGGCATGCGATGTCTGAGAAGGTTGCGGATTCCAACTGTTGTAGTTTTACACTTTCTTTTCTGTGACCGTAAGTGTAATATGTGATATCGCCGGTTTCATTGCTATATGTCAACGACAATTGGGATGCGCATATTTACTTACGTTGATGACATGTGATGTTATGTGTTGCTGGATATGTTATATTGGATCGTCGTGTTCGAATAGCCGGGGGTTTTTATGTGAGATGAGTGTTTTTCATTTTCATTCATGTAAAAACTTGTATGTAATATTCTTTTATTTGGGGCACTTCCAGGCTGCGGAAGATGTCACCGTTTGTATATTATTTACTTTTCCGCACTAGGATAGACCCAAGGAGGAGGGCACAAGTAACCGGGTTCTGGAGTCCAGTGGGAGACCAACTCGAGGAGTCGAGTCCGGGTCTCCTAACTCTAGAATTGGTAGGGTTGCTTGCCGCTCTCGTAGGGGTCTAGGGGTGTGGGTTTGGCTATTCATCGCGACCGTGGAATCCGTGTTTTATACTGGCTTGTATTGAAAACACGGACGTCCTAGTATATCCAATATTTCATATGTTTCTTCTGCTGCGATATCTGTGATGTGATCATGTGATGTTTTGTGATAGATACAGTATATAGTATATATGATATATTATATAGGCGTTACTTATGTTTTACATCCGCGCTAGCCCTGCCCCACTCTGCCGTTAGTTACCTAACCTAACGGTGCACGAGGGGACATCGAGGCGAATGCGGATGGCATAAGTGTACGTCGTATTTATCTGTGATGTTTAGGTACTTAAATGATGGGACTTCATTAATGAGATTAATGAAATAAAAGAAACCTAAGATGTTGTAGAATCGAATTTCAAAATAAAACAGGTAGCTACAGTTCTTGCTTTGCACAGCGGTATATGTGATATATCCTGCACCTTATTCGATAAGGAAAGGACCGAGATCTCTTCACCGGGAGTGACTCCTTTAGCAATGACTGGCAGATGCTACACCCTCGGTTTGTCTTTTGATTGCTTTTAAGAGTTTTTGCTTTGCACAGTGATATATGTGATATATCCCGCACCTCATTCGACGATCCCTTCACCGGGAGTGACTCCTTTAGCAAAACTAGAAAAGCCTAAAAAACACTCCATTTTAAAATCATTTGATTCTACAACGATATCAAGTTCATTACGCAATAGGTTTTCAGAAAAACCTGTCGTAGCCCTCCGTCATTTCAGATAAGTCCTATTTAGTATTCGTGCTACGTTTGTTGACCTCCGTCAAGGCGTAGTGTGCGGTAGCTAACTAGTATTTATCTGCTTATGCATATGATGCAGATTGGATTAGGGTAGTCGTGCGGCCTTGTTGACCTCCGTCAAGGGTCGTGCGGGTGGGTTTAATTCGATCAAGAAATGACGGGTTAAACTTGACTAGTAGCCTATGGTTTGTTGACCTCCGTCAAGGTCATAGGGTGCTGGGTGCAAGATATTATCGGGAATTTCAAGTGTTGAAATTTGCAATGAGATTGCATACCTTCTATGAGATAGTTGGATCCCGATACCCGCTGCGAGTAATTGTTACTCCTGGGAGAGTTTTATACATTACAATTAGCCGATCAAGTAGGTGTCTAGAAAGGTGTCAACGGGGTTACGCCTCTGGGAAAACGAGGTTTACATTAATTAGGTTCGTGCGAAAGCACGGGGGACCTCCCTCAAAGTACCGACACTGGCCTGGCTGAAAGATTGGCGAACTTGTAGTGTGTAATTAATCCTGGCTAGTCTTTCCTTTTAGGGTTTGAAGGATGATTTGATAAAAAGCAGTGGGAGCCATCCTGATTAGATAAAATAATAACCAATCTATTCTTGCAAGAGCGCACGCTGAGTGTTTTCTTCTCTCTCTCTCCTGGTAGCGACCATATCACGCCTTAATCAAGATAATAAAACGGATTATTGACCGAACCCGCTTGTTATACTGAGCTGGGGAACGTTGGTCCCGCTCCAACTTATAATAGTTATAAGACAGAGCAGGAAATTGGGGAATACCATATTTTCCGTGTCGCCCAAACGAAGAGAGTGCATGCTGATGCATCATCTTCGGGTGTGTTCATTACAAAGAACTGTTTCTCAGTATCCTCCGTATCCTGGGTATTTGATACCGGATCAGGATCCCAGATATGTAAGATGTTACATAGGGCTACAAAAGGGTAGAAAAACTGAGAACGGGTGATAAGTTTCATGAGGCAGAAAACGGGGCAAGAGTTCAGCCAAGTCTGTTGGTCACTGTCACCCTGTATTACCAATACATTGATTCTGAACGAATGTTATTAGATACCGAACCTGATATACAAAATCATATCAGTCTCTTTATTAGTAAAGAAATGATAAAATTTTGTATTGTTGGATAATGTTTTGAACATTTCCTATATCAAAAGTTGATCGGTTCAGGCACGTTATCTAAAAGCATTAATGTTCTAAATCAAACTACAGTTCTAAGTATAAGAGAACACACACAAGAGGAAGAGTTCAGATTTGAACCATTCCTTCTTGAGGTATTGTAGACTAGGTCAGATCAATGTGACCCGACTAGCTAGAGTTACATAAAGATGCATATTTAAATTAGTTTGAATTTACATCTTGTGGAACTCGCCAGTCATGTCACAAAGATAAGATGACTATAGCTCCGTTTACTGAAAACAGAGAAAGAGTTAATGAACTCTTGGGACTGATACATGATGATGTATGTAAGGTCTCCTGTCTACACATGCCAGGACTGGTTCTTTATACTTCATTATATTCTCTGATAATCTCTCGAGATTCAGTCATATGTTCCTGTTGGAACTTGAGTCCGAACCTTTTGAGATATTCACAGAATATAAGCGAGAAGTAGAGAACCAGAATACGGGTATAAGTATTATGTCCTATGATGAGATCAAGGAGGAGAATACTTGTGCATAGAATTTCTGGACTATTCTAAAGGAGAATGAGATTCTCCCTCAGCATTACTCCTCCGTATACACCATAGCACGATGGAATATCGGGGCGGAGCAGATACACCCTATTTGATATGGTGTGCTCTATGATGAGTACTACTGAGTTACCTTTTTCCTATTGGGTGTAATGCACTTGAGAAGTTGCATACCTATTGAATAGGGTTCCAATCAAATCAGTTGCCTACCACTCCATATGAGATATGGAAAGGGAAGAGCCCATATCTTAAGTTAGTTAAGATTTGGGGTTGTCCGGCTTATGTCTAAAAGCAAAATTCGGACAAGCTCGAGGCAAGGTATGTTATGTAGAACTGGAAATGTTCCATCCATACAAACTGCAGCTAATGATTTGACAGAACCGAAGGATTCAGTAGATTCCAACAAACCTCAGCCTCTCCGCCGATCTAGTAGGGTTCCTCACCCACCTGAGAGATACTTCGGTTTCTCGATGACAGTGGGAGCGAGGATTGCATCATGAGATGATGACCCAACTAGTTTCGAGCTGGCCATCAGGAGTAGGACTCTGTTAGGATGGTTGGATGCTTAGCGATCTGAGATGGAATCCTTATACACCAACAAAGTATGGACTTTAGTTGCTATATCTGAAGGGTTAAATCCCCATCAGGAGCAAGTATATCTTGAGAAGATTACTTGGTGTACATGAAAAAGTTGAGACTTTCAAAGCTAGACTTGTTAAAGGTTTGCATCATTGACCAGGTATGGATTATGTTGAAACCTTTTCTAAGGATCTATGCTTAAGTCCATCCAGATCCTACTTGCCACGGCTACATACCATGACTACGATATCTGGCGGTTGGGTGCCATGACTGCTTTTCTAAATGATGTTTTAGAAGAGTGCGTCTATAAGTACACAGCCAGAGGTCCTCGTAGACAGTGGGAACAGCGGAAACGTGTGCAAGATGTTTTATATGATAAAGCAGGCATCGCGGAGTTGGAACGTCTGTTTTGATGTAGTAGTCAAACAGTTTGACATTATCAAAACGGTAGATGAACCTTGTATAAACAAAAAGGTAGTAGGGAGTATGGTGGAGATCCTCGTAGAGTACGTGGATGACATACTCTTGATAGGGAAGGAGTTTCCTATGCTATGATCGGTCAATCTCCGCTTATCACAAGGATTCTCCAGATAGGATCAAAGTGATACCTCCTCCATCCTGAGCTTTCATCTATGAGATAGATGTTATTTGGGTGTTAGCATACTCACTAGCTGTAGTGAGATGGTATCAATTGGTCCTGGGGAGAATCACTGGAAGGGTTCCAGGGTGATAAAGACGACTGAGTGTCAGTCGCAGGCATTGTCTTTACCCTCAGTAAAGGGACGGTATGCTGGAAGAGTTCCAAGCTAGATACCGTGACATACTAGACGATAAAGGCAGGATACATCGCTACTTAAGATGCTACCAAAGAGATTGTTTGGGTGTATATTGGTTCATGAGATGAACCTAGTTCCTCCCATTGTGTGACAATGGAGTTGTGGCTTATGCCAAGGAACACCCGTCCCATCAGTGATCCAGACATATTCTAAGGCAGTATCACCTGATCATGGAGATGGTTGATCTCCAAGGTGATCGAGGCAAGGAGAGCAGACTCAGAGGATAACACAGCGGATCCACTCACGAAGGCCTATTCCCAGAGAGAGACTTTTATGGGATGGTTGAGTATGAGATACTTCGACCACTGCTACAGATGGCCCTAGTGCAAGTGGGAGATTGTTAGTTATATGTATGCCCTAGAGGCCATTACTGTATATAGGATGTATATTGTAGTGGATGCTGGGACATATATAGGGAGGACTTTCTTGCTCGACATGATAGTATGCTATCTGGTTAATCTTTACCTTAACGTGTACACATATTGTCTCTCTATTACATGTTGGTAAAGCCCTTAGGATGTGTACTTGACTACCTGGACTATGATGCGGATCATACTAGTGGGGACAGGGTAGTCCATAAGTACATCCTTCAAAGTCCCTAGTCGTGGGTATATCGAGACGGGGCATCGATATACCAGAGTAGACTAGCGTGTACCTTCTCGACCCATATAGATGGGCGATGGATGATCCCATATCCATCGGTGTTTGACATCGGAGATGATATACGGGTGCTCAGTAGAGACTGGGTACACTGGACGGACTCGCCGAGAACTCCCAGATGGTATTATACCTCACGTCAGATGGCAGTTCTCTGGTGACACTGGTACAGAGTAGTCTGTTGACCCGAGATCGTCATAGAGTCTTGTGTGGTTCCCACTGTGCTTTGATTTCCATCTTACCACGTCCAAGAGTGCGTGCAAAACGGTGGTTTTTGGGTACAGTCCCGAGTCACATGGAGGCAATGAGCGATAGGAGGGGATTCGTCTCTCCCGGTATAGGGGGTTGATGTTGCGCTGTGTTCGATTGGCTATAACAGGAAATCCCTGGCCAGGGTTGCTGAGATTTACTGGTAAGTGTTACTAGTAGTTTCTCGAATTGTTATAGACCTCATATCGACACGACTTATCGAGCTATTGGGGTCTGACGTTTACCACCCCTAGGCAAGATATGCGACATATCAGACGACGAGACCGGACTGTACGGTAGTGTTACTGGTTGGATTCACTGGATTGTGAGCGGGCTTGCTCGTCGATCTTCTGATCGCTCAATACCCAGGTGGCCGTTACGTTTAGCAGACCGCTTGCGGCTTGTGGGTGTTTGATATGATCATCACCTGCTGCCGGCGTATTGACGAGTCTTTAGAGTCCTACACAGAGGTTTCCTGGCTCAAGCGAAACGAAATAGGAGCGCATATGAGATATCTGCGGGACCGAGAATAATGCGTGTATGTGATACCGTATTCTATTCTCGCGATGAATGTATCGATTGGTTGTATGCGATATAACCTAGTTATCGAATCGAAGATTGATTTGATAAGCCGATGCATAGGATACTGGTCGGTTATATGCGATATGACCGGATCGTTAAATCAAGTGTTGATTTAATGATTTAATGTATAATTATATATTTGATATATTACTTTGCATTAACTAGTATTGGTTCACTTTAAATGGATTTTCTCACTTGGATTGTGCACATTGTATATGTGATATACTTTTGTACACTAGTTTGTATCATGTTTGATGATGCATGCTCATTAGGGTTTGTGTAAAGTTTAAACCATGGTTGTGTAATGATTAGGGTTTTCATTTTCTTATTCATTAATTTATTCTTTATTCTTTTTGGAAAATGAAAAGCATAAAGAGAAAATGGTTGCTTATTTTGTTTCATATTGAAGCTTCATGAAGCTTTGACCATATGACCATTTTGTCTCATGCTTAACCCTAACCATTCCACTCAACCATGATTCATTCTCTACACATAACCTGGTTTGAATATGATAAGGATTGATTTTCTTTTCCTTTTTTAATTAACACTTATCATATTCTTTCTTGCTTCTTCTTCTTCTTCACTAGAAGAAAGCTTGCTTCAACAATGGCAACTTGAGCAAATGAGTGAGAAATCCAAATCTAAAGAGAACCCACTTCCTATTTCTTCATCCTCTACCTCTTGCCAAGTAGTAGAGTGTGTTTCCTTCACAAGCTTTCATGGCTTGGTGAAGGTGGAGCTTGACCTAGTGATGCCTCGACGTAGATCATCTTCGGCACGTCGTCGATGACCTAGCCCGTCCATTCTCCGATGAAGCCGACGCTAGAGCCCGGGGTTCGACTTGGACAGCGAGGAGACTTCATTGCGGAGCTATGGAGGTGGATCACCGGATCTACAAAGGTTGTATTTCCGTTCACGTAGTTAATTTGTTAACTAGTTTGTTTTGTCGCCTAGAAATCTAGTTAACGATCCGTAGTCTAGGGTTTCTCGGCACCGCAATTTTTGAAATTGGCATGGTTGATGCCTTGTGAGATCTCTTGAGAGTGCCTAGGAACCCTACAGTCTACGGTCACCCGAGCCCCAGACGGAAGACAGAGGGGAGGGTGAGGACGACCCCCCTTTTAAGAGAAAAAGGAAAATTTCTCGTGCGCCGCCGTTGATGGTTCCTGAGGGGATTCCCGTGTAGGAGGGTGGTGCCGTCCTCATGGTTCCATCTGGGCTTTCCGCCGCTGCCGGCCTGGTCACCGGGATGGAAGAGTCAGCCGGGGGAAAGCTTCCGCATGGCACCCTGAGGGCCCAAATGGAGGCCATAGCCCAAGGGGCGGTCCAGGTACAAACTCCTCTATGCGTTGTTTTTTGGCCTTCCTTTCTTTGGCTCGAGTGCCCCCTAGTTTCTCATCCGCTTCGCGTCAGGTCCTTCAACACTGCGCCCTCGCTACTCGTATGGAGGCCGAGGGGGAGTTCCACGCACCGAGGCCAGTAGAAGCGTTTCCTTCGGAGGTCTAGGTCCTGTGGCGTGAGCTGCGTCTGGAGAGGGTGAGGGACGACGTCCTGGCAGCCCGTGCGGAGGCTGCGGAGCTTGCCAATTCAGCGAATCGGGGTACCCACCGTCGCTTGAGCGCATCCCACCGGGTTGCCGAGAGGAAGCCGGCGGATCTGGCTGATCGTTTCACGGTAATGGAGAAGGAGAGAGACGCCAGCAGGGGGATGCCGAGGCGGCGCTTTTGGCGGCCCGGACTGCCGAGGTTCGGGCTAGGAGAGCTGCGGCCGATTACAAGGGGTCAGAGCAGTTCTACGTCGAGCTTGGTGAGTATTCCGCCGTCGCATGGAATAAGGCTCTGGATGCCATGAAGGAGCAGCTTCCCGAGTTCGCCGATGGAGAGCTCCGTGCTCGGGTCCCACTCCCAGTGGCAAGGCCTCCGGCAGACAATGATGAGGGAAGCGAGGCACGCCCCTGGTGGCAAAACCTCCGGTGGTGAAGCCTTCGGCAGTTTGTAAGGCTGGGGAGCCCAAAATACCCTTTGTAAAGACTTTGCCTTTGGTAATAATTTTTTTTTTGTTTCATCGGTTTGTATTTTATCTTCTGTTTGTGAAGAATGCTTGTAAAATATCCCTGCTTGCACTGTTGGGCCTTCATGTCAGGTCAGCCGTCTGTCTAGCGGTCGTTTGTCGAGTTGATTTCGATCACTTGCCGAGCGTGCCAAGCGCTGCTGAGAAGGAGGCATCTCCATGGCCCTGAAGTCGAGGGGGGATCGCTCAGGCTTGGGTAGACCTGATGCCCCTTATTGGGGTCGCGGATCCTCTGCATGTGACAGGTAGAGGGATGTCCACCGTATTTGTGCCGAGCAGCTTCCCGGATCGTTCATGCCCAACATTTGGATTTTGCCGGTTGTGGTTGGAAGCTACCGGTTGGGGATAGCTGAGCAGGGTAGCTGCTGAGTTGCCTCTAAGGAGGACTTGGATCCTTAGCGTTGGAGGGGCCGTAGGAGGCCTGCTAAGGAAATCCGGGCAGTGAAGGCGCGCGGATGCCTCTTGGAGAGGGCTTTGATCCCCGGCGTTGCGAGTAGGGAAGCTACCGACCAGGGATAGCCGAGCAGGGAAGCCGCTTGGCCGCCTCTACGGAGGACTTTGATCCTTAGTGTTGGAGGGGCTGTAGGAAGCCCACCAAGGATGACCGGGCAGTGAAGCTGCACGGTTGCCTCTTGACGAGGGCTTTGATCTCTGGCGTCGTGGGTAGGCAACTACCATCCTGGGATGACCGAGCGGGGTAGCCGCTCGGATGCCTCTTGCGAGGTCTTCGATCCCTGGCGTCATGTGTAGGGACCAGCCAGAGATGTCCGAGCAGGGTAGTTGCTCGGTTGCCTCTTGCGAGGGCTTCGATCCTTCAGGACGGGGACCAAGCAGGGTTACTGCCCGGTGCCTCTTAGTGAGGAATTTGATCCCTGTCGGTTGTGGTAAGAAGCTACCGGCCAGGGATAGCCGAGCAAGGACTCGACTGCCTCTAGGAGGACTTTGGTCCTTAGCGCGGGAGGGGCTGTAAGAAGCCTACCAAGGACCCTTGGCTGGGCAGGGTTACTGCTCGGTGCCTCTTGACGAGGGCTTTTATCCTGAAGGATAGCCGAGCGAGGGATCCTCGGGCTCGACTGCCTCTGGGAGGGCTTTGTGATCCCTGTCGGTCGTGGTAGGAAGCTACCAGCGCGGGGATAGCCGAGCAGGGTAGCTGCTGAGCTGCCTCTAAGGAGGGCTTTGATCCTCAGCGTTTGGGGGACGCAGGAGGCCTGCTGAGGATAACCGGGCAGTGAAGCCTCGCGGTTGCCTCTTGGCGAGGGCTTTGATCCCTGACGTTGTGTGCAGGGAAGCTGCCGGCCAGGGATAGCCGAGCAGGGTAGCCGCCTGGCTGCCTCGAATGAGGACTTTGATCCTCAGCGTTGGAGGGGCTGCAGGAGGCCTGCTGAGGATAACTGGGAAGTGAAGCCGCGCGGTTGCCTCTTTGGTGAGGGCTTTGGATCGCAAAGACAGAACTTTATTTGCAATGTTTCGACGTTTCTTTATTCGAATGGAAAAGATTTTTAGAAAGAGTTTACATCGTCTTTGTGAAAGGAGGGGTACACACTTGTTGGCCTTGGCCTCATTGGTATAGCTTGAGCTTCTCAGCGTTGTAAGGCCACGGGAGCTTGCGCCCGTCCGCATCTTGCAGGCGGTAGGCCCCGCCGGGGAGCACCTCAGAGACGAGGAAGGGACCGTCCCACCTCGGGGAGAACTTGTGTAGACTGCCTTGATCAACGAACTCGTTTCTCCGTAGGACCAGATCCCCGGTCTGTAAGGAGCGGTGCTTGACTCGAGCGTTGTAGTATCGGGCCGTTTGTTGTTGATAAGCGGCAGCCCTGATCTGGGCCCGGTCTCTCTTCTCCAACAAGATGTCCAGGTTGGTCCGTAGCGCCGAGGTGTTCGCATCGTCGTCGAAGTGCTCGACTCGATGACTGGGTAGCCCGATCTCCGCTGGGACCATTGCCTCGGTCCCGTAGTAAAGACTGAAGGGGGTTTCCCCGGTGGGGGTCTTCTTTGACGTGCGCAGGGCCCATAAGACCCGGGGCAATTCTTCGACCCAACTGCTTTGTCGCCCTTCTAGGCGGGTCCGGAGACCTCAGAGGACGTCTCGGTTAGCGACTTCGGCCTGCCCATTGCATTGGGGATGCGCGACCGCGGCGAACTTCATGAGTATATGATATTCTTTGCAGAAGTCATTCACTTTCTCGTTCTCAAAGTTCGTCCCGTGGTCGGTGATGATACATCTCGGGATGCCGAACCGGAGTATCAGATTGTTTTGCAGGAACTTGATGGTCGTGGCGGCGTCCGTTTTCCTGATGGGGACGGCCTCGATTCACTTGGTGAATTAGTCTACTGCGACGAGGACGTATTTGTGCCCGCCTGTACCGGTAGGGAACTGGCTGATCATGTCCAATCCCCACTGGGCGAACGACCATGGGGATGTCAGGGCGGTCAGCTCGGTAGCGGGGAGTCGAGGGACGCTGCCGTGGAGCTGGCAACTTTTGCATCTCCTGACTAGTTTCTGGGCGTCCTCATGAATAGTGGGCCAGTAGTACCCGTGGAGCAACGCCTTTTGGATCAAGGTTCGGGTCCCTTGGTGCGCACCGCCAACCCCCTCATGGATTTCCCGGAGGAAGTAATCGGCTTCGTGGGGGTCAATGCATCGGAGCAGGGGATGAGTGAAGGACTTCTTGTAAATTTTCCCATTGCTCCAGATGAAGTGGCGGGCTTTGGCCCGGAGGCGGCGGGCGGCTCCCTGATCTTTTGGGAGCGTACCGTCCTTCAGGAATTCCACGAGGGGTCTCCTCCAATCTTGGTCGTCTTCCTGCGCCTCATATACGTGGAGTGTTGTCGCTCCGTCTTCCACGCTGGGCTGAGGCAAGGTTTCGAAGAGTATAGATCACTTATTGTTGGCCGAGTATGACGAAGCCAGCTTGCTCAGGGCGTCGGCTTAGGCATTCAGTTGCCTGGGTATTTGTTCTACTTGGACTTCATCAAAGTTCCTCCAGAGTTTCCTCACTTCGTCCAGGTACTTCATTATCAGAGGTTCTCAAGCTTCAAAGCGGCCGGTCACTTGACAGACGACAAGGGCCGAGTCTCTGCGGATTCGAATTATTTTCAGTCCCAGCCCGGCGGCCATGCGCAGTCCAGCCAGGAGGGCCTCGTATTCTGCCGCGTTGTTTGAGGCCTTGAAACCGAGCTTCAGAGAGTACTCAATTTCCGCTTCGTTCGGGCCCCGGATAATGAGGTCGGCCCCACAGCCTTCCTCGGTTGAGGACCCGTCGACGTAGATGATCCACTCAGGAACCGAGCCGGGCCTCTCCGCGATGGGACACTGAGTTGCGAGGGGCGGCGTGGGCTCTGGTTTCTTGCTAGGGATGGTGCATTCAACGATGAAATCGGCCAGGGCCTGCGCTTTGATGGCCTGCCTCGGGCGATATTTTATGTCAAACTGAGATAGTTCCCACCTCCACTTTTCTAAGCGGCCCGAGGATTCTGGTGATGCAAGGATAGCCCCCAACGGGCGCTCGGTGAGGACGATGATGGTGTGTGCTTGGAAGTAATGCCGCAGCTTCCTCGAGGCCACCACGAGGGCTAAGACAATATTCTCTATGGCCGGATATCTCGTTTTTGCATCCTTAAATACGTGGCTCACATAGTACACCGGCTTCTGTGCTCCACCGACTTCCCGGACGAGCACCGAGCCTGCTGCTTGGTCGGATACCGCCAGATACAGCGACAGCTCATCTCCTTCAGCTGGTCGAGTGAGCAGTGGTGGCGTCGCGAGGTGCTTCTTCAATTGGTCGAAGGCGGCTTGGCACTCCTCCGACCACTCGAACCTCGGGATCTGCCTCAGAGCTTTAAAGAACGGGAGGCATTTCTCCCCCGACCTGGACATGAAACGGCTCAGAGCGGCGACTCGTCCTGTGAGCCGCATGATCTCGACATTGGTCTTGGGTACGGCCATGTTGAGGATAGCGTCGATTTTCTATGGGTTAGCTTCGATTCCACGGTGAGTGACCATGAAACCGAGGAACTTTCCCTCGGTGACTCCGAATGCGCATTTGGCGGGGTTTAGCTTCATCTTGAACTTGCGGAGCACTTCGAAGGCCTCGCCCAGATCCCTGGCATGGTCGGCCGATGAGACGGATTTGACGAGCATATCGTCAACGTAGACCTCCATATTCCTGCCGTTCTGTGGCTTGAACATGCGATTGACCAACCGTTCGTATGTGGCCCCGGCGTTCTTGAGGCCGAAAGGCATCATCCTGTAGCAATATACCTGATTGAAATGAATTCTCGGTGTGTATATAGAAAATGTATAGAAATCACAACCAAAAATATTTTGACCGCAATCAATAACGGTGTCGGATGTAGCACGTTAGCGAGTGCGGATCGTCCACAGGGAAAGTGAGATCCGTTCGAATTTGAATTTAGATGAATTGAAAATTAAAGAAAAGAGAAAAGACAATTCAATTTAAGATTTAAAAGTGAATTCAAGAATTATCTAGATCGAAATCTAATAATAAGAAAACATTAAAATCAAGAATCAAGAATTGATGATTTCCAATCCAATAATCAAGAATCGAAATGAGGCTCGTAGGAATCGATCGAATCTATAGACGTGATGAAATCTATTGATTACGTATTCTTATCCATCGATGATTTGATACTAGATCGATGACGATCAACGAGAATTAGGGATTTCTTACGGAAACTAGGGTTTCATCATCTATCCCTTGTCCTTTCGTTGATTTCATTCACATTCTAGCCTCTAGTAAATTCAAGAATCGATCGTGGATCCCTAATTAAGAGCAAACACAATCAAGAAAGCATCGCTCAAAATTAGGTCATCGATTCTTCAATTTGCTAAAGGTTAGAAAACTCATAGGACTTAAAGAATCGTTTCAAGATTTATAACATCATCATCTATTGATTCTCTCGACTCCTTCACGAGCGGAGTTTTACTCAAACATCATAACAAGAAACACAATCAAGAATTGAGATCGAATCATGATGCAAGAATGTAAAGAAAGCAAGATAAAAGAATTTCACCTTTTATTTATCAACAATTTCGTTACAATTCTCTCAAGAACTACAATGAGGAAAGAACTCGATCGTTGATTTGGCTTCGCTCGTCTTCGTGAGTCGCGGATCGTCTTGGATCATTTGCTCGGATGAAGATCGGCTTCGCTCCTAAAAGGTTGAAGGCTTCTTGCTTGAATTGTACTCGGGGATCTTGAATTTGGCTTTGAATTTTGGATTAGGATTACGGTTTTGAATGTACAAGTTGTGTCACTCAACTTGTGGGGAATGGTTAATGAACCCAATTTGGTGATTAATGAACAACCATTAACCCTAGATCTAGATTTCCTTTTATAGACCTCCTAACCCTAGATCTAGGATTTCAAATTTCCCTCCAAAAGTTTGTTATGGGGAGAGGCTTCTAGAAGAAGTTAGTTGGAAGGAGCTTCTAGAACTAGGTTGTTAGGTCGAGCCTTCTAGATGAAGCCACGTGGAGTTTCTGGAGAGTTTTGGAGAGTTCTGGAAGCTTGGACCGTTGCATGAAGGCACGTGCAGAAAATTAAGCAGCTAAAGTCACTGAGCCGCCGCGGATTCGTGGTGCCAAGGGGGTTAACGCCGCGGATCCGCGGCTCTTTTGAAGCCTTGGGGCTTGAGACTTTCTGGTGTTTCTTGGGCTGACATTTGGGCCTTTATAAAATATATGAAATCTCATTTGGCTTTCTGTATCACTACCAGATCTCAAATCTTGGAGTTGGCGTATCTTTTATCAGCACTTTTGACAATTTTGGCTCGGTTCCTGAAATTTCCTGCACAGACTTCGAAACAAGTGTTGCGCAATACAAGGATGATGTGATGCCATGATAAACACTCAATTTCCCTCAGAAATGTCGGTTTTAATATATAACACAGGTAATCTGGTATTTTACAGTCAATTTGCTAATATGTGCAATATTAATACCGAACACTTCTAGATGAGTGCAAATGATATGGAAATTGACGTGTTAAAAATACATTATTTTCGACTGATCAAATTCCCCCAAACTTATTTTCGGTCGTCTCGAGCGAACTATTTTATTAAAAAGAGAAGGAGAAAATAAAGAAAGAGAAAAACTAACTAGCTTACTTTCGTAGGCAACACGATTGCACTGAGCACGTGCAACAAGCCTTTAAACCTCTAGGTGTCCCTAGTAGGAGGAGTGTTGTCTCCTGAGGGTTTTCAGCGGATTGCACCCACAAAATCCAATAATAAAAGGAAGACCGTGAATACTACATTTAAAGATAATAATTGTAAAAGAAAGACTTTGAAAATTAGAATTTCCAACTATGCTAGCTTTTCGGTTGTCATGAGCCCTATCTTAATAGTCATGAAAAGATGTTAGAAATCACATAACCCCTCAATAAAACATCGTCTTATTCTTCATTCCTATCTTTCTTCCAAACATCGATCATATCACCCTACGTGTGTGTAATATACATCCCTATACCCGGAGAATTTAATTCAAGCTATCATACTCTTGTCCATCTGCCTCAGTACTTTTTAATTAATGAATATTTAGATGAATTTGCTCACACATTTTCATGCGACAGTTAATACTTCTTAAGGTACTAACCGACCGATTACTCATGTGCTTGCTTATTTGGTGTATTTTCCTCGTCTTGCACCACCTAAGGTTTAGCAGTGACTCCCAGACCAGTTGGCCTTAGGGCACTAGGTGAAGAGGCACCCTCGCTATAATTTTTTATTGCTGCCTTGGCGATAACAAAACCAGTGTTCATTTTTTTGCACCATTTTTATATTTTATTCATTCATTTTTTTTATTTCCTTCATACTTTTGGCTTTTAGATAAGAGCATTTCAAGGTATCCTCTACTATTCCGAGTTTCAAGATGTGTGTAAGTGCGAATAGCAGGGTATCAACGTTCAAAATGTTTGGCTTCCAGAATAGAAACTATTTTTCAGACTTATTTTTATCCTCAGATTAGTGACTTCTTTCATCTTACTAACCCTTGGGACAACGGCTCATAACTACTTATTACTAGTTTGTATAAGAAAACTTCTAATTTTCTAGGTTTTCTTAAATTTTTCCAATCTTTTGGATGTAATTTTTCACCATCTAATCTTTTATTATCTTATTTATGTACAAAATATTTTTATTTTTATTTTTTTGAATTTTTTTAAATTTTTATAGGTTTTTAGAATTTTTTTAAATTTTTATAGGTTTTAAATTTTTTTTTAAATTTTTGTGCTTATGCAAAGTATGATGCAAATGATGCGAAAAATAAGCACAAACCTCCCCCAAACTTGTTTTCAACAGTGTCCTCACTGTTGCCATCTGCTAAATCTCGAAAACCTGTAAGCTTGGGAGGAATTTATTAGTGGGGGCAAAATATATAAGTGAAGATCCTCCCCCAAACTTATTTTTGGCTCATCATTTTGTGTAAAAATTTTCTTATCAAGAGCCAGATTATACCCCCCCAAACTTAAGTTAAGCCATGTTAATCTTTGAAAATCACAAGAGGGGGTCAAAATTAATGGTCGATGCCAAGCTTTGCAAAGACCGAACGTCAACACCAACCATTCAAAAATTTTATCAATGTAGTGCTCTGGTTGGTGGAAGAAGAAGTGGGGAAAAGGTAAGTGGTGGAATAGAATGTGTGTGCGTCTCATTTTGGAGAGACGATGCAGTGAATGTGATGGATTACTCGCATTCTTTTTACAGTTCAGAAGAAGGGGTGGAGGTTCAATTTCATTGTTTGGGAGATGATTCATCTCAACACCCGTGTTATTTAAAAATGCGAGTTCATCAGCGAAGATCTCCTCAAAAGTCTCATCAATACCCCGAAGAATAATGTCATCACAAGGCGTGGGGTGATCTTCAGACTCTAAAAGAATTTCATAATCAGTGTTAGTTGTTGACACGAACATCTCGGTGGAAGAGTCCGGATGTGTATGATACATAATTGGGTCAAACAACAACATATGAAAAGAGTCAAGATCGGTATCATGAGGATCATCAAATTCGCTGCTGTCGACATCCATTAAGTCGACAGAACATACCTGAGCAGTAGGATCGGAGGGTACACTTCCCAACTTGTAAATGTTCAGTTCAATTGACCTATTCCCGAAGGATAGGGTCATAGAACCATTGCGACAGTTGATTATAGCATTAGAAGTGGCCAAAAAGGGGTGACCTAAAATCACCGGAATTTGATTCCGTGGGTTCGCTACAGGCTGTATATCAATTACAATAAAATCCACAGGGAATACAAATTCCCCGATTTTTATTAACACATCCTCCAGTTCACCCCTAGGTTTGGTGCTTGATCGGTCAGCCATCTGAAGAGTGCAATGGGCTGGTTTCAACTCTCCGATCCCTAACTGCTCATAGACTGAGAAAGGAAGCAGGTTAACACTTGCGCCAAGGTCTAGGAGAGCACGGTTGATGTGTTTCTCCCCGATAGAAATGGAAATAATAGGATATCCAGGATCCTTACGTTTCCTCGGTAGTTGTTGGGGGAAAGCTGTGTTTACTGTTTTTGCCATGAATATCTTCTTGGGCACTTGAGTCTTCCTCTTTCTAGTGCACAAGTCTTTAAGAACTTTCGCATAAGCGGGGACTTGTTGGATAGCATCTAGAAGAGGGATGTTGATGTTAACCTGTTTAAACATTTCAGTGATCTTCTCCATTTGTGGACTTGGTCTGTTTCCCCTTAACCGATTCGGGTAAGGAGCTTGAGCAATAAGGTCGGGGTCCAACATTGGAGAAGATAGTGTGGGTGGAAACGATCTAAGAATAGGAGTGGGGATCGTTTTTGGTGGACTAGAAGAGATGGGCTGAGGTGTCGAGCCTTGTGGGAAACGGAGAATAGGCTCGGAAGAAGGTGGTAGGGTAGAAGAACTGGGGTTAGAATTAGAAGTAGAAGTGGAAGGAAAGGTCTCAGCCGGGGTATCATCGATAGATTTTTCAGTGTTATCAATCTCTTCCCCAACATGATTGTCAAGCACTCTTCCAGATCTCAACGTGATTGTATTCACATGATGTGAATAGCCAGGATTGGGTAAAGGTTGAGCTGGAAGTTTCCCTTTCTCTCTTGCACTCATTTCGGCTTTTAATCGTGCAATTTCTGCTTCCATCGATTTAATACTCTCCGCCTGGGAGGTGGAGTTTCTCTTTATATCATCGACAAAAGTCTTTATTGTTAAAAGCAAGTTCATGAATGAAGAGGATTCATCAGTACCGATCAACTGCAAAGGATTAGACGGTGCAGGTATGTTGACCGGATTTTGGAAGTTTTGTGCTTGGAAGGGGTGCCGACTCAATGGAAGTGGTTGCTGTTGTGGTGGAGGAGCTCTTTGGAAATTGTTTTGATTTGGAACCGTGTTTTGATTTTGTGATTGGTTCTAAGCAAAGTTAGGGTGATTCCTCCAACCCTGATTATATGTGGAAGAAAATGGATCGTTCCTAGGTCTTTGAAAAGCAGCATTGGTATGCTCATGACCTTGAAACGGAGAATTCAATGGACATTCTTCCGTCAAATGAGAAGGATCAGAACATCATCCACATACAGTTTTGGAGAGTGACATTTGATTTAGGGCGGCGGCTAAAAATTTGTTTTCCATAGTCTCGAGTTTCTTATGTAGGGCTGAAATATCAGCTCTAACTCTTATGGAAACTTCCGATTGGTTATTGCCACCCCTAGACGATTGACTCACACCCTCCCACTGTAAAGATTTTCAGTGAAATCTTCTAGGAATTTCCAGGCTTCCCCATCATCTTTGGTCATGAAGTTGCCTTGACACATTAATTCAAGGGTCTGTTTTGTGTTAGGATTAATGCCCTCATATATGATTCGGCATAGATCCCATCTGAGGATTCCGTGATAAGGACATTGAACTAACAGATCCTTGAAGCGTTCAAGACATTTCGAGAATGTTTCATTTGGAAGCTGGGTGAATTTATTGATTTCGCTACGGACTCGAGCTGTCTGATGATTTGGGTAGAATTTCTTAAGGAATGCTTTGATGAATTCTTACCAATTTGAAATGGAATGTGCGGTAGTGTTATACAACCACTTCACGGCTATATCGCACAAGGTAAATGGGAGAAGACGAAGACGCATAGCATCCACAGAAAGCTGTGAAGTACCCATCATTGCGCATACATTTTCAAATTTGGTGATAAAGACATATGCGTCTTCAGACTCGAGACCGTGATATTTGGGTAGAAGGTTGATGTATTGGGGTTTAATCTGAAAATTGTCCCCGTTGGCTGGTGGAATGGAGAGACAGGTCGAAAGAGGACCTCGTGTAGGATAGCACCTCTCTTGGAGAGAGATGCGGGGTGGATTCTGCGCACCAACGGACGACGACAGAGTAGTGGTAAAGAAGTTCGATGGAGAATCGCCCATCGAATTGGGTGTGGTGGTGGGTAAAGAAGAGGTAAATGTGGAAATACCGACTTTTGGGTCGATCAGGGGAACGCGGACTAAACGGGTACTAGAAACCCGTATCCAGCCGATCTTGCACTAAAAGGGTTTAGTACAAGTGGCAGCGTGAATATAATTAGGGGAAATGAATAAAGTGGTGTTTGTTTTGAAAAATATACGGATTTTTGAAAAAATGATGCAAATCACAACAAATGCAACAAGCAACCCTAAAATCTAGTGGTCACCTAGGTCAAAGCTCTAGACCGCTCCTAACTGCCAAAAGATAAGTCGCAAGACCAATCCTCCACTGCCTCTTTGTCTCTCCTGTGGCCAGGTAAGTGCCAGGTAAGTGGGAGGTTCTCTACTACGTAAGTAGTGGGCCTAATTAAGTAACCACTAACCTTCGACACACTTGTCTTAGATACCACAAAAGAAACGCGGATAAGCAATGAATTACCCACGGCCTTCTCTTGTCCTAAGTGAGCGCGACGGTCCTCAGAGTCATCTCTAGATTTTTTTAAGTTAATGAGGGTAATGCGGATGCAAGTTTGTGATTTTTGGGGCTTAGGAAGGGTAATGAACTCCCCACCTAATCTGGATTTAGCCGTACCCCTTAAATTCCGTATTAATATGCAAACAACCAAAAATCAAAAACACGCACAATTTTTATTGCCTTTTGCGGCGCTGCGAATTTTTGCAAAGAAACCTGCACAAAATTGTTATTGGAGCAGATGTGGGAGGAGATAAGAAAGATAGAAGTTCACTTGAGAATTTTGGCATAGAGATGACGCAATACCACCGCGGATCAGCCGCGGGAGCACGCTTATGCCGCAGAATCGCGGCTCCTTGAACTGTTCACTGCACGAAAATTTAACAGAGAGCTTCTGTTGATCCCCTGAGTCCTCTGGAATACTCCAAAATTTTTTCCAATTGCGCAGTAGATTCCAGATTTCCTCGCAACAAATCAGAACAACACGTTTAGTGTTTGTGCGAATTTAGATCTAAAAATATAGATGGAATAAATCTTTCAACTCAAATTTCAAAAACAAACGAATTAGCGCACTATCCCCGGCAATGGCGCCATTTGATTGAAACGAATTCTCGGTGTGTATGTAGAAAATGTATATAAATCACAACCAAAAATATTTTGACCGCAATCAATAACGGTGTCGGATGTAGCGCGTTAGCGAGTGCGGATCGTCCACAGGGAAAGTGAGATCCGTTCGAATTTGAATTTAGATGAATTGAAAATTAAAGAAAAGAGAAAAGACAATTCAATTCAAGATTTAAAAGTGAATTCAATAATTATCTAGATCTAAATCTAATAACAAGAAAACATTAAAATCAAGAATCAAGAATTGATGATTTCCAATCCAATAATCAAGAATCGAAGTGAGGCTCGTAGGAATCGATCGAATCTATAGACGTGATGAAATTTATTGATTACGTATTCTTATCCATCGATGATTTGATACTAGATCGATGACGATCAACGAGAATTAGGGATTTCTTGCGGAAACTAGGGTTTTATCATCTATCCCTTGTCCTTTCATTGATTTCATTCACATTCTAGCCTCTAGTAAATTCAAGAATCGATCGTGGATCCCTAATTAAGAGCGAACACAATCAAGAAAGCATCGCTCGAAACTAGGTCGTCGATTCTTTAATTTGCTAAAGTTTACAAAACTCATAGGACTTAAGAATCGTTTCAAGATTTATAACATCATCATCTATTGATTCTCTCGACTCTTTCACGAGCGGAGTTTTACTCAAACATCATAACAAGAAACACAATCAAGAATTGAGATCGAATCATGATGCAAGAATGTAAAGAAAGCAAGATAAAAGAATTTCACCTTTTATTTATCAACAATTTCGTTACAATTCTCTCAAGAACTACAATGAGGAAAGAACTCGATCGTTGATTTAGTTTCGCTCGTCTTCGTGAGTCGCGGATCATCTTGGATCACTTGCTCGGATGAAGATCGGCTTCGCTCCTAAAAGGTTGAAGGCTTCTTGCTTGAATTGTATTCGGGGATCTTGAATTTGGCTATGGATTTTAGATTAGGATTAGGGTTTTGAATACACAAATTGTGTCACTCAACTTGTGGGAGAGATGAAGATTGAACAACCATTAACCCTAGATCTAGGTTTCCTTTTATAGACCTCCTAACCCTAGATCTAGGATTTCAAATTTCAAATTTCCCTCCAAAAGTTTATTATGGGGAGAGGCTTCTAGAAGAAGTTAGTTGGAGGGAGCTTCTAGAACTAGGTTGTTAGGCCGAGCCTTCTAGATGAAGCCACGTAGAGTTTCTGGAGAGTTCTGGAAGCTTGGACCATTGCATGAAGGCACGTGCAGAAAATTAAGCAGCTAAAGTCACTGAGCCGTCGCGGATTCGTGGTGCCAAGGGGGTTAACGCCGCGGATCCGCGGCTCTTTTGAAGCCTTGGGGCTTGAGACTTTCTGGTGTTTCTTGGGCTGACATTTGGGCCTTTATAAAATATATGAAATCTCATTTGGCTTTCTGTATCACTACCAGATCTCAAATCTTGGAGTTGGCGTATCTTTTATCAGCACTTTTGACAATTTTGGCTCGGTTCCTGAAATTTCCTGCACAGACTTCGAAACAAGTGTTGCGCAATACAAGGATGATGTGATGCCATGATAAACACTCAATTTCCCTCAGAAATGTCGGTTTTAATATATAACACAGGTAATCTGGTATTTTACAGTCAATTTGCTAATACGTGCAATATTAATACCGAACACTTCTAGATGAGTGCAAATGATAGGGAAATTGACGTGTTAAAAATACATTATTTTCGACTGATCAATACCCCCCGGTCCGTTGTGAATGCGGTGAGATCTTCATCTTCCGGATTCATACGGATCTGATTGTAGCCGGAGAAAGCATCCATGAAGCTCAACAGCTCGTGGCCGGCCGAACTGTCGACGAGCTGATCTATCCGAGGGAGTGAATAGTTGTCCTTGGGGCATGCCTTATTGAGGTCGGTGAAGTCGACGCACATGCGCCACTTTCCGCTTGACTTCTTGAACAGAACTACGTTCTCCAGCCACTCCCAGTAGGGTACATTCCTGATGAAGTTGGCGGCGATAAGTCGATCAACCTCATCCTCGATAGCCTTTTGTTTGACCGGGGCGAAGCTTCCCTTTTTCTGTCTGACGGGTCGGGCCGCAGGATCGACCTCGAGCTTGTGGGAGATGATTTTAGGGTCAATCCCAGGCATGTCAGCAGGCGCCCAGGCGAAGACGTCGGAGTTATTTCTGAGGAATCTGACCATGTCGTCTCGCTGAGTCCCTGTCAGGAGTGATCCGACCTGGACGGTTTTTTCTTCTTCCCCTTCTGTCAGGGGAACCTCGGTCAGTGGTTCTACCGGCATCCCCCGGACCTCCTTCCGCTCGTCCCGGGTGTCCACAGAACCTTTGATGTCGTTATCTACCTCAGCGTCGTCGGCCGGCTGCTCGGACGAAGATGTTTCGGTAAGGCATACCTTTGCGACCCGCTGGTTCCCGTAGACCCGACCTATCCCGCCCTGATCGAGAAGGAACTTCATTGCCATGTCGTAGGTCGATATCTGGGCTAGAGGGAGTTCAGCGTCGGGCGGCCAAGGAGGACGTTGTAGGCCGATGGGACCTTTGATACGATGAAGTCCACAGGCAACGTACGGGTGCGACCGGGCTCCCCGACGTTGAACTGCAGGGTGACCACCCCTTGCGCCGGGATGGAGTGGTTGGTGAACCCTGAAAGGACGTGGGAGGTCGATTTCAAGTCTGCTGGGGTGAGCCCCATGCGCAGAAAGCAGTCGTGGAAGAGGATGCCTGCCGAGCTGCCCGAGTCGATAAGTATCCGGTGGACCTCGTACTAGTGGATTCGGGCCATGATCGCCAGAGGGTCGTTGTGGGGCATGGATATGCCGTGGAGGTCCCCATCGCCAAAGGTGATAGGCTCGTTGACCCGAGCCTTCTTGCTCGGGTGGCCGTTGGCGTTTGTTGCCGGCGAGGGGTGTCGAGTCTCGCGGGAGCTCGACTGGCCCCCTGTCGTCATGACCATAGTTCTCGATGGGCCCCGGTTCCTTCCGACGTGGTCCCTTGGGACCCGCGGGAAGGTGGTCCTCGAGCTGCCTTGGCGGGCTTCGTAGGTGCAACCCCATCGAGGGGGATGCCGGTCATGCCTGGAAGCAGGCGAGCTGACCGCCATCGCCTTGGTAGGGACAGGGGGGCGACAAGGCTCGAGGCGAGGCTCTCCGACATGGGACTTCGAGGTCGAACGGGAAGGATCGAGGGGCCTGCGACCTCCGGAGTCCGTGAGGCGGTGGCCGGCGGAGGCGTCGACGACATTCGGTGGATCTTCAAGGTGGTCGCTTGCCATGTGGATGGAGATCGGAAGGCCAACTTTGTTTTTTGTGGAGTCGTTTCCCACAGACGGCGCTAACTGATGGAGGTCCTTTTCAGGTCTCCTTCAGATGTTGTCTTCCGTTGATCTCTCGATGGGCTTTGGAGGTGATCTCCTGTTGCGTGTGGGTTTCAATGGGTTTTGAGGAGATTGGTGATTTAGGGAGTTTAGTGCCGAGTACCTGCAAAGAAGTCCCGGGGTGGTTTGGTACCACCGAGGACCCTCCGACGATCAAGTTAGCACCAGATCCGAGCAGAGTAACGGCTAAGTAGAATAATAAATGTCTTACTTGACCCCTCTGTGATGGGGGTTTATATAGTGGCGGCAGCACGCAGCAGCAGGCGCGAGAATCTCACCGGCAGTTACTCTCCCGACGTCACGCCCGCGTAAAGAGCGGATCGCCTATTAATGGGGATCGTGATGGCGTGGAGCGTGGGACGTTGCTGGCGGAGAATCTGTGCGTGGCAAGATTTGCGGAACGGTGGTTACGCCTGTGAGTGGAGGAGTTGGTCGGTCGGAGGGACTGAGGAAGAGGGCCTCGGGGACGAGCGAGAGGGCCGAGGAGTCTTGGCCCTGTGGTAGCTCGGGGCGAGCTGAGAGGCCGAGGAGGCCAATTTTTGGGGGGCTCTGAGGAGAGCCAGCTTGTGCTTGCAGGTCGGGTACAGGGGTGGCCTGGTCGGCCCCTATGGGCCCTTTCTTCTGAGTTCTGGGACACGTCACCTGCCACGTGTCCTGATCTTGGAGATCGCCACTATTGAGCATCATCAGTAATTAAGGGTATGTGTGAGTGTGTGAGCGAGCACGCGCGCGCATGTGTGTTTCTGTGTATGTGTGAGTGTGTGTGAGCGTGTACGTATGTGACTGCGTGAGCGAGTGTATGTGTGAATGTGCGCGCGTATATGTGTGAGTGTGTATATATGTGTGTGTGTCCGCATATAAAATATTTCACAAATATATTCATCCTAACTTTTATCTTGAATTTTGTAAATTTAATGATTCAAAATCTTGTTGTCTATGATTTACCGTGTAGATTTTTAAATTGTAGCTTCATCAATAAACCAAATCAAAATTTATATCAAATCCTTTAGTATTGTTGTCTTGAGAGCCCTACTGGTCTACAATAAAATTTGATCTGCCAGGAAACTTGAGCGAACATATTTTTATATTCTAGTATGTCCTAGGGGTTGAGGGTCTTTTGGGCTGTAACTTTCACTAATAGAAACTGTACACATTAGGGACGGTACATTATGAACCGTAATAATCTAAACGGTCGTGTGAAACATTCATGCTACACATTTGATACGTATGTTAGTTCTGTTCGTGTATACATATATGCTTGTATGTGTCAGTATAATTTTAAAGTAGTTTAGTGTAAAAATTAATTAAATATCTATGGGTTTATATAAATTGCAGTTATGCGCTTGATGTACCCGCTTCGTCTCTGTTGGTATCTTTAGGTCTAATTTATAAGATGATTTATATCAAACAAACATTACCCTTCAAACACAAGTTCATTTTTCTCTTGTAATTTCAGTATCCTTCTCTCAATTGTGCCCTCAATCACTAATCTCACGATACTAATAAACATGGATAAATAGTGAGACACAAGGCACAACACCCGTCGACGCTCGATGACATACATTCACCTCAATTCCAATTTGGGAATTGCCTGTCGATATAATGCTGGCCGATAACGAGACAAGAACTGTCGCTACTGGAAGCGAAGGGTTACCGTTTCGAATAGGAGTGAAGTCACACTTCACTCCACTTCACTCCCGGTCGTTGCGGTTCTTATTTTGTTACTGGCCAACGCAATATCGGCAAGCAATTCCCAAATTGGAATCGAGATGAAATTATGTCATCGAGCGTCGACGGGTGCTGTGCCTTGTGTCTCTCTCTCTATCCATATTTACTAGAATCGTGAGATTTGTGATTGAGGGCACAATTGTGGGATACTGAAATTACAAGAGAAAAAGGAACTTGTGTTGAAAGGTAATGTTTATTTGATGTAAACCATCTTATAAGTTAGACTCATTGATATCTATATTTTACTCGAGCTTTTGTTAGATCAGGGTTGCAGCGAGGAGCAGATGCGCCAGATTTCCCAGATACTTGGAGGTGGAGCACTTATCCACTGTCCTCGCCATAAGCAAAACCGGAAAATACGTGTATGTAAACACTCTTACAATTATAGTATTAGTTAATAATTTTCAATTTATCTTTCAAAAATGTGCATGTAAGCAAAACCGAAAAATATCTAAAATAGTATGTGGTAGAAGAAAATGGATCACGCTCTACTCTTTAAAACTAAGTTTGGGCCAAAGCCTGTGGGCTTTGACAAGTATATTGTTGACGTGTGAGTGAGTGTGCGCATGCATGTGATTGATATTTATAGGTTACAATTAAGCGTATAAGTTAGGTATCTAATTAGTAAAGAAGACTTTCAGGATACCACTCAATACTATTTAAGGAGAAGCTTTTGATGACGATGACAGTGGTGGGAGTTAGTGAGGTATTTATGTATATGTGTTAGTGTAGCTAGCGTTGATTCGAAGATTATGATTTGAGTTTATGTATTTATTTATTTTTTTATATTTGCAGAGTTCACAGGGTTGAGTGAGCCGGGATTGCGCACGATTTGGAGAGTTTTTTTGTATTGTTGGACAACGCGGATCGATACTTTTCAAGACGATGTTCTGGTGGCGATGACAGCGGTGGAAGTTAGTGAGGCAGGCATTTACATGTGTTAATTAATGTAGCTAGAACATTGTTTAATTTCGAAAATTATGATTTGAGTTCATATATTTATTAAACTTGTTTTGGATTTGCAGGGTTTGTAGGGTTGAGTGTTACATGTGTTAATTAATGTAGTTAGTGTGTTGTTTAATTTCAAAAATTATGACTTGAGTTCATATATTTATTAAACTGGTTTTGGATTTGCAGGGTTCATAGGGTTGAGTGAGATAGGATTGTGCGCGCGATTTGGAGAGTTTTTCATATTGTTGGACATTTAGTAAGTAATGTATTATTTGTATTCAAAACAATACTGTCTGCATTGATTTGGAGAGAATTTCGTATTTTTCATATTGTTTGAGTTGTTGAAATTGTTGGATTTATAATAGTTTGTGATGGAAATGCTATTGGTTTGTGATATATCGTGTTCATATATTTGTTTATGATCGAAACGCTATATTTGCATATTATATTGTGATTAAATGAATTATTATAGAGGAAAAGGCATTTTCTGTAAAAATAAATAAATAAAATATATGGGTATTAGAGACCGTTCTGTTGAATATGTATGCCCTAGAGGCCATTATTGTATATGTATACATATGGATGCTTGAACATATGTATGTACAGGACAATCTTGCTCGATATGATAGTATGCTATTTGGTTTGTCTTTATCGTAATATGTGCATATATTTTACTTGTTATTACGTATCATTTATACATGTTGATAAAGCTCGTAGGATCATTGCTTGACTACCTGCGTTGTGATGGAGATCATACTTGTGGGAGCTGGATAGTCGATAAGCACATCCTTAAAGTATCCCTAGTCGTGAGAGTATCGAGACAGGGTATCGATATTTCGGAGTAGACTAGTGTATACGTTTCTAGACCCCGACGAAGGGCGATGGTTGGTCCCACAGCCATTGGTCTTTCGCATCTAAGATCGTATATGGGTGCTCACTGGGGGTGAGTACACTGGACGGACTCGCCGAGAACTTTTAGATGGTACTATACCTATCGTCAGATAGCAGTTCTCAGGTGGCATGAGTACATGTTAGTCTTCAGACCTGAGATCGTCATTTGTCTCGTGTGAGTTCCCACTGTACATTGATTACTACCCTACCACGACTCTACTGAGTCGTGCAAACAGGTTTTTGTTGGGTTCAGTTCCGAACCACATAGAGGCAGTGAGCGATTGTTGGGGATTCGTCTCTCCCGGTATAGAGAGTTGATATCGCTCTGTGTTCGATTGTCCAGCACCATAAGACCTTGGCCAAGGCAGTTGGGATTTACTGATAGGTTGATCAGTAGTTCCCAGATTGGTCCCGAGTCACATCAGCACGAATTACCAGGTTATTAGGGTCTGACGTTTACCACCCTCTAAACCCGATATGCGATACTCTCAGACGAAGAGACCGGACTGTACGGAGATTGTCACAGATAGGCTCAGTAGGGATCCAGACCTCGGGTGGATCATCTTCGACGGAGGAAGACCGACGATCAAGCTCGATCCAGGAGATCTCAAGGAGCAAGGAAAGATGATCAAGCTTGTACAAGGAGATCCCTAGGAGCAAACGAAGAGGATAGAAGACCGAAGGACACGGATCTTTTGGTGAGACACTTCTATCACAGTAGTTAGATTTCCTCTTTGTTAGCTAGTTTAGATTTATGGTAAATTCTAGAACGGCTTTTTCTAGCGCCAGTTTTTCAAACTCTAAATTTTTTTTCCGCAACGGCCACGGTAGATAGTCAGGGCGCTAGGAAAACCCAACATGGTATCAGAGCCACCCTATAAATCTTAACTAGCTAGTTTAGACAAGTTTAAAATATCGATCGATGAAAATTTTCAAAATCGCAATTTCAATTTTGTGCTTGTTGTCGATTTTAAAAATTGTTCAAAAAATTATTCAGAGTATCTTAAAAATGCATGCAGGCGATTTTAGAAGGCTTTAAGAAATTTGGGCACATAAGCCAATTTTACGGCCGCAGAACCGCCATATAGCATGCTTATTGGTGACAGTTCTGCGATCGAAATGGGGCCGTTGTGCACCAAATTTCTTCCGGCACTCTATTATATGGAAATGTGATTTTTGGGATGTATGATTTTGGCCCAGATTTGTTTGAGTACTGGTTAGAACTTGGGGCCAATACGGAAAAGTTTTAGTCGATCGAAATTTTAAATAACTGTTTATCAGTGCATGTGTTAGTATCTGTGACCGTGAATATCATTGAGCGATATAACCCGACTAATTGCTATATGTTCTATTAGACGAGTATATGAACATGATATTCACGTCGATGTTCTGTATTGTGCCGATATTATGGATGGATTGTCGTGGTGGATAGCCTATGGTGCAATGGTAGTAGTACAATTCAGATTTATTTGTGTATTCATTATTATGGGGCGAGCGTTCGACAAGTGAATAGCCGTTTATGCCGGATTATATATTATTTTATTGGGGCACGACCGGGTTGATGTCGATATCACCATTGCACATTTATTTTTCTTTTCTGTACTAGGATTACTCCATGGTGGAGTGCTCGAATAGCCGGGTTCTAGAGGGCAACGGGCCCGCATCTCATGGCGTTGAGACGGAGGGGGCCTTACTCTAGAATTGGCAGGCTATTCTCCGCACTCGTAGAGGGTATAGGTTGACCCACAGAGGGGTTCTCAAGTTACCAGATTCCGTGAAGTGCTGGATGGCCCATTCACTTTGTTGATTAGGGTTGCCTCACTTTTAGGATTGGCAGGTAACTTGCCGCGTTCGTAGGGGTCCAGGTTTTTCATTGCACGGACTATCCACATGACCAGGAACGTCGAGTCTCATTTGCGGCTCAAATGAAACCCGAGACTCCAAGATTATTCACCATTCTGTGTTACTTGTTGTTGTTCTGTGATGTTGCTTATCATGCCTGAGAAGAATGTTATATATATATATATTTATATATACTAGTAAATATTGTATATGTTTTGTACCCGCGCTAGTCCAGCCCCCGCTCTGCCGTTAGTTAAGTAACCCAACGGTGCATGACGGGGCCCTGCGGCGAATGCGGATGGCATATACATACATTGTATTTTCTTTCTTTTCTGGTGTGATAGGGATTAAATGATGGGACCCCATTAATTTTGATTAATGTAAGATAAGAAACCTAAAAGATGTTGTTGGAACAAATTTTGAAAAACTATAGTCATATTCTTTCGCTTTGCATAGTGGTATTCGGTCAGGAATATCCAACACCTCATTCTATGAGGCAAGAGCCTAGATCCCTTCCCGGGAAGTGACCTCTTGAGCAAAAGTTTATATTGTAGATTACTCAGTTTTTTTCAAAACCACAAGTTTTCAAAAGCGGAGCCTAAACCACTTCTTTTCAAAACTACTTAGTTCCTTCAACGATATCAAGTTTATTACGTTAACGGTTTTTCGTCAAAAACCAGCCGCAGCCCTCCGTCATTTCAGATTATTATTACTTAGTATTCGTGCTACGTATGTTGTGCTCGGTCGAGGCGTAGTGTTTGGTAGATATGTAATACTTTTCTGTAGCATTAGATGCGATTGGTTAGGACAGTGGTGCGGTCATTTTGGCTCAGTCAAGGACTCGTACGGGTGGGTTTAATGCAATCAAGATAATGATGGGCTGAACTTGACTAGGAACCTTTGATATGTTGGTTCGGTCAAGGTTACTTGGGTCTCAGGGGCAACAACCACATCGGGAGTTTCAAACATACAAGAAACTTGCTAGCGTTGCATACCTTATGGAGTGTGGTGGCTAGAGTGGCTTCCATCTAGTTTATAATGCAATGATAGTTGGATATCGATCCCACTGATGAGTAGGATTACTCTTGGGATATATTTTTCACTTCACAATTAACTGACCTATTAGGTGTCTAGAAAGGTGTTAACACGGCTACGCCTCTGCGGAAACAAGGTTTATTTTAATTAGGTCTGTGCGAGGGCATGGGAAACCTCCCTCGGAGTACCAACACCGACCTGACTGAACGGTTGGCAAACTTGTAAGGTGTTAATGATCCAATCTAGTTCTCTTTTTAAGATTTGAAGGAGAATTCGAGGAAACAGTGGGAGCCATCCTGATTAGATAAATTAATAACCAATCTAATCTTGCAAGAGCACACGCTGAGTGTTTCTTTTCTCTCTCTCCAGGTAGCAACCAATTCATGCCTTAATCAAGATAATAAAATGTATAGCTTCACTGATCTGAATTCTTATTCGGGGCTGGGGAACGTCGGTTTGGCTCTAACTTATGACAACGGTCATGAGAATGAGCAAAGGAAAGAGGATTGCATGAATTCCTTGATGACCCCAACGAAGAAGAAGCATACTATTGCGTCTCCTTCAGACGTTCTTATTATTGAGAACTGTTTTTTGGTCAGTCCTACCTCTTGGGTACTAGATACCCGATCAGGATATAATATCTGTAATTTATTGCAGGGACTGAGAAAAAGTAGGATGATTGGACCTGGTGATATGTCCCTCAGAGTAGGGAACAGAGCACAAGCTGATGCTGTTGCCATCGGTGAATATCACTTAGCATTGACAAATGGCAATACTATGATTTTGAACAATTGTTACTATGTACCTTCCATGATTTGCAATATCATATCAGTTTCTTTACTTGATAAACATGGATATAGTTTTTTTCTAGATAGAAATATCATGAACATTTACCTTGATAAGGTATTGGTTGCAGAAGGTACACGGTGTAATGGTATCTATTTTCTAAATCAAAACATAGTTTTCAATATACAAAACACACACAAGAGAAAGAGTTCAGAAGTGAACGAATTCTACTTGCGGCATTGTAGACTTGGTCATATCGGAGAGAAAAGACTAAGTAAGTTGCATAAAGATGGATATTTGAATACGTTCAAATTTTCATCTTATGAAACTTGTCAGTCTTGTCTCAAGGGAAAGATGACCAAATCTCTATTCACCGGACACGAAGAAAGAGCAACAGAGCTCTTGGGACTCATACACGGTGGTGTATGTGGTCCAATGTCTATACATGCAAGACGTGGGTTCTTGTATTTCATCACATTCACTGACGATCTCTCTAAGTTCGGATATGTGTATCTTATGAAACACAAATATGAAGCTTTTATGAAATTCAAAGAATACAGAACGAAGTAGAGAACCAGACTGGCAAAAGTATCAAGATCCTCCGATCTGATAGAGGAGGGGAGTACTTAAGTACAAAGTTTCCAGAATACCTAAAAGAGAATGGAATTCTCTCTCAGCTTACTCCTCCATATACACCGCATCACAACGATGTATCGGAGCAGAGGAATCATACCCTATTGGATATGGTTCGCTCCATGATGAGTAGTGCCGAGTTACCTCTTTCATTTTGGGGATATGCACTTTAGACAGCGGCATACCTATTGAATGATGTTCCATCCAAGTCTCTGCCTAAGACTCTATATGAAATATGGAGTGGAAAAAGACCGTATCTTAAACGTATTAAGATATGGGGTTGTCCGACCTATATTAAAATACAAAAACCGGACAAACTTCAGGCACGTTCAGGTTTTATTTAAGTTTGTGGGATATGCAAAACATTCGATGGGATATCTGTTCTACCAAACCGAGAAACAGAAGGTGTTTGTTGCTCTCCACGCCACCTTTTTAGAATGGAAATTTCTTGCAAAAGAAATTAGTGGGAGCACGGTAGAACTGGAAGAAATTCAGGAACCACAAACCCAAACTGAAGAATTAGTGGAACCTCAAGATTCAATAACCCCGGATGAGCCTCAGCCACTCCGCAGATCTAGCAGGATTTCTCATCCGCCCGAGAGATACTACGGTTTTCTCATAGATAGGGATCGAGAGGATAACATCTTAGAAGAAAATGATCCTACTTGTTTCAAGCAGGCCATTATCAGTAAGGACTCTGATAAATGGCTGGATGCTATGCGATTCGAAATGGAGTCCATGTACATCAATAACGTGTGGACCTTGGATATTGCTCCACCTGGGGTAAAACCCATTGGATGCAAATGGATCAACAAAAGGAAGTTTGGTGTAGATGGCCAAGTGGAAATCTATAAGGCTAGACTTGTTGCAAAAGGTTTTCGTCAAAGACCAGGTGTGGACTATGACGAAACATTTTCTCCAGTGGCTATGCTCAAATCCATTCGGATCCTACTTGCCATTGCTGCCTTCCATGACTATGAAATCTGGAAGATGGACGTAAAAACAGCTTTTCTAAATGGAAGTTTGGAAGAGTGCGTTTATATGGATCAGTCGGAAGGATTCGTAGACAGTGGGAGCAGCGGGAAGGTGTGCAAGTTGCTTAAATCCATTTACGGATTAAAGCAGGCATCGCGGAGCTGAAACAGTCAAGGAATTTGACTTCATAAAAAACGAGGATGAGCCTTGTATATATAAGAAGATTGTAGGACGAACTGTCGTATTCCTAGTCTTGTACGTGGACGACATTCTTTTGATAGAAAATGATATTCCTATGCTACAATCGGTCAAGCTGTTCTTATCACAAAAGTTCTCCTTGAAAGACCTGGGTGATGTGTAACACCTTAGAATGCGATTAGTGTTAATTAAGCGTTAATGCAGGGTTTTAATGAAAAGTTTACCAAATTGGTTTCCTCACATTTTATAATAATTAATTAATATTTTATTATTATTTGTTATGTCTTGCACACACTTGTGCATGTTAATGTGAGGGTTAGTTAGTGTTAACCTTGTTTAGTAGCCATGACACCTTAAGCAATCCATGCCTTGTTTAACCTCGAGCTTAGATATTTGTGTGAGAGATATTTTCATGTTTTGGATTGAGAGAGAGGTGGCTAGGTGAGTCATGAGGCATTAATGGTTGCATTGATGAAGAGAGGGAGAGAGTAAGTGTAAGGTTAAGGTTCACCCTACACTCACCCTCTCATCATTATTATCTCTCACTCTCTCATTCCTATCTCTTCTCAATTATTCTTCATCCCCTCAACTCTCAAACTGAAACCCTCATTACCTCTTCACAAATCCTTGCAAAACTTCATTTAAACACCATGGAAACCACTTCACATGTCATGTTTAGCCACTAAGTTGCCTTGGAGCTTGGAAAGAGTGGATTTTTGAGCAAGAGTGGCTAGGATCGCAGGCGGGGACTTCGAACGCTGCGAAGAAAGGGAAGCAGGTGATTGGATCTACCTAGCTTGAGATCGTCGATGAGTAGATTTAACATCTACGGGAAAATCGTCCATATGGCGTTAAGCGTCAGGGCTAGATATGATATGATTTTAGCTGCATGTTTATATGCACCTATAGAGCTGGTGCATGAACTTCATTTCATATTATTACTTGTTGTGCCTGGACTTCTACCCTTTGGACACTGCACTATTATTGACAGTTCATATTGCACGAGCACTAATTGTATGCTACACACACACTGTCGGTAATTGCCATGATATGCACAACACATATACATATGTGATATTGTATTGATTAGTGACATTGAGGCATTGATTCTTGTGCGGTTGCGCATATGAAATACAGTTGCATTCATACCTACATACTTACACATATCTTGCTATAGCTACATGTACATCATACATACATACTTACATGTACACCCACATACCTTGCTATAGTTACATATACCCCTATGTGGTATTGTATTGCCATTGACATTGAGACGTTGATTATTGTGCTATTGCGCATATGAATTGCATCATACATGCATACTTACATGTAGATACACATATCTTGCTACAGCTACATACACCTCATATGATGTTGCACTTGATTTCGGAGGAATTGGGAACCGCATGATATATTTAATAGCTGGATGCATTTAAATATAGGTTTTCCCTTGATATGCTCATATTACTGTTCTATGTTGAATATATCATGTTTCATGGATTTACGCATTGAGATATGGATTTCATGTGATTTATGGATTTGAGAACCGTGGGGTATTTCAAGAATTTATGTATTGTTTGAAAACCCGGTTTCTCTTGATATGATATTTCAGTGCGTCCACCATGAGTTTTCTTGGTTTTGAGACTTGTTTTAGAAACCCGATTCGAGGAGCGGGAGGCACCATCTGCGGGTACATGGTGGACCCGGTATGGTTCCCCGGGGCGAGAGGTGATTTTCGTGGTGCAGACGATGAGCCTGGCAGGGGGATTAGTACCTACCTGTGATTGTATAGAACTCGGCGGATGTCCGGGGGACACCGTTTTGGAATATGATATGAGATGGATGTGAGGACCGATCTGAGGATGCGGCTCCTGAGATATGAGGATTTATGTGTCGATGCTGGACACGGGTTTCATGATGTGTCGAGTGTCGGTGTTGGACACTCAGGTTCCATGATTTTGATGTGTCGATGATGGGCACATGGGGTAGATATCCTCATTTACACACACACACATGCATATGTTTTCATGAGGTTTCTAGTGTCGATGTTGGACACTCAGGTTCCATGAGATTTACAGATATGAGGGCCGGTTTTGGTGACGGCGCCTGAGGATTTTGGGATTTGGGGTGTCATTGATGGACACCAGGGTTTTTCCATACTGATGATTTATGCACGAGGTTTATTATTTATCCCACACTCAGGATTTATTTGATATGCATTGCTTCATGTATGTGTAGTACCTGATAGAGTACCTTTCATGATAGTTGCATATTCATATTGCTATACTTATGCTCTCAAATCGCATATGATAGATTTATCGATGTTCATGCATACTTGCGATTACAGTATGATTTTTATGCTATTCATAAGTTGGCAACCCACCCCCGTTGTGCCACAGTGCCACAGTGTTTTGCCACAGTGTTTAATGCAACCCACAACCTTAAGCTTTAAGTTCTTACTTGAGATTTTAAAGTGTTTCTATCCTTTACTTCTTGTAATGGTTTAGATTGCTGGGTTTTTGGCTTACTTAAATTACGTTATGCCTGTTGACGTTACGTAGTCTAAGTGCCGGTCATGTGCCTAATTTGGGTCGTGACAAAGTTGGTATCAGAGCTCTAGGTTTTACCTTTCGGAGTGTAGCATGACCTTGGTATGATAAAGTAAGTAGCTTAAGCAGAGTGACATAGCCTGTGTATGTTCCGCGGCATACTTACGACACGGTACTCCGCCTAAGTGAACTTAGGACTTAGTGCTTGAAATTCCTTCCGTGATTATATACATCCTTGAGATTCGATTTCTGTATCCTTATCAAATCTTATTTCCTTTTCCAGCCTTTATGCCGCCGAAGACTACAAGGGCGCAGAGAGCGGCCGCGAGGGCCGAGATCAGAGTTGACTCGTCTGAGATAAGGACTGACCCGGGCGGTACGCCCATTGTGCAGGAGCAGATTGATCCACCTTCGATGGACCGTATTGCTAGGCTTGAGGCCGGTATGTAGGATATGCGCCAGATGATAGGGACGTTGGTGAGGTCAGTCGAGCGCAGAGACAGGAGGTTGTTCCACCTGTTGCGGGGACCGCGATGGTGCCTACTATTCAGGCGGTTGTACATGCAGTTACAGAGGTGATCACCGTATCGTTATCGGAGTTCATGAGGCTGAGGCCTCCGGTTTTCACTGGCACCGATGCAACTGAGGATCCGCAGTCGTTTATCGATCAGATAGCCAGGATATGTCATTCGCTGAGATGCTCTGACGCGAGATGGGTAGAGTTCGCGAGTTTTCGTCTGGAGGGTCTGGCCCAGAAGTGGTGCAAGTTTTTGGAGAAGGGCAAAACTGCAGGTCTTTCTCCTATGACCTAGTGTAACGTTTTGAAAATCGTTTCGGTGAAATTTCGAAAAAATCGGTAAAATAAGGGGGTTTTATGTAAAAAGCCAAAATACAAATATCTTATTATAAAAATTAAATATACATATTCTAGCTATGTAATTGCTATTATTTGGTGTTTATTGAGCCGCTGGTGAAATTTCAAATTTTCTGAAAAAAATATTATTTTATTATTATTTTAAGCCGTCACTAATACATTTAATTAGGGAAAATTACAAATTGGAATGAGTTGAAACAAATTTTGTGCATCATAAAACATTAAATAAAATTTTATCATATGGTTTTTGGAACGAAATCATTTGCCAAAACGGTTTAGAAATTATTGAGGAAAAAAAGGCTTTTTTTAGCGTAAATGGATGTTTGGGGTATTGTATTTATCATTTTTCATCACCACACACCCGTACCCACACCCACACACCCCCATTTACTTCTCCCTTTGGCTGAATTCAGTAGCCACCATCTTTTTCCCCACTTGAATTTCAAAGGAAAAGAAATGAAAGAAAAGAAAAGAAAATGGAGAAATGAGGTGGACCTTTGACCTTGAATTGACTTTGACTTCTCCCCCCACTTTCTCTACCTCCCTCTCTCTCCTCTCCCACTCCCATTCCAGCCGACCCCCCCTCCTCCTACAGCAGCAGCAGCCCTCCCCCATTTCCCTTCTCTTTTCTCTTCAAACTTCATCAAAAATTGCCTCAAATCCATAAAAAAAAATCCCAAAACCCAAATCCGACTCCTACCCATTTTAGCTTAGCCCGTATAGCATGGATCTTTGTGAAAAGAGAGCATTTTAGAGGGCCATGGATGCTTGTGGATCTTCAAATGTTTTTGGGTATAATTCTAAAACATTTTTGCTTAATTTGTTACAAATTTCTTAAAGCTAAACTACTTAAGTGTTAATTAGGCTTAAGTTGCAAGTTTTGGAATTCAAGTTAGGAATTTGAATGCAAGTTAGGGTTTTATAAAATTGGTGTATGGTTGTATGTTATATTTAGGCTTTTTGTCATGTTAATACAAGATTAGTAGCTTGTGCTAATGGTTAGTTTAAAAATTGTGTTAATTTGCTAATTTGCTTACTAGGTTTTTGAAATTAGTTAAATACTTGGGATTAAAAATGTGTTTAGGTTTTTCATGACTTCATTAACTTTATTAAGTGTGGTTTAATGCTTTAGATCATGCAAATCCAACCTAAATTGTAGTTTGTGCATTTTTGGTTATGAAATTGTTAAAAAGGGTATTTTGTAAACTAGAATATTAGGGTTTTTGGAATTTAATGAGATTAAATTCCGGAAATTATTTCTATGACTTATTTAAGATATTTAATAAGTATATTGGCCGCTACATTCATTTAAACGTCATGTTTTGTACAAAAACGGCGAATTGTGCTTGCTAGATTTTCGGAAAAATGACTTTTTAAGTGAAATTGGGGTTTTTGTGAGTTTTAACCTAGTTTATATTAAAATTAGTGTTCGTGAAAGTGCAAATGAGTGTGATCGGATTTTTCTCGATGGTTTGACGTTTGTACATCGACATCGAGGGTTGGTTTGACTATTCTTGCATGTGTAGGCGATAGGTTTGGACTTATGCGTGATACGCGTGCCGATTTGATTTTCGTATGCCGTTTCGATTTCGAATTTAGTTTTAATGCGTTACGGTGCGTTATGATATGTAGGTACCCCATGTGGACTTCGAGACGACAAGCAAGCGCGTGGCGGCGTCGGCACCGGCAAGCGAGGACCGGGTGAGTAGATTTATATCTACGGGGAGAAGTCGGGTGGATGGCGTATAGCACCCCCGCAGTCCGTGGTGGTGTATACGGATGCGTATACACACTAACAATCTTTATATGTTATTTGGGATTAATAACGATGCTTAGGATGGATATTGGTGTGTTGGATTACTTTAGTGTTGCGAACCCTAGGGTAGTGTTGCACTACACACACACACCCATATTTGCATACATTCTTCTTTCATATGTGCGTACATGGGATTATATATTGATGTGTATATTTACACATGGGTATGGGACTATGCGTTTATATACTGGATTTGAGGATAGTAATTAGGATTTGAGATGAGTCGATGATATTGGGCTTGAGGCCAGAAGATCCGTGATGTGTGTTGGTTCGTATTGAGATACGACATGATGTTTTAGCGGGTCTTTTGACGTAGTGATTCCTATACATGCATGCATACATAGATGGTATCAATATTGTACTAGACGTAGATCAGTACCCCGATCATGATATTTGATAAAGAGGATATCAGATGAATAGTATGATGAATGTGATATTGACCCGTACCCAGATTTGGGATGCCGTACGACGGATTTACGTACGAGCTATATTTTGATGATTGATCCTCACTCTTGACGTGGGATGTCTGATTATAGATATGATATCGGATATGATATTATTGAGGCGGGATCACCGACTAATATATATACAGGTATGTATATGTATCAACTCAGATGTTAGGCGGTTTCCTTACCTGTAGCTTAGCTTGTTAGTTCAGCCGTATAGTTTAGTGTAGTTGTTAGATTAGATTAGACTCCCACCTATTTCAAACTAGCGGATCGTGGGTATTTTAAAAGACAGGTCAAGGGATCTACGGATATTTCAAAAGACGTATCCTTTCTTAAAGACCACCGTAGCCCTATTTTCAAAACCCCGCGGTTCGTGTTATTTCAAATGGCACCATTTGTAGGACTTATATTAGATTAATGCAGATTAGTTATAGTTGCGACTAGTTTTTAGCTCCCGCTCATTTTGGTTGCTCGCTCCGCATCGCATATTTACATTGTTATTTCATATTGCATTGTTGACATTATGCTGTTAGGACACCAGCACCATTACCGATGATGCGTATGTACCACATACACTTACTTGCCGGCTCACACACATCTTCATCGGTAATTGCCATGTCACGTACACCTTAGAAAATATTGTTGCTTAACTTAGCTTGATAGCCAGTAGTTTGACATAATATTAGTGTACATACCTTATATGCCAGCTTAGATATTGTAGTTATTACTTGTCGCTTCATGCATACTGTTATTCATTGTTATGCCGTATTCATGGATTCTCATGCTTATATTCATGGTCTTACATGCTATTGATGAATCGGATTCCCATGATATTTTATGGATTTGGAGGAAAACCGCAAAACATATATAAACTGCTTTCTTTCTTTTTAAATAAAAAAATGCGGTTTTCCTATGATGTATGAGTCGTCCACCATGAGTTTGCTGATGGATTTCGAGACCCGATTCAAGGAGATGGATGAACCGTTTCGGGTACATGGTGGGCCCGGTGCGGTACCCCGGGGCAAGAGGAATTTGTTGTTGACGTTGAGCCTGGCAGGGGAGCACTACCGACCGGTGATATTACCGACGCGTCGGATATCCGGAGGATACCGTCGTGGTCTTGAGATGGATGGTAGGGGCCGGTCTGGATTGACGGCACCCTAGATATTGATTTTGAGATATTGAGGTACAGAGATTGTGATACAGAGATATCGAGATATTTGGACACTTGTTTTGTGTCGATGCTGGGCACTGTTTTATACTGATTTCATTTATGGCACCTCACTTTAAAAATACAGAAATCTCACTGATTTATGAAAGAACTTTTCGTCAGTACATGCATTCTGTTCCGTGCATTCATACCTCATTCTTATGATATATTGCTACCTGAGGCACGGACACAGGCACATGATTACCCTCGGGTTAGATATTTACCCTAGCCTTGTTATAGGCTGCTGGTTATATATTTGAGGATATATTATGATCGTACGACCTAGGATTGCGTCATACATGCGATTTTTATTCGTAGATGTTTTTCTATTCACGAGTTGGCAACTCACCCCCGTTGTGCCCCAGTTTCTTGCAGGTTTTGCCGTACATGTTTCTTTACGGCTTTGCGGGCTCAGTTCCATTCGGGTGACTTGCTAGTAGGTGGGTTTTTTCTTGTATCGTACCCATCATATTACCCTGTATAATATTATTCCGTTGTATCTAGTAAATTCTATCAACCAAACATGTATTTTTTGAGATAGAGACCAGTGTTGTTTATTCTTTCGACCTTAGAGTCGCTTGTTATATTTCTGGTGGTTTTGAGTTTCCTTTTGAGTTTTGATCCTCGCCGTTGGCGTTGTATATTATATTGCTTGTGTGGTTGTGACCGTCGATTGACGAAGAGCTAGCTCCCGCTTGGGGATGCCTTTTTCTTGATTTCGTATACTATTCATGTTGTATCCCGTTTGGGGGCCAGTATTTACAAAGGAGACTCTGCCGAAATTTTCAGTAAATTTTCGATGTTTTAAAAACCGCATAATTCGGCTTATGCTATTGAAATTACTTGCTTTAAGTTGGTTTTTCCTGCACTCTACTACTTTTCTTGGTTTGGATTTCTGGGTTTTCGGTTTACTTAGATTACGTACGCCTCGAGACGTTCGTAGTTTAAGTGCCAGTTATGTTCCGTACTTTCGGGTCGTGACAAAGTTGGTATCAGAGCATTAGGTTTTAACCTTCGGAGCGTAGGATGACCCTTGGTTGATGGAATAGGTAACTAAAGTAGAGTGACGTATCGTTGGTATGTTCCGCGGCATATTTACGACACGCCACTCCACTTATGAAGCCTTAGGATGTACATTTCCTTGTTCAGTATTATATTCCTTCCTGATCTAGCCTCATCGGTACCAGTTTGGTTTTGCTGCTACGGTTACAGGCAGGGAGAGTTACGGCTAGAGTTGCGGTCAGCACAAGCTCGTCACGAACGAGGACTGACCAGGGCGAAATTCCGGCGACACACGTTTGCAGAGATGTGTCTTTTTACTGTGTTTCCGCGCCACGAGCGTTTGGCGGATCGCCTTTATGAGGTTACTCGGAGGTGCTGATCGACACTAGAGAATTGAGCCAATGATGGAGGCCAGCCAGATTTTGATGACCGTTGGTGTGTTGCTTACTCATGATGTTTGAGGCACTGTTCAGCGTGCAGACGAGTGAGCTAGTTATTGCTGCGAACGACGAGATATCGCCCCAGATGTTGGAGCTATTACAGTACGAGTTGTACTAAGAGATGATAGAAGGTCGCTAGTCACCCGATGATGAATGACTAGGATAGGTGGTTCGTTCGCTACCCCGATGCGAGGTCATCAGATAGATTGATTTCAGCTAGAGACGACTTCACGCGGAGACGTTGGGAGTCGACAGAGACGATCGAATGTCAGAAACCTACTATTCCAAGTTTAAAGTATTCGGAAAGTCATGCAGGCAATTCTATGGTCCCTCTAGAAGAATGAAACCCTAACTCGACTTAATGACCGTATGAAAGCCTTTGAACCTTAGGGTTTGCGGCAGTTCTGCGGCGCCATTAGTGAGGCTTGGGTTTGCCCTTCTACGGCTGGACCACCGATGCTGTGGTATGTACTCGATACTATTAAACTGTGTCCAAGATGTTGAGCCCTTGGGGGATTATGAGGTTTTGACAATCGATTGGATGGTTCGACTTAATTCGGATGTTAGGTGGTGAGATGCATTTCTTGGGAGACTCCAGATACGAGGATAGTCGTTGGAGCCCAATCCATGCAGCCACGACGAGACGAGTCCAAAGCAGACGACATTAGAGAAAAGTGAAGTAGGAGGTTCGTACCAGATCTAGATGAGATGACGTTCCACTCCGCCGACATCAGAGATGCGATGCGCATGCCGAGGCATGGTACTTGGATATACCTTCCAGAAGAGTCGTGATGAGAATGCAGTCGTTCCAGAGCAAGACACAGATATAGTAAAGGACGATGACTTCCGGACAGTTGGCAGAGACGAGACATGGAAGAGACCGTGAGCAAGATTCCTTCCAGGACACTGCTGCAATGATACTTGCACCAGGATCAGAGGTATCACGTACATTCAGAGAACCAGAGGCCGACGCCAGTGATATGCTGTCTTACGAGAGGTCGCGATGATGGACCGAGAGATTGGTAATTCACAGTGAAGACCTTGACCCAGGAGTGGTCATGGTTACGCACATCAGCAGGACAGAGTTCATGATCATCGACGAGACGTCCCACTAGTGATCGTGACAGTTGGCCGAGATTCTTAGAGGATGCGCTTGAGCGGTACTGTTCCGCCATTATTGATCACGATGTTTTGGGTGATTTATTCGTATGATTTGATTTTGATGATTGAGGATTTACGATCTTTGCACAGTGTTGCACTTGATATCGTTTTCGTGCTTTGGTTTCACATGTTTGTGATTTTACGGTTTTAGACATTTGAGTTGATTTTGTGCGTATGCACGCACACGAATTGGTTCCTGCACTCTGTATAGTTATTATATGCTTGCAGTGCAGTGATACGCCTTTTGTGCACTTAGATGCACTGGACTTCAATTTCGATTGTGATACTTGATATTTGTTTTGTGTACCTTGTGCACCTGATTGATTTTGCGCACGTTCGGCGCTTGATATTGGATTTCATGATTTCGTGCACGATGGATGCACCTGATTTGGATTTTCGCGCATGTTGGGCGCATGTTTTGAAGGGTGATTTTGGTGCACACCAGAGGCACTAAATTGAGAATTTTTCGTGCATGTCAGATGCACCTGATTTTGCTGTCAGGCACACATGTTGCCTACGACAGATGTTTCATGCACACCCGATGCACTTAGATGTTGTTTCTGTGCGCATGTATGGCACATTCATGGATTTTGATTTCTGTGCGCACCAGACGCACGTAGCATTCATGTGCATATTTTGGGATTGATTTCGTATAGAGCAGTACGTTTTTATGATATTTCTATGTGTTTTCGTACTGAGCAGGACTAGTCAGAGGACAGTACCTGAATATATTTTTGCATGCATTGGTAGTTATTGAAGGGATTTCCAAAAAGCGAGCTATAGCCTCAGTATTTACCTACGTGTCTGATATGACATGAAATGTTTAAAACAAGGAGACCCTTCTAAATTGTTTCCAAAACGGCGGAACGTACATTTCAAACAAAGGTATATATGTATATAGTTATTTTCTTATGATAGACGTCCGCCACTGTGCAGTGTTATACGCGTTGCACAACGACTTAAAGAGATTTGGCATGCATTTCCTTCAGATACTTACAGATATAGATTCGATAATTACATGTATAGTTTCGAGTTATGTCATATTGGTTTTGATTTGGATTTGGCATTGATGTCTTCTCCATGACTCCGATGATTGCGGGATGCTTGACGGAGTTTTGATTTGAGTTATATGCTCATTTTTCAAGCGCATGCGCTGCGCTACGATTTGTTTTATGTATTTACAATTTCGGAGCCCCGACAACTTGATGGTTTTCTTAGATGTTTTGGTATTTGGGGGAGTTTGAATTTAAATTCGGGAACCGAATTTCTTTAAGGGGGGAAGATTGTAACGTTTTGAAAATCGTTTCGGTGAAATTTCGAAAAAATCGGTAAAATAAGGGCGGTTTCTGTTAAAAGCCAAAATAAAAATATCTTATTATAAAAATTAAATATACATATTCTAGCTATGTAATTGCTATTATTTGGTGTTTATTGAGCCGCTGGTGAAATTTCAAATTTTATGAAAAAAATATTATTTTATTATTATTTTAAGCCGTCACTAATACATTTAATTAGGGAAAATTACAAATTGGAATGAGTTGAAACAAATTTTGTGCATCATAAAGCATTAAATAAAATTTTATCATGTGGTTTTTGAAACGAAATCATTTGCCAAAACGGTTTAGAAATTATTGAGGAAAAAAGGCTTTTTTTTAGCGTAAATGGATGTTTGGGGTATTGTATTTATCATTTTTCATCACCCCACACCCGTACCCACACCCACACACCCCCATTTACTTCTCCCCTTGGCTGAATTCAGTAGCCACCATCTTTTTCCCCACTTGAATTTCAAAGGAAAAGAAATGAAAGAAAAGAAAAGAAAATGGAGAAATGAGGTGGACCTTTGACTTCTCCCCCACTTTCTCTACCTCCCTCTCTCTCCTCCCCCACTCCCATTCCAGCCGACCCCCCCTCCTCCTACAGCAGCAGCAGCCCTCCCCCATTTCCCTTCTCTTTTCTCTTCAAACTTCATCAAAAATTGCCTCAAATCCATCAAAAAAAATCCCAAAACCCAAATCCGACTCCTACCCATTTTAGCTTAGCCCGTATAGCATGGATCTTTGTGAAAAGAGAGAATTTTGGAGGGCCATGGATGCTTGTGGATCTTCAAATGTTTTTGGGTATAATTCTAAAATATTTTTGCTTAATTTGTTACAAATTTCTTAAAACTAAACTACTTAAGTGTTAATTAGGCTTAAGTTGCAAGTTTTGGAATTCAAGTTAGGAATTTGAATGCAAGTTAGGGTTTTATAAAATTGGTGTATGGTTGTGTGTTATATTTAGGCTTTTTGTCATGTTAATACAAGATTAGTAGCTTGTGCTAATGGTTAGTTTAAAAATTGTGTTAATTTGCTAATTTGCTTACTAGGTTTTTGAAATTGGTTAAATACTTGGGATTAAAAATGTGTTTAGGTTTTTCATGACTTCATTAACTTTATTAAGTGTGGTTTAATGCTTTAGATCATGCAAATCCAACCTAAATTGTAGTTTGTGCATTTTTGGCTATGAAATTGTTAAAAAGGGTATTTTGTAAACTAGAATATTAGGGTTTTTGGAATTTAATGAGATTAAATTCCGGAAATTATTTCTATGACTTATTTAAGATATTTAATAAGTATATTGGCCGCTACATTCATTTAAACGTCATGTTTTGTACAAAAACGGCGAATTGTGCTTGCTAGATTTTCGGAAAAATGACTTTTTAAGTGAAATTGGGGTTTTTGTGAGTTTTAACCTAGTTTATATTAAAATTAGTGTTCGTGAATGTGCAAATGAGTGTGATCGGATTTTTCTCGATGGTTTGACATTTGTACATCGACATCGAGGGTTGATTTGACTATTCTTGCATGCGTAGGCGATAGGTTTGGACCTATGCGTGATACGCGTGCCGATTTGATTTTCGTATGCCGTTTCGATTTTGAATTTAGTTTTAATGCGATACGGTGCGTTATGATATGTAGGTACCCCATGTGGACTTCGAGACGACAAGCAAGCGCGTGGCGGCGTCGGCACCGGCAAGCGAGGACCAGGTGAGTAGATTTATATCTACGGGGAGAAGTCGGGTGGATGGCGTATAGCACCCCCGCAGTCCGTGGTGGTGTATACGGATGCGTATACACACCAACAATCTTTATATGTTATTTGGGATTAATAACGATGCTTAGGATGGATATTGGTGTATTGGATTACTTTAGTGTTGCGAACCATAGGGCAGTGTTGCACTACACACACACACCCATATTTGCATACATTCTTCTTTCATATGTGCGTACATGGGATTATATATTGATGTGTATATTTACACATGGGTATGGGACTATGCGTTTATATACTGGATTTGAGGATAGTAATTAGGATTTGAGATGAGTCGATGATATTGGGCTTGAGGCCAGAAGATCCGTGATGTGTGTTGGTTCGTATTGAGATACGACATGATGTTTTAGCGGGTCTTTTGACGTAGTGATTCCTATACATGCATGCATACATAGATGGTATCAATATTGTACTAGACGTAGATCAGTACCCCGATCATGATATTTGATAAAGAGGATATCAGATGAATAGTATGATGAATGTGATATTGACCCGTACCCAGATTTGGGATGCCGTACGACGGATTTACGTACGAGCTATATTTTGATGATTGATCCGCACTCTTGACGTGGGATGTCTGATTATAGATATGATATCGGATATGATATTATTGAGGCAGGATCACCGACTAATATATATACAGGTATGTATATGTATCGACTCAGATGTTAGGCGGTTTCCTTACCTATAGCTTAGCTTGTTAGTTCAGCCGTATAGTTTAGTGTAGTTGTTAGATTAGATTAGACTCCCACCTATTTCAAACTAGCGGATCGTGGGTATTTTAAAAGACAGGTCAAGGGATCTACGGATATTTCAAAAGACGTATCCTTTCTTAAAAACCACCGTAGCCCTATTTTCAAAACCCCGCGGTTCGTGTTATTTCAAATGGCACCATTTGTAGGACTTATATTAGATTAATGCAGATTAGTTATAGTTGCGACTAGTTTTTAGCTCCCGCTCATTTTGGTTGCTCGCTCCGCATCGCATATTTACATTGTTATTTCATATTGCATTGTTGACATTATGCTGTTAGGATACCAGCACCATTACCGATGATGCGTATGTACCACATACACTTACTTGCCGGCTCACACACATCTTCATCGGTAATTGCCATGTCACGTACACCTTAGAAAATATTGTTGCTTAACTTAGCTTGATAGCCAGTAGTTTGACATAATATTAGTGTACATACCTTATATGCCAGCTTAGATATTGTAGTTATTACTTGTCGCTTCATGCATACTATTATTCATTGTTATGCCGTATTCATGGATTCTCATGCTTATATTCATGGTCTTACATGCTATTGATGATTCGGATTCCCATGATATTTTATGGATTTGGAGGAAAACCGCAAAACATATATAAACTGCTTTCTTTCTTTTTAAATAAAAAATGCGGTTTTTCTATGATGTATGAGTCGTCCACCATGAGTTTGCTGATGGATTTCGAGACCCGATTTGAGGAGATGGATGAACCGTTTCGGGTACATGGTGGGCCCGGTGCGGTACCCCGGGGCAAGAGGAATGTGTTGTTGACGTTGAGCCTGGCAGGGGAGCACTACCGACCGGTGATATTACCGACGCGTCGGATATCCGGAGGATACCGTCGTGGTCTTGAGATGGATGGTAGGGGCCGGTCTGGATTGACGGCACCCTAGATATTGATTTTGAGATATTGAGGTACAGAGATTGTGATACAGAGATATCGAGATATTTGGACACTTGTTTTATGTCGATACTGGGCACTGTTTTATGCTGATTTCATTTATGGTACCTCACTTTAAAAATACAGAAATCTCACTGATTTATGAAAGAACTTTTCGTCAGTACATGCATTCTGTTCCGTGCATTCATACCCCATTCTTATGATATATTGCTACCTGAGGCACCGACACAGGCACATGATTACCCTCGGGTTAGATATTTACCCTAGCCTTGTTATAGGCTGCTGGTTATATATTTGAGGATATATTATGATCGTACGACCTAGGATTGCGTCAAACATGCGATTTTTATTCGTAGATGTTTTTCTATTCACGAGTTGGCAACTCACCCCCGTTGTGCCCCAGTTTCTTGCAGGTTTTGCCGTACATGTTTCTTTACGGCTTTGCGGGCTCAGTTCCATTCGGGTGACTTGCTAGTAGGTGGGTTTTTTCTTGTATCGTACCCATCATATTACCTTGTATAATATTATTCCGTTGTATCTAGTAAATTCCATCAACCAAACATGTATTTTTTGAGATAGAGACCAGTGTTGTTTATTCTTTCGACCTTAGAGTCGCTCGTTATATTTCTGGTGGTTTTGAGTTTCCTTTTGAGTTTTGATCCTCGCCGTTGGCGTTGTATATTATATTGCTTGTGTGGTTGTGACCGTCGATTGACGAAGAGCTAGCTCCCGCTTGGGGATGCCTTTTTCTTGATTTCGTATACTATTCATGTTGTATCCCGTTTGGGGGCCAGTATTTACAAAGGAGACTCTGCCGAAATTTTCAGTAAATTTTTGATGTTTTAAAAACCGCATAATTCGGCTTATGCTATTGAAATTACTTTCTTTAAGTTGGTTTTTCCTGCACTCTACTACTTTTCTTGGTTTGGATTTCTGGGTTTTCGGTTTACTTAGATTACGTACGCCTCGAGACGTTCGTAGTTTAAGTGCCGGTCATGTTCCGTACTTTCGGGTCGTGACACCTAGGCTGAGTTCGTGACGGCGTTTCTTGTCCATTTTCTTCTGCATAGCGTCAGGGATGCTCGAGCGCGCAGTTTCGAGTCGTTACACCAGACTCAGGGTATGACGGTGGCTGAGTACGATGTGCAGTTTACCGAGCTGTCTGTGTATGCTCCGTATTTGGTAGCTACTGAGGAGATGCGGGTCAAGAGGTTTGTTCGAGGCCTGCTTACCCAGTTGTTCCTCGCTATCAGCGTACAACATTGTGACATGTATGCAGCAGCGGTGGACGCAGCTCTATTGGTTGAGGAGCGTCTTTCCGAGACGTCGGTTGTTCCGGAACCGAAGAGGGTTCGTACTAGTATATCATCCCGGAGACAGATGTTTAGACGCCGCGACAGCGTTCATTCAAGCATGGGGAGTAGCAGAGACTTGGGACGAGGCCAGTTATTCAGCACTTATCCCCAGGAGGGTCAGCAGTCAACGTATGGGTGTTTTGGGTGTGGCAGTTTACACCACCTCGTTAGGGATTGTACCGTGATACGCCAGAGAGTGGCAGCTGTACCGCATGTTACCTTACCACCTTCTCCACCTCAGAGAGCGTTGCCTCTTATGCCTGTTGTTGCCCCGCGTCATGCTCATGCTCAGAGAGGACGTGGTCTCGGTGGTTTTGTTCCGAGAGGACGGGGTGGTAGAGGCGGAGGTCAGCCAGTCGCCGGTAGAGGACAGGCTCGGGTGTTTGCCTTGACTCATCAGGACACGCAGACGTCTAATGCAGTGGTTTCAGGTACTCTTTCTGTATGTTCTTTTGATGCACATGTTTTATTTGATCCGGGATCTACGCATTCGTATGTTTCTACACACTTCGTGCCGAGGTTGGGCCGAGAGTTGTGTTTGCTAGATCAGCCTCTTGTTGTGATTACTCCTGTTGGCGATTCTTTTGTTGCGCGACATGTGTTTCGGTCGTGTGCCGTTTGGATTAGAGATAGAGATTCGTCCGTCGATTTGATCCTTCTAGATATGTTGGACTTCGACGTTCTCCTTGGCATGGACTGGTTAGCAGCTTGTTATGCGTCGGCGGACTGCCGTGAGAAGACAGTCAGTTTTAGTTTTCCAGGCGAGTCTGTTCGGGTTGTGCAGGGGGACCGTAGTACCGTCCCTCACAGTTTGATTTCAGCCCTTTGCGCTAGTCGGCTTTTGAGGAGAGGATGTCGGGGATCTTGGCTTTCATTCGTGATACTGGAGCCACAGTGGAGTCGTTGGACCGGGTTCCTGTTGTGCGAGAGTTTCCCGACGTTTTCCCGATGAGTTACCTGGTTTGCCGCCAGAGTGCGATATTGAGTTTTGCATTGATCTGATTCTCGGCGTGGGGGCTATTTCTATATCGCCTTACCGGATGGCCCCGGCGGAGCTTAGAGACTTAAAGATCAATTGCAAGAATTGCTTGATAGGGGACTTGTGCGTCCGAGTATTTCGCCTTGGGGAGCTCCTGTTCTGTTCGTCAAGAAGAAGGACGACAGTTTGAGATTGTGTATTGATTATCGTCAATTGAACCGGGTTACGGTGCGGAATAGGTATCCTTTACCTCGCATTGACGATTTGTTTGATCAGCTCCAGGGTGCGAAACATTTTTCTAAGATTGATTTGCGTTCGGGTTATCATCAGTTGCGGGTTCGGAATGATGACATTCCGAAGAATGCTTTTCGTACATGCTATGGGCATTATGGGTTTTTGGTGATGTCGTTCGGACTCACCAATGCCCCAACAGCGTTCATGGATCTGATGAACCGGATTTTCAGGCTGTTCTTCGACCAGTTTATTATTGTGTTTATTGATAATATTCTGGTCTACTTTAGGAGTCGTGAGGAGCATGAGCAGCATTTGAGGATTGCTTTGCAGGCATTGAGAGAGCACCGACTGTATGATAAATTCTAAAAGTGCGCATTTTGGCTTGATAGAGTTGACTTCCTGGGTCATGTGGTGACGAGAGACGGTATTCTTGTGGACCCGAGGAAGATCGAGGCTGTACAGCTTTGGCCCAGACCTGTACTGTGACAGAGGTCCGCAGCTTTTTGGGCTTAGTTGGTTATTACCGCCGCTTTGTGCAGGATTTCTCGAGTATCGCTGCACCGCTGATCGGACTGACCCGGAAGGGGGTTCCTTTTCTTTGGACTGATGCGTGCGAGCAGAGTTTCCAGCAGTTGAAGACTCGGTTGACGACTGTACCAGTTCTATCTTTGCCTTCTGGATCGGGTGGCTTTGTTGTTTACTGTGATGCTTCTCGAGTGGGGCTCGGTTGTGTTCTGATGCAGCATGATAGAGTGATTGCTTATGCTTCTAGGCGGCTAAAGAAATACGAGCAGAATTATCCCACTCATGATCTTGAGATGGCCACGGTGGTCTTTGCATTGAAGATTTGGAGACACTACTTGTACGGGGAGTTGTGTCAGATTTTCACGGACCATAAGAGCTTGAAGTACATCTTCCAGTAGCGGGACCTGCATCTGAGACAACGCCGTTGGATGGAGCTTGTGAAGAATTATGATTTTGAGATCCTTTATCATCCGGGCAAGACGAATGTGGTAGCTGATGTTTTGAATCGTAGGCCCCGGGGTAGCTTGTCCCAGTTGAGCGCAGTTCAGAGAAAGTCTTCTGCAGATTGGCAGATCTTGTGCGATGGTAGAGTACAGTTTGAGTTCACTTCCACTGGAGGACAGCTTTCTCATGTCCGCGCCCGCCCACTTCTACTTGATCGTATCCGTGAGGCGAAACCCAGTGATGCCCGTTTGTCTGAGATTCTTGAACTTGTTCGGCAGGGTATAGATTCAGAGTTCTTGATTGATGACCAGGGTGTGCTACGTTATGGGACTCGCTTGTGTGTACCAGATATTGATGGGTTGAGACGCGGGATCCTAGAGCAGGCACATCAGTCAGCCTTTAGCATTCATCCAGGTTCCACCAAGATGTACCGTGACTTGAGAGACTTTTACTAGTGGGAAGGGATGAAGCGCGATGTTTCGGACTTCGTTTCGAGGTGCCTGACTTGTCAGCAAGTCAAGGCTGAGCATCAGAGACCGGATGGAGAGTTGCAGCCTTTACCCGTTCCTGAGTGGAAATGGAAGCAGATTTCCATGGACTTTATTGTGGGTCTACCCAGGGCCAGTCGGGGGTATGACTCCATTTGGGTGATTGTTGACCGGTTGACGAAAGCGGCTCACTTCTTTCCAGTGAAGACCACTTTCGGTTATGCTCAGTATGCTCAGTTGTATATAGATGAGATTGTGCGTTTGCACGGCGTTCCCACATGCATCGTATCCGACAGAGACACCCAGTTTACTAGCCGTCTTTGGCAGAAGCTTCAGGAAGCTTTGGGTACCCGGTTGAGCTTTAGCACCGCTTTCTATCCACAGACCGATGGTCAGTCAGAGCGGACTATACAGACTCTAGAGGATATGCTTCGTGCGTGTGTGCTTGATTTTGGTGGCAGTTGGGATCGTCACTTGCCGTTGATTGAGTTCTCCTACAACAACAGCTTTCAGGAGACTATTCAGATGGAACCTTTTGAGGCTTTGTATGGTAGGAAGTGTCGATCGCCAATCTGTTGGACCGAACTCAGCGAGAGTAAGTTTTGGGCCCCCAGCTAGTTCAGGAGACTACGGAAAAGATCCAGCTGATTCAGGACAGGATGAGAGCAGCCCAGTGCAGACAGAAGTCTTATGCCGACCGTCGTCGTCGCAGACTTGAGTTCGCAGTGGGGTATCATGTGTTCCTGCGGATTTCTCCGATGAAGGGCGTTATGAGATATGGGAGAAAGGGGAAGCTTAGTCCCAGATTTGTAGATCCTTTCGAGATCCTTGAGCGAGTTGGTACCATTGCCTATCGTTTGGCGCTTCCACCCAGTTTTCCGGATTCGTATTCCATGTGTCGATACTTCGTAGATACCTTCATGATCCTTCTCATATGATTCAGCACCAGATCGTTCAGCTTGAGCGCGATCTTTCGTTCACCGAGCAGCCGATAGTTATATTGGATCGGCAGGTGAAGAAACTTTGATCAAAGGTCTTGCCATTTGCGAAGGTTTTTTGGCGTAGCCCAACTTGTGAGGAGATCACTTGGGAGGCCGAGAGTGAGATGCGGAAGAAATTCCCTCATCTCTTTGAAGGTACGCATGGTAAGAATTTTAAATTCGGGGACGAATTTCTTTATGGGGGAGATTGTAACACCTTAGAATGCGATTAGTGTTACTTAAGCGTTAATGCGGGTTTTTAAGGAAAAGTTTACCAAATCGGTTTCCTCACATTTTATAACAATTAATTAATATTTTATTATTATTTGTTATAGCTTGCACACACTTGTGCATGTTAATGTGAGGGTTAGTTAGTGTTAACCTTGTTTAGTAGCCATGACACCTTAAGCAATTCATGCTTTGTTTAACCTTGAACTTAGATATTTGTGTGAGAGATATTTTCATGTTTTAGATTGAGAGAGAGGTGGATAGGTAAGTCATGAGGCATTAATGGTTGCATTGATGTGGAGAGGGAGAGAGTAAGTGTAAGGCTAAGGTTCACCCTACACTCACCCTCTCATCATTATCATCTCTCACTCTCTCATTCATATCTCTTCTCAATTATTCTTCATCCTCTCAACTCTCAAACTGAAACCCTCACTACCTCTTCACAAATCCTTGCATAACTTCATTTAAACACCATGGAAACCACTTCACATGTCATGTTTATCCATTAAGTTGCCTTGGAGCATAGAAAGAGTGGATTTTTGAGCAAGAGTTGCTAGGATCGCAGGCGGGGACTTCGAACGCTGCGAAGAAAGGGAAGCAGGTGATTGGATCTACCTAGCTTGAGATCATCGGTGAGTAGATTTAACATTTACGAGGAAATCGCCCGTATGGCATTAAGCGTCAGGGCTAGATATGATATGATTTTAGCTGCATGTTTATATCCACCTATAGAGCCGGCGCATGAACTTCATTGCATATTATTTCTTGTTGTGCCTGGACTTATACCCTTTGGACACTGCATTATTATTGACAGTTCATGTTGCACGAGCACTAATTGTATGCTACACACACTGTCGGTAATTGCCATGATATGCACAACACATATAAATATGTGATATTGTATTGATTAGTGACATTGAGGCATTGATTCTTGTGCGGTTGCACATATGAAATACAGTTGCATGCATACCTACATGCTTACACATATCTTGCTATAGCTACATGTACATCATGCATACATACTTACATGTACACCCACATACCTTGCTATAGTTACATATACCCCTATGTGGTATTGTATTGCCATTGACATCGAGACGTTGATTATTGTGCTATTGCGCATATGAATTACATCATACATACATACTTACATGTAGATACACATATCTTGCTACAGCTACATGTACACCTCATATGATACTGCACTTGATTTCGGAGGAATTGGGAACCACATGATATATTTAATAACTGGATGCATTTAAATATCGGTTTTCCCTTGATATGCTCATATTACTGTTCTATGTTGCATATATCATGTTTAATGGATTTACGCATTGATATATGGATTTCAAGTGATTTATGGATTTGAGAACCGTGGGGTATTTCAAGAATTTATGTATTGTTTGAAAACCCGGTTTCTCTTGATATGATATTTTAGTGCATCCACCATGAGTTTTCTCGGTTCTGAGACTTGTGTTAGAAACCCTATTCGAGGAGCGGGAGGCACCGTCTGTGGGTACATGGTGGACCTGGTATGGTTCCCCGGGGCGAGAGGTGATTTTCGTGGTGTAGACGATGAGCCCGGCAGAGGGATTAGTACCTACCAGTGATTGTATAGAACTCGGCGGATGTCCGGGGGACACCGTTTTGGAGTTATGATATGAGATGGATGTGAGGACCGATCTGAGGATGCGGCTCCTGAGATATGAGGGTTTACGTGTCGATGCTGGACGCTGGTTTCATGATGTTTCGTGTGTCGGTGTTGGACACTCAGGTTACATGATTTTGATGTGTCGATGATGGGCACACGAGGTAGATATCCTCATTTATACATACACACACACATGCATATGTTTTCATGAGGTTTCGAGTGTCGATGTTGAACACTCAGGTTCCATGAGATTTACAGATATGAGGGCAGGTTTTGGTGACGGCGCCTGAGAATTTTGGGATTTGGGGTGTCATAGATGGACACCAGGGTTTTTCCATGCTGATGATTTGTGCATGAGGTTTATTATTTATCCCACACTCAGGATTTATTTGATATGCGTTGCTTCATGTATGTGTAGTACCTGATAGAATACCTTTCATGATAGTTGCATATTCATATTGCCATACTTATACTATCAAATCGCATGTGATAGATTTATCGCTGTTTGTGCATACTTGTGATTACAGTATGATGTTTATGCTATTCATGAGTTGGAAACTCACCCCCGTTGTGCCACAGTGTTTTGCAGGTCTGATCCTCAGAGTAGTCGCGGCAGGACGCCTTATTATATTTACTTTTGCGGATACCGCTACGGTTGGCTGTGAGGCCTTTTGGTATCGGTGGGTTTGCGGTTATCCGATGATGTCGTTGTATATCTTTTGTATCTAGTACTCTCCATCTATTAACTTCATATTTTTACTTAGAGACGAGTTGTGAGGATCGGTGCTGTATATTCTTATGACTCTGGTTGTCGTGCTCGTGTGAGCCGGCCTTTATTTATGTTGATTATCTCATTTCTTCTCTACGGTGTCGTATATCTGTTGTGGTGGTTGTTTCCTCCTTTGGGCGAGATTTGCTCCCGTTTGGGGATGCTTTACTTATATCTTATGTTTGTACCCGTTTCGAGGCTAGCTTTTACCAAGGAGGTGCTGCCGAAATTTTTATGAAAACAAACTTAAGCTTTAAGTTCTTACTTGAGATTTTAAAGTGTTTCTATCCTTTACTTCTTGTAATGGTTTAGATTGCCGGGTTTTCGGCTTACTGAAATTGCGTTACGCCTGTTGACGTTACGTAGTCTAAGTGCCGGTCATGTGCCTAATTTGGGTCGTGACATGATGCCTCGTACATTTTGGAGATTAAGATCTACAGAGATAGATCTAAGAGATTATTGGGACTTTCATAGTCTAGGTGTAAGTGCACGGTGGCGCCCCGGCCGTCGATCCGACGGCCAAACGCGGAAACGGTGGTAAACTTAAAATTTTGCGGACTTGGCAAACCGGCACCACCGCGCACTAAACCCCGGATCGTGCCATTAAACTAGTCTAAGCTACTAACAAGAAAGGGGAAGAGATATACCGACGATCCAAGTCCTCCGGTCTTCATCTCCACTCCGATCTCCTCGCGGGATCTCCGTTCGTCTCCTCCTCGTCGGAAAGGGCACCACGAAGCCGGGTACTTTTACGGGCTCCCACCTCAATACCGAGGCAACTCGCGCATGAAGCCGGCTACTCGACATGCTCAAGATATGCTGTAGGAAGTGTAGTGTAGAATCATAGCTCACTTTGGGGTTGGTTGCCATAGATGGAGGAATCGGATTAGAAAAATGGTACTTTCATTTTTCCAAAACATGAAGAAGAAGGAGATGAAGAATTCCTCCCAAAACTAAGATGAACTCTCTCATTCTTTTTCTTTCTCTCTTTTCTTTTTCTTCTTTCTTTCTTTCTACCATTTTTCATCAAGTGAGAAGAATAAGGTGGAGGAATGAATATGAAGCATAACCATAGAAGGAAGGTGAGTGTAGGAAAAGTAGAAAGGTGACTATATCCTAAACATCATCATAACAATCTTTCTTATCAACCTCAAAACCTTTCTAATCTCATTAATACAAAACAAGTGATGGTTGAAAAGAAAAGATGCTTTCATAATTAATCCTTATGCAAATAAATCCTCCACAAAGTGTAATTTGCAAAACTGCAAATTACCCCCTCCATCGGAAAAGTCCGGCCGGGAAAGAACAAAGGAAAACCGGCCGGAACGGAAAGCAAAATGGCAACTCCAGAAAACTGGTCCCGTAATAAATTACAGGATAACCCCGATACTGTGCATACACACCTGCATTTGTATTCCGTCCGGATACAAATGCAAAGAGACAAAATCTACACTGTACTATACTAGGATCGGCTTAAACCAAAGCCGGCTAGTAAAATCCGTTCGATCCTGATCCGTGCAATACCGCACGTATCTGATCGAACGCTGCCATATAACTATACGGCCACTAGTACAAACCGTCCGATCCTGATCCGTGCAATACCGCACGTATCAGATCGGACCCTGCCATATCTCCATACGGCATCTACAGCGTTTCGCCCGAAAGCTTGAGTAACTGAAAGTGTGGTGGACTCTAAAGACTCGTCAATACTATGGCTGTGGATTTAACCACTAGCACGTCAGAGGTATAAGCCAATACGTGACGGGCCACCAGCTATTGACCAAAAGGGACGTCGATGAGGAAGCTCACCCCGACACCCAACTGAGCCTGTCAGTGACAATATCCGTACAGTCCGGTCCGTTCGTCTATGAGCATCGCATGGCGGGCCTAGGGGGTTGGTAAAAGTCAGACCCCCAAAAGCGGTACAAGTCGTGTCGGAGTGTAGCCCAGAACACCCTGAGATACTACTGGAATACCTACCAGTAAATCTCCTGCCTTGGCCAAGGTCTTTGTGTAATGGCTCTCCTAGACACAGCGCGACCTCACCCCCAATACCGGGAGAGACGAACCCCTGAAGATCCGCTCACTGCCTCCATGTGGCTCGGGACTGTACCCAACTAAAACCTGTTTGCACGACTCCTTTGAGCCGTGGTAGGGTAGTAATCAAAGTACAGTGGGAACTCACACGAGACAAATGACGATCCCTAGGTCGATGAACTAACCTGTACACATGTCACCAGGGAACTGCTATCTGACGTCAGGTATAAGACCAACTAGCATGTTCCCGGCGAGTCCTGTCCGGTGTACTCATAACCCAATGAGCACCTGTATACATCTTAGGTGAACCAACTGACACCAGTGGCTTGTGAGACCGGCCACCGCCCCTCGTCGGGGTCTCGACTGCATACACTAGTCTACTCTGGAGTATCGATGCCCTGTCTCGAAACTCCCACGACTAGGGACCTTTTAAGGATGTGCTTATAGACTACCAGCTCCCACGTATATGATCGCCCTCATACTGCCGGTAGTCAAGCAAGAATCCTAGGGGCTCTATCAACGTGCAATAGTGATCTGTCATGTCACCTAAAGCAGTACACGATGATAAAGGTAAACCAGATAGCATACTATCATCTCGAGTAAGACTGTCCTACCGGGATAGTCCTCCCTCAATCATTGCAATCACGTGCCTGTGATCCAATAATTGACTCTGAGGGCACTATCTCCAACACTAGGTACATAGAGACCGTACTAAAGCGATTTAGTATAGAAGATTCCAAGCGCAGTAACATACCCGCATTGCACGGAATCACCCTTTCTAAAGAGATGTCTCCCAAGACTGATGAGAAGAGGGTTCACATGAGCACTATACCCTACGCTTCGGCGGTAGGATCTATAATGAATGCGATGCTATGTACCAGACCAGATGTAGCTTACGCGTTTAGCGTGGTGAGCCGGTATCAGTCAAACTCAGGAGAGAACCACTGGACAGTAGTGAAGGACATTCATAAGTACCTGAGAAGGACTAAAGAACTATTCTTGGTATTCGGTAATGGGGACCTCCAGGTGGAGTCTTTTACCGACTCGAGCTTCCAGAGTGATTAGGATGACAACAAGTCTGTCTCGAGGTTTGTGTTTACCCTCAATGGAGGAGTGGTCTGTTGGAAGAGTTCCAAACAGGACACCGTCGCAGGCTCGACGATGGAGGCCGAATACATTGCTGCCAACGATGCCGCAAAGGAAGCGGTCTGGATTAAGAATTTCATTACTGAACTTCAGGTGGTTCCATCCATTGTTAACCAAATACCTTTGTATTGCGATAACAATGGAGCTATGGCTTTAGTGAAGGAACCACGATCCCATCAGAAATCCAGACACATCTTGAGGCGGTATCACCTGATCAGGGAGATCGTTGATCGCCGGGAGATCGAAGTACAGAGAGTGGACACAAAAGACAACACGGTGGATCCATTCACTAAGGCCCTTCCTCAAGCACAGTTCGAGAGACTATTTGAGATGTTGGGTATGCAATACGGCAACAGCTAGCCCTAGTGCTGATGTTGGGTACTCGGTACACCAATATATGACCTTAGTGCAAGTGGGAGATTGTTGGATATGTATGCCTTAGAGGTCATTATTATATATGTATACATGTGGATGCTTGGATATATGTATGTACAAGACAATCTTGCTCGATATGATAGTATGCTATTTGGTTTTTCTTTATCTTAACATGTGCATATGTTTTACTTGTTATTACGTATCATTTATACATGTTGATAAAGCCCGTAGGATCATTTCTTAACTACCTGCGTTGTGATGGCGATCATACTTGTGAGAGCTGGGTAGTCGATAAGCACATCCTTAAAGTGTCCCTAGTCATAGGAGTATCGAGACAGGGCATCGATATTCCGGAGTAGACCAGTGTATACGTTTCTAGACCCCGACGAGGGGCGATGGTTGGTCCCACAACCATTGGTCTTTCGTACCTAAGATCGAATACGGGTGCTCACTGGGGGTGAGTACATTGAACGGACTCGCCGATAACTTCTAGATGGTACTATACCTATCGTCAGACAGCAGTTCTTAGGTGGCATGATTACAGGTTAGTCTTCAGACCTGAGATCGTCATTTGTCTCGTTTAAGTTCCCATTGTACTTTGATTACTACCCTACCATGGCTCTATTGAGTTGTGCAAACATGTTTTAGTTGGGTACAGTCCTGAGCCACATGGAGGCAGTGAGCAATTGTTGGGGATTTGTCTCTCCCGGTATAGGGAGTTGATATCGCTCTGTGTTCGATTGGCCAGCACCATAAGACCTTGTCCAAGGCAGTTGGGATTTACTGATAGGTTGATTAGTAGTTTCCCGGATTGGTCCTGAGCCACATCAGCATGAATTATTGGGTTATTAGGGTCGAAGTCTACTATCCCCTAGACCCGGTATGCGATACTCTCTGATGAAGAGACCGGACTGTATGGAGATTGTCACAGATAGGCTCAGTAGAGATCCGGATGAGTTTGTTTGTCGGCCTTCTTTTTCGACAGGTGCCCAGGTAGCCGTTGTAGGGTTCCTAGGCACTCTCAAGAGGTCTCACAAGGCATCAACCATGCCAATTTCAAAAATTACAAGTGCCGAGAAACCCTAGACTAGATCGTTAACTAGAATTTTAGGCGACAAAAGAAACTTGTTAACAACTTAACTAAAAGAACGGAAATACAGCCTTTGTAGATCCGGTCCTCCACCTCCATAGCTCCGCAATGAAGTCTCCTCGCTGTCCAAATCGAATCCCGGGCTCTAGCGTCGGCTTCATCGGAGAAATGGACGGGTTAGGTCGTCGACGTCGATGCCGAAGATGATCTACGTCGAGGCATCACTAGATCAAGCTCCCACTTCACTAAGTCATGAAACTTGTGAAGAAAACACCCTATACTACTTGGCAAGAGGTAGAGGATGAAGAAATAGGAGATGGGTTCACTTTAGAATTGGATTTCTCACTCTTTTTCTCACTTTGCCATTGTTGGTAGCAAGCTTCTTCATGTGAAGAAGAAGAAGAAGATGAAGAATATTATGATAAGTTAATTAAAAAGGAAATGAAAAAGAATACTTATCATAATAATAACCATGGTCAAGTGTAGAGACTAAACTAAGGTTAAGTGAATGGTTAGGTTAGGTATGAAGACAAAAAATGGTCACAAGGTCAAAGCTTCATGAAGCTTCAACAAGCTTCATGAATGAATGCAACCATTTTCTCTTTTCATGCCTTAAAAGGAAATAACCTAAATAAATAGTTAAGATAATCAAAACCCTAACCATTTAAACAACCATGGTTTAATCTTTACACAAACACAAGTGAGCATGTATCATCAAACATGATACAATCAAGTGCACACAAAAATATATCACATATACAATGTGCACATCAAGTGAGAAAATCCTTTTAAAGTGAACAAATATTAGTTAATGCAAAGTAATATATCAAATATATAATTATACATTAAATCATTAAATCAACACTTGATTTAACGATCCGGTCATATCGCATATGACCGACTAATATCCAATGTATCGGCTTATCGAATCAATCCTCGATTCGATAACTAGGTTATATCGCATACAACCATTCGACACATTCATCACGAGAATGGAATACGGTATCACATACACGCATTATTCTCGGTCCCGCACATATCTCATATGCGCTCCTATTTCATTTCGCTTGAGCCAGGAAACCTCTGTGTAGGACTCTAAAGACTCGTCAATACGCCGGCAGCAGGTGATGATCATATCAAACACCCACAAGCCGCAAGCGGTCTGCTAAACGTAACGGCCACCCGGGTATTGAGCGATCAGAAGATCGACGAGCAAGCCCGCTCACACTCCTGTGAATCCAACCAGTAACACTTACCGTACAGTCCGGTCTCATCGTCTGATATGTCGCATATCTTGCCTAGGGGTAGTAAACGTCAGACCCCAATAGCCCGATAAGTCGTGTCGATGTGAGGTCTATAACAGTTCGAGAAACTACTGGTAACACTTACCAGTAAATCTCAGCAACCCTGGCCAGGGATTTCCGGTTATAGCCAATCGAACACAGCGCAACATCAACTTCCTATACCGGGAGAGACGAATCCCCTCCCATCGCTCATTGCCTCCATGTGATTCGGGACTATACCCAAAAACCACCGTTTTGCACGCCCTCTTGGACGTGGTAAGGTGGAAATCAAAGCACAGTGGGTATCACACAAGACTCTATGACGATCTCGGGTCAACAGACTAACCTGTACCAGTGTCACTAGAGAACTGCCATCTGACGTGAGGTATAATACCATCTGGGAGTTCTCGGCGAGTCCGTCCAGTGTACCCAGTCTCTACTGAGCAACCGTATATCATCTCCGATATCAAACACCAATGGATATGGGATCATCCATCGCCCATCTGTATGGGTCGAGAAGGTATACGCTAGTCTACTCTGGTATATCGATGCCCCGTCTCGATACACCCATGACTAGGGACCTTGAAGGATGTACTTATAGATTACCATGTCCCCACTAGTATGATCCGCATCATAGTCCAGGTAGTCAAGTACACATCCTAAGGGCTTTGCCAACATGTAACAGAGAGACAATCAGTATACATGTTAAGGTAAAGAGTAACCAGATAGCATACTATCATGTCGAGCAAGAAAGTCCTCCCTATATATGTCCCAGCATCCACTACAATATACATCCTATGTACAGTAATGGCCTCTAGGGCATACATATAACTAACAATCTCCCACTTGCACTAGGGCCATCTGTAGCAGTGGTTGTAGTATCTCATACTCAACCATCCCAAAAAGTCTCTCTCTGGGAATAGGCCTTCGTGAGTGGATCCGCCGCGTTATCCTCTAAGTCTGCTCTCCTAACCTCGATCACCTTGGAGATCAGCCATCTCCATGATCAGGTGATACTGCCTTAGAATATGTCTGGATCACTGATGGGACGAACGTTCCTTGGCAAAAGCCAATAGCATTGTCACACAATGGGAGGAACTAAGTTCATCTCATGAACTAATATACGACCAGACAACCTCTTTGGTAGCATATTAAGTAGCGATGTATCCAGCCTTTATCATCTAGTATGCCACGGTATCTAGTTTGGAACTCTTTCAATATACCGTCCCTTTACTGAGGGTAAAGACAATGCCTGTGACTGACTTTCAGTCATCCTTATCACCCTGGAACCCTTCCAGTGATTCTCCCCAGGACCAATTGATACCAACTCACTACAACTAGTGAGTATCCTAATATCCAATTAGATCTATCTCATAGATCCAAAACCCAGGATTTAGGAGGTATCAATTTGATCCTATATGGAGAATCATTGTGATAAGCGGAGATTGATCGAGCGTAGCATAGGAAACTTCTTCCCTATCAAGAGTATGTCTTCCACGTACTCCACGAGGATCGTTACCATACTCCCTACTACCTTTTTGTTTATACAAGGTTCATCTACCATTTTGATGATGTCAAATTGTTTGACTAATTCATCAAAACAGATGTTCCAACTCCGTGATGCCTGCTTTATCATATAAAGCATCTTACACACGTTTCCGCTGCTCCCACTGTTTACGAAGCCCTCTGACTGTGTACTTACAGACTCTCTCTTCTAAAACAACATTTAGAAAAGCAGTCATGACACCCAACCACCAGATATCGTAGTTATGGTATGTAGCCGTGGCAAGTAGGATCTGGATGGACTTAAGCATAGCCACTGGAAAAAGGTATCATCATTATCCACGCCTGGTTGATGACGAAAACCTTTAACAAGTATTGCTTTGAAAGTCCCAACTTTTCCATCTACACCAAGTAATCTTCTCAAGATATACTTGCTCCTGATGGGGATTTAACCCTTCAGATATAGCAACTAAAGTCCAAACTTTGTTGGTGTATAAGGATTCCATCTCAGATCGAAAAACATCCAGCCATTCTTACCGAGTCTCACTCCTGATGGCCAGCTCGAAACTAGTTGGGTCATCATCTCATGATGCAATCCTCGCTCCCACTGTCATTGAGAAACCGAAGTATCTCTCAGGTGGGTGAGGAACCCTACTAGATCGGCGGAGAGGCTGAGGTTCGTTGGAATCTACTGAATCCTTTGGTTCTACCAAATCATCTGCTGTAGTTTGTATAGCTGGAACTTTTCCAGTTCTACATTACAGACTTTGCCTCGAGCTTGTCCAGATTATGCTTTTAGACATAGACCGGACAACCCCAAATCTTAACTAACTTAAGATATGGGCTCTTCCCTTTCCATATCTCATATGAAGTGGTAGGCAACTGATTTGATCGTGACCCTATTCAATAGGTATGCAGCTTCTCAAGCGCATAACTCCCAAAAGGAAATAGGTAACTCAGTAGTACTCATCATAGAGCACACCTTATCATATAGGGTGTGATTGCTCCGCCCCGATATACCAACGTGCTATGGTGTATACGGAGGAGTAATGCTGAGAGAGAATCTCATTCTTCTTTAGAATAATCCAGGATTTCCGTGCTCAAGTATTCTCCTCCCTGATCACATCAAAGGACATAATACTTATACCCGTATTTTGGTTCTCTACTTCTAACTTATATTCTGTGAATATCTTAAAAGGTTCGGACTTGTGTTTCAACAGGAACATAGGTCTGAATCTCGAAAGATCATCAGAGAATGTAATGAAGTAAAAAGAACCGGTCTTGGTATGTGTAGACAGGGGACTTACATACATCAACATGTATCAGTCCCAAGAGTTCATTAACTCTTTCTCTGTTTCCAATAAACAGGGCTATGGTCATCTTATCTCTGTGACATGATTGGCAAGTTTCACAAGATGTAAATTCAAACTGATTTAAATATGCATCTACATGTAACTTCAGCTAGTCGGGTCGCATTGATATGACCTAGTCTACAATGCCTCAAGAAGGAATCGTTCATTTCTGAACTCTTCCTCTTGTGTGTGTTCCGTACACTAAGAACTGTAGTTTGATTTAGAACATCAATGCTTTTAGATAACGTGCCTGAACCGATCAACTTTTGATATAGGAAATGTTCAAAACATTATCCATCAATACAAAATTTTATCATTTCTTTACTAATAAAGAGACTGATATGATTTTGTATTTCAGGTTCGGTATCTAATAACATTCGTTCAGAATCAATGTATTGAAAATACAGGGTGACAGTGACCAACAGACTTGGCTGCAACACTTGCCCCGTTTTCTGTCTCCTGAAACTTATCACCCGTTCTCAGTTCTTTACCTATCTGTAGCCCATGTAACATATTACATATGCGGGATCCTGATCCGGTATCATATACCCAGGACGTAAAGGATACTGAGAAACAGTTCTGTATAATGAACACACCCGAAGAAGATGCATCACATGCACTTTCTTCGTTTGGGCGGCATGGGAATCTTGGTATTCCCCTATTTCCTGCTCTGTCTTATAACTATTATAAGTTGGAGCGGGACCAACGTTCCCTAGCTCAGTAAAACAAGCGGGTTCGGTCAATTATCCGTTTTATTATCTTGATTAAGGCGTGATATGGTCGCTACCTGGAGAGAGAGAGAAGAAAACACTCAGCGTGCGCTCTTGCAAGATCAGATTGGTTATTATTTTATCTAATCAGGATGGCTCCCACTGCTTTTTATCAAATCTTCCTTCAAACCCTAAAAGGAAAGACTAGCCGGGATTAATTACACGCTACAAGTTCGTCAATCTTTCAGCCAGGCCAGTGTCGGTACTTTGAGGGAGGTCCCCCGTGCTTTCGCACGAACCTAATTAATGTAAACCTCGTTTTCCCAGAGGCGTAACCCCATTGACACCTTTCTAGACACCTACTTGATCGGCTAATTGTAATGTGTAAAACTCTTCCAGGAGTAACTCTTACTCGCAGTCGGTATCGGGATCCAACTATCTCATAGAAGGTATGCAATCTCATTGCAAATTTCAACACTTGAAATTCCCGATAATCTTTTACCCCTAACCTCCTATGACCTTGACAAAGGCCAACAAACCATAGGATGCTAGTCAAGTTCAACCCGTCATTTCCTGATTGAATTAAACCCACCCGCACGACCCTTGACAAAGGCCAACAAGGTCGCACGACTACCCTAACCCAATCTGCATCATATGCATTAGCAGATAAGCACCAGTCAGCTACCGCACACTACGCCTTGACAAAGGCCAACAAACGCAGCACGAATACTAACTACTACTTATCTGAAATGACGGAGGGCTACGACAGGTTTTTCTGAAAACCTATTGCGTAATGAACTTGATATCGTTGTAGAATCAAATGATTTTAAACTGGAGTGCTTTTGAGGCTTTTCTAGTTTTGCTAAAGGAGTCACTCCCGGTGAAGGGATCGTCGGTCCTTTCCTCGTCGAATGAGGTGCGGGATATATCATTTATATCACTGTGCAAAGCAAAAACTCTTAAAAGCAATCAAAAGACAAATCGAGGGTTGTAGCATCTGCCAGTTATTGCTAAAGGAGTCACTCCCGGTGAAGGGATCTCGGTCCTTTCCTCATCGAATAAGGTGCAGGATATATCATATATACCGCTGTGCAAAGCAAGAACTGTAGCTACCCTTTTTATTTTGAAATTCGATTCTACAACATCTTAGGTTTCTTTTTCTTTCATTAATCTTATTAATGAAGTCCCATCATTTAAGTACCTAATCATCACAGATAAATACGACGTACACTTATGCCATCCACATTCGCCTCGATGTCCTCTCGTGCACCGTTAGGTTAGGTAACTAACGGCAGAGCAGGGCAGGGCTAGCGCGGGTGTAAAACATAAGTAACGTCTATATAATATATCATATATACTATATATAGTATCCATCACAGAACATCAAATGATCACATCACAGATATCGCAGTAGAAGAATCATATGAAATATTGGATATTCTAGGACGTCCGTGTTTTCAATACGAGCCAGTATAAAACACGGATTCCACGGTCGTGATGAATAGCCAAACCCACACCCCTAGACCCCTACGAGAGCGACAAGCAACCCTACCAATTCTAGAGTTAGGAGACCCGGACTCGACTCCTCGAGTTGGTCTCCCACTGGACTCCAGAACCCGGTTACTTGTGCCCTCCTCCTTGGGTCTATCCTAGTGCGGAAAAGTAAATAATATACAAAGGGTGACATCTTCCGCAACCTGGAAGTGCCCCAATAAAAGAATATTACATACAAGTTTTTACATGAATGAAAATGAAAAACACTCATCTCACATAAAAAACCCCCGGCTATTCAAACACGACGATCCAATATAACATATCCAGCAACACATAACATCACATGTCATCATCGTAAGTAAATATGTCCATCCCAATTGTCGTTGACATATAGCAACGAAACCGGCGATATCACATATTACACTTACGGTCACAGAAAAGAAAGTGTAAAACTACAACAGTTGGAATCCGCAACCTCCTCAGACATCGTATGCCTGACCAAATGAATTCCTTAGACATCGCATGCCTAACAATTATAAACCCCGCATTTTAGTCTCATTATCGAAAACTCTTTTCAATATCAAGTTGGGTAATTCAACAAGATTCCCGACATCCTGATCGAATGCTCGTCGCAAACTTTAGTAGGCGGCCGCACCCCCGACGCTGTCGACGAAGTGCACCAAGGCGGAACACCGCTGTCGCGAGCACCCGAACGGATGCTTTCGGCGATGGGGTTCTCCTACAGTCACTTGGTCGGGGCTAAGGGATGTAGCTGTCTAATAAGTTTATCCGGCGAGTATCCACGTACGCTACGTGATTGCGACGGATTTTGATCGCATCAAAATTCCGTGGCAACCGATCAAGTGAGACTAAACTGCTATGTTTATAACATTCATTCAGTTATCTCATAACCTTTTGTGGATTCCAATTATTGTATCACATTTCAGATAATTAGAAAATGTTAAACTTTCCGATCGAACATTCAAACACCTAAGGTTTCCCGATACAGATCAACACATGAAACAAGTCTAAAAACATTCAGTTCGTGCCTCAGTACCAACGGTCCATCCGTAGAAGGGTCAAGCCAACGCCTCACATGTGGCACGCCGTACTGTCCCAAACCCTAAGGTTCAAAGGGCAGTTCAAGACGGTCATATAATCGAGTTAAGGTTTGTTGTCTTCTAGAAGGACCATCGCGTTACTTGCACTACTTAGAACGTCGTTAAACAACGGAAAGATCCATCACTTGGAAATTTCCCGGCAGGGGAAAAGTTGGGTATTTATATCCGGTCGAACTTTTTAACATATTCAAAAATTATCCGGAAAACTAAATAGACAAAATCTGATAATCCGATCGAATCATCGAATCCCCAAAACAACCCCAGAAAATTCAACTCTTGAATAAATATTAAAAATTCCCAGAAAACTCAACACCTGAAAACATGAATTACTGTGCAAAAATTAAACAGTGATCACATTTATTGGCCGCGGAACCGCCGCAGACGCCAAGCTTCTGCCGCGGTTCCGCCGCACTGTAGCATCGTCACTCGATAAATTTTGCATTGTAATTCTTAGTTTTTCCTGCTGAATTTTTAAAGAATTTTTAATCTGGAAAAAACCCAGTTTTTGAAAAAAGTCCAGAGAGCATTTTCCGGGTTAGGTTTTGGTTCGATCGGACTTCTAACTCCGTCTACGCGTCGCCTAAGGCTCTAGCTAGTCTCTGATACCACTGTATGGTTCCTAGGCACTCTCAAGAGGTCTCACAAGGCATCAACCATGCCAATTTCAAAAATTACAAGTGCCGAGAAACCCTAGACTAGATCGTTAACTAGAATTTTAGGCGACAAAAGAAACTTGTTAACAACTTAACTAAAAGAACGGAAATACAACCTTTGTAGATCCGGTCCTCCACCTCCATAGCTCCGCAATGAAGTCTCCTCGCTGTCCAAATCGAATCCCGGGCTCTAGCGTCGGCTTCATCGGAGAAATGGGCGGGCTAGGTCGTCGACGTCGATGCCGAAGATGATCTACGTCGAGGCATCACTAGATCAAGCTCCCACTTCACCAAGTCATGAAACTTGTGAAGAAAACACCCTATACTACTTGGCAAGAGGTAGATGATGAAGAAATAGGAGATGGGTTCACTTTAGAATTGGATTTCTCACTCTTTTTCTCACTTTGCCATTGTTGGTAGCAAGCTTCTTCATGTGAAGAAGAAGAAGAAGATGAAGAATATTATGATAAGTTAATTAAAAAGGAAATGAAAAAGAATACTTATCATAATAATAATCATGGTCAAGTGTAGAGACTAAACTAAGGTTAAGTGAATGGTTAGGTTAGGTATGAAGACAAAAAATGGTCACAAGGTCAAAGCTTCATGAAGCTTCAACAAGCTTCATGAATGAATGCAACCATTTTCTCTTTTCATGCCTTAAAAGGAAATAACTTAAATAAATAGTTAAGATAATCAAAACCCTAACCATTTAAACAACCATGGTTTAATCTTTACACAAACACAAGTGAGCATGTATCATCAAACATGATACAATCAAGTGCACACAAAAATATATCACATATACAATGTGCACATCAAGTGAGAAAATCCTTTTAAAGTGAACAAATATTAGTTAATGCAAAGTAATATATCAAATATATAATTATACATTAAATCATTAAATCAACACTTGATTTAACGCATATGACCGACTAATATCCAATGTATCGGCTTATCGAATCAATCCTCGATTCGATAACTAGGTTATATCGCATACAACCATTCGACACATTCATCGCGAGAATAGAATACGGTATCACATACACGCATTATTCTCGGTCCCGCACATATCTCATATGCGCTTCTATTTCGTTTCGCTTGAGCCAGGAAACCTCTGTGTAGGACTCTAAAGACTCGTCAATACGCCGGCAGCAGGTGATGATCATATCAAACACCCACAAGCCGCAAGCGGTCTGCTAAACGTAACGGCCACCCGGGTATTGAGCGATCAGAAGATCGACGAGCAAGCCCGCTCACACTCCTGTGAATCCAACCAGTAACACTTACCGTACAGTCCGGTCTCATCGTCTGATATGTCGCATATCTTGCCTAGGGGTGGTAAACGTCAGACCCCAATAGCCCGATAAGTCGTGTCGATGTGAGGTCTATAACAGTTTGAGAAACTATTGGTAACACTTACCAGTAAATCTCAGCAACCCTGGCCAGGGATTTCCGGTTATAGCCAATCGAACACAGCGCAACATCAACTTCCTATACCGGGAGAGACGAATCCCCTCCTATCTCTCATTGCCTCCATGTGATTCGGGACTGTACCCAAAAACCACCGTTTTGCACGCCCTCTTGGACGTGGTAAGGTGGAAATCAAAGTGCAGTGGGTATCACACAAGACTCTATGACGATCTCGGGTCAACAGACTAACCTGTACCAGTGTCACCAGAGAACTGCCATCTGACGTGAGGTATAATACCATCTGGGAGTTCTCGGCGAGTCCGTCCAGTGTACCTAGTCTCTACTGAGCACCCGTATATCATCTCCGATGTCAAACACCAATGGATATGGGATCATCCATCGCCCATCTGTATGGGTCGAGAAGGTATACGCTAGTCTACTCTGGTATATCGATGCCATGTCTCGATACACCCACGACTAGGGACCTTGAAGGATGTACTTATAGACTACCATGTCCCCACTAGTATGATCCGCATCATAGTCCAGGTAGTCAAGTACATATCCTAAGGGCTTTGCCAACATGTAACAGAGAGACAATCAGTATACATGTTAAGGTAAAGAGTAACCAGATAGCATACTATCATGTCGAGCAAGAAAGTCCTCCCTATATATGTCCCAGCATCCACTACAATATACATCCTATGTACAGTAATGGCCTCTAGGGCATACATATAACTAACAGCCGTTACGTGTAGCTAGTGCTGCTGACGTGCTTGTGGTTATGGATTTATCCAGTAACTCACTGCCGGCATACTGTCGAGTGTTTAGAGTCCCACACAGAGGGTTTCCCTGGTTCAAGAAAAATGATGTAGTAGCCGTATTGGATACGTGCAGGGTTCCGATCAAATGATTATACTAGTTACCCGGACTTTCGATCGGACAGTTGATAATACTAGCCGGCTCGGGATTGAGCAGGATTATTAAATCAGGTATTGATTTAATAATTTACGTATATGTATTTCGATATGTATTTTCTAGTATTATGTTCTTTGTGTTATTCTCTCTCTTTGGGTATTCGTATTTTAATACGAATACAGGTATGTATATACAGTAGAGTGTAATCCGTATTTATACGGAAAATATTCTAGAATGTGGACACCTCATTTTAGATTTATCTATTTATTTTTAAATGGAAAAAGAGGTGTAAAGGTGGTGAGGGGAGTATGGTGAGAACCATGCTTCAATAGTGTTTACAAATGAATTTTCAATTCATTTATGCAAACTATTCAAGCATGGTTGGGTTTTTATATTGGGAAAATAGTTTTACAAAACTATGGTTGAGTTTTTCTCTCTCATTAGATTTTTCCATTCTCACCATGTGGTTTCACTCTCTTCACTAGCTTTCTTGAGCTCCTCCTCCTCCTTCTTCAACCTCCTCTCTACAATATCATGTGTTGAGAATCAAGAAAGAATGTGAGATAGATACACACTTAAAACCATTCACTACATCCTAAACACTTTAGATTAGCAATATAAAGTCTCTAGTTGCTCCACTAGACTCTTAGTGTGGAGCTAGAACCATGGACTACATCCCTCGGGTGGATCATCAACGGTTTTTTCTAGCGCCAGTTTTTCAAACTCCAAAAAATTTTGTTCCGCAACGGCCACAGTAGAGAGTCAGGGTGCTAGGAAAACCCAACACGTTCAAGCTACAGAAACGGTCTCTAAAATCCATATTAGCGACCGTTCACTGATACAGAAAACAGTTTAGAGTCGTTGGTTAGTCCACGTGGCATTGCATTGGCGACCATGACGAACGATCTCCAGTAAGTCATTAGCGACCGTTCGTATTAGCGACCATTCGTAGACGGTCGCTAATACACGTGTCAGCGACCACTCTTTTTGCGACTGTGTATTAGCGACCGTTTAAAATACTAATGGTCCCTAATACTCTTTAGAGACCGTACCTTTAGTATTAGAGACCGTTTAAGACGGTCTTTAATATTCATAGTATCCAAGTAGTGTAACATTAGTATCACATACTGATGAGAGAGTGTGTGTGTGTGTGTTTGTGTGTGTTATACACAATACTAGAAACCATATCATATATATGGTTATTAGCCAATCGAAAAACAACATGTATCACACACGCACACTACATCATCATTTCGCCTGGGCAGGCACTTTCGTTGCGGGACTCTAAAGACCTGTCAATACGCAGGCAGGGGGTTAAACAAGATAATATCCGATTGAATCTGAAACACTTTCAGATTCAATCCCCTCACAGGTAAACCCATAAGCTCGTCAGTGGCACTAGCTGTACCTAACGGCTACCCATGTATGATCAAGATAAAGGCAGGTCGACGAGCGAACTAATCTGGAACCGACAAAATCTATCAGTGATTAATACCATACCGTTCTGGTCTATTCATCAAAAAGTATCGCATACCGGGTCTGGGGGCGAAACCTGTTAGACCTCCAATAACCCGATAAGTCATGCTAACAGAGGACTCATAACCACCAGAGATACAACTGATAACGCTTATCAGTTTATCTCCACTGCAGTGGCTACTGACTTTTGGTTATAGTCATGTCCTGCACTGCACGATATCGACTCCCTTTACCGGGAGTAACGCATCCCCTCGATCACTCACTACCTCCATGTGTTCGGGACTATACCCAATTAAAACCTGTTTGCATGACTCAATAGAGCCGTGGTAAGATAGTAATCAAAGTATAGTGGGAACACACACAAGACAATATGGCGATCTCAGGTCAAGGGACTACCCTGTACTATCGTCACTAGAGAACTGCTATATGACAATATCTATAATACCATTTAGGAGTTCTTGGTAAGTTTGTCCAGAGTAACTCATTCCTAATGAGCATCTGCATACAATCCTCGGTGTCAAACACCAATAGCTGTGGGATCAGCTATCGCCCTCCAACCGGATTTGGAAACGTATACACTGGTCTAAACTAGAGTATCGATGACAAGTCACGATACTCCTACGACTAGGGACATTTAAGGATGTGCTTATGGACTATCCAGACCGTCACGCCCCGCTTCCCGGTGTACGGCAAGAGGACCCGACGAGGCCGCTACGTATTTACTCAGAAGTAAACACGCTAAGCGTAACTAAGCAATATAAAATAAAGTACACAAGAGACATGAATGTAAATGAACATCAACTTTATTTATTAAACATTCTTTTACAAGTACAACTGAAATGAAAGTACATGAATAGAAAGCGATGCCTAAACAATGGTAAAATTGAAATGAAATAAATATGTACAAGTGTCTAAAGCTCCGGGTCAAACGCAAACTGTTCCAAATTCTCAGTGCTGGACTCGGTCTCTAAAGCGTCCGAAACACCTGACAACATTCCAAAGAAGAAGAAATGAATGTCATCAGCGAACAATCGCTCGGTAAGTCCCAAAAGTGAGTAGAGTTAGAATAGACAGAAAAAGAGTATATCTTATAATTTTTGATTATATTGTTAACGCTGTTGGTTGTAGCTTGGTACAGAAAATACCGATGTATACGAGAGGAGTCCCACTATTCCCGAGACTAAGGTATATGGAGCATAAGGAACCGTTCAGCCACGGTACAACGGCAATGGATATTCAGGTTAGGTGTATTATAGTTACAGTCTCGTGCCACTTTTAACACCTTCCGTACTAATTTACCCCTTATAAACCCCGCGATGTCTTTTGTATTGATTGTATTGTTTTATTATATAGATGGATGACTTGTCGAAATCATGATATCAATAAATGGAATGGATATAAATGGAGAGTCATGTAGACGGAGTATATCCATGGTTCGGTTCAGTCAATATAGATTGAATAGATAGATTCATGGATTCATGTTGCATTTGTAGTTTATACTTGAATCACATTCAAGTCAGATTGATTAGATTCAGACTCATTAATTCAGACACTTTAAAAAGAACTTGAAATCCTGAATTAGTTTTGATGTTATTGGTAACTGCTGCACATGGACGGCAGGATTTGTGTCTTTTTCCAAGACAATTACCATGTTGATAACACCGTATGTTAGATCGTCTACCTTAAATAGGCAAGCACCCATATCTCCGGCTCTCTGAGGCTCAAGAGACTGGTCCCGCTTAAACATATGTTTACTAGGGTCCTTATTGTAATTTAGTATAACTTGAGGGGTTTTATGTAAAAATAGTTTGATATAATTTTCAAAATACACCTCAAGTATGTAATTATCATCTTTAGGGTTTTCATAGATGTATATTTTATAAAAGTGAAATTTCTAGTGAGTAAAATCTAATTTTCATAGTATAGGGTATTTTATTGAAATATCGGTATTGTTTTGTATTTGGATGGTATTTTCATGAAATGGTGATCCCTTTTGAAAACTTAGAATATTTATATAATATAATTAAAGTAGATATTTTGATAATATATATATATATATATATTTAATAAAAATAATTTTATTTATTTTCTTGTAGAAATCTCATTTTCTAAAGAAAAATGCATTAAAATTCCATCGAGATCGAATGCTCCTTTCGGATGTCTGCATCTCGCTCTACTAGGCCCGAGGATGTGCGATAACCCGCACCATCCCGAATGGGGTCCCCAAAAGTGGGTTGTAGAGGCGCAATTGCAAGGAATTGTTTAATACACTATTTAAAGAAATGGATTTATAAGTTGATGGTATTTATCTGTAAAGTCGTGTTATCCCATGAATATATATCCAAAACTTCATCATGCTATATCAAAGATGTGTGTGTGATGAGGTAGGTCATTACCACGTGAGTTATCTAAAGGTAATACAATTTTTTGTGTTGTTTTATGTCGTAACTAAAGTATGTGGTATTTTACTGTAAAAATATAATAAAAATTTCATAAAAGAATATTTTGAGATGAAACATGTTTTAAAGTGTTTGTTAATATTTGTTAAACATTATGTGATAGTATAGAATTTTATTGATTAAGAAAAATAGAGTTTTATAGAAAAACCAAATCGGAAGTCGGATTAACTCTGCTTCCATCGGGTTTTAGAATTTCAAGTTTTTAGAATAGAAGATGAGAGGGGGAGAGGGGACTTACTGGATTTTGGACTAGGGGAGAGAGAGATGAAGTTATGGAAGGTCTCGGGGCGTCGTTTTGTCGCCGGAAACTTCTTGGAACTTCGCCGGAACTTCGCCCTTCGCTAACTCCACTTGCACACTAAAGGGACTTAAGAATTTTGGAGAGTTTTGACAGGGAATTTCAAAGTGAGGAGGGATGAAATATGGTGTGGTATTTATAGGGAAAATTAGGGTTTAGGGGGTGGAAGAATGCATTCAAAATTGCATTAAAATTGGGATTAAATAGGATTTTATTGTTCTCTGGAAACGTGCAGAGAAAATAAACAGTATGAGAGAAGTGAGGGTAGCTGAAGAGGTGCATGGGTGAAAATATGGGGAGCATTGCTAACGGGGGGCCCGACAGCACCAGTTTTTCCAACGGTTTCGCCGGTCGGAAACCGGTGGAGGAGCTCCAGAATTTCTCCATGTATCCCTCACGATTCATATACCCTCGTGCACATATTTAATTAATCTGTAACTTAACATTCTACATGTAGTGTACGTGCAAACCCTTGGGCTTCTAAAAGATTAAAAGAAATTTAATAAAAAGATAATGTGACTGGGGGGATTCGATCACAAGGGCTAAGTCACAGCAGTGCAAGACTTTACCAATATGCTACAAGTGTTTTCTTACTGTTCAAAAGCAATACATATTTATAACTTATGCTCAGGCTTAGGTACTCTTTTTGTATTTTTAAAAAAAATTCATACAGAAAGTTTAGGGTTGTTACAAAGACCCCACTAGTATGATTCTTATTATTAATTCTGGTAGTCAAGCAAAGATCCTATGGGCTTTATTTCATGTATTAGCGATACATGATAACGAGTAAAACATATACACATGTAAGATAAAGACAAACCAGATAGCATGCTGTTCCCGCCAAATTTTTTGGCTCAGAGCTTATTGTTCCCTTATAAAAATAAAGGAAATCCCCCACGTGTTAAATGCGTGCGCACCCACATGCAAAGCATGTGAGTGCCACTTCGAATAGGATCAAATCCTATATTGGTTCCCACGTGTTAAAGATACGAGTGTCTCACGTGATATCCACGTGAGTGCACATGCCAGTCTTTTGGCAGCGCCTTACGTGATATCCACCTGAGCGCACATGCCCGTCTCTTGGCAGCGCCTCACGTGATATACACGTAAGCGCTATAGGCCAACGCCTTACGTGCAATGCATGTGAGTGTTCTTTGTAATAGAATTAAATTCTATGTAGAATTAAATTCTATGCGGGAAATATTTCCCTGATCTTTCTTAAACTACAAAAATCTCCTCTGCTAAACAGAGGACCCTTGGATCAAAAATTCAACGGTGATTATAAAATCACTATTCGATCATCTGATAGAATTAAATTCTATCTTAGGAAATTTTTTTCCTAATCTTGTTAAAAACAAACAAGAAATCTTCTTTGTTAAATAGAGAGCCTTTAGATTAAAAATCCAGCGGTGAATAAAATTCACCGGTTGATCTTTAAGATCATTTTAATTGATTATGAAATCAATCATGATATCTAAATGAGAGATTTTCTCCAACAGATTGATTTTTCTCTTCTCCTATAAATAAGAGCAAAGAGATTAAATCTGAGGAGAAGGAGACCCCCTCAATAAGCTTCTATAAAAATATAAAAGGCTTTCCAAAAGCTTCCACAAAAAATATGAATTTAATTCTCTTCGAAGAAGAAGATCTTCCTCCTCTCAAATCCTAGGTAAAGAAAAAATTGAGATAAAAATATCTCCGCTTTACCCATCACTTGCATATATAAGGGTTTAACTCTTCTCAAAGAACTTAGTTCTTTCTCTAGATCTGAGATCCATAAGACGAGTCATGAGTTTCTCATAAGTTGAGAATTTAATTCTAATCGGAAAGATCTTGTTCTTGAGGACCAAAAATTCAAAGGAGAACATGGATGAAAAGACATGAAAAAGTGGGGTTTATACTCCAGGTACTTAGTTCCTTCATAAACAAGAACATAGTTTTTAAAGAACCTGATCCCAGATCATCAAAATATTGATTTTGGTGATCGTTAATGGTCAAAATGTCATTAACAGAAATTAAAGTTCTTTAAAAAACATGAACATAGATTAAATCTCTAAGGAATTAGCGCCTCACATAATATCCACATGAGCACTCGAAAGAAGCAAAAGACAGCGTCTCACATGATATCCACGTGAACACACAAAAGCTCAGAGACTCAGCGTCTTACGTGAAAGGCACATGAACGCCCAAGGCCCATAAAAACAGCGCCTCACGTGATAGCACGTAAGCGCCAGAAAGCAAAACAGATTAGTGCCTAGCACTATTTTAGCGCCTCATAGCATGTGAGCACCAAGAAACATATCGTCTCATATGATAACACGTGAGCGGGAAAAAGGAGCAGCGGCTCACGTGATATCACGTAAGCGCTAAAGCAAGCAGGATATTATATCCTATATTTAAGCTTGGGTTCTCTGCTTAGTGCTTAGCACTGTTGGGTAATGTAAGACTCAAAACAGAGAATATGTCCCAATGCTTAGCACCGTCGGATAACATAAAAGCCCAACACTTAGTCTAAAATAGACTAAGTCCCTGAAGTTTTGAACTTCTTTGATTTTAAACCAACTGAGCCCATACGCTCATGATATCGATGTTGATCTTAGTCCCATATACGATTATTGATCTTCATCCAATATCTTCTAAGTTAATCTTAGTCTCATATAAGACTAACGATCCTAAGATCCACCATGTTCTCTTCCTTCATATATGGGATTTGGTTCAAGGGTACATCTTTCCACACCATTGATATACGTCATTGTAATTCCTCAACGTCTTCAGAAAGGTGGCAGGTCCCAACAACCAAAAACTCTTCGTTCCAACTTGATGAAAAATATAAAATTTCATCAAGACAGAGAATGTCCCGATCCTCATATTGATACACCCCATATTTATGCACTTCCATATTGATGTGCATACCTCATATTGACATGCATCCCATATAGATTTGAATTTCATATTGAGCTCTGGCTTTACACATATATGTATGTATGTGTGTGTGTAATTTTGAGGGAAATATAAATGCCTTCAAATTGGATCGTACACCAATATTGGGTGCATCTCATGTTACCATCGTTCACTTCGCCACATAAAATATTACACATGAGTGCAAGATGAAAGATGAACCGAAATGTCCTTAAACTAATATTCGTTCCAAACACGAGAATGTTGGACCGAAATGTCCTTAAACTAATATTCGTTCCAAACATGGGAATGTTGGACCGAAATGTCCTTAAAATAATACTTCGTCCCGAACACGGGAATACTGAACCGAAATGTCCCTAAACTAATATTGGACCGCGATGTCCTTAAACTAATATGTTTGGCTTTACGGCCGATCTCCATATTGATCCACATATACAATCCACGAGTATAAACAAGCTATACTTCATCCAGGTTTCCCATGGACCGAGATGTTTTTAAACTAATATATTTTGCCCTACGGACTGTCTCCATATTAACGGTTGTATACTATCCATGAGCTATTCATATATGATCTAATGATCTGCTGAGCCCATATGCCCATTGTTCCTAAGTCGATCTTAGTCTCATATATGACTAACGATTCTTAGATCAAACCCAAATATCCCGTGAACTGATGGACCTCATTTATATGAGATCCGCGTCCTAAGTTCAAAACCCCAAATCTAATATACGTATTTGGACTAGTCCGCGCCCTGCGGGCGATGATATATATATATATATATATATATATATATATATATATATTAGTTTTCGTACAAAATCCAAGGGTAACCCCATAATAAACAAATATAACACGACACAAAATGACCTACTGGAGAAGGTGAAAGTTGTTATCGTGTTGCGATAACGTAATTAACTGTAGAGTCTTGCGCCTGCATGGAAGAGTGTCTTGCTGGGAACCTAGGCACACTAGCAAGTTAGTTTTCGAAGATGGCAACATAGATTTCAAATTTTTTCTAGTTTGCCAAAATTCCCAAACCAAGAATCGAACTAAATAGCTAGAACTTGCAAACAAAACCTTGTGAGCTAAACTAATCTACTATGTGTAGAATACTCACATCCTCAAGCTTTCTTCAAGTGCTCCAGATCGCGGTTGCAAGCCGGTCCTCCTTTGTCGAAAATGATCCACTTAAGGGAAACGATGCAGGCTCTAGCTTTGCCTAGCGAAGCAACCGACGCTCCAATGTATCTAGCAATAGAGAGTGGGGATGTAGAAAATTTTCATTATCTTTTTCTCTCATTTATTATGCTCAAATGAGCAACTAAAGAAGAAGGAGGAGGAGGTGTGGAAAACCAAGGTATGACGACTCAAGAAAGAAAATGAGCTAAGTGTAGAAGAGCTCTCAAGCATGAAGAGTCAAAAGAGTATAAATGAATGACATGTAGAAAGAATGGCTCCTCATTTTTCAATCATGCAAAAAATATCTTGCACATTTTTACAAATAAACAATCAAAGGCCATACTTCTCTACATACTTCTAACCATGCTCATGCCACCTCACCTTCCACCTCATTTGCAAATGATTTTCTAAAAAGAAAATCATATAATGAGGTATCCATCTTCTAGAAAATATTCCGTATAAATACGGAATACAACCCGGTATACGTATCGAAATACATATACGCGTATTCATATAAAAATACGAATAGCCAAGAGAGAAAATGAATAGCGAAAAATAATACTAGAATACATATACTAAAAATATATATATAAATTATTAAATCAAAACTTGATTTAATAATCCGGCTTAATCCTAAGCCGCTAGTACTATCAACCGTCCGATTAAAATCTGTATAGCCTGTACATATATTTAATCGGACACCTATATGTACCAACACACGTCATCTACATCATATCACCTGAACCGGAAAAACCTTCTATCTGGGACTTTAAAGACTCGTCAATACGCTGTTAGTGGGTTTAACCACAAGCACGTCAGCGGCACTAGCTATACATAACAGCTACCCAGGTATTGAGCGAAAGGAAGGCCGACGAGCAAACTCATCTGAACCCCAACTGAGCGTGCCCGTGACAATCTCCGTACTGTCCGGTCTGTTCTTCTAAGAGTATCGCATATCGGGTCTAGGGGGTGGATAAAGTCAGACCCCTAATAATGCGCTATTTCATGTTGGTGTGAAGCTCGTCACCCACTGAGAAACTACTGTTCCAAATGAGTAATTCTCGTCCACCTTGGCCAAGGATTTCTGGTGATGGCCATCCGTGCACAGCGCAACATCAACCCCCAATACTGGGAGAGACGAATCCCCGACGATCTGCTCACTGCCTCCATGTGGCTCGGTACTGTACCCAACTAAAACCTGTTTGCATGACTCCTTTGAGTGATGGTAGGGTAGTAATCAAAGCACAATGGGAAATCACACGAGACAAACGACGATCTCAAGTCGACGGACTAACCTATACTCATGTCACCTGAGAACTGCTATCTAACAATAGGTATAATACCATCTAGCATGTTCCCGGCGAGTCCGTCCAGTGTAACTCATAACCCAATGAGCACCTGTATACTATCTTAGGTGACTAACTGACACAAATGGCTTATGAGACCGGCCACCGCCCCTCGTTGGGTCTCAAAAAGTATACACTAGTCTACTCCGAAGTATCAATGCCCAGTCTCGATACTCCCTCGACTAGGGACATTTAAGGATGTGCTTATAGACCACCCAACTCCCACGTATATGATCGCCATTATAATACTGGTAATCAAGAAAGAATCAAATGGGCTCTATCAATATGTAATAGTGATCCGTAATACCACATAATACATGTACATTATGATAGAGACAAACCAGATAGCATACTATCATCTCGAATAAGACTGTTCTACCCGTATAGGTCCTCCCTCAATCATCATAATCACCTTCCTGCGATTAAAATAATTTCCTTGAGGGCTATAGTGAAGTTATTACATTGGCGCAAATTTTTTCCCAAGAGGTAACTCCCCAGGAAGGGATCTCGGCTCTTGCCTCGTCGAATGAGGTGCTGGATATTCATAACCGAATACCGCTGTGCAAGGCAAAAGGAAACGTCTATAATGTCAGTTTTCAAAAATTGGTGCCAACAATATCATTTAGGTTTGTTTTCCTTGCATTAATCAGAATTAATGCAGTCCCATCTGTTGGGGTTCCTTAGCACCCTACTGGTTTCTCACATCAACTACCATGCTTATTTCAAATTCTAGAGTGCTAATGAACCCTAACTTAGGATCTTGCTAGAGTGAATAGACAATATGAAACATGTAATCAAACATTACAAGAAGTGAATAAGGAATACAACCTTTGTAGACCGGTCTTTTACTTCAAAAGATCTGTGTAGTAGTCCCTTCGCCGCGAGTAATGATCTCCCGAACTCTAGTATGGGTTCCCTTGGAGAAATGAACAAGCTTGCTTGAAGTTTTCAAAGCCGAAGATGATCTACGTCGAGGAGACTCAAACCCAAGCTACTTCTTCACTAGGTGATGAACTTTGTGAAGAGAACACCTTATACTAAATGGCTAGTAGTGTAGGATGATGAAGTAGGAAATGTGCTCACTTTGGATTTTATTTTCTCACAATATTTTCTCACCATTTTAAAAGCTAGAAAGCTTTCATGAGGAAGAAGAAGATGAAAATGATCAAGATGAGAAAATGAAATCCCATGAGGTGAGAATAGCAACTATGGGTGAGTTAGTGTCATACACTAACCCATGTAGAGAATAAACCATGGGTTATAATAATGGTTAGGTTAATAAATATCTACAAGTAAAACAAAAAGAGTGGACTTGGTCAATGGTTCCACAAGCTTCAACCATGTGACAATTTCCAACCAATTTTGATTTACTTTAAATAAATAAAACCCTCACATTATTATAAGCATGGTGTGGGTCTTATACACCCATGTAGCATGTGGCATCTAGCATGACACAAAATAATGTACATTAATATATATCACATATATACTAATGCACAATCAAGTGAGAAAAGAAATCTTAAGTGAGCTAATACTAGTTAATGTAAATTAATATATCAAATATATAATTATACATTAGATTGTTATATCAACACTTGATTTAATAATCCGGCTATATCACATATAACCGACTAATATCATGTGTATCATTTAATCGAATCAACACTTGATCCGATAACCCGGCTATATCACATATAACCGACCGATGACACAAATCGCGAGAATAGAATACGGTATCACATACTCGTATTAATCTCAGTCCCGCACATACCATATATGTGCTCCTACTCTGTTTCACCAGAGCCAGGAAACCTCTGTATAGGACTCTAAAGACTCGTCAATACGCCGACAGTAGGTGATGATCATATCAAACACCCACAAGCCGCAAGAGTCTTGCTAAACGTAACGGCCACCCGGGTATTGAGCGATCAGAAGATCAACAAGCAAGCCTGCTTATACTCCTGCGAATCCAATCAGTAACACTACCGTACAGTCTGGTCTCTTCGTCTGATATGTCACATATCTCGCCTAGGGGTGGTAAACGTCAGACCCCAATAGTTTGATAAGTCATGCCGATGTAAGGTCCATAACGGGTCGAGAAACTACTGATAACACTTACCAGTAAATCTCATCTATCCTGGCCAGGGATTTCCAGTTATGGCCAGTCGGGCATAGCGCAACATCAACCCCCAATACCGGGAGAGACAAATCCCCTCCTATCACTCATTGCCTCCATGTGACTCGGGACTGTATCCAAAAACCACTTGTTTGCACGACTCAGTAGAGCCGTGGTAGGGTGGAAATCAAAGCACAGTGGGAGACACACAAGACTCTATGACGATCTCGGGTCGACAGACTAACCTATACCAGTGTCACCAGAGAACTGACGTGAGGTATAATACCATCTAGGAGTTCTCGGCGAGTTCGTTCAGTGTACCCAGTCTCCACTGAGTACCCGTATACCATCTCTGATGTCAAAAATCAATGGATATGGGATCATCCATCGCCCATCACATGGGTCGAGAAGCTATACGCTAGTCTACTCTAGAATATCGATGCCCTGTCTCGATATTCCCTCGACTTGGAACAATTGAAGGATGAACTCATGGACTGCTCAGGCCCCACTAGTATGATCTGCATCATAATCCTGGTAGTCAAGTACACATCCTAAGGGCTTTATCAACATGTAACAGAGAGATAGTAAGTGTACATGTTAAGATAAAGAGAAACCAGAAATCATACTATCATGTCGAGCGAGAAAGTCCTCCCTATATTTGTCCAAGCATCCACTATAATATACATCTCATGTACAATAATGGCCTCTAGGTCATACATACAACTAACACCATCAATTAATTATATCATGCCAGAAAAGAAACGAAAATAATCATGCACATATATGCCATCCGCATTCTCCATAGGGTCCCGGGTCTTCACCGTAAGGTTACTTAACTTACGGTAGGGCGGGGACAAGACTAGCGCGGATGCAAAACATATATAGTGTCTACTATATATATAATATATATGAACATTCATCTCATGCATGATATCAAGTAACATCACAGCAGAATCACAGCGGAAGCAAATACAATATGGAAATGCGGATAAATAAGGAAAAGTACATTTCAATGGAGCCAAATATAAAATGCAATTTCCCGTTCGTGTGGATAGCCCATAGTATCAGACCTTAGACCCCTACGAGTTCGGCACGTCACTCGCCAATCCCAGAAACGAGGCAACCCCAATCAATGAACTGAGTAGGCCACCCAGCACTTCCGAAATCCAGTGACTTGGGCACCCCTCCGCGGGTCAATCCTATACCCCCTACGAGTGTGGCGAAAAGCCCCCCAATTCCAGAGTAAAGCACCCCGGTCTCAACGCCATGAGATGGAGGCCTGTTGCCCTCTAGAACCCGGCTACTTGAGCACCCCGCCGTGGGGTAATCCTAGTGGATGTAATGAAAAACAGAATATACAACGGTGACTACGTCCGCAACCTGGACACGCCCTAAAGAATAATTCAAGCCACGATGACGGCAGTCCACATGTCAGACGCTTGCCACGCAATATGAATATACATTACATCACAGAGAACTATATCTAATACTACGTACACCGGGCTACCCATCACGACAAATCCAACATAACCATAATCACAGAGCAACACAGAACATCAACGAGAATATCATGTTCGTAAATCCTTCTGATTGTGCATATAGCAACCAGTCGGATTATACCGCGCTATGATATTCACAGTAGCAGAAACAAATGCTCAGAAAAACACAAATTTAAAATTTCGACCGATTAAAACTTTCCGCATTGGCCCTCAAAATACAAACCAGTACACAAATAAATCTGGGCCAAAACAAAATATCCCAAAAATCATATGAACTAGAGCCTCAGAAAAAATTTGGGGCACTGTAGCCCAAAAAGGGCCGCGGTTTAGCTTCCAAATGTGCCATTTTGCTTCTATTCCGCGGTCTTTTTTTGGGATTAGGTGCCCAAATTTTTTTCTTAGCTCTAGTTTTTCCTGCACATAATTTTAATACAACCAGAAATTTTTTTTGAACAACTTTGAAATTCGAACAGTAAGCAACATTTTGGAAATACAATTCAGAAAATTCCGTCGATCAAAACTCTGAATTGGTGCAAACAAGTCTAGCTTTTAGCTTGGCTCTGATACCACTGCTGGGAACCTAGGCACACCAGCAAGTTAGTTTTCGAAGACGGCAACATGGATTTCAAAATTTTTCTAGTTTGCCAAAATTCCCAAACCAAGAATCGAACTAAATAGCTAGAACTTGCAAACAAAACCGAGTGAGCTAAACTAATATACTATGTGTAGAATACTCACATCCGCAAGCTTTCTTCAAGTGCTCCAGATCGCGGTTGCAAGCCGGTCCTCCTTTGCCGAAAATGATCCACCTGAGGGAAATGATGCAGGCTCCATCTTCGCCTAGCGAAGCAACCGACGCTCTAAGGTAGCTAGAAATAGAGAGTGGGGATGTAGGAATTTTTCGCTATCTTTCTCTTTCATTTCTTATGCTCAAGTGAGCAACCAAAGAAGAAGGAGGAGGAGGTGAGGAAAACCAAGACATGAGCAACTAAAGAAAGAAAATGAGCTAAGTGTAGAAGAGCTCTCAAGCATGAAGAATCAAGAGAGTATAAATGAATGGCATGTAGAATGAATGACTCCTCATTTTTCAACCATGCAAAAAATATCTCACACATTTTTACAAATAAACAATCAAAGGCCATACATCTCTACATACCTCCAACCATGCTCATGCCACCTCACCCTCCACTTCATTTGCAAATGATTTTATAAAATGAAAATCATATAATGAGGTGTCCATCTTCTAGAAGATATTCCGTATAAATACGGAATACAACCTTGTATACGTATTGAAATACATATACGCGTATTCGTATAAAAATACGAATAGCCAAGAAAGAAAATGAATAGTGAAAAATAATACTAGAATACACATACTAAATATATATATAAATTGTTAAATCAAAACTTGATTTAATAATCCGGATTAATCCTTAGCCGCTGGTACTATCAACCGTCCGATTAAAGTCTGTGTAGACTGTACACATATTTAATCGGACACTTGTATGTACCAACATACGTCATCTACATCATATTGCCTGAACCGGAAAAACCCTCTGTGTGGGACTGTAAAGACTCGTCAATACACTGGCAGTGGGTTTAACCACAAGCACGTCAGCGGCACTAGCTGTATGTAATGGCTACCCAGGTATTGAGCGAAAGGAAGGCCGACGAGCAAACTCATCCGAACCCCTACTGAGCCTGTCTGTGACAATCTCCGTACAGTTCGGTCTATTTGTCTAAGAGTATCGCATATCGGGTCTAGGGGGTGGATAAAGTCAGACCCCTAATAATGCGATATTTCATGTCGGTGTGAAGCCCATCACCCACCGAGAAACTACGATCCAAATCAGTAATTCTCATCCACTTTGGCCAAGGATTTCTGGTGATGGCCACCCATACACAGCGCGACATCAACCCCCAATACCGGTAGAGACGAATCCCCGACGATCCGCTCACTGCCTCTATATGGCTCGGGACTGTACCCAAATAAACCTGTTTTCACGACTCCTTTGAGCCGTGTTAGGGTAGTAATCAAAGCACAGTGGGAACTCACATGAGACAAATGACGATCTCAGGTCGACGGACTAACCTGTACTCATGTAACCTGAGAACTGCTATCTGACAATAGGTATAATACCATCTAGCATGTTCCCGGCGAGTCCGTCCAGTGTAACTCATAACCCAATGATCATTTGTATACTATCTTAGGTGACTAACTAAAACCAATGGCTTATGAGACCGGCCACCGCTCCTTATCGGGGTCTCGAAAAGTATACACTAGTCTACTCCGGAGTATCGATGCCCAGTCTTGATACTCCTTTGACAAGGGACATTTAATGATGTGCTTATAGACCACCCAGCTCCCACGTATATGATCGCCATCATAATGCTGGTAATCAAGCAAGAATCCTATGGGCTCTATCAACATATAATAGTAATCCGTAATACCACATAATACATGTACATGATGATAAAGACAAACTAGATAGCATACCATCATCTTGAGTAAGACTGTTCTACCCGTATAGGTCCTTCCTCAATCATCATAATCACCTGTGTGCAATTACAATAATTGCCTTGAGGGCACTATATCCAACACATCCCCGCAATCAAAACCCCCTCACAAATGAGGTGGGATCTGATAAATCACGCTATATCGGTCGCATCTGTCAAAACCTCCGATATATGGTGCCATAAATCAACTTGGCATCTTCGGATAGGTGGATGAATATGTTCCAAATAGAATCGCCCCCATATTCAGGCAAGACGATCCATCCCAATTCATCTCTGTTTTCGGCGGTAAACACATACTATCATCTCGAGCAAGACTGTTCTCTATATAGGTCCTACTTGAATTCGTAATTGCACTCCTGCAATTACGATAATTGCCTTGAGGGCACTTATATCCAACAATCTTCCACTTGCACTTAAGGCCAATTATTATGGTATCACGTACCTATATCTCATGTGCTATCGCATACCCAACTTCTCTATTAATAGTTTCACAAACCGTATTCGTGAAACAACCTCAGTGAGTGGATCCGCTGCAATATTTCTGACCGTATCTCCCTTAATCTCAATCTCGCGGAGATCAACTATATCCCGAATTGACCGATACTTGCCTTAGAATTTGTTTAGATAGATGATGGGACCAAGTTCATAAATGAATAATTTTATCCAACAACTTCTTAGGTTGTATCCTCTGCAGAGTTATAATCAGCATCCAGCGCCACGACTACTTCAGAATCCCTTTTGGAACCCTTTCCAATATACTGTTCCTCCGAAGAGGGTAAACTTATAACTCGTGACAGACACTCTGTCATCCATGTCACCTTGAAAACTGGAATCAGTAATCACCTCCCGTAGGAGGCTACCATTACCATACACCAAGAATATCCTCATATGTTCTTCACTGCTATCCATATGTTTCCCGAGGAATAGACTGTAATCCATATCCTATATGGAGAAACACCTATGACTACCATAGTTTGACCGATTATAGTATAAAAATATCACTTTCTATCAGGAGTATGTCATCCACAAACCATTTGTGGAATATGATAACACTCTCTACATCCTTCTTACAAATACCAGGTTCATCTATCATTTTGATGAAGTCAAAAACTTTGACCGTAATATCAAAATAAATAATCTATCTCCGCTATGTCTGTTTTAGTCTATAAACAGACTTAAGCGTTTTGCACACCTTTTGCTGCTCCTACTGATTATAATAACCCTCTGGCAGAGTCATATACATGTACGCTTCTAAATCATCATTTTGAAAGACGTTATAGTCATCCATCTGTTAGATATCATAGTCATGAAAAACAACAGTGGCAAGTTATATCCATATAGACTTTAGCACAGACACCGAATAGTTTCATCACAATCCACACCTGGTATTTGATGAAAACCTTTTACTATAAGTCTAGCCTTATTAGATTACTACCTTTCCATCTGCACTATCTGCACTGATCTCGAAATATCTACTTGCTCCTAATAGGTTTTATCCCTCCAGGAGCATCCAACAAAGTCCATATGCTGTTGCAGTGCATGGAGTCCAACTTGGATAACATGGTATACAACCATCAGTCGGAAGTCACCACTTCATATGGCCTGCTGATAACTAGTAGATCATCATTACACGATGCAAACTTCCCTGTCACCGTCTACGAGGAAACCGAAGTATCTCTCGGGTGGCTGAGATCACCTACTAAATCTGCGGAGTGGCTAAGGTTTGTCAGGGTCAATTGAATTCTCAGGTTCTACTAAATTTTCAGTAACCGTTTGTGGTTCTGAAATCACTCTCAGTTCTACCATACTCCCACTAATATCTTTTACAAGAAATTATTTTTCTAAAAAGCTGGCAAGTCAAGAACAACATAACTTTTGATCTTGAAAATGGTAGAAGTTAAACCCTTGTAAAAGTTTGAGATAACCCACAAACTGCACATTATTGAAACGTGCCTAGAGTTTATCCGGAATATGTTTTTAAGTACAAGCCGGATAACTCCATATCTTAATAACCTTAAGATTTGAACACATTCTATACCACATATAGAATCTTAGACACCAATTTAGATGGAGCCATATTCAATTGGTATGCAGCTATTTTCGATGCATATCTCATAATGAAAAAAGGCCACTCATCATTACTCATCATGGAGCGCATCCTCGGAGGAGTAATCTGAGAGAGAATCTTATTTTCAATACGGAATACCAAGCACCAACCCCTTGTCCATATGGACATAGAACAGCATACATCATTATGTATAAGTCCGTAGAGTTCACTAACTCAAAATCCGTGTGTTGTAACTTGAAAAACTGTATTTTGGTTAATAAAAACCAAAAGCTTATTGTTAGGCAAAATCAGGTGATTTTCTTCCATAGCATCAATTGCTCCGAAATCCGAGTTTAAGGATAAAATCACCCTTTCTCAATATTCTACTCCTTCTCAATATTTATAACGCCCTACAGATGTGGGATTCTAATCCGGTATCCATATACCCAGGAGTCAGAATTAATTGAGAAATAGTTTTCAATTACCACACAGGAAAACTAAAACATTAAAATATTTCAAGGGGTTGGCCGGGTATTCATAGTAAAGCCTCTACTCTTGCCCAGGCTCATAGCAGTTTTTGCAGTATCCTTTCCGCTCACTTCAACCCCTTTTCATATCTCTTCGTCTTACCTTTTGTATACCGAACTTAGGCTAGTTGATTTTCTTCTTACCCTTCCTTTCAGCTCCAACCTCGGGATTAGAAAAAACTATTCAACAAGCGTAATAGGTATATTCTCCTTATTTAAGGAGCTCTCAAATTTGAGATAAGGTGGAGAGAAGAGACAAATGAATTGTATCATATACAATTCACTTTCTCCAGAACCGGCGGCCATCCTTGACTGAAACACTTTCTCCGAGTTCATATGTAACTATATGAGATGGCCTTCCATGCAATATGAATCTCTATATCAGATACAGAGTGTTCTGGAGTAAGCAAAAGGGGAAGTAGGAGGGGCAAGGACATATGCGACTATGTCGTGAAATATGTCAATCAAGACATTCCAAAGCCAATGATTGAAAAAAGGTTTGGTTAACTTGGTTTACGAGTTTAAATTTAAGGCCAATCATAGGTGTAAGTAGGCCTTTCAATCCCTCTTTTAATTTTAGAACAATCAAAATAGGGTTTAAAATTTTCAAGAGAGCAAGTACTACACTACCTACAATCAATGCTAAAGAATTGAACTTGACAACATAGTTTCCATACAAGGTTAGAATAATACAACCTTTGTTGCTCCAATTTGTATTAGACTCCAACTAGGCTTCTAGGATAAGAGAACAAGTTTGGTGAAGAGCTCCATTGTCATAGATGGATCTACTTGAGGAAATCCTTCTCTAGCTCCAACTTTATCTCAAGCTCCAAGCCATTTGTGAAGTAACTAACCATCCAAGTTTGCTAGGAATGGAGTATTAGAAATGTAGTATGGTTATTTCTAATTTTCCTCTCTTTTAAAAATAGAGATGAGAGCTTAAAACCTAGGAGAGAGAGTGGAGATTAAAGTTATGAACCATATCTCAAATGGTTCATATCTTTAACAAAGTGAGAATATAATCGCATCCATCCAATGTCCATGTGTCAAGTCTCTCATCTCACCTCCACATGTCACTTAAATAAGAGTGGGTATGCATGTGCTCATCCAATGGCACAAGATAACTAAAAGAGAACCAAAACAATATGCCATCATATTGTTTTCTTTTACCATTAAATAAATGCTAGCTTAAAGAGAAGAAATAATAGAAATATATATAATACTAGTAATATCATATCTAATACATATATTAATATATTAAATCAAAACTTGATTTAATATACCGGTTTTCCAAAATACGACTAGTATTATCAAACGTCTGATTACCGTTAGTGTATCCAATACACGTGTTTTAATCGAACTGCGGTACACATCCAATATGCACAGCTACATCATATCGCTAGAGCCAGAAAATCCTCTATGTGGGACTCTAAAGACTTGACAATACGCTGGCAGTGAGTTGCCGGATCTAATCCATAACCACAAGCACAACAGTGGCACTAGCTGTATGTAATGGCTACCAAGTATTGAATGAAAGGAAGATCAACAAGCAAGCTCATCCGAACGCCTAGTGAGCCTATAAGTGACAGTCACCATACATCCTGGTCTGTTTGTCAAAGTGTGTTGCATACCGAGTCTAGCGGGTGGTAAATGTCAGACCTCTAATAACCCGATAAGTCGTGCCGGTGTAAAGCTCAGCACCTACCGAGAAACTACTGATCTCCTATCAGTAAATCTCATCCGTTATGACCATAGACTTACGGTGATAGCCAACCGAACACAACGCAACATTGACTCCCTATACCGGAAGAGTCGATTCCCCTCAATCCGCTCGCTGCCTCCATATGGGTTGGGACTGTACCCAACTAAAATCTATTTGCACGGCTCAGTAGAGCCGTGGTAGGGTAGTAATCAAAGTACAATGGGAACTCACACAAGATAAATGACGATCTCAGGTCAATGGACTACCCTGTACTCATGTCACCAGAGAACTTCTATTTGACAATAAGTATAATACCATCTAGAAGTTCTCGGCAAGTCCGTTCAGTGTAACTCATAACCCAATGAGTACATGTATACAATCTTTGGTGACTAACACCAATGGCTGTGAGATCAGCCACCGCCCCTCGTCGAGGTCAAGAAACGTATACACTAGTCTACTCTAGAATATCGATGCCCGGTCTTGATATTCCCACGAATAGGTATATTTAAGGATGTGCTTATAGACTATCCAGGCCTCACCAGTATGATCGCCATCATAATCCTGGTAGTCAAGAAAAGATCCTATGGGCTTTGTCATTATGTATTAGCGAAATGTAATAACAAGTAAAACGTATACACATAAATGATAAAGACAAACCAGATAGCATATTATCATCTCGAGTAAGACTGTTCTACCTGTATAAGACCTCTATCAATTATCATAATCGCTTGCCTGTGTTAGTGTTTATGCCCTAGAAGGCCATTACTGTATCATACTAGTTTGTATATTACTTAATGAAAGCTTGGGATATTCACATGTATATAACAGTCTTGCTAAACATGGTAGTATGCTACTTGGTTTTTTCTATCTTAATATGTGAGTATACGTATTGATAGAGCTCTTAGGATCTTGCTTGACTACCAGCATTGTGATGGCAGTCACACTAGTGGGGGCTGGGTAGTCTACAAGCACATCCTTATTCAGGTCCCTAGTCGTTGGATTATCGAGACAGGGCATCGATACTCCGGAGTAGACTAGTGTGTACTCTTCTCATCCCAGTTGGGAAGATGGTCTGTCCCACAGCCGTCAGTACGTCGTACTGGAGATAGTATGCAGGTGCTCGTTAGGTTACGGGTACACCGGACAGGACTCACAGGGAACTGTTGGTTGGTTTTATACCAGTCGTCAGTGAACAGTTCCCAGGTGACATGAGTACAGCATAGTCCGCAGACTTGACACTGCTACTTCGCCTCGAGTGTGTCCCACTGTTCTTAGATTGCTACCCTACCACGGCTCAAAGGAGTCGTGCAAACAGGTAGCAGTTGGGTGCAGTCCCGAGCACTTGGAGGCAGTGGCGGTTAGACATGATTCGTCTCTCCCGGTATTGGGAGTTGATATCGCGCTGTGTCAGAGAGCCATTACGCAAAGTCCCTGGCCAGGGCAAGCGAGATTTGCTAGTAGGTTCCAGTAGTTTCTCAGGGTGTAATGGGCTTCCCTCCGACACGACTTATACCGCTATTAGGGGACTGACGCTTGCCGCCCCCTAGGCCCGATATGCGATAGTCTTGGACGAACGGACCGGACTGTATGGAGATTGTCACATCAGACTCAGTAGGAGTTCGGATGGGTTCCCTCATCGGCCTTCTTATCGACATCTACCTGGGGACCGTTACGTACAGCTAGTGCCGCTTGCGGTCTGTGGTTAAACCCACTGCCAGCGTAGTAGTCGAGTCTCTAGAGTCCCACACAGAGAGTTTCCCTACTCCAGGCGAAACGATATAGAGGTCGTATGGTTTTACGACAAGGGTTCGGACGCATACGTGTGTTTACGCACGTACGACTTTCGGACAGTTTTTACCAGTCGGCTTTGGTTTAAGCCAGTTACTGGTATTCGGTTATTGGATTTATACAGTCTAAAGTTTTTCCGTATTTTTGCGGAAAGGAGGGGCGTTCTCGTAATTGCGCGAGAAGCTTCTAGAAGGTGGTGACTAAGGAGGTTTAGGTGGCATATACAATGAATGTGATTAGTGAGTCATATGGATGATTCATCCATGTCATTAATGCATGATAAATGCTTAATGACTCATGGAGTGAATCATCACTAGATATTATCAAGCATGGTTGCTAAATTCATTTATATTCTTTTCTTGATAAAAAGAAATGCTTGATATATATTATCATAACTCATTATTCTCACTTCATTATTATTCTCACCTTCTCTCTCCTCAAGCTCTCCCTCTTCAAACCCTAATCCTCCCCTCTCATGTGTTGAGTACAAGGATTAGTTAGACTAATTAAACCATAACCCTCACTCTATATCACCTAGCTTCTTTGATTAGCACTTAAAGAAGGTTAGTTGCCTCAAGTTTAGAGGCTAAGCTTGGAGTAAAGCTCTCGGGTGGATCATCTACTACTTCGAGAAGGTCGAGGAGGAGGAGTTCGCAAAGACGAAGGACACGATTCGTTAGGTATAATCCCTAAACATAGTAGTATAGAACTTCTATGTTTCATGTTAGTTATCGTTTAGCTTCGATTCATGCGGTTAGTCGATGTTCAAGCAATGAACAAGATCGTTTTTCAAATTTCCGCCTCCCCGCAAGTCGTGGGGTGTTGCACATCGACTAACAGCCTGCAATTACAATAATTGCCTTAAGGGCACTGCATCCAACAATAGGTCGCTGCCAGAGAGAGAAAAGAAACACTCAGCATACACACTATCAAAATTAGATTGGTTTATTAATATATCTAATTAAGATGGCTCCTACTGTTTGGTCGAATCCTCCCTCAAACCATAAAAAGAAAACTAGTCGTGATCATATGCGCCCTAGACTCCGCATAGTCAAACCTAAACTCGAACAAAGATTAAACCTAACGCTCTAATACCAACTTTGTCACGACCCGGAAGTGGTACGTGATTGGCACTTGGATCACGTGAAGTCTATAAGACCCCACTGTAACCCAAGTAAGCCGAAAACCAGGAATTTAAACGTTTTTAGGAAAATAGTGGAGGCGAAGTTTGAAAAAGGGGTATAATGAAATCAAGTTCTCTTTTTTAAAGTATAAATAAGATTTGTAGAAATGCAATTATGTAGTATACTAAAGTTTGAAAATGTTTTCGTCATTTGAAATTTGGGTAGCACCTTCTTTATAAATTTTGATCAAAACTAGTACATAAACATATAATATTAGCATCCCCAAGCGGGAGATAGCTCATCGCCAATCGGCTGAAACCTAACCACGCAAATAAGTATACGACGCCCAAAGCGAAGATCAATCATGGAAAAGATTAAGGAAAAACCAAAATATCATCGAACTCAAGTATAAAGAATATATACAACTCTCACTCTAAGTCCAACAGAATATACAAGTCTCTGGTTTCTAAGTCTACCATATATACATAGTCTGGTTGATGGAACTTTTAACGAGATACAATAAATATAAAAGTATACAATGGCGGTTACGATCTGTAGTGTAACCCATCTACCAATGCAAATCACCCAAAAGAAGAGATGCGTCAGCAAGCCGCTACTGATCTGAGCGGTCGGTCCTTTAAGAAAACTATAGCACAACGGGGGGTATTGCCAACTTGTGAGTAAAAGATATCATCAGGCATAAATCGAATGTATAACGATTTCTTAGGTCGTACTGTAATATAATAATATCATATCATATGGTACCGTAGGTGATCGTGTATACATAAGTATAATAATATAATATCGTGCCTGTGTCAATATGTGATACCATGTCATCCATATCATGTGTGTGTTTCATCCACTGAGTGTTCATCAACGACACTTGAAATCATCATAAAATCCTGAGTGTCCAACATCGACACTCAAAATCATCATAAATCACTGTTTACCGCCGAAAACCGGGAAGACATATGTCTTGCCTGCATTTTGGGGCAGATGCTATTTGGTTTTATCTGTCCACCTCTCCGAAGATGCCAAGTTGATTTATGGCACCGCGTATCGAAGGTTTAGACAGATGTGGCCGTTATAGCAGACTTCATCAGATTCCCTCTCATTGTGAGGGTTTTTTTGATTGTGGGGACGCTCTTCCCTGCAGGCGCAAGCCCCTGCAGTTAATTACGTTACCATATCGCGGTAACCATTTTCTCCTGCTCCAGAAGGTTACTTCATGTCGTGTGTGCTTGTTTTATTTTTGGTTGCCCGTGGATTGTATACGGAGACTAATTTGTGTTGTCGCCCGTAGGGCGTGGATTAGTCCAAATCCGTATTTTCTTAGATTTGGGTTTGGTTTGATTTAAGGATCGTTAATCTAGTTTGGGATTAAGATCAACTTAAATGTTTGTTGAGGATACGTTAGTCTAATTTTAGACTAATATCTACTCAGCATGATTTTGGGATCATTCTGCCCCAACAAAAGACCATTTGGGCTCTATTGCTTTAGTTTAAGGAAGTTACGGTCCATAGATCTCCATTTTTGGTATGCGAGTTTAGTTTGAGGACGTTGCAGTCCGCAACTAGTTTAAGGACATTACGGTCCATTGGGGTATGCTCATGGGTTTGGGAGTGTTTACCGCCGGAAACCGGGAACACAAACGTCTTGCTTGAATTTAGGGACAGAAGCTATTTGGTTTTATCTGTCCACCTCTTCGAAGATGCCAAGTTAATTTATGGCACCATGTATTGAAGGTTTAAATAGATGCGGCCGTTGTAGCAGACTTCGTCAGATTCCCCCTCGTTGTGAGGGTTTTTTGATTGCGGGGACGCTCTTCCCTGCAGGCGCAAGCCCCTATAGTTAATTACGTTACCGCGTAGCGATAACCACTTTCTCCTGCTCCAGAAGGTCACTTCGTGTCGTGTGTGTTTGTTTTATTTTTGGTTGCTCGTGGATTGTATACGGAGACTAATTTGTGTTGTCGCCCGTAGAGCGGGGATTAGTCCAAATCCGTATTTTCTTAGATTTGGGTTTGGTTTGATTTAAGAATCCTTAACCTCGTTTGAGATCAAGATCAACTTAAATGTTTGTTAAGGATACGTTAACCCGAAATTGGACTAAGATCTACTTAACGGTGGTTCATGATCACTTTTATTCCAACGAAAGAGCATTTGGGTTCTATCGTTTTAGTTTAGTGTCATTATGGTCCATTGGGTTTAAGGATATCATAGTCCATGTTTAAGGACATCATAGTCTATGGAGTTTAGTTTAGGGACGTTGCGGTCTGTTAGGTTTATGGACATCATAGTCCATCATTAGTTTAAGGACATTGCGGTCCATTGGGTTTCCATTGGGTTTGAGGACATCATAGTCTATAAGATTAGTTTAGAGACATTACAGTCCATAGTTAGTTTAAGGACATTACGGTTCATAGTTAGTTTACGGACATTACGGTCTATTAAATTGTTGGTTGTCGGGACCCGCCACCTCTCTGAAAACGTTGAAGAATTACGACGTCATATATCAGAGGTGTGGGAAGATGTACCCTTGAACCAATATCAGTTGAGAGATCTGTAGTTGGTTTTAGGACTAAAATTAAATTTAGAAAAATTGTGAGCTCGTGGGCTTGGTTGATCTGAATTAGGGGCTTTTGGTCAGCTTGGACTCGGCCCACTCAATTTTTGAATAAAGTGTTAAACACTTGTTTTGGGCTCGGTCCCTTTTGTCGAACAATGATGAGCATTAATATGGGTTTTGATGGTCACCCTTTCTATGTTTTTTTATATTGAGTGTTAAACATTCTTTATGCCGCTGGGCTCTATTTACAGAGTGCTTTATGTTAAACAGCGCCCACGTGGGGCGCTCGGCGCAAACCATTGAGTGCATAGCACTCTTTACTTTATCAGCGCCCACGTTAGGGGCATGTGGAGCGCTTGGCGCCAACCATTGAGTGCTAATCACTCATTATCTTATTAGCGCCCACGTGAGGGGCACGTGGTGAGCTTGGTGCTGGGCGCCAACCACTGAGTGCTAAGCACTCCTTATTTTATTAGTGTCCACGTGAGGGGCACGTGGAACACTTGGCGCTGGGCGCCAATCACTGAGGGCAGAGAACTCTTTATTTTAGCAGCGCCCACGTGAGTGGCACGTGGGGCGCTCGGCGCTTTTTCCCTCATTGTGCATTTTTCTGAAGAGTTCAATTCTTTGTTCTTCCCTGGATCTTCAATCTCCAAGAACAAATTCATCCCTACGAGAATTAAATTCTCATTTGTAGGAGACTTGTCTCATGGATCTCAGATCCAGGGAAAGAACTACGTTCTTTTATAAGAGTTAAATCCTTAGGTATGTAGATGAGATACTATGATCTCTATTTACCTTGAAGAAAGTTCTTCTTCTTTCTTCTCTCTTCAGGCTCTTTTTTCTTGCTCTTCTTTTTGAACTTAAAGTTTATAAGGGGGGTTCCTCTGTACAAGACTTAAAGTCTTGGATCATTTATATAGGGGAGGCTGATTTGTTGATTCAGTTAAGGAAATCTCTTATTGAGAGATTTCTTAATTGATTTGGGGAATTTATCCACCGTCGGATCTTTGATCCAAGGACTTCTATTTTACAGAAGACATCTTTTTTATTTTTAACAAGATTGGGAAAATATTTTCTTATACAGAACTTATTTTGTATCTTAGTGATTTTTAATCACTAATGGATCTTTGATCCAACGGTGCTCTGATTTACAGAGCACAATCTTTCTTATTTAGAAAGATTTAAGGAGTATTTCCTCAATCAGAATTTAATTCTGTGCTCTGATGATTTATCATCTCCGTTGGATCTTTGATCCAAGGGCGGAGAACTTTTAGTTCTAGCGCTGGCGCTCTCGTGCTTTGCACGTGAGGCGCTGCCTCAGAGTTTTTAATTCTTGGAGCTGGCGCTCTCGTGCCTTGCACGTGAGCCGCTGCCTCAGAGTTTTTAACTCTGGGCGCTGGCGCTCTCGTGCTTTGCACGTGAGGCGCTGCCTCAGTTCAAATTTTGAACAGAGCCTTGCTCTCTTATTGGGGGGCAAACAAATGCCCCCCACCGTTGCGCTCATGTAGCTCACACGTGAATGCAGCGGTGGAAACCTTTCCACTGTTGGATCATCTTAGAAGCTGGATCGTCTTCCAGCGCCTATAAGTAGGGCTTTTGGCCCTTGAGATGACTCCTGTTCATCTTCTTGTTTTCTTATTTCTGAGAATTTAATTCTCCCTTCAGAGCTTAGATCTCTGCCCAAGGAAATTCCTTTTAGGGTTAGAACTCTGCCCAAATTTGGTAAGGATCATAATCAAACCCCTTAAACAGAGCTTTGCTCTTATCAGATCATAGATCTAAAAAAATGGATTTTTAGGGTTACCTAACCCATTAATTAGAACACTGCTCATCTCTATGAAGAACTCTTAGAGTTCGTTTTGTATATCTTAATGATCTTGGAGTTTTTACTCTGCAAAAAGCTTTGCCTTTTAGGGTTCTGATGGATTACTCCATCGTTTTCACAGAGCATGGCTCTTAGAAATTTTAGGGAATTTTTATTCCCCTTATAATTAAAGTTGACAGATGTAATTTCTGTTTGCTGAGCACTGCTCTCGAGGGAATTTAACTCCTTGGCCCAATGAGTTTCTCATTAAATGAGAATCTTTTTAGGATTTCTTCCTTAATAATTGACCGTCTCATCAATGATGAGCCGTTACTTTGATTTTGTGGGTCCCCCTCGGTCCCTTTTCCCTGCATTACAGGGTGGTACAAATTTAAAGTACCGGATGTCAGAATTTGTAATGTAGAATTAAAATCTAACCCCTGTTTCTTTTCACGCATGTACTATGTCTTTTGACTCTTCTTTCCTATTTCTTCGCCCAGAGAGTGCATACGCCGACATGCCCATGGATCGGGAAGTTTTTGCATTGATTAAAGATCACGACCCGGAGCAGAAGTCTCTTCACTTATGGGGGTTGTGGTACAGCCAAATTGTTCAGGGTCGGCGCAGTTTCTCTTATGCGGTGCCTTCAGAGCCAATTTCCGCCATTCATTATGCTGACTCACCCCAGGTGAATTATGCTGTGGAGGAGGTTAACTGGATTACGGATGGACGCCTCTAGCCCTCTATGGGCTCCATACCTGTACAGCCGCCGATGGCTTTAGATATTCTGGGGCGGTGCATATGTCAAGGAGAGTCGCGCCCTTGGGGACAGGCGTACATGATAGTCTTGACTCCTCGCCATTCAGCCGGATACTTGCAGTGGACTCGATACATCTTGTCGGCCAAAGAGTCGCTGCCGCTGAAGCTCGGGTTGTACCCTGCTATCTACGCGTCTCTTTTCCAGTATCCCGCGCCTTACGTATGGTGGGTCAAGGCTTTCTTGGAACAGTGCAATATCCCGACTCACACCTTTCTTGTATCGGACCGGGAGGTTTTGATTTCCTTGGAGGAATTTGCAGAGATTTCGGGCCTACCCGTCATAGGGGAACATTACAAGGAAATACTTCCCCCTGACGAATACATCTTCGCCACCAAATCAGTGGTGATGGGTCATACTCGGGAGAATGCTATTCAACATCGATTCCCGAGTCTAATCAAGGTGTTGAACATTTACGAGAGTCTGTTTCTCGAGTCCGGAGGGCACGGAGTCAGCTTTGCGGATTTCATCGCCCGCTTTCTTCGCCCTGAAGCCTTATCAAAACAAACCATGAAATTCGCCAAGTTTGACGATCCTTTTGGTTTTGGCTTGGACAGTCAGCCGACAGTGGAAGCAGACCAAAGGAATTTCTTCCTCCCAGATACCCCGTTCGTCCCTTTTGCAAACCTCGCAGCTTCAGACATCGATGAATAGGTGTTCTTTTTGGGGTTCCTCGGCCTATGGTTAAGCTGGTTTGTGCTCCCAATGCACCCTCGCTACATGAGGCCATCCGTCTTTTATCCGGCTCACCGAATAGTGGTCGGGATGCGAGTGGCCGTCGGGATCGCTGGGCTGGCTCACCTGTATCATGGCCTCAGCTTAGCGGAAGACACCACTCAGCCGGGGGTACAGCCTGTAAATCTCCCGCTGCACTATTTCACGTCGTGGATCGAGCTGCATGTGCTCGGCGCTTTTGGAGTCCACAAACGGCCCCGTCTCTACGATAGTTATAATTTCCCTCGGGTTATGTTCCTAGTTGACGCTTCTGCTTTAGATCCGTCACAGCGAAAGGCTCGGGGTCTGGTCTTTCGCCCGTGTATGGTCGGGGATAGCATGACCTTCGTCGATAAAGTCTTAACTATCGGTAAGGAATCCACTAAAACGGTACAGCCGCTGCGTGATACCTTCAAAGATGGGGCTCCTACATTGAAGGTTCGGGAGATTCTGCATTTGTATTCAATCAGGCCAGGCTTTTTAGTGTTTAGGCAGAACGACTCGGCACTGTTCATGAGGTACAACCCGCACCGTTTTGCTCAACAGTCGAGCTACGATCAGGGTGTCCCGCTAGAGGCCTTTTTAGCTGAGCCGGTTGCTACAGAAGAGGGTATCCGCAGCGCGCTGCATCATTTCATGCGGCTAAACACTGGGTCCAACTGTTTTATCAGTGAGCCGAGCTGCGTTCCGAAAGCCTCGAACGCATATGTGGCGTGGTACCAGCATGTGACGGGTGCTGTTATTAGGGAAGAAAGCGGTTACTGCTCGATCGCAAGGGTGCAGCCCCTACTGGTAATCCAGCAGTTCCCTTAAAGCGACAGACTATTGTTCGTCCTTCCTTAAGAGAAGCTGATGCGGTTGCGGTCCCGTGCGCTTTTCCTGAGAAGCCCCTACCCCGTGTTCCTGTAGAAACGGCAGCTGCAGCGTCCCCGAAGTCTAGAGTGGGTACGGAAACCGGGACTCGTCGCCCAAAAATGCCTGTCAAGCGCAAGCTCGTATCATCATCTGCCGGCGTTCTCTCACAGAAAAAGAAGAATTCGCTCTTTTCTGCTGATGTTGTACTCGGCCAGGAGCCCCATCCTCCCTACAGCGAAGGCTTGTGTGAGTATGGCACTAACGGCTTTTTCGACACGCCTGTGACCGACACCGATCTACAGGATGCCCTTGTGGCCTCTGAGCGACTGGCGCGCGAAAAAGTGGTGTTGATCACCATCGCGAAGTCAGGTATACTTTAGTTGTATTTTTCCGCGTACATTCCTTCCTTATTATTATGCTTTTACTAATGCCCTTTTCTTCAACAGGTATTTCTGCCGAAGAGGCTCTCACGGCTTCCATCAAGACATTCGAAAAGGAAGAGAGGCTCCACACTTCTTTGTGTCTTGGTATAATTCAGCTCATTGTGCTTTCATTCGCCCCCTTTTTTGTTCGTGCTCTGACCCTCTTCCTTATTTCATTGCAGGGACTTCTTTGACTCAGGCTATTCTGAGGGCGGTACTGATCCTGAGCGGTGGTGCAGCAACACTTCCAGAGCCAGCTATTGTGGCCCCAGCTCCCCCAACATTACCGCAGGAGGCGTCGCTAAAGCAGCCGATGACAGACGCCGTAACGGCTCCGTAGGCAGAGCTTGGTTCGGACGACGACGTCCCTTTGTCAGAGGTCTTGAGGAGATCATTTCTCACTGTTCAGACCAAAAATAAGCGTACGAAACGTGTGGCGAGGGAACGCGATGCCAGTTTGGCCGTGGGTGCAGGCTCAAGCAGCATCCCCCTTGTTGATACTCTTTCGGTGGATGTTCCCCCTGCGTTGTCTACCGCCCGTAGACAGGTTGCGCGCGCACCTCAGGAAGAAACCGAAAAGCTTTTCCAAGGTAACGTAACGATGAGTTTTTTTTATTTGAACTAGATCTTCGAATTTTGACATATGCATTTTCTGCAGGGCCAAGTCTTGGCGATGGGATGACCGGTGAAAGCATGGCGGTTACCGTGCCCGAAATTGCTACCCTTTCTATAGAATCTGGGACCGTCCAGACCGTTGCTCTTTCTCCGTGTGGCTCCCTGGTATCGGCGGGCGTCGCCAGTGTCACGATGTCCCTTGTCGAATCAAGGGATGAAGCCACGGGCGCAGAAACTATTCCACTGAAGGAAAGCGAAGAAGCCGCTACACTTGGTGATGCTTCCATCACGGTTTTGGTTGATGACCCATCAGTTAGGTCTTGGGTCACCGTTCTCTTTTTATTTCTCAATCCCGTTCAGCCCCCTCTGATGATATTTTGTTTGTTTTGAGCGTAGGTGCAGTGAACGCTGAGATTGTTCCATCTGAAGCACCTCCGGTCGCCGCCATGACGACTGTTATTCCCTCGCCTTCTCCTATGTCCTCTGAAATGCTAGAAGGTATAGGTTTGTGATTTATCGGTTTCACTGTGGGTAATATTCTTCTTGTACTGATAGTGTATTGTCACAACTTTGCAGGAGTCCTTTTTGACCATCTATATTAGGTGCTGAACCCGCTTTTCTCCTTCCAGTCGAAGATTGCCCTACCTGCTAGTGTCGGTGAGTATAGTCTTTAGCCAACGCTCCTCCTTTTCTTTTACGCGTAAACTTATTGTTTTTAATTTTTCTTCATGTTGATCATAATGTCGTGGGTCGAAGGAGGAGGCGAAAGAATAGCCGTGGCTCCGACACTCCCCCTCCTGCCGCCTGTCACGACTGGTATAATAGACTTTATCGACCATGTGATTTCTTTATTTCGTGAGTCAACATTTAACCGTAATTCATTTTGCAGAAATCGCACCGGCTCCATATCCCTTTGAGTCTCGCATTCTCATGCCCACAGGGCCTTTTGGTAAACGCACATCTTCGCGGGGTGCTGCAAATAGCCGACGAATGTTGAGCGAATTCGTCGAGGATCTTTATACTGAGGCTCTCACATCCGCTGTAGATTTTGCTATTGAGGTCAATCCAATGCTGGCGACGCTCGTGAACTTTCATGATGAAGATATCGTTGGGTCTTGGGTTAAATACTACAGACAAATCGAGGCTTGCCTGCTCGAAATTGAGCTCAAGCGTCTGGCTCCTGAGGTTCTGGTTTTGAACTCCCAGCGGGCTGCATGGGTTGAGTAGAGTTTTCTTTTCCTTCGCCATTTTGATCAAGACGCGACCCTGAGGCGGAAGGAACATGAAGCGGCTTCCAGTGAGTCTGTCCAATTGCGTGCCCAGGTCGAAGCGAATGCTGCGCAACTGAAAGCTATTTTTGAAGACCTCCAATGATGTATTTCTGACGGGCTGGTGCTGAGGCAGAAGCTTTACTTCACTAAGCGAGTTACGTAGAGTTGCGAAGCTGCTCAGTAGGAAATTGATGAGAAGCTTTCATCCTGTTTGCAGCAACGTGCTCGAATTGAAATGGAGTTGGCCGTAGTGGCTGACCATGAAAAGGAGTTGAAAGGAGTGCGCAAGCGGCTTGCCGACTTACTGTAGATGCCTCCTTCTCAATGGCCGTCTTTGTATCGACTGAAAATTTGTAATCTTTGAATAACATGCATTCATCATTTTTTTATTCTTTTATACGACGTATCTTGTACTCAATTGAATTCATGAATAAAAGACACATTTTTATCTCCTACTATCGCTTTCTTTTCTCTGTTGTGTCGTTGGCATTTTACTTTAGCAAATGTGGCCCGTAGATGGTATATAATAGTCCATCTTGACCTCCTTGCAGGGTAGCGATGGCTTAGAAGACAGGTTCAGATCTTCCGTCTAAGACTTTTCAACTTTATGAGCCGTGATGGTCTCATGAAGACTTTTCTCCCTACGAGTCGAGAGGATCTCGTAGGTGTAATTTCTCTTTAGGGGTCATGAGGACTCCTAAGTGCGTTTTCTCTTGAGAGTCGTAAGGATCTCACAAGAGAGTTTTCTTTTTACGGGTTGAGAGGTTCGTGGGTTGACTTGTTTCCGAGTCGGAGCATTGTACCGACGGGGAGGTCATTGGCTGACTTGTTTCCGAGATGTAACGTTGTTCCGGCAGGGAGGTCATTGGCTGACTTGTTTCCGAGACGGAACGTTATTCCGGAGGGGATGTCATTGGCTGACTTGTTTCCGAGACGGAACGTAGTTTCGGGGGGGGGGGAGGTCAATGGCTGACTTGTTTCCGAGACGGAGCGTTGTTCCGGCTGGGAGGACATTGGCTGACTTGTTTCCGAGACGGAGCGTTGTTCCGGCGAGGAGGTCATAGGCTGACTTGTTTCCGAGACGGAGCGTTGTTCCGGCAGGGAGGTCATTGGCTGACTTGTTTCCGAGACGGAGAGTTGATCCGGCGGCGAGGTCATTGGCTGACTTGTTTCTGAGACTGAGCGTTGATCCGACGGGGAGGTCATTGGCTGACTTATTTCCGAGAAGGAGCGTTGATCCGGCGGGGAGGTCATTGGCTGACTTGTTTCCGAGACGGAGCGTTGATCCGGCGGAGAGGTCATTGGCTGACTTGTTTCCGAGATGGAGCGTTGTTCCGGCGGGGAGGTCATTGGCTGACTTGTTTCCGAGATGGAGCGTTGATCCAGCGGGGAGGTCATTGGCTGCCTTGTTTCCGATACGAAGCGTTGTTCCGGCGGGGAGGTCATTGGCTGACTTGTTTCTGAGACTGAGCGTTGTTCCGGCGGGGAGATCATTGGCTGACTTGTTTCCGAGATGGAGCATTGTTCCGGCGGGGAGGTCATTGGCTGATTAGTTTCCGCTTTCTGCGGTGTTGGGAAGGAACGCCGTGTTGATTCCCTGGGATGCAGATGTTGCCGTCGAGATCTGATTCTCCCTTTGATAGAGTCTGTTGGGAAATATGGTTCCCTTTTCTTTTATGCCTATGGATTGTATACAGGGGTCGGTATGGACTCGCCTGAAGGGAAAAAGTTTCATTCTTTCATATTTTATTTTTATTTTATTTCTTTCCACGATGCTCTATCTTTTCAGCTTTTTATATCGCGAAAGTCGCGATTGCTCAATTTTTTCGGCTATTTTTCGCGGTGCCCAATCATTTCGACTGTTTTTCTTTTTACTTGCTGCTTTTTATTGCGAGCTGCCCAATCATTTCGGCTATATATATTTTTTGTATTTTTGGCTCGCTAATTTTGTTGCGAGTATGGACCTGAGATCTGATACCAATCTTAGCATCAACATTGCTGAGACTGGAATATTGCAAGGAGCGAATCATCACTTGCCGTGAAAGGACTTGGAATTTGCTACCGATTTAGGCATCAATATCGCTACAACTGGGATATTGCCAGGGGCGCATCATCATTTGCTTTTGTCAATTCGAACAAAGGTGGCTTAGCAAATAGGGTTAGGATCCTGTCGACTAAGGCTTTTGACTTCATGAGCCGTAAGGGTCTCATAAAGGGGTTTCTCCCTACGGGTCGTGAGGATCTCGTAGGTGCGTTTTCTCCTTAGGAATCGTGAGGATTCTTAAGTTCATGTTCTCTTATAAGCCGTAAGGATCTTACAAGAGCGTTTTCTCCTTATAAGTCGAGAGGACTTACAAGTGTCGTTCACCACATGAGGACATTTCGCGCCATTGGTGGAACTTGGTGGGGGAGACGTTTATTTGTGCCCTTGGATTGTACACAAGGGTCAATATTGAACTGTTTGTAGGGCAGTCTGGGAAATGTGATAGCTTAAGAACAGGTTCAGATCTCTGTAACTTAAGGCTTTTTGAATCCTATGAGCCGTGAGGGTCTCATAAGGGATTTCTTCTTACGAGTCGTGAGGATCTCGTAAGTGTAATTTTTCCTTAGGGATCGTGAGGATTCCAAAGTGTGTTGTTCTTTGGTGAGTCGTAAGGATCTTACGCAGGTATTTTCTCCTTACAAGGTTGAGAGGATCTTGCAAGTGTGCATGAATTTCTTTTACGAGTCTGCGCCCTTTCGGGTTTTCACAAACTCGCCGGTAGCCCTGCTGTTTTTACTCACGGAGCCCTTTCGGGGTTTTCATCCGTGCCCATTTTGTTTATGGACGTACCGTTTTTTTGCCGCGTTAGCCTAAGGATGCTTCGGTTCGTAGTAGTTTAAAGATGTTTCGGTCCGTAGATAGTTTAAGGACATTTCGGTCCGTTGTTAGTTTAGGGACGTTTCGGTCCGTAGCTTGTTTCAGGACATTAAGGTCCATTGTTAGTTTAAGGACATTTCGGTCCGTTGTTAGTTTAGGGACGTTTCGGTCCGTAGCTAGTTTCAGTACATTGCGGTCCATTGTTAGTTTAAGGACGTTTCGGCCCGTTGTTAGTTTAGGGACGTTTCGGTTCGTAGCTAGTTTCAGGACATTTTAAAGATGTTTCGGTCCGTTGTTAGTTTAGGGACGTTTCGTTCCGTAGCTAGTTTTAGGACATTGCGGTCCATTGTTAGTTTATGGACATTTCGGTCTGCAGCTAGTTTAAGGACATTACAGTCCATAGTTAGTTTAGGGACGTTTTGGTCCGCAGCTAGTTTAAAGACATTACGGTCCATAGTTAGTTTAGGGACATTTCGGTCCGCAGCTAGTTTAAGGACATTTCGGTCCGCAGCTAGTTTAAGGACATTTCGGTCCATAGTTAGTTTAGGTACGTTTCGGTCCGCAACCAGTTTAAGGACATTACGGTCCATAGGAGTTTTGAGGCGAGATTTCGCCGGATATTACTTATAGAGTTTGGACTCAGGAAGATAATGAGCGGACATAGGTGTCGTCATCTATCATTGACCTGGGCCGTGACTCGTCAGGCGTAGTATGTTTTTAGGAATCGGCCGTTTATTGGTCGGAAGGGTCTTTCGCCATGCATATCCATGAACAAGTAAGCCCCACCTTGGTAGACCTCGTCTATGATGTATGGGCCCTCATAGTTTGGCTCGAATTTCCTTCGTTTGGCACGATTGGGGATCATAGGTCTTTTGACAACTAGCACGAGTTCGCCTTGGCGGAATGTTCTCGGCCTAGTTAATCTTTCGTATGGGCGCATCATCTTGGCTTTGTAAGCCTCCAAGTTTTGCTGCGCCATGAGACGAGTTTCCTCAAGGGCTTCGAGCTCCTCAAGCCGAAGATGAGCATTCTCTTCATCTGTTAGCTCGTATCGAATCGCCATTCGTAGAGAGGGTAGCTCTATCTCTAAGGTAAGTACCACTTCCGTGCTAAATACTAACACAAATGGCGTTGTGTTCGTGGCTGTCTTGAACGTGGTCCAATAAGCCCAGAGAGCTTCATACAGTCTCTCGTGCCAGTCCTTTTTATTTTTGGACACCGTCTTCTTTAGGATCTTTGTCAAGGTTTTGTTGAAAGCCTCAGCTAGACCGTTAGCTCGGGGATTATAGACCGAAGAGTATCTCCAGTCTATATTATGCTACTATGCAAAGCGGCTGATTCTGTGACTTCTGTAGGCCGGCCCGTTATCGGAGATAATTCGTCGTGGAGTGCCGAACCGATAGATGATGTGTGTCTTGAAGAAGTGGAGGATATTCTCCGTCTTCACTTCTCTTAGCGGTATGGCTTCTGCCCAATTTGAGAAGTAATCAGTTTTCGCTAATATGAACCAATGTCCTCTGGATGACGCTGGTTCGATGGGCCCAATTATGTCGGTTCCCCACATTTCGAACGGCTAGCTAGCCACTGTTGGGTGTAGCGGGTTTGGATGCTGGTGGATGAAGTCTCCATGAATTTGGCACGAGTGGCATTGCTTCGCGTGTTCGAGGCAATCCTGAATCATCGTGGGCCAATAATAGCCCATTCTTTTGACTTTCAGCTTCATCTTTGGCCCAGCTTGATGAGAACCGCAGAGTCCGTCATGAGTTTCTTGGATGACTCTCCTTGCTTCTTCCGGCCTCAGGCATCTCAGCCATAGAGAGTCGAACGATCTTTTATATAGAGTATCATTGACGAAGGCGACAGACAGAGATCGTTTCATGAGACGATGTCTTGAGGATGCGTCTTCAGGTGTTCGACGGGATTTGAAGTAGTTTATAAAGACTTCTCTCCAATCCTTAGCTCTTTCTTGGTCTTCTATTTGTAGGGCTATTTGCGTGGTCGCTTCCTTTTCTTCAGAAGACTCCGGAGACATTTCTGCTGGTGCAAGAACCCGACGGCTTTGTACAATGATCCTCACGTCATCGAGGTTTTCGTCAGCCAGTTCTTTAGCGAGTTTGGCTAATGCGTCTGCTTTGCTATTTTCTGTACGCGGTAAGCTTTCCAGGGTGTAAGAGGGAATTTGAGTTAGTAACTGTTGCACTCTTTTGCCATACTTCACCAACTCTGGTTTGCACGTTTGATAGTCACCGTTTACTTGGCTAACGACCAGTTGGGAGTCTCCGTATATGAGGAGGTTTTCGATTCCCATGTCGACAGCGATCTCAAGACCTGCTATCAAAGGCTCATATTCTGCTTCATTGTTTGTCCCCGGCTCTGTTAGGGAAAAGGCAAAGCGCATTATCCCTCCTTGTGGTGTCACGAAGATAGGGCCTACCTCAGATTTGATTATAGGGGTGTTGTGCTTTCGCTTCTTCATGGAAGATGCTCCGTCGAAATAGAGTTCCCATCGGATATCACTCCCTCCTTTCTCCCCGTTGATTGTGTCAAGCGCATGCTCGTCTGGCAGTTCGCAATTTAAAGGTGAGTCGCCAGGTATCGGATGTTCAGCGAGGAAGTCGGCGATGGATTGTCCTTTCACTGCCTTGAGGGGTCGATAGATTATCGAAAACTCCATCAAGAGGAGGGCCCATTTAGCGAGTCGTCCTGTTAGTATGGCTCTTGACATCAAATATTTGAGAGTGTCCACTTTTGATATGATATGGACCTTATGTGCCAAAGCATAATGTCGAAGCTTCGTTATCGCGAAGATCAATGCCAGACAGTGTTTTTCGATAGGGGAGTAGTTGTTTTCTGCCCCCAGGAGAACTCGACTCAAATAGTAGAGGGCTCTCCCCTTCCCTTGGTCATTCTCCTGTGCCCATAGCACGCCTAAAGAACCTTCAAGGGCTGTTGTGTATAGTATGAGGGGCTTTCCCTTGACTGGAGTGGTCAGTACCGGCGGATTCTGCAGGTATTGCTTGATTTCGTCTAGTGCATTCTGGAATTTATGATCCCAAACGAACGGGGTTCCCTTCTTCATCAGGTGACTGTAGAGACGACATTTTCCGGAGAGGTTGGCTATGAATCGTCGGATGTACGCGAGCTTCCCTTATAGAGACCGCAATTGTTTTAAAGTTCTTGGAATGAGCATTTCCATAATCGCCTTGATCTTCGATAGATCTATTTTGATGCCCCGGTGTCGTATGATGAACCCTAAAAATTTTTCTGAGGAGACTCCGAATGCGCATTTCAGAGGGTTCATCTTCAGGTTATACTTCCGAAGACGCTGGAATACTATTTTCAAATGATCCCAGTGTTCCTCATATGATTTGCTTTTCACCACAAGGTCGTCGATATAACATTCGACAATCTCGTGTATGAGGTCATCGAAGATCATTGTCATGGCCCTATGGTAGGTGGCGCCGGCGTTCTTCAGACCGAATGGCATCACCTTGTAGCAGAATATGCCCACTGGAGTCCGGAAAGCAGTGTGCTTTTGGTCTTCGGGATGCATCTTTATTTAATTGTACCCCGATGATACGTCCATGAAGGAGAAGACTTCGTATGTGGACGTATTATCTATCATCAACTTGGTAACTGGTAAGGGAAAATCATCCTTCGGACAGGCTTTGTTGAGGTCCCGAAAGTCCACGCAGATGGGCACTGTCCCATTTTTCTTCATCACTGGGACAATATTGGCAATCCAGTCGGGGTTTTGAACTTCTTCGATGAAGCTGGAGTCGATTAGTGTAACATTTCAAAAAAATAAAATATTATTTTTGGGAATTTTTTATAATTTAATATTAACTTTTAATGAATATTTTAATATTTCGGTATAATTAAATACCGATAAATGGGGAAAATTATGGAAAATTCTAAAATAGGGTATTTTGTGGAATTATGCCTTTTTTTTTATGTCTTTATGATTAATTATATGTTATTTTAGTGCTAATCGCGATTAAAAATCGCTAATCGGGTTTTTAGCATTTTTGTGCAAAAATGTGCACATATCATTTTTCCACACTTGTTACATTTTCTTACATGTTGTGGGTGTATGGTTGCTTAGTGAAAGTATGATGAAAAGAGAGAAAGACTAGGTCAACCCTCTTTTTGAACCATGAACCCCATCATTTCACCATCCCATTTCTCTCTCCCTCTCCCTCATGAGAGATGCTGTTGCTCCTGCCCCCTTTCCCTCTCACTTCCCTCCTTTTCAATCCCCCAAAACACCATGGATCCAACCCCAAAACCCTATTCCCATTTCACAAAAATTGTTCCCAAGCTCACTAGCTACACATTGGACCTAGAAAGAGAGGATCTTGAGGACTTTGAGCAACTCAAGAAAATTCTTGAGTTAACAAAGGAGGTAATTTCTGCACCATTAGTATAGTATTTCAATTCTTTGCGCATCAATACTTGTTTCATGTCGACATGGTGTGGTTTGATGGACTTTGGGAATTTCTAGTTAGGGTTAGGTTTTGAATGGAGTTGTAAAGTGAAATTGAGGCTTGTAGTGACCTACAACCTCTGTTGTGATGTTATATTGGACCAAACCTGAGATTAAAACCCAAAATACAGATTTATAGAACTTTTCATGTCGGTTTTGTGGAAATAAATGGTGTGCTGGGAAATCTGGAGCAACCCGGAGGATTTTTGAGAGTAGCAAACAACTCTAGGGACCAAATTAGCGTACTAGGAGACCCCCATGACCAGACGAACCCAAATGGAGACCCTTGGGCCGAGTAGGCCGGAATTTTTGGCCTTGTGGCCGGCCACATGAAAGGAATGGGTGTCGGGGTTGGTCCAGTAGCCCATATACATCATATACAACACCCTAGACTTGTTTTGGAAACTAGTTTTGACCTGAGTCAAAATCTGGGAGCATTCTAGTGTGATTTTGGCTATGTTTTCCGTGTTTTGAAAAGCTAATTCTTGATATTTGGATTTGTATTGGGATGTTGCATGTTTGTACAGCAACAACAAGGGTTGTTTAGTCGTTTTTGCACGCGTGGACTATAGGTTTTAACCCATAGGCAATCCGTGTGCCGTTTTGGTTTATGGACTTGATGTTAATAGAAATTGCGATTGTTTATTGTATGTAGGTACCCTCATGAAGACTTAGAGGCGACAAGAAAGCGCGTGGCGACACTGGCATCGGCAAGCAAAGGTGAGTAGATTTATATCTACTGGGAAAAGTCGGGTGGATGGCGTATAGCACCCCCGCAGTTCGTGGTGATGTTTACGAATGCGTATACACACATATATTGATTATTTATTGTTTGAGATTATTGATGATAAAGATGGATTCTAGGTGTGATTGGATTGGTTTAGTGTTGCGGAACCCTAGAGTAGTGGTTGCACTACACATACACACACACACACCCGTGATTGCATACATTCTTCTTTCATATGTGTGTATATAGGGATATATATTTGTTAGTTATATGTATGCCCTAGAGGCCATTACTGTACATTGGATGTATATTGTAGTGGATGCTGGGACATATATAGGGAGGACTTTCTTGCTCGACATGATAGTATGCTATCTGGTTGCTCTTTACCTTAACGTGTACACAGATTGTCTCTCTATTACATATTGGTAAAGCCCTTAGGATGTGTACTTGACTACCTGGACTATGATGCAGATCATACTAGTGGGGACATGGTAGTCCATAAGTACATCCTTCAAAGTCCCTAGTCGTGGGTGTATCGAGACGGGGCATCGATATACCAGAGCAGACTAGCGTGTACCTTCTCGACCCATACAGATGGGCGATGGATGATCCCATATCCATTGGTGTTTGACATCAGAGATGATATACGGGTGCTCAGTAGAGATTGGGTACACTGGACGGACTCGCCGAGAACTCCCAGATGGTATTATACCTCACGTCAGATGGCAGTTCTCTGGTGACACTGGTACAGAGTAGTCTGTTGACCCGAGATCGTCATAGAGTCTTGTGTGGTTCCCACTGTGCTTTGATTTCCATCTTACCACGTCCAAGAGGGCGTGCAAAACGGTGGTTTTTGGGTACAGTCCCGAGTCACATGGAGGCAATGAGCGATAGGAGGGGATTCGTCTCTCCCGGTATAGGGGGTTGATGTTGCGCTGTGATCGATTGGATATAACAGGAAATCCCTGGCCAGGGTTGCTGAGATTTACTGGTAAGTGTTACCAGTAGTTTCTCGAATTGTTATAGACCTCATATCGACACGACTTATCGAGCTATTGGGGTCTGACGTTTACCACCCCTAGGCGAGATATGCGACATATCAGACGACGAGACCGGACTGTACGGTAGTGTTACTGGTTGGATTCACTGGAGTGTGAGTGGGCTTGCTCGTCGATCTTCTGATCGCTCAATACCCGGGTGGCCGTTACGTTTAGCAGACCGCTTGCGGCTTGTGGGTGTTTGATATGATCATCACCTGCTGCCGGCGTATTGACGAGTCTTTAGAGTCCTACACAGAGGTTTCCTGGCTCAAGCGAAACGAAATAGGAGCGCATATGAGATATGTGCGGGAACGAGAATAATGCGTGTATGTGATACCATATTCTATTCTCGCGATGAATGTATCGATTGGTTGTATGCGATATAACCTAGTTATCGAATCAAGTATTGATTCGATAAGCCGATACATAGGATACTAGTCGGTTATATGCGATATGACCGGATCGTTAAATCAAATGTTGATTTAATGATTTAATGCATAATTATATATATTTGATATATTAGTTTCGTTCAACTAGTATCGGTTTACTTAAGATGGATTTTCTCACTCGGATGTGCGCATTGCATATGCGATATGATTTTGTGCACTTGCTTGTATCATGTTTGATGATACATGCCTATTGGTTAAGTGTATAGAATTAAACCATGGTTAACTTAATGATTAGGGTTTTGCCTTTTCTTTTAATTATTTGTTTATTCATTTTGGATATTAATATAAGCATAAAAGAAAAGCAAAATGGTTTCTTTATTTCATTTTCTTTCATGAAGCTTTTTGAAGCTTCATGAAGCTTTTGACCAAAGTGACCACTTTGTCTTTATCTTTAACCCTAACCATTAATCTAACCTTAGTTAATTCTCTACACTTGACCATGGTTGATTATGATAAGTATTCTTTTATTTTTCTTTTTGGAATTAACTTATCATAACATTATTCTTCTTCTTCTTCTTCATTTCTTCAAGTGAAGAAAGCTTGCCTCCATCAATGGCAAGTGATGAATTAGAGTGAGAAATCCAATTCTAAAGTCTACCCACTTCCTATTTCTTCATCCTCTACCTCTTGCCAAGTAGTAGAGTGTGTTTCCTTCACAAGTTTTCAAGTCTCGGTGAAGGTGGAGCTTGATCTAGTGATGCTTCGATGTAGATCATCTTCGGCACGTCGTCGATGACCTAGCCCGTCCATTCTCCGATGAAGCCGACGCTAGAGCCCGGGATCCATCTTGGACAGCGAGGAGACTTCATTGCGGAGCCGTGGAGGTGGAGCACCGGATCTACAAAGGTTGTATTTCCATATTCTTTTAGTTAAGTGTTAACTAGTTAGCTTTTTCGCCTAGAAATCTAGCCGACGATCCGTAGTCGGGTTTCTCGGCACCCTAAATTTTGAAATTGGCATGTTCGATGCCTTGTGAGACCTCTAGAGTGTGCCTAGGAACCCTATAATATTTATGTGTTCACATGGGTATGGGACTATGTGTTCATATACTGGATTTGAGGATAGTATGTGGGATTTGAGATGAGTCGATGAGATTTGATTTGAGGCCGTGAGATCGGTGATATGGCAGGATTCGTACTTGAGATACGTCTTGATGTTATAGCGGATCTTTGGACGATGATACCATGTGAATAGTGATATACATAGAATAGTTGACTTGTGAACGAGACATGAGATAAGATATGTTAAGATAATTATAATGGGTCGCATTGAGCGATGTATCCTTCTTTATGATGATATGTGCTGATGATATCGGTTTGTACGAGACTGTCGATCAGTAGTCAGATCATGATTATATTGATGATATTAGTATTGTAGTAGACGTAGGTCAGTACTCCGGATTATGATCTTTGATAAAGAGGATACCAGATGAATAGTGTGATGAATGTGATATTGACCCATACCCAGATTTGGGATACCGTATGACGGATTTACGTACGAGCTATATATTGATGATAGATCAGCACTTTTGACTTAGGAATGTTTGATTATAGATATGGTATCGGATATGATATTATTGAGGCGGGATCACCGACTCTATATGTATGTATCGACTCAGATGTTAGGCGGTTTCCTTACCCTTCATTCAACTTGTTAGTTCAGCCGTATAGTTTAGTGTAGTTGTTAGACTAGATTAGAGTCCTACCTATTTCAAAAACTAACGAATCGTAGGTATTTTAAAAGACAGGTCAAGGGATTCTACGGATATTTCAAAAAACGTATCTTTTCTTAAAAACACCGTAGCCCTTACTTTCAAAACACCGTGATTCATATTATTTCAATAGGAACCACTGTATGACTTAAATTTATATTAAATACAGATTAGTTATCGTTGTGTCTAGTATTCAGCTCCCGCACATTATTGCTGTTCGCTCCGCATCGCATACTTATATTGTGATTCATATACCATTATTGATAGCATGCTGTTAGGACACTAGCACCATTACCGATGATACGTATGCTCCACGTACACTTACTTGCCGGCTCACACACATCATCATCGGTAATTTCCATGTCACGTACACTTTAGAAAATACTATTACATTGACATAGCTTGTTAGCTAATAACTTCGACATAATATTAGTGTACTTTCCTTATATGCCAGTATAGACATTGCAGTTATTACTTGCTACTTCATGCATATTGTTATTCACTGTTATGCCACATTCATGGATTTTATACCTATATTCATGGTTTTACATGCTATTGATGATTTGGATTCGGATTTCCATGAGATTTCTGGGATTTGGGGGAAAACCGCAAAAACATTTATGAACTTCTTTTCTCTCTCTTTAAATGAAAAGTGTGGTTTTCCCATGATGTATGAGTCGTCCACTATGAGTTTGCTGATGGATTTCGAGACCCGATTCGAGGAGTTGGATGAACCGTTTCGGATACATGGTGGACCCGGTGCGGTACCCCGGGGCGAGAAGGTCGCAGATGATGGCGTTGAGCCTGGCAGGGGAGCACTACCTACCGGTGATTTTACCCGACGCGTCGGATATCCGGAGGATACCGTCATGGTCTTGAGATTGATGGTAGGGGCCGGTCTGGAATGACGGCGCCCTAGATAGTGAGATTGAGATACCGAGTTTTTGAGATATTGAGGTACTGAGATTTGATGATACAGGCCAGTCTGGATAGCCGGAGCCTGAGATTTTGAGATACTGGGATTTATGTTTTGTGTCAATGCTAGACACTGTTTATGCTGATTTCATTTATGATACCTCGTTTTAAAAATACAAAAATCTCACTAAGTTATGAAAGCAGTTTCTTCATTTACATGTATTCTGTTTTCATGCATCATACCTCATCCATATGATATATTGTTACCTGAGGCACTGACACGAGCACATAGGATTATACTTAGGTTAGATATTTACCCTTGCCACCTTTTCATGCTCCAGACTTGTCATATTTGAGGATTATATGTATATAGTGATCGTATGACATAGGATTGCGTTGTTCATGCGATTTCTGCTCGTAGATGTTTTCTACTCACGAGTTGGCAACTCACCCCCGTTGTGCCACAGTTTCTTGCAGGTTTTGCCGTACAGGTTTCATTACGGCTTTGCTGGCACTACTTCCATTTCCGGGTGATTTGCTAGTAGGTGGGTTCACTTGTATCGTGACCATCGTTATATTTTGTATATTATTATTCAGTTGTATCTAGAAATTCCATCAACCAAACATGTATTTATTTCAGATAGAGACCAGTGATGTTTATTCTTTCGACCTTAGAGTCGCGCGTTGTATTTCTATGGATTTCATGCTGTTTGAGTTTTCCTTTTTCTGTTGTGATCCTCGCCTTTCGGTGTTGTATATTATATTGCCTGCGTGGTTGTGACCGTCGATTGACGAAAAGCTAGCTCCCGCTTGGGGATGCATTTTTCATTATATATGCTTTATCAGGTTTTGTACCCGATTGGGGTCAGTTTTTACAGAGGAAACTCTGCCGAAATTTTTAGAAAGGACTTGTGATTTTAAAAGGCACATTTCGGCATGTGTTGTAAACTATTTGATTTAAAATGGTTTTCCTCCACTCTACTACTTTTCTTGGTTTGGATTTCTGGGTTTTCGGCTTACTTAGATTACGTACGCCTCGAGACGTTCGTAGTTTAAGTGCCGGTCATGTTCCGTACTTTCGGGTCATGACAATTAGCTTCTTGACTTCGGTGTTGATACTCATTTCAAGTTCGAGCCGCATTCTTCTTGGTGCTTGTTTGATTGGCTTGACGTCCGGAGATATCGCCAATTTTTGCACAGCTATTTCTGGATCTAGCCCCGGCATCTCGGAATAGTTCCATGCGAAGCAGTATTTATACTGTATGAGCACGTCTTTTAGCATAGCCACCTGTTCTTTAGACAGCAACTCTCTAACGAACGTAGGCCGCAGGTCGTTTGCCGTCTTCAAGTCGATTTTCCTTAGGTTATTCGCAGTATTGTGTATTCCATCTTCCAACTCTTTTGGCGACGGTGGAAATTCTGAGATCAACTCCTCTTCACCCTCGTTTTCGAAGCACCAGGAGAGTTCATCGATATTCTCGCGCTCTCCTTCTTCCGACAACGTTATCACGTGACAGGTACAAGATCGTTTCCAAGACCGATGTTGATCTGGTTCTACTCTTGCTATATACGTTGCTTTTGGCACATGCTTTTGCGGTGGGGCTACCCTCCAACTATTGGATAGAGCGAATCTGCTGAGTTGATATTGGTCTTCGACCCAGTTTTTGAAGGTGAACCAGTCTTCAAGAGGATGTCCTATCGCTCGGTGATAGGAGCAATAATTTGGGTGATGAACCTCGTTTGCTTGATCGGGGTGCCGAGACTCCGGGAGTGTCATCATCTGATGTTTCATGACAAGGTTAAAGATTCTCCTTGTCTTGTCTTGAGGGAAAGAATATGCTCGACCCATCTTTTTCATAAGAGAAGGATTCCGGCTGACCTTTTCTCGATCGCGTGGCCTTTTGGATCCGTTTTGTCGCTGTTGAACGTTTTTTCCATTCTTTAACTTGTTTTTGCCTCCGCGTCGGGCCTTTTTCTTGTTTTGGGAATGCATGGCGGGCTGACGGTGAAGGGTATTGTCATCCTCTGTAGCTTGCTGAAGGAGGCGTTGCGTCTTGGCTTTCTCGTAAATGGCCATTTCGCGGCTGTTGTCGTTCCGAACCTTTTGACTCACTTCCTTTATTAGCTTGTCCATTTGTTCTTTAAACGACGAACTCAGCATTTTTATGGCGGGACCTTGTTCTGGTTCAACGTCAGCGTCTTTTAAAAGAGCATCCTCTTCTTCATCGAGGTCATTTATGACATGGCAGCCATGGAATTGATCCCGTTTCTTGGACTGGACATATCCAAGCCCAATCGTTTCTATTTTTCCGTTGGGAAATTTTCGCTGAGTTCCGGGGACGTTCCAAATCCTGTTATAGAACTGAGCTTGCCGAGCAGACTGTTTGAAAGGTACGCCTTGGCATCTTAATAACCTTCTCAATCCCTCCGTGTAGTATCTGGGCAGACGGATGGGTTGGAGCTTGTCAATTGCAAAATCGTCACCGCGCCAGACTTCTCTCTCGACTTTGGTTTCCCCGGATCGATAGAATAGGATCGCCTTTTTACCTCTTCGCCTGGAAGGGACGTAGAATGTCTGCAGCTCTTGCACACTATATGTCTCAAGCGCATCAAGCTCTCTGTAGTGCTGTCACGGAGCCATGGTGATCTGCAGACTCTGATCACCTCCAGTGAAGGCCTGCATTAATGGACAGACCGAAAACACTGCGTTGACTTCATCTTCAGAGTCACTGCCAAAGACTAGAATAGGGGTCGATGGTCCCGGCCTGTTGCATTGGGGCGGCCCCGAATAGATTATCTTTTCTTCCTCCTCGGTATCGCTCCCGAAGACTGGAATAGCGGTGATAGTTTTTTTCTTATTCTCCGGTTTATGGCATCTTTCCGTCTCTTCAATGTCTGGTAGGAAGTACTTTGCATCTTTGTACTTTCGGACTTCATTTACGGAGAATGGGTTTAGTTCCCCCGTCACGGTATACTCGAGATCATCTTTGAAATACTTCATACACTGATGTTGTGTAGAAGGGATGATGTTGTACTCGTGTAACCAAGGCCTACCGAGAAAAGCGTTGTAGCAGGTCTTGGCGTCAATGACATGAAATTTGATGTCAGTGACGAGCAGCCCAAAGCGTAACGTCAGTATTACAGACCCGAGTGTCCGTGATGACTGGGAGTCGAACCCGGAGATGGTGATTTTATCCCGAGCGAGGTGCTGAACGCTCATGCAGATTTCTTTTAGTACCCTCACATTTAGGAGGTTGACAGAGGACCCGTTGTCAACTAAGATCTTCCCTATCTTGATGTCATGGCAGTACCCAGTGATATACAGGGGACGGTTGTTCTCGCACGTTCCGAGGAGGGGATCTTCGGCGCCGAAAGTGATGTCAGCTGTGTGCACTTCTTTCAGCTCGTCCTTCATCTTTTCTTCAGCAAGGAAAGCTTGAAACTGCTCGAGCTCTTATAATGCAATGATCAGAGAATCTCGTGCCTCTTTAGACAACAGAAGGGCATCTAAAACGCTTAGCTGTGAGGGTATCTTCCTCGGATGTGCCAGGACATTGTAATCCACTTTGTTTTTCTTGGGTGGGTCCTTGGCTACCAGCTCTTCGACGACTCGATCATCGAGGGCGATATCCTCAAGGACTTTTCCCTTCCCCTTATCTTTTTTGTTCGATCCCTTGTTTGTAGGTCCGAGATTCTTTTCGGGCAACGTACAGTTGCGCAGCTGAATATTCTTACAGTTTTTCATCTCTTCCTCTTTTCCTGAGGTGGATTCTTTGAAGAGAGGGCCGAGGGCTATTTCTTCGTCAGAATCGCTTCCGAAGGTGAGAACTTGAGATCTCTTGGTATCAACCATGTGACAGTTGCCGGCAGTTCTTTTATGCTCATCTGTCGTGTTTCTCTGGTCCCGACGAGTTATACGCTTCATCCGCTTGAAATGTTATCGGTGAGCAACGTATCCCTGCCACCATTTCTTGAAGGCATTGCATTCTTCAGTAGGATGTGTAACCTTCCGATGGTACAAGCAGTGGCTCGGATGAACGTCCGCTTCGTCAAGGTATATACCGCCAGGATTATCTCCTCTGAAAGGTGGCAGCTTCATTCCCATTGACAGGGCTTTAGCGAACCATTTTCTTGTCTTAAGCTTGTTTTTGTCTACCGCGGGCGCGCTTTGATCTGGTTGGAGTGCTTTGTGACCTATCCTTACCATGACTCGTTTAACTTGATGCCGATGCCTGGCCCTTTCAAATATGTCCATTTCACGCTCTTGATCATCTTTGCTCTTCTGACGGGCTTCGCTCAGCAACATGTCAATCATCCCGTCTGACGGGTCCAAGGATTTTGGCATCGATCCAGCCCCCAGCTCCTCTATATTATCTTCTGATGCCGAGTGAGCTTCTTCGTCGTCTATTGGTGAATGAGAGATCGTGTGACAACTTGCCACATAATCCTCGGGTTCTTTTGACGAGTCGTTTCCGTCGTCATTATCATTATCTCCGCTCTCAAGGATATGGTTGAGAAACTCTTGGAGTGTGACCGGGGTTTACGCCTTCTGGTTATATTCTTTCAGCGCATCAATATGCTTTTGCAGGTCCGTGCGCTTGTCATCGGGTTGTGCGGGCTTCTTGGTCTTCTTCTTTTTCTTTGAAGACTTTGACGGCTGGGCCTGGGTATTTTTCCCATTGCTACCAACTATCGGTGTTGAGTGCGGTTTCAGCATTCCCACAATGATCTCTGGCTCCAGCGGGATTTTCCATCTGATTGCCGGACATACTTGAAGATCCTTAAGCATTCTCTTAGTCTTGTCTGAAAGAACAACTTCCCATAGAGCTTCCTCTATAAATGAGCATGATGCCCCCAGCGTGTTCACCTTTTTAGGTGTGTGCGGTTGTGATGGGTTTACCCTCCAGTTTTCAGACAGCGCGAATTTGCCTTGTTGGTACCGGTCCTCAATCCGGTTTTTGAAGACGAAGCAATCTTCGATTGGGTGGCCCACTATTCGGTGGTAGGGGCAGTAACTGGGATTATTGACGTCGCCCAATTGCAGTGGGCATCTCAGATCTGGTAGAGTGATAAGCCTGTTGCGCACCGCCAGTTCGAACAGTCTTCTCATTTTATCTCGAGGGAATGAGTAAGGACGTCTCAGCTTTTCTTCGAGTGATTGATGTTTATCGTTTTGGTGAGCAGCTGGTTTTGGATCACTCGGCTGTTGCTGAGCGTTGGCGACAAAGGTCACTTTCCCTTTGCCCTTTTCATTTCGAAGCTCCGTCTTCGAGGAGGACGGTCTATGGCCCATTTGGGCCAACTTATCGATCAAGGCCTAGAAAGTGGCCGGCTTGAAGAACATCATAAATTGGGATATAGTTGCCTGCGGATCCAGGGTCCCTACGAACATGCCCACGGCAGAAGCTTCTTCTATGCGTTGTTCGCATGTCAACCATAGGTTCAGCCACCGAATTGCATACTGAACCCATGTCTCTCCTGGCTTCACCCTGGCATTGATCAACGCCGTGATCAGGGTGCGTTCGCTGGAGCTTGCGAAACGCTAGGTGAATAGCAGCTCCATTTCTGTAAACGTTTTGATGGAGTCATTCGGAAGCTCCGAGTACCATTCAAAAGCTGTCTCCGCTAAACTGCCGACGAACTGGCGAAGTAGCAATTTGTTGTCGCCTCCGGTATTGCCGCACAGAGCCCTGAACTGAGCGATGTGTTGATAGGGGTTGTCTGTCCCCTTATACATGTGAAATTTAGGGATCGTATATCCCGGTGGGTACTTAATTTGATTGTATCAGCTGGGATAGGGTCGCCCAGTTTTGACGACTTGGCCAGTAGCTTCACTTGCCTGAAGAGCTCGTATTTGTTGAGCTATGTAGTCATCAAGCGCAGCCTTCGAGATTGTCTCCTCCCTGGATGCTGATAAAGCCGGAAGAGGGTTTGATGTCTCCCCTTTGTCATCTTCAATGATTATTGGGGGATCTTCGGCTGGAGGGTCCGGCTGAATCATCATACCCACCATATCTTGGAACAGAAGCGCCATTTGTTTTATGTTAGCCGCTTGTTCCGCGGCTTCTTTATCTTTCTTTTCGAGCATTCTTCGGAGGAACTCGGCATCAGTTTCCTGTTCCTGGCGTTGATCCGACGATACTTCTGGGCTTTCTTTCTGCCCAGTAAGTGTGGCCATCTTTGTCAGCATCTCCAGGAGTTTCTGTTGTTGCTCCTGAGTCTTTGTTACGGACTGCGTAAGTGGTCGATGACCCCCAGAAGCACGGCTTTCCTCTTTTCCGGAAACCATGTAGACGGTGTGCACTATCATGCCCCCAGACTTGGGGCGTTTGGATCCATCACACTCAGAATTTGTCGCCGGTGGTGGTTGATTCTCTGGCCTTCTTTTTTTGTGGGAGGCCGAAGTTGAGGGAGCTATTGCTGACGATACTTTCTGTGGTATGACGGCGGGATGGCCCACTTTTTGCCGGACCTTCATTTTCTTCGATCTACGAGAGTAGTCTTTGTCGATTACAGAGTCTTGGATTCTTCGCGAGACCCTGTGGATTTTTTAGGACAGCCGCTGAGGGGTCTGCTCCGGCTTCGCTTTAGTAATATTTTCAGCAGGTGGAAGAAACCTTTTCAACACGGCAGTTGGAGAGTTCTTGCACACTCTCTTGAATGGCTCAAAGTTGTTCCCGGTTGGAACAGCAGCATCAACTTCCACCATTGGAGCTGGTGGGGTCAGTCTAGAAGGGGAATTGCCCCCAGCTTTCCTCACTCGGCGCCAGTGACGATGTCGAGCATGTCGTGTAGCCGGGATCACCTTTATCATCGGAGTAGCTTCTTCATGCCCCCTGCTTTAAGAAGGGGCTGTTATTGGTGCCAGCCTGTCAAAGACTGACATCCAATGGGAAGGAATGGTCAACCTGTCGAAGGCCGACTTTTGAATAGGGGAAGTAGTTTGGATGACTTTATCAGCAGCAGAAGTTGGGATAGCCTTTTCCGGTATTGTGAGCCTCTTCGCAGACCCATTTGAGCTTAGACTCAAGCTGTCGAAGACTGAGGTAGTAGACTTGGACGACCCGCTAAGAGGGGCGGCGGTAGTTGCAAGCCGATCGAAGACCGACTTCTTTGGAACTTCCTGTGACGGCACTGGAGCATTGGAGCTCATTAGCGGAAGCATGGTCCCGAAGAACAATCCAGTGGTGGCCTGTGTCACCTGTTCCAGCGGCATTGCGTAGATGGAGGCCGCTTGGGGCCCGTAAGTTAGTCCTCCAGACGGGGCGGAGCGGGAGTTGTTGTTGCAGTTGGTGCAGCTGGAAGCCATTTTCTCTGCATGGGAGCAAGACACCAAATCTTAGTACCTCGAATCCACATGCAACCATAGCAGACCGCGATTTATTCGCGAAACACGACACACGAAGTATGTAGTGGATGAGGAAAAGGTCCCACCGGGCGTGCCGGAATCTGTTTACCGCCGGAAGCTGGGAAGACAAACGTCTTGCCTGCATTTGGGGGAAGATGCTATTTGGTTTTATCTGTCCACCTCTCCGAAGATGCCAAGTTGATTTATGGAACCGTGTATCGAAGGTTTAGACAGATGTGACCGTTGTAGCAGACTTCGTCAGATTCCCCCTCGTTGTGAGGGTTTTTTTTATTGTGGGGATGCTCTTCCCTGCAGGCGCAAGCCCGTGCAGTTAATTACGTTATCATATCGCGGTAACCACTTTCTCCTGCTCCAGAAGGCCACTTCATGTCGTGTGTGCTTGTTTTATTTTTGGTTGCCCGTAGATTGTATACGGCAACTAATTTGTGTTGTCGCCCGTAGGGCGTGGATTAGTCCAAATCCATATTTTCTTAGATTTGGGTTTGGTTTGATTTAAGTATCGTTAATCTCGTTTGGGATTAAGATCAACTTAATTGTTTATTGAGGATACGTTAGTCTATTTTAGACTAAGATCTACTCAGCATGATTTTGGGATCATTCTGACCCAACAAAAGAGCATTTGAGCTCTATTGCTTTAGTTTAAGGACGTTATGGTCCGTAGATCACCATTTTTGGTATGAAGGTTTAGTTTAAGGACGTTGCGGTCCGCAGCTAGTTTAAGGACATTACGGTCCATTGGGGTATGCTCATGGGTTTGGGAGTGTTTACCGTCGGAAACCGGGAAGACAAACGTCTTGCTTGAATTTGGGGGCAGATGCTATTTGGTTTTGTTTGTCCACCTCTCCGAAGATGCCAAGTTAATTTATGGCACAATGTATCGAAGGTTTAAATAGATGCGGCCGTTGTAGCAGACTTCGTCAGATTCCCCCTCGTTAGGAGGTTTTTTTTTATTGTGGGGACGCTCTTTCCTGCAGGCGCAAGCCCCTGCAGTTAATTACGTTACCGCGTATCCATAACCACTTTCTCCTGCTTCAGAAGGTCACTTCATGTCGTGTGTGTTTGTTTTATTTTTGGTTGCCCGTGGATTGTATACGGAGACTAATTTGTGTTGTCGCCCGTAGGGCCGGAATTAGTCAAAATCCGTATTTTCTTACATCTGGGTTTGGTTTGATTTGAGGATCGTTAACCTCGTTTGAGATCAAGATCAACTTAAATGTTTGTTATGGATACGTTAATCCGATATTGGACTAAGATCTACTTAACGGTGGTTCAGGATCACTTTTATTCCAACGAAAGAGCATTTGGGTTCTATCGTTTTAGTTTAGGGACATTATGGTCCATTGGGTTTAAGAACATCATAGTCCATGTTTAAGAACATCATAGTCCATAGAGTTTTGGGTTTAAGGACATCATAGTCCATGGAGTTTAGTTTGGGGACATTGTGGTCCGTTAGGTTTAAGGACATCATAGTCCATCATTAGTTTAAGGACATTGCGGTCCATTGGATTTCCATTGGGTTTAAGGACATCACAGTCCTTAAGATTAGTTTAGAGACATTACGGTTCATAGTCTTTTTGAGGACATTATGGTCCATAGTTAGTTTAAGGACATTACGGTCCATTGAATTATTGGTTGTCGGGACTCGCCACCTCTCTGAAGACGTTGAAGAATTACGACGTCATATATCAGAGGTGTGGGGAGATATATCCTTGAACCAATGTCAGTTGAGAGATCTGTAGTTGCTTTTAGGACTAAGATTAAATTTAGAAAAATTGTGAGCCCATGGGCTTGGTTGATCTGAATTAGTGGCTTTTGGTCAGCTTGGAATCAGCCCACTCAATTTTTGAATAAAGTGTTAAACACTTGTTTTGGGCTCGGTCCCTTTTTTTCAATAATACTGAGCATTGATATGGGCTTTGATGCTCACCTTTTTTTTTTTTTTTTATATTGAGTGTTAAACACTCTTTATGGCAGTGGGCTCTATTTACAGAGCGGTTTATGTTAAACAGCGTCCACGTGAGAAGCACATGGGGCGCTCGGCGCTAGGCGCCAACCATTGAGTGCAAAGCACTCTTTACTTTATCAGCGCCCACGTGATGGGCATGTGGAGCGCTTGGCGCTGGGCGCCAACCATTGAGTGCTAAGCACTCCTTATCTTATTAGCGCCTACGTAAGGGGCACATGGAGCGCTTGGTACTGGGCGCCAACCACTGAGTGCTAAGCACTCCTTGTTTTATTAGCGCCCACATGAGGGGCACGTGGAGCGCTTAGTGCTGGGCGCCAATCATTGAGGGCAGAGCACTCTTTATTTTAACAGCGCCCATGTAAGTGGCACGTGGGGCGCTGTGCGCTTTTTCCCTTTTTGTGCATTTTTCTGAAGAGTTCAATTCTTTGTTCTCCCCTGAATCTTCAATCCCTGAGAACAAATTCATACCTACGAGAATTAAATTCTCATTTGTGGGAGACTTGTCTCATAGATCTCAGATCCAGGGAAAGAACTATGTTCTTTTATAAGGGTTAAACCCTTGGGTATGCAGATGAGATACTATGATCTCTATTTATCTTGAAGAAAGTTCTTCTTCTTTCTTCTCTCTTCAGGCTCTTTTTGCTTGCTCTTCTTTTTGAACTTAAGGTTTCCTCTGTACAAGACTTGAAGTCTTGGGTCCTTTATATAGGGGAGGCTGATTTGTTGATTCAGTTAAGGAAATCTCTCATTTAGAGGTTTCTTAATTGATTTGGGGAATTTATCCACCGTTTGATCTTTGATCTAAGGACTTCTATTTTATAGAAGAAATCTTTCTTGTTTTTAACAAGATTCGAAAAATATTTTCCCATACAGATCTTATTCTGTATCTTGGTGATTTTTAATCACTATTGGATCTTTGATCCAACGGTGCTCTGATTTACAGAGCACAATCTTTCTTGTTTAGAAAGATTTGAGGAGTATTTCCTCAATCAGAATTTAATTCTGTGCTCAGATGATTTATCATCTCCGTTGGATCTTTGATCCAAGGATGGAGAACTTTTAGTTCTGGCGCTGGCGCACTCGTGTTTTGCACGTAAGGTGCCGCCTCAGAGTTTTTAACTCTTGGCGCTGGTGCTTTCGTGCCTTGCACGTGAGGCGCTGCCTCAGAGTTTTTAACTCTGGGCGCTGGCGCTCTCGTGCTTTGCACGTTAGGCGCTGCCTCAGTTCAAATTTTGAACAGAGCCTTGCTCTCTTATTAGGGGGGAAACAATCACGTATTCAGCATCGACACGTAAATCCTCATTTCTCAGGCGCCGTCTCATCGGATCGGACCTCATATCTCAGGCACCGTCTCATCAGATTTGTCCTCATATCCATCTGTCACATATCACTCTGGTCGGTATCCTCTGGATATCCGCCGAGTCCAATACTGCCACCGGTAGGTAGTATTCCCCTGCCAGGCTCAACGCCTTTCTATACGATCTTCTTACCCCGGAATACCATACCGGGTCCACCATGTATCTGCAATCAGTCTCTCTCCTCTGCTTCGATTCTGATAATTATCATAGCTCAGAACCGATAAATCTCATGGTGGACACCGAAATATTATATCAAGAGAAAACAGCGTTTTTAAAACATTTACAAGTTTTTAAATAATAACTGCGGTTTCTTAAATCCAGAAATCTCATGAAATCATAATCTCATAAGAGTATGGCAATAATGAAATAATTTGTACATGCACAGAACAATACTGCAATGTATAGCAAGTGCATTCATATGAGCGTGTCGTGTAGCAAAATAAAGAAAGTGCAATATCTGAAATAATATGTGGTATTGGGTACTAAACAATAACTAAAATACTAACAGGTTATAAGGTGATACAGTAATATAACGAGTTCTATCTGTATACGTGGCATGTCAATTACCAATGATGTGTGTGTAAGGATGCGAGTAAGTGTACGTGCAACATGTGCATCATCGGTAATGGTGCGTGTGTCCTAACAAACGAAGTCATGTAAAGATAAGGGTATGAAACACAATATATATATATATATATATATATCGTAAATGAAAGAAATATGAGCGTATGCAGAAATAAGAAATCGTAACGCGAGCATAAACAGAATAAAGAAATCGTAAACGCTAACAAGTATAAAAAGATACACAACTACGTATGAGTAATACAATTATAGTTTAAAATAGAACGAATCGTTGTTTTAGAAAATAGGGGCTACGATGTTTTTGAAAAAGATATCATTTGAAAAGTCATAGCGTCCCTTGAAGTTATCATTTAAAAGTGCGTAACGATTTGTTATTTTTGAAAATATGTATGGCTCTAAACATCATAAAATATCTACTTGTGATTTTAAATATTACTTTTCGAGTCGAAAATAAATATCGGCGATCCGTCCTTATCATATCACGTACGGAATATCTATCGTATGATATTATCAATCAATAGTACGGATCTATAATCGTGTACATCATCTCATCTCATCTCATCACATATTATCACATGTCATATCATCTCGTATCGTATCATATATATATCGCCCCGTATCATCGTATCCAATCATGTCGACTCGTGCCATCATATCGGATCATATTCTCGTCTTATTATATCATACCGTAAATATATGTATTTATATACTTTCATAAGTAGATATAGCTCATAGGCTAAGAAAATAGAACTAGGGATATATCTTTCTACTAAGTCTACTACTATCGCATATAGTACTCTAATAACCCTATAGGCTAGGTATACATATCTAATATATATATATATATATATATATATATATGTGTGTGTGTGTGTGTGTGTGTGTATTATGTATGTATGTATGTATGTATCTAGTATCCTAATACTACGGTTGCGTGGGTACTATACGCCATCCACCCGACTTTCTCCGTAGATATATATATCTACTCACCTAGTTGTTAGTTATATGTATGCCCTAGAGGCCATTACTGTACATACAATGTATATTGTAGTGGATGCTAGGACATATATAGGGAGGACTTTCTTGCTCGACATGATAGTATGCTATCTGGTTATACTTTATCTTAACATGTACTCTGATTGTCTCTATATTACATGTTGATAAAGCCCTTAGGATATGTACTCGACTACTGGGATTATGATGAGATCATACTAGTGGGGCCACGGTAGTCGACGAGTACATCCTATAACTGTTCCTAGTCGAGGGTGTATCGAGACAGGGCATCGATGCACCAGAGTAGACTAGCGTATACGTATCTTGACCCATATGATGGGCGATGGATGATCCCATATCCATCGGTGTTTGACATCAAGGATGGTGTACGGGTGCTCAGTGGAGACTGGGTACACTGGACGGACTCGCCGAGAACTCCCAGATGGTATTATACCGTACGTCAGATGGTCGTTCTCCGGTGACACTGGTACAGAGTAGTCTGTTGACCCGAGATCGTCATAGAGTCTTGTGTGGTTCCCACTGTGATTTGATTTCCATCATACCACGTCCAAGAGGGCGTGCAAAAAGGTGGCCTTTGGGTACAGTCCCGAATCACATGGAGGCAATGAGCGATAGGAGGGGATTCGTCTCTCCCGGTATAGGGAGTTGATGTTGTGCTGTGTTCGATTGGCTATAACCGGAAATCCCTGGCCAGGGTTGCTGAGATTTACTGGTAAGTGTTATCAGTAGTTTCTCGAACTGTTATAGACCTCATATCGACACGACTTATCGAGCTACTGGGGTCTGACGTTTACCACCCCTAGGCGAGATATGCGACATATCAGACGACGAGACCGGACTGTACGGGAGTGTTACTGTTTGGATTCACAGGAGAAGTTACAGGCTTGCTTGTTGATCTTCTGAGCACTCAATACCTGGGTAGCTGTTACGTTTAGCTGACCGCTTGCAGCTTGTGGGTGTTTGATATGATCATCACCTACTTCCGGCGTATTGACGATTCTTTAGAGTCCTACACAGAGCTTTCTTGACTCAGGCAAAACGGAGTAGGAGCACATATGTGATATGTGCGGGACCGAGGATAATACGATATATGATACCGTATTATATTCTCGCGATATTTGATATCAGCCGGGTCATCGGATCAAGTGTTGATTCGATGAATCGGTACGGATAAATATTAGTTGGTTATATGCGATATAGCCGGATTGTCGGATCAAGTATTGATTCGATAATTTAATGTATAATAATATATTTGATATATTAAATTGCATTAACTAATATTTGCTCACTAAAAGATTCTTTTTCTCACTCGGGTAATACATTGATATATATGCGATATATGTTAATTGTATTATTTTATTTTGTTACGATAAATATTATATATGTGATATATAATATTGTAACATGATATGATAAATAATGCAACTTATTTAGTGGAGTTTAAACATGATTAGGGTTTGGATTAGGGCTAAACTTTCTAGATGTTTCTAGAAGGTTTTCTTTTTGTTTTGTGAAAGATATTTGTGTGTGACTCATGCTTTAACCCAACCCAAACCCTAACCCTAGTTAATTCTCTACAAGAGTTTGCTTGACCATGGTTGCATTATCTATCATATTATTCATTTCCTATTCATCACAAAAAGAATTCTATTATTGTTCATGATCTTCTTCCTTCATTCTTTCATGGAAAAAAGCTTTCTTGATTTTTCCAAGTGATGAATAATTATGAGAAAAAGATAAATAAAGAGAGCAAAAATCCTACTTCATCATCCTCATCTTCCCTTACCATTTAGATGAGGGTGTTCACATCATTTCATGAGTGTTAGCTTGTGTTAAAGAAACTTCAAGGTAGATCATCTTAGTATCGAAGATCGGAAGCAAGGGTTGCGTCTTTCTCTTCGTGGAACCTCTTGAGAGTCCGGATCCCGATGATCGCAGCGATGGGACCACAACACGGAGCATATGAAGTGAAGGACCGGATCTACAAAGGTTGTAATCCCTCTCACTTAGTGTTAAAATGTTTAGCATGCTTGTTTTCGCCTAATCTCTAGTTTAAAGTTCCGTATTCGGGTTGTTCGGCACGGCTAAATTTTAAATCGGGCATGGTTGATGCCTCGTAGACCCTTGTGCGAGTGCCTAGCAACCCTACACTAGTTTCGCCTCGCCCTAACTGATTCTGACGGATGCCCTTCGTCGTTTTGGGAGTCCACGCGATCGTACCTACAAATCAAACCAAATCGTATCGCATGAAAATCCAAATCGAAATTGAAATCGCGAGCGAAGCACATATAAGTTAGAACTATTAGGGTTATATGACCTAGAAGCCATTATTGTATCATACTGGATTGTATATTACTTAATGGGAGCTTGGGATATACACGGATATAGTAACAGTCTTGCCTGAAATGGTAGTATGCTACCTGGTTTGTTTCTATCTCAATATGTGCATGTGTTTCTTTTAGCATATCACTTATACATATTGGTAGAGCCCTTAGGATCTTTGCTTCATTACCAGCGTTGGGATGGCAGTCACACTAGTGGAGGTTGGGTAATCTATAAGCACATCCTATATAAGTCCCTAGTCGTAGCATTATCGAGACGGGGCATCAGTACTCCATAGTAGACTAGTGTATACGCTTCTCATCCCAGCAGGGGAGATGGTCTGTCCAACAGCCATTAGTACGTCGTACCGGAGATAGTATACAGGTGCTCATTAGGTTATGAGTACACTGGACAAGACTCGTCGGGAACTGTTGGTGGGTATTATACCTGCTGTCAGGTAGCAGTTCCCAGGTGACATGAGTACAGCTTAGTCTGTCGACTTGACACTGCTGCTTTGCCTCAAGTGTGTTCCCACTGTACTTTGATTACTACGCTACCACGGCTCAAAGGAGTCGTACAAACAGGTAGTAGTTGGGTGCAGTCCTGAAGCACTAGGAGGCAGTAGCGATTAGATAGGATTCGTCTCTCCCGGTATTGGGGGATGATATCGCGCTGTGTTCGGAAGGCCATTACACGAAGTCCTTGGCAAAGGAAAGAGAGATTTACTAGTAGGTATTCCAGTAGTTTCTCAGGATGTATTGGGCTACTCTCCGACATGACTTATTGCGCTATTAGGGGTCTGACGATTACCGCCCCCTAGGCCTGATATGCGGTACACTTATACGAACAGACCAGACTGACACTTAGTAGGAGTTCGGATGGATTTTCCTCATCGGCCTTCTTATCGACATCTACCTGGGGACCGTTACGTGCAGCTAGTACCGCTTGCGGCCTGTAGTTAAACCCACTACCAGTATAGTGTCGAGTCTTTAAAGTCCCACACAGAGAGTTTCCCTACACCGGGCAAAAGGTGTAGAGGCCGTATGGTTTTACGGTAGGGATTCGATCATGTATGTGCACTTGTGCACATATGATGTTCGGACGGATAATACTAGTGGGCTTTGGTTTAAGCCGGATCCTAGTATTATATTGATGGATCAGTTTCGTCTCTTTGTATTCGTGTTTCTCGGAACATGAATGCGGGTATGTATATACGGATGAGAGGGGCATAGAAGGAGACACCTCATTAGGGTTTTGACCATTGACTTGATTAAAAAAATTATGAGGTGGAGGAAAGTATTTGTTATTTTTGTAAATGATAATTGAGGCATGACTACTTGTTTTGACTACTTGACTTTGTTTGACCATTTGACTTGGCTTGACCACTTGATTTGGTTTGACTATTTGACTTAGATATTTTTGTGAGATATTTTGTGACCTAGATATTTTGATGAGATATTTTTCATGCCATGCTTGTGGTCATGTCAAGTTAGCCATCTCATTTTTATTTATGATTATCATTTATCAAAATCATTTCTCTTTCCTCAAGTGAGCTCTCATGTTAGCTCTCTTCTTCTTCCTCTCAACTAAAACCCTAAAAGCTCTCATGTGTTGAGAATCCTAGGGTTTCAAGAGACAAATAAATCCATCTTCATACTCTACATCACCTAGGACATCAAGTTTAGCAAGCTTGTTGCCCTAGTTACCTCGGTTTTGAGGTGGAGCTCGGACTATAGACTCTCGGGTGGATCGTCTTTAACTCGAGGAGGCCGTAGAGGTTGCTACAATCCGGATCGATCCTTGGAGCCTACGTAGACGAGGAAGACAACGATGAAGACCCGAAGGACATGTATCGTGAGGATAACTTCGTATCTAAGTAGTTAAACCTTAAGTAGTTTGCTAGTTAGGGTTTATGGACGATCTTTGGTTCTAGTCGGTGTTGCGAAGCCCGTAAAAATCATTTTTTGCAATTTCCGCCTCCCCGTGAACACGTGGGATGCGCAACATAGACTTACAAGAACCTATGGCCAACGCGTGCTAAAACAATAAAAACCCGGATGTCGACGTACGAACGTCAAACGACCGAGTCTGTTCCCTCATAAAATAAAAGGAAAAGGGGGAAAATTCTCCACTATTAAAGTCTCACGTGTTAAACACGTGAGCACCTATATGCAAAAGCACATAGGCGCTGCAGTTAAAAACAAATGGGCTAAAAGAGCCACACATGTTAAACATTTACGAGAGTCTGTTTCTCGAGTCCGGAGGGCACGGAGTCAGCTTTGCGGATTTCATCGCCCGCTTTCTTCGCCCTGAAGCCTTATCAAAACAAACCATGAAATTCGCCAAGTTTGACGATCCTTTTGGTTTTGGCTTGGACAGTCAGCCGACAGTGGAAGCAGACCAAAGGAATTTCTTCCTCCCAGATACCCCGGTCGTCCCTTTTGCAAACCTCGCAGCTTCAGACATCGATGAATAGGTGTTCTTTTTGGGGTTCCTCGGCCTATGGTTAAGCTGGTTTGTGCTCCCAATGCACCCTCGCTACATGAGGCCATCCGTCTTTTATCCGGCTCACCGAATAGTGGTCGGGATGCGAGTGGCCATCGGGATCGCTGGGCTGGCTCACCTGTATCATGGCCTCAGCTTAGCGGAAGACACCACTCAGCCGGGGGTACAGCCTGTAAATCTCCCGCTGCACTATTTCACGTCGTGGATCGAGCTGCATGTGCTCGGCGCTTTTGGAGTCCACAAACGGCCCCGTCTCTACGATAGTTATAATTTCCCTCGGGTTATGTTCCTAGTTGACGCTTCTGCTTTAGATCCGTCACAGCGAAAGGCTCGGGGTCTGGTCTTTCGCCCGTGTATGGTCGGGGATAGCATGACCTTCGTCGATAAAGTCTTAACTATCGGTAAGGAATCCACTAAAACGGTACAGCCGCTGCGTGATACCTTCAAAGATGGGGCTCCTACATTGAAGGTTCGGGAGATTCTGCATTTGTATTCAATCAGGCCAGGCTTTTTAGTGTTTAGGCAGAACTACTCGGCACTGTTCATGAGGTACAACCCGCACCGTTTTGCTCAACAGTCGAGCTACGATCAGGGTGTCCCGCTAGAGGCCTTTTTAGCTGAGCCGGTTGCTACAGAAGAGGGTATCTGCAGCGTGCTGCATCATTTCATGCGGCTAAACACTGGGTCCAACTGTTTTATCAGTGAGCCGAGCTGCGTTCCGAAAGCCTCGAACGCATATGTGGCGTGGTACCAGCATGTGACGGGTGCTGTTATTAGGGAAGAAAGCGGTTACTGCTCGATCGCAAGGGTGCAGCCCCTACTGGTAATCCAGCAGTTCCCTTAAAGCGACAGACTATTGTTCGTCCTTCCTTAAGAGAAGCTGATGCGGTTGCGGTCCCGTGCGCTTTTCCTGAGAAGCCCCTACCCCGTGTTCCTGTAGAAACGGCAGCTGCAGCGTCCCCGAAGTCTAGAGTGGGTACGGAAACCGGGACTCGTCGCCCAAAAATGCCTGTCAAGCGCAAGCTCGTATCATCATCTGCCGGCGTTCTCTCACAAAAAAAGAAGAATTCGCTCTTTTCTGCTGATGTTGTACTCGGCCAGGAGCCCCATCCTCCCTACAGCGAAGGCTTGTGTGAGTATGGCACTAACGGCTTTTTCGACACGCCTGTGACCGACACCGATCTACAGGATGCCCTTGTGGCCTCTGAGCGACGGGCGCGCGAAAAAGTGGTGTTGATCACCATCGCGAAGTCAGGTATACTTTAGTTGTATTTTTCCGCGTACATTCCTTCCTTATTATTATGCTTTTACTAATGCCCTTTTCTTCAACAGGTATTTCTGCCGAAGAGGCTCTCACGGCTTCCATCAAGACATTCGAAAAGGAAGAGAGGCTCCACACTTCTTTGGGTCTTGGTATAATTCAGCTCATTGTGCTTTCATTCGCCCCCTTTTTTGTTCGTGCTCTGACCCTCTTCCTTATTTCATTGCAGGGACTTCTTTGACTCAGGCTATTCTGAGGGCGGTACTGATCCCGAGCGGTGGTGCAGCAACACTTCCAGAGCCAGCTATTGTGGCCCCAGCTCCCCCAACATTACCGCAGGAGGCGTCGCTAAAGCAGCCGATGACAGACGCCGTAACGGCTCCGTAGGCAGAGCTTGGTTCGGACGACGACGTCCCTTTGTCAGAGGTCTTGAGGAGATCATTTCTCACTGTTCAGACCAAAAATAAGCGTACGAAACGTGTGGCGAGGGAACGCGATGCCAGTTTGGCCGTGGGTGCAGGCTCAAGCAGCATCCCCCTTGTTGATACTCTTTCGGTGGATGTTCCCCCTGCGTTGTCTACCGCCCGTAGACAGGTTGCGCGCGCACCTCAGGAAGAAACCGAAAAGCTTCTCCAAGGTAACGTAACGATGATTTTTTTTTATTTGAACTAGATCTTCGAATTTTGACATATGCATTTTCTGTAGGGCCAAGTCTTGGCGATGGGATGACCGGTGAAAGCATGGCGGTTACCGTGCCCGAAATTGCTACCCTTTCTATAGAATCTGGGACCGTCCAGACCGTTGCTCTTTCTCCGTGTGGCTCCCTGGTATCGGCGGGCTTCGCCAGTGTCACGATGTCCCTTGTCGAATCAAGGGATGAAGCCACGGGCGCAGAAACTATTCCACTGAAGGAAAGCGAAGAAGCCGCTACACTTGGTGATGCTTCCATCACGGTTTTGGTTGATGACCCATCAGTTAGGTCTTGGGTCACCGTTCTCTTTTTATTTCTCAATCCCGTTCAGCCCCCTCTGATGATATTTTGTTTGTTTTGAGCGTAGGTGCAGTGAACGCTGAGATTGTTCCATCTGAAGCACCTCCGGTCGCCGCCATGACGACTGTTATTCCCTCGCCTTCTCCTATGTCCTCTGAAATGCTGGAAGGTATAGGTTTGTGATTTATCGGTTTCACTGTGGGTAATATTCTTCTTGTACTGATAGTGTATTGTCACAACTTTGCAGGAGTCCTTTTTGACCATCTATATTAGGTGCTGAACCCGCTTTTCTCCTTCCAGTCGAAGATTGCCCTACCTGCTAGTGTCGGTGAGTATAGTCTTTAGCCAACGCTCCTCCTTTTCTTTTACGCGTAAACTTATTGTTTTTAATTTTTCTTCATGTTGATCATAATGTCGTGGGTCGAAGGAGGAGGCGAAAGAATAGCCGTGGCTCTGACACTCCCCCTCCTGCCGCCTGTCACGGCTGGTATAATAGACTTTATCGACCATGTGATTTCTTTATTTCGTGAGTCAACATTTAACCGTAATTCATTTTGTAGAAATCGCACCGGCTCCATATCCCTTTGAGTCTCGCATTCTCATGCCCACAGGGCCTTTTGGTAAACGCACATCTTCGCGGGGTGCTGCAAATAGCCGACGAATGTTGAGCGAATTCGTCGAGGATCTTTATACTGAGGCTCTCACATCCGCTGTAGATTTTGCTATTGAGGTCAATCCAATGCTGGCGACGCTCGTGAACTTTCATGACGAAGATATCGTTGGGTCTTGGGTTAAATACTGCAGACAAATCGAGGCTTGCCTGCTCGAAATTGAGCTCAAGCGTCTGGCTCCTGAGGTTCTGGTTTTGAACTCCCAGCGGGCTGCATGGGTTGAGTAGAGTTTTCTTTTCCTTCGCCATTTTGATCAAGACGCGACCCTGAGGCGGAAGGAACATGAAGCGGCTTCCAGTGAGTCTGTCCAATTGCGTGCCCAGGTCGAAGCGAATGCTGCGCAACTGAAAGCTATTTTTGAAGACCTCCAATGATGTATTTCTGACGGGCTGGTGCTGAGGCAGAAGCTTTACTTCACTAAGCGAGTTACGTAGAGTTGCGAAGCTGCTCAGTAGGAAATTGATGAGAAGCTTTCATCCTGTTTGCAGCAACGTGCTCGAATTGAAATGTAGTTGGCCGTAGTGGCTGACCATGAAAAGGAGTTGAAAGGAGTGCGCAAGCGGCTTGCCGACTTACTGTAGATGCCTCCTTCTCAATGGCCGTCTTTGTATCGACTAAAAATTTGTAATCTTTGAATAACATGCATTCATCATTTTTTTATTCTTTTATACGACGTATCTTGTACTCAATTGAATTCATGAATAAAAGACACATTTTTATCTCCTACTATCGCTTTCTTTTCTCTGTTGTGTCGTTGGCATTTTACTTTAGCAAATGTGGCCCGTAGATGGTATATAATAGTCCATCTTGACCTCCTTGCAGGGTAGCGATGGCTTAGAAGACAGGTTCAGATCTTCCGTCTAAGACTTTTCAACTTTATGAGCCGTGATGGTCTCATGAAGACTTTTCTCCCTACGAGTCGAGAGGATCTCGTAGGTGTAATTTCTCTTTAGGGGTCATGAGGACTCCTAAGTGCGTTTTCTCTTGAGAGTCGTAAGGATCTCACAAGAGAGTTTTCTTTTTACGGGTTGAGAGGTTCGTGGGCTGACTTGTTTCCGAGTCGGAGCATTGTACCGACGGGGAGGTCATTGGCTGACTTGTTTCCGAGATGTAACGTTGTTCCGGCAGGGAGGTCATTGGCTGACTTGTTTCCGAGACGGAACGTTATTCCGGAGGGGATGTCATTGGCTGACTTGTTTCCGAGACGGAACGTAGTTTCGGGGGGGGTGGTCAATGGCTGACTTGTTTCCGAGACGGAGCGTTGTTCCGGCTGGGAGGACATTGGCTGACTTGTTTCCGAGATGGAGCGTTGTTCCGGCGAGGAGGTCATAGGCTGACTTGTTTCCGAGACGGAGCGTTGTTCCGGCAGGGAGGTCATTGGCTGACTTGTTTCCGAGACGGAGCATTGATCCGGCGGCGAGGTCATTGGCTGACTTGTTTCTGAGACTGAGCGTTGATCCGACGGGGAGGTCATTGGCTGACTTATTTCCGAGAAGGAGCGTTGATCCGGCGGGGAGGTCATTGGCTGACTTGTTTCCGAGACGGAGCGTTGATCCGGCGGAGAGGTCATTGGCTGACTTGTTTCCGAGATGGAGCGTTGTTCCGGCGGGGAGGTCATTGGCTGACTTGTTTCCGAGATGGAGCGTTGATCCAGCGGGGAGGTCATTGGCTGCCTTGTTTCCGATACGAAGCGTTGTTCCGGCGGGGAGGTCATTGGCTGACTTGTTTCTGAGACTGAGCGTTGTTCCGGCGGGGAGATCATTGGCTGACTTGTTTCCGAGATGGAGCATTGTTCCGGCGGGGAGGTCATTGGCTGATTAGTTTCCGCTTTCTGCGGTGTTGGGAAGGAACGCCGTGTTGATCCCCTGGGATGCAGATGTTGCCGTCGAGATCTGATTCTCCCTTTGATAGAGTCTGTTGGGAAATATGGTTCCCTTTTCTTTTATGCCTATGGATTGTATACAGGGGTCGGTATGGACTCGCCTGAAGGGAAAAAGTTTCATTCTTTCATATTTTATTTTTATTTTATTTCTTTCCACGATGCTCTATCTTTTCAGCTTTTTATATCGCGAAAGTCGCGATTGCTCAATTTTTTCGGCTATTTTTCGCGGTGCCCAATCATTTCGACTGTTTTTCTTTTTACTTGCTGCTTTTTATTGCGAGCTGCCCAATCATTTCGGCTATATATATTTTTTGTATTTTTGGCTCGCTAATTTTGTTGCGAGTATGGACCTGAGATCTGATACCAAACTTAGCATCAACATTGCTGAGACTGGAATATTGCAAGGAGCGAATCATCACTTGCCGTGAAAGGACTTGGAATTTGCTACCGATTTAGGCATCAATATCGCTACAACTGGGATATTGCCAGGGGCGCATCATCATTTGCTTTTGTCAATTCGAACAAAGGTGGCTTAGCAAATAGGGTTAGGATCCTGTCGACTAAGGCTTTTGACTTCATGAGCCGTAAGGGTCTCATAAAGGGGTTTCTCCCTACGGGTCGTGAGGATCTCGTAGGTGCGTTTTCTCCTTAGGAATCGTGAGGATTCTTAAGTTCATGTTCTCTTATAAGCCGTAAGGATCTTACAAGAGCGTTTTCTCCTTATAAGTCGAGAGGACTTACAAGTGTCGTTCACCACATGAGGACATTTCGCGCCATTGGTGGAACTTGGTGGGGGAGACGTTTATTTGTGCCCTTGGATTGTACACAAGGGTCAATATTGAACTGTTTGTAGGGCAGTTTGGGAAATGTGATAGCTTAAGAACAGGTTCAGATCTCTGTAACTTAAGGCTTTTTGAATCCTATGAGCCGTGAGGGTCTCATAAGGGATTTCTTCTTACGAGTCGTGAGGATCTCGTAAGTGTAATTTTTCCTTAGGGATCGTGAGGATTCCAAAGTGTGTTGTTCTTTGGTGAGTCGTAAGGATCTTACGCAGGTATTTTCTCCTTACAAGGTTGAGAGGATCTTGCAAGTGTGCATGAATTTCTTTTACGAGTCTGCGCCCTTTCGGGTTTTCACAAACTCGCCGGTAGCCCTGCTGTTTTTACTCACGGAGCCCTTTCGGGGTTTTCATCCGTGCCCATTTTGTTTATGGACGTACCGTTTTTTTGCCGCGTTAGCCTAAGGATGCTTCGGTTCGTAGTAGTTTAAAGATGTTTCGGTCCGTAGATAGTTTAAGGACATTTCGGTCCGTTGTTAGTTTAGGGACGTTTCGGTCCGTAGCTTGTTTCAGGACATTACGGTCCATTGTTAGTTTAAGGACATTTCGGTCCGTTGTTAGTTTAGGGACGTTTCGGTCCGTAGCTTGTTTCAATACATTGCGGTCCATTGTTAGTTTAAGGACGTTTCAGCCCGTTGTTAGTTTAGGGACGTTTCGGTTCGTAGCTAGTTTCAGGACATTTTAAAGATGTTTCGGTCCGTTGTTAGTTTAGGGACGTTTCGTTCCGTAGCTAGTTTCAGGACATTGCGGTCCATTGTTAGTTTATGGACATTTCGGTCTGCAGCTAGTTTAAGGACATTACAGTCCATAGTTAGTTTAGGGACGTTTTGGTCCGCAGCTAGTTTAAAGACATTACGGTCCATAGTTAGTTTAGGGACATTTCGGTCCGCAGCTAGTTTAAGGACATTACGGTCCATAGTTAGTTTAGGTACGTTTCGGTCCGCAACCAGTTTAAGGACATTACGGTCCATAGGAGTTTTGAGGCGAGATTTCGCCGGATATTACTTATAGAGTTTGGACTCAGGAAGATAATGAGCGGACATAGGTGTCGTCATCTATCATTGACCTGGGCCGTGACTCGTCAGGCGTAGTATTTTTTTAGGAATCGGCCGTTTATTGGCCGGAAGGGTCTTTCGCCATGCATATCCATGAACAAGTAAGCCCCACCTTGGTAGACCTCGTCTATGATGTATGGGCCCTCATAGTTTGGCTCGAATTTCCTTCGTTTGGCACGATTGGGGATCATAGGTCTTTTGACAACTAGCACGAGTTCGCCTTGGCGGAATGTTCTCGGCCTAGTTAATCTTTCGTATGGGCGCATCATCTTGGCTTTGTAAGCCTCCAAGTTTTGCTGCGCCATGAGACGAGTTTCCTCAAGGGCTTCGAGCTCCTCAAGCCGAAGATGAGCATTCTCTTCATCTGTTAGCTCGTATCGAATCTCCATTCGTAGAGAGGGTAGCTCTATCTCTAAGGTAAGTACCACTTCCGTGCTAAATACTAACACAAATGGCGTTGTGTTCGTGGCTGTCTTGAACGTGGTCCAATAAGCCCAGAGAGCTTCATACAGTCTCTCGTGCCAGTCATTTTTATTTTTGGACACCGTCTTCTTTAGGATCTTTGTCAAGGTTTTGTTGAAAGCCTCAGCTAGACCGTTAGCTCGGGGATTATAGACCGAAGAGTATCTCCAGTCTATATTATGCTACTATGCAAAGCGGCTGATTCTGTGACTTCTGTAGGCCGGCCCGTTATCGGAGATAATTCGTCGTGGAGTGCCGAACCGATAGATGATGTGTGTCTTGAAGAAGTGGAGGATATTCTCCGTCTTCACTTCTCTTAGCGGTATGGCTTCTGCCCAATTTGAGAAGTAATCAGTTTTCGCTAATATGAACCAATGTCCTCTGGATGACGCTGGTTCGATGGGCCCAATTATGTCGGTTCCCCACATTTCGAACGGCTAGCTAGCCACTGTTGGGTGTAGCGGGTTTGGATGCTGGTGGATGAAGTCTCCATGAATTTGGCACGAGTGGCATTGCTTCGCGTGTTCGAGGCAATCCTGAATCATCGTGGGCCAATAGTAGCCCATTCTTTTGACTTTCAGCTTCATCTTTGGCCCAGCTTGATGAGAACCGCAGAGTCCGTCATGAGTTTCTTGGATGACTCTCCTTGCTTCTTCCGGCCTCAGGCATCTCAGCCATAGAGAGTCGAACGATCTTTTATATAGAGTATCATTGACGAAGGCGAAAGACAGAGATCGTTTCATGAGACGATGTCTTGAGGATGCATCTTCAGGTGTTCGACGGGATTTGAAGTAGTTTATAAAGACTTCTCTCCAATCCTTAGCTCTTTCTTGGTCTTCTATTTGTAGGGCTATTTGCGTGGTCGCTTCCTTTTCTTCAGAAGACTCCGGAGACATTTCTGCTGGTGCAAGAACCCGACGGCTTTGTACAATGATCCTCACGTCATCGAGGTTTTCGTCAGCCAGTTCTTTAGCGAGTTTGGCTAATGCGTCTGCTTTGCTATTTTCTGTACGCGGTAAGCTTTCCAGGGTGTAAGAGGGAATTTGAGTTAGTAACTGTTGCACTCTTTTGCCATACTTCACCAACTCTGGTTTGCACGTTTGATAGTCACCGTTTACTTGGCTAACGACCAGTTGGGAGTCTCCGTATATGAGGAGGTTTTCGATTCCCATGTCGACAGCGATCTCAAGACCTGCTATCAAAGGCTCATATTCTGCTTCATTGTTTGTCCCCGGCTCTGTTAGGGAAAAGGCAAAGCGCATTATCCCTCCTTGTGGTGTCACGAAGATAGGGCCTACCTCAGATTTGATTATAGGGGTGTTGTGCTTTCGCTTCTTCATGGAAGATGCTCCGTCGAAATAGAGTTCCCATCGGATATCACTCCCTCCTTTCTCCCCGTTGATTGTGTCAAGCGCATGCTCGTCTGGCAGTTCGCAATTTAAAGGTGAGTCGCCAGGTATCGGATGTTCAGCGAGGAAGTCGGCGATGGATTGTCCTTTCACTGCCTTGAGGGGTCGATAGATTATCGAAAACTCCATCAAGAGGAGGGCCCATTTAGCGAGTCGTCCTGTTAGTATGGCTCTTGACATCAAATATTTGAGAGTGTCCACTTTTGATATGATATGGACCTTATGTGCCAAAGCATAATGTCGAAGCTTCGTTATCGCGAAGATCAATGCCAGACAGTGTTTTTCGATAGGGGAGTAGTTGTTTTCTGCCCCCAGGAGAACTCGACTCAAATAGTAGAGGGCTCTCCCCTTCCCTTGGTCATTCTCCTGTGCCCATAGCACGCCTAAAGAACCTTCAAGGGCTGTTGTGTATAGTATGAGGGGCTTTCCCTTGACTGGAGTGGTCAGTACCGGCGGATTCTGCAGGTATTGCTTGATTTCGTCCAGTGCATTCTGGAATTTATGATCCCAAACGAACGGGGTTCCCTTCTTCATCAGGTGACTGTAGAGACGACATTTTCCGGAGAGGTTGGCTATGAATCGTCGGATGTACGCGAGCTTCCCTTATAGAGACCGCAATTGTTTTAAAGTTCTTGGAATGAGCATTTCCATAATCGCCTTGATCTTCGATAGATCTATTTTGATGCCCCGGTGTCGTATGATGAACCCTAGAAATTTTTCTGAGGAGACTCCGAATGCGCATTTCAGAGGGTTCATCTTCAGGTTATACTTCCGAAGACGCTGGAATACTATTTTCAAATGATCCCAGTGTTCCTCATATGATTTGCTTTTCACCACAAGGTCGTCGATATAACATTCGACAATCTCGTGTATGAGGTCATCGAAGATCATTGTCATGGCCCTATGGTAGGTGGCGCCGGCGTTCTTCAGACCGAATGGCATCACCTTGTAGCAGAATATGCCCACTGGAGTCCGGAAAGCAGTGTGCTTTTGGTCTTCGGGATGCATCTTTATTTAATTGTACCCCGATGATACGTCCATGAAGGAGAAGACTTCGTGTGTGGACGTATTATCTATCATCAACTTGGTAACCGGTAAGGGAAAATCATCCTTCGGACAGGCTTTGTTGAGGTCCCGAAAGTCCACGCAGATGGGCACTGTCCCATTTTTCTTCATCACTGGGACAATATTGGCAATCCAGTCGGGGTTTTGAACTTCTTCGATGAAGCTGGAGTCGATTAGTGTAACATTTCAAAAAAATAAAATATTATTTTTGGGAATTTTTATAATTTAATATTAACTTTTAATGAATATTTTAATATTTCGGTATAATTAAATACCGATAAATGGGGAAAATTATGGAAAATTCTAAAATAGGGTATTTTGTGGAATTATGCCTTTTTTATGTCTTTATGATTAATTATATGTTATTTTAGTGCTAATCGCGATTAAAAATCGCTAATCGGGTTTTTAGCATTTTTGTGCAAAAATGTGCACATATCATTTTTCCACACTTGTTACATTTTCTTACATGTTGTGGGTGTATGGTTGCTTAGTGAAAGTATGATGAAAAGAGAGAAAGACAAGGTCAACCCTCTTTTTGAACCATGAACCCCATCATTTCACCATCCCATTTCTCTCTCCCTCTCCCTCATGAGAGATGCTGCTGCTCCTGCCCCCTTTCCCTCTCACTTCCCTCCTTTTCAATCCCCCAAAACACCATGGATCCAACCCCAAAACCCTATTCCCATTTCACAAAAATTGTTCCCAAGCTCACTAGCTACACATTGGACCTAGAAAGAGAGGATCTTGAGGACTTTGAGCAACTCAAGAAAATTCTTGAGTTAACAAAGGAGGTAATTTCTGCACCATTAGTATAGTATTTCAATTCCTTGCGCATCAATACTTGTTTCATGTCGACATGGTGTGGTTTGATGGACTTTGGGAATTTCTAGTTAGGGTTAGGTTTTGAATGGAGTTGTAAAGTGAAATTGAGGCTTGTAGTGACCTACAACCTCTGTTGTGATGTTATATTGGACCAAACCTGAGACTAAAACCCAAAATACAGATTTATAGAACTTTTCATGTCGGTTTTGTGGAAATAAATGGTGTGCTGGGAAATCTGGAGCAACCCGGAGGATTTTTGAGAGTAGCAAACAACTCTAGGGACCAAATTAGCGTACTAGGAGACCCCCATGACCAGACGAACCCAAATGGAGACCCTTGGGCCGAGTAGGCCGGAATTTTTGGCCTTGTGGCCGGCCACATGAAAGAAATGGGTGTCGGGGTTGGTCCAGTAGCCCATATACATCATATACAACACCCTAGACTTGTTTTGGAAACTAGTTTTGACCTGAGTCAAAATCTGGGAGCATTCTAGTGTGATTTTGGCTATGTTTTCCGTGTTTTGAAAAGCTAATTCTTGATATTTGGATTTGTATTGGGATGTTGCATGTTTGTACAGCAACAACAAGGGTTGTTTAGTCGTTTTTGCACGCGTGGACTATAGGTTTTAACCCATAGGCAATCCGTGTGCCGTTTTGGTTTATGGACTTGATGTTAATAGAAATTGCGATTGTTTATTGTATGTAGGTACCCTCATGAAGACTTAGAGGCGACAAGAAAGCGCGTGGCGACACTGGCATCGGCAAGCAAAGGTGAGTAGATTTATATCTACGGGGAAAAGTCGGGTGGATGGCGTATAACACCCCCGCAGTTCGTGGTGATGTTTACGAATGCGTATACACACATATATTGATTATTTATTGTTTGAGATTATTGATGATAAAGATGGATTCTAGGTGTGATTGGATTGGTTTAGTGTTGCGGAACCCTAGAGTAGTGGTTGCACTACACATACACACACACACACACCCGTGATTGCATACATTCTTCTTTCATATGTGTGTATATAGGGATATATATTTGTTAGTTATATGTATGCCCTAGAGGCCATTACTGTACATTGGATGTATATTGTAGTGGATGCTGGGACATATATAGGGAGGACTTTCTTGCTCGACATGATAGTATGCTATCTGGTTGCTCTTTACCTTAACGTGTACACAGATTGTCTCTCTATTACATGTTGGTAAAGCCCTTAGGATGTGTACTTGACTACCTGGACTATGATGCAGATCATACTAGTGGGGACATGGTAGTCCATAAGTACATCCTTCAAAGTCCCTAGTCGTGGGTGTATCGAGACGGGGCATCGATATACCAGAGCAGACTAGCGTGTACCTTCTCGACCCATACAGATAGGCGATGGATGATCCCATATCCATTGGTGTTTGACATCAGAGATGATATACGGGTGCTCAGTAGAGACTGGGTACACTGGACGGACTCGCCGAGAACTCCCAGATGGTATTATACCTCACGTCAGATGGCAGTTCTCTGGTGACACTGGTACAGAGTAGTCTGTTGACCCGAGATCGTCATAGAGTCTTGTGTGGTTCCCACTGTGCTTTGATTTCCATCTTACCACGTCCAAGAGGGCGTGCAAAACGGTGGTTTTTGGGTACAGTCCCGAGTCACATAGAGGCAATGAGCGATAGGAGGGGATTCGTCTCTCCCGGTATAGGGGGTTGATGTTGCGCTGTGATCGATTGGCTATAACAGGAAATCCCTGGCCAGGGTTGCTGAGATTTACTGGTAAGTGTTACCAGTAGTTTCTCGAATTGTTATAGACCTCATATCGACACGACTTATCGAGCTATTGGGGTCTGACGTTTACCACCCCTAGGCGAGATATGCGACATATCAGACGACGAGACCGGACTGTACGGTAATGTTACTGGTTGGATTCACTGGAGTGTGAGTGGGCTTGCTCGTCGATCTTCTGATCGCTCAATACCCGGGTGGCCGTTACGTTTAGCAGACCGCTTGCGGCTTGTGGGTGTTTGATATGATCATCACCTGCTGCCGGCGTATTGACGAGTCTTTAGAGTCCTACACAGAGGTTTCCTGGCTCAAGCGAAACGAAATAGGAGCGCATATGAGATATGTGCGGGAACGAGAATAATGCGTGTATGTGATACCATATTCTATTCTCGCGATGAATGTATCGATTGGTTGTATGCGATATAACCTAGTTATCGAATCAAGTATTGATTCGATAAGCCGATACATAGGATACTAGTCGGTTATATGCGATATGACCGGATCGTTAAATCAAATGTTGATTTAATGATTTAATGCATAATTATATATATTTGATATATTAGTTTCGTTCAACTAGTATCGGTTTACTTAAGATGGATTTTCTCACTCGGATGTGCGCATTGCATATGCGATATGATTTTGTGCACTTGCTTGTATCATGTTTGATGATACATGCCTATTGGTTAAGTGTATAGAATTAAACCATGGTTAACTTAATGATTAGGGTTTTGCCTTTTCTTTTAATTATTTGTTTATTCATTTTGGATATTAATATAAGCATAAAAGAAAAGCAAAATGGTTTCTTTATTTCATTTTCTTTCATGAAGCTTTTTGAAGCTTCATGAAGCTTTTGACCAAAGTGACCACTTTGTCTTTATCTTTAACCCTAACCATTAATCTAACCTTAGTTAATTCTCTACACTTGACCATGGTTGATTATGATAAGTATTCTTTTATTTTTCTTTTTGGAATTAACTTATCATAACATTATTCTTCTTCTTCTTCATTTCTTCAAGTGAAGAAAGCTTGCCTCCATCAATGGCAAGTGATGAATTAGAGTGAGAAATCCAATTCTAAAGTCTACCCACTTCCTATTTCTTCATCCTCTACCTCTTGCCAAGTAGTAGAGTGTGTTTCCTTCACAAGTTTTCAAGTCTCGGTGAAGGTGGAGCTTGATCTAGTGATGCTTCGACGTAGATCATCTTCGGCACGTCGTCGATGACCTAGCCCGTCCATTCTCCGATGAAGCCGACGCTAGAGCCCGGGATCCGTCTTGGACAGCGAGGAGACTTCATTGCGGAGCCGTGGAGGTGGAGCACCGGATCTACAAAGGTTGTATTTCCATATTCTTTTAGTTAAGTGTTAACTAGTTAGCTTTTTCGCCTAGAAATCTAGCCGACAATCCGTAGTCGGGTTTCTCGGCACCCTAAATTTTGAAATTGGCATGTTCGATGCCTTGTGAGACCTCTAGAGTGTGCCTAGGAACCCTATAATATTTATGTGTTCACATGGGTATGGGACTATGTGTTCATATACTGGATTTGAGGATAGTACGTGGGATTTGAGATGAGTCGATGAGATTTGATTTGAGGCCGTGAGATCGGTGATATGGCAGGATTCGTACTTGAGATACGTCTTGATGTTATAGCGGATCTTTGGACGACGATACCATGTGAATAGTGATATACATAGAATAGTTGACTTGTGAACGAGACATGAGATAAGATATGTTAAGATAATTATAATGGGTCGCATTGAGCGATGTATCCTTCTTTATGATGATATGTGATGATGATATCGGTTTGTACGAGACTGTCGATCAGTAGTCAGATCATGATTATATTGATGATATTAGTATTGTAGTAGACGTAGGTCAGTACTCCGGATTATGATCTTTGATAAAGAGGATACCAGATGAATAGTGTGATGAATGTGATATTGACCCGTACCCAGATTTGGGATACCGTATGTCGGATTTACGTACGAGCTATATATTGATGATAGATCCGCACTCTTGACTTAGGAATGTTTGATTATAGATATGGTATCGGATATGATATTATTGAGGCGGGATCACCGACTATATATGTATGTATCGACTCAGATGTTAGGCGGTTTCCTTACCCTTCATTCAGCTTGTTAGTTCAGCCGTATAGTTTAGTGTAGTTGTTAGACTAGATTAGAGTCCTACCTATTTCAAAAACTAACGAATCGTGGGTATTTTAAAAGACAGGTCAAGGGATTCTACGGATATTTCAAAAAACGTATCTTTTCTTAAAAACACCGTAGCCCTTACTTTCAAAACACCGTGATTCATATTATTTCAATAGGAACCACTGTATGACTTAAATTTATATTAAATACAGATTAGTTATCGTTGTGTCTAGTATTCATCTCCCGCACATTATTGCTGTTCGCTCCGCATCGCATACTTATATTGTGATTCATATACCATTATTGATAGCATGCTGTTAGGACACTAGCACCATTACCGATGATACGTATGCTCCACGTACACTTACTTGCCGGCTCACACACATCATCATCGGTAATTTCCATGTCACGTACACTTTAGAAAATACTATTACATTGACATAGCTTGTTAGCTAATAACTTCGACATAATATTAGTGTACTTTCCTTATATGCCAGTATAGACATTGCAGTTATTACTTGCTACTTCATGCATATTGTTATTCACTGTTATGCCACATTCATGGATTTTATACCTATATTCATGGTTTTACATGCTATTGATGATTTGGATTCGGATTTCCATGAGATTTCTGGGATTTGGGGGAAAACCGCAAAAACATTTATGAACTTCTTTTCTCTCTCTTTAAATGAAAAGTGTGGTTTTCCCATGATGTATGAGTCGTCCACTATGAGTTTGCTGATGGATTTCGAGACCCGATTCGAGGAGTTGGATGAACCGTTTCGGGTACATGGTGGACCCGGTGCGGTACCCCGGGGCGAGAAGGTCGCAGATGATGGCGTTGAGCCTGGCAGGGGAGCACTACCTACCGGTGATTTTACCCGACGCGTCGGATATCCGGAGGATACCGTCATGGTCTTGAGATTGATGGTAGGGGCCGGTCAGGAATGACGGCGCCCTAGATAGTGAGATTGAGATACCGAGTTTTTGAGATATTGAGGTACTGAGATTTGATGATACAGGCCAGTCTGGATAGCCGGAGCCTGAGATTTTGAGATACTGGGATTTATGTTTTGTGTCGATGCTAGACACTGTTTATGCTGATTTCATTTATGATACCTCGTTTTAAAAATACAAAAATCTCACTAAGTTATGAAAGCAGTTTCTTCATTTACATGTATTCTGTTTTCATGCATCATACCTCATCCATATGATATATTGCTACCTGAGGCACTGACACGAGCACATAGGATTATACTTAGGTTAGATATTTACCCTTGCCACCTTTTCATGCTCCAGACTTGTCATATTTGAGGATTATATGTATATAGTGATCATATGACCTAGGATTGCGTTGTTCATAGCGATTTCTGCTCGTAGATGTTTTCTACTCACGAGTTGGCAACTCACCCCCGTTGTGCCACAGTTTCTTGCAGGTTTTGCCGTACAGGTTTCATTACGGCTTTGCTGGCACTACTTCCATTTCCGGGTGATTTGCTAGTAGGTGGGTTCACTTGTATCGTGACCATCGTTATATTTTGTATATTATTATTCAGTTGTATCTAGAAATTCCATCAACCAAACATGTATTTATTTCAGATAGAGACCAGTGATGTTTATTCTTTCGACCTTAGAGTCGCGCGTTGTATTTCTATGGATTTCATGCTGTTTGAGTTTTCCTTTTTCTGTTGTGATCCTCGCCTTTCGGCGTTGTATATTATATTGCCTGCGTGGTTGTGACCGTCGATTGACGAAAAGCTAGCTCCCGCTTGGGGATGCATTTTTCATTATATATGCTTTATCAGGTTTTGTACCCGATTGGGGTCAGTTTTTACAGAGGAAACTCTGCCGAAATTTTTAGAAAGGACTTGTGATTTTAAAAGGCACATTTCGGCATGTGTTGTAAACTATTTGATTTAAAATGGTTTTCCTCCACTCTACTACTTTTCTTAGTTTGGATTTCTGGGTTTTCGGCTTACTTAGATTACGTACGCCTCGAGACGTTCGTAGTTTAAGTGCCGGTCATGTTCCGTACTTTCGGGTCATGACAATTAGCTTCTTGACTTCGGTGTTGATACTCATTTCAAGTTCGAGCCGCATTCTTCTTGGTGCTTGTTTGATTGGCTTGACGTCCGGAGATATCGCCAATTTTTGTACAGCTATTTCTGGATCTAGCCCCGGCATCTCGGAATAGTTCCATGCGAAGCAGTATTTATACTGTATGAGCACGTCTTTTAGCATAGCCACCTGTTCTTTAGACAGCAACTCTCTAACGAACGTAGGCCGCAGGTCGTTTGCCGTCTTCAAGTCGATTTTCCTTAGGTTATTCGCAGTATTGTGTATTCCATCTTCCAACTCTTTTGGTGACGGTGGAAATTCTGAGATCAACTCCTCTTCACCCTCGTTTTCGAAGCACCAGGAGAGTTCATCGATATTCTCGCGCTCTCCTTCTTCCGACAACGTTATCACGTGACAGGTACAAGATCGTTTCCAAGACCGATGTTGATCTGGTTCTACTCTTGCTATATACGTTGCTTTTGGCACATGCTTTTGCGGTGGGGCTACCCTCCAACTATTGGATAGAGCGAATCTGCTGAGTTGATATTGGTCTTCGACCCAGTTTTTGAAGGTGAACCAGTCTTCAAGAGGATGTCCTATCGCTCGGTGATAGGAGCAATAATTTGGGTGATGAACCTCGTTTGCTTGATCGGGGTGCCGAGACTCCGGGAGTGTCATCATCTGATGTTTCATGACAAGGTTAAAGATTCTCCTTGTCTTGTCTTGAGGGAAAGAATATGCTCGACCCATCTTTTTCATAAGAGAAGGATTCCGGCTGACCTTTTCTCGATCGCGTGGCCTTTTGGATCCGTTTTGTCGCTGTTGAACGTTTTTTCCGTTCTTTAACTTGTTTTTGCCTCCGCGTCGGGCCTTTTTCTTGTTTTGGGAATGCATGGCGGGCTGACGGTGAAGGGTATTGTCATCCTCTGTAGCTTGCTGAAGGAGGCGTTGCGTCTTGGCTTTCTCGTAAATGGCCATTTCGCGGCTGTTGTCGTTCCGAACCTTTTGACTCACTTCCTTTATTAGCTTGTCCATTTGTTCTTTAAACGACGAACTCAGCATTTTTATGGCGGGACCTTGTTCTGGTTCAACGTCAGCGTCTTTTAAAAGAGCATCCTCTTCTTCATCGAGGTCATTTATGACATGGCAGCCATGGAATTGATCCCGTTTCTTGGACTGGACATATCCAAGCCCAATCGTTTCTATTTTTCCGTTGGGAAATTTTCGCTGAGTTCCGGGGACGTTCCAAATCCTGTTATAGAACTGAGCTTGCCGAGCAGACTGTTTGAAAGGTATGCCTTGGCATCTTAATAACCTTCTCAATCCCTCCGTGTAGTATCTGGGCAGACGGATGGGTTGGAGCTTGTCAATTGCAAAATCGTCACCGCGCCAGACTTCTCTCTCGACTTTGGTTTCCCCGGATCGATAGAATAGGATCGCCTTTTTACCTCTTCGCCTGGAAGGGACGTAGAATGTCTGCAGCTCTTGCACACTATATGTCTCAAGCGCATCAAGCTCTCTGTAGTGCTGTCGCGGAGCCATGGTGATCTGCAGACTCTGATCACCTCCAGTGAAGGCCTGCATTAATGGACAGACCGAAAACACTGCGTTGACTTCGTCTTCAGAGTCACTGCCAATGACTAGAATAGGGGTCGATGGTCCCGGCCTGTTGCATTGGGGCGGCCCCGAATAGATTATCTTTTCTTCCTCCTCGGTATCGCTCCCGAAGACTGGAATAGCGGTGATAGTTTTTTTCTTATTCTCCGGTTTATGGCATCTTTCCGTCTCTTTAATGTCTGGTAGGAAGTACTTTGCATCTTTGTACTTTCGGACTTCATTTACGGAGAATGGGTTTAGTTCCCCCGTCACGGTATACTCGAGATCATCTTTGAAATACTTCATACACTGATGTTGTGTAGAAGGGATGATGTTGTACTCGTGTAACCAAGGCCTACCGAGAAAAGCGTTGTAGCAGGTCTTGGCGTCAATGACATGAAATTTGATGTCAGTGACGAGCAGCCCAAAGCGTAACGTCAGTATTACAGACCCGAGTGTCCGTGATGACTGGGAGTCGAACCCGGAGATGGTGATTTTATCCCGAGCGAGGTGCTGAACGCTCATGCAGATTTCTTTTAGTACCCTCACATTTAGGAGGTTGACAGAGGACCCGTTGTCAACTAAGATCTTCCCTATCTTGATGTCATGGCAGTACCCAGTGATATACAGGGGACGGTTGTTCTCGCACGTTCCGAGGAGGGGATCTTCGGCGCCGAAAGTGATGTCAGCTGTGTGCACTTCTTTCAGCTCGTCCTTCATCTTTTCTTCAGCAAGGAAAGCTTGAAACTGCTCGAGCTCTTATAATGCAATGATCAGAGAATCTCGTGCCTCTTTAGACAACAGAAGGGCATCTAAAACGCTTAGCTGTGAGGGTATCTTCTTCGGATGTGCCAGGACATTGTAATCCACTTTGTTTTTCTTGGGTGGGTCCTTGGCTACCAGCTCTTCGACGACTCGATCATCGAGGGCGATATCCTCAAGGACTTTTCCCTTCCCCTTATCTTTTTTGTTCGATCCCTTGTTTGTAGGTCCGAGATTCTTTTCGGGCAACGTACAGTTGCGCAGCTGAATATTCTTACAGTTTTTCATCTCTTCCTCTTTTCCTGAGGTGGATTCTTTGAAGAGAGGGCCGAGGGCTATTTCTTCGTTAGAATCGCTTCCGAAGGTGAGAACTTGAGATCTCTTGGTATCAACCATGTGACAGTTGCCGGCAGTTCTTTTATGCTCATCTGTCGTGTTTCTCTGGTCCCGACGAGTTATACGCTTCATCCGCTTGAAATGTTATCGGTGAGCAACGTATCCCTGCCACCATTTCTTGAAGGCATTGCATTCTTCAGTAGGATGTGTAACCTTCCGATGGTACAAGCAGTAGCTCGGATGAACGTCCGCTTCGTCAAGGTATATACCGCCAGGATTATCTCCTCTGAAAGGTGGCAGCTTCATTCCCATTGACAGGGCTTTAGCGAACCATTTTCTTGTCTTAAGCTTGTTTTTGTCTACCGCGGGCGCGCTTTGATCTGGTTGGAGTGCTTTGTGACCTATCCTTACCATGACTCGTTTAACTTGATGCCGATGCCTGGCCCTTTCGAATATGTCCATTTCACGCTCTTGATCATCTTTGCTCTTCTGACGGGCTTCGCTCAGCAACATGTCAATCATCCCGTCTGACGGGTCCAAGGATTTTGGCATCGATCCAGCCCCCAGCTCCTCTATATTATCTTCTGATGCCGAGTGAGCTTCTTCGTCGTCTATTGGTGAATGAGAGATCGTGTGACAACTTGCCACATAATCCTCGGGTTCTTTTGACGAGTCGTTTCCGTCGTCATTATCATTATCTCCGCTCTCAAGGATATGGTTGAGAAACTCTTGGAGTGTGACCGGGGTTTACGCCTTCTGGTTATATTCTTTCAGCGCATCAATATGCTTTTGCAGGTCCGTGCGCTTGTCATCGGGTTGTGCGGGCTTCTTGGTCTTCTTCTTTTTCTTTGAAGACTTTGACGGCTGGGCCTGGGTATTTTTCCCATTGCTACCAACTATCGGTGTTGAGCGCGGTTTCAGCATTCCCACAATGATCTCTGGCTCCAGCGGGATTTTCCATCTGATTGCCGGACATACTTGAAGATCCTTAAGCATTCTCTTAGTCTTGTCTGAAAGAACAACTTCCCATAGAGCTTCCTCTATAAATGTGCATGATGCCCCCAGCGTGTTCACCTTTTTAGGTGTGTGCGGTTGTGATGGGTTTACCCTCCAGTTTTCAGACAGCGCGAATTTGCCTTGTTGGTACCGGTCCTCAATCCGGTTTTTGAAGACGAAGCAATCTTCGATTGGGTGGCCCACTATTCGGTGGTAGGGGCAGTAACTGGGATTATTGACGTCGCCCAATTGCAGTGGGCATCTCAGATCTGGTAGAGTGATAAGCCTGTTGCGCACCGCCAGTTCGAACAGTCTTCTCATTTTATCTCGAGGGAATGAGTAAGGACGTCTCAGCTTTTCTTCGAGTGATTGATGTTTATCGTTTTGGTGAGCAGCTGGTTTTGGATCACTCGGCTGTTGCTGAGCGTTGGCGACAAAGGTCACTTTCCCTTTGCCCTTTTCATTTCGAAGCTCCGTCTTCGAGGAGGACGGTCTATGGCCCATTTGGGCCAACTTATCGATCAAGGCCTAGAAAGTGGCCGGCTTGAAGAACATCATAAATTGGGATATAGTTGCCTGCGGATCCAGGGTCCCTACGAACATGCCCACGGCAGAAGCTTCTTCTATGCGTTGTTCGCATGTCAACCATAGGTTCAGCCACCGAATTGCATACTGAACCCATGTCTCTCCTGGCTTCACCCTGGCATTGATCAACGCCGTGATCAGGGTGCGTTCGCTGGAGCTTGCGAAACGCTAGGTGAATAGCAGCTCCATTTCTGTAAACGTTTTGATGGAGTCATTCGGAAGCTCCGAGTACCATTCAAAAGCTGTCTCCGCTAAACTGCCGACGAACTGGCGAAGTAGCAATTTGTTGTCGCCTCCGGTATTGCCGCACAGAGCCCTGAACTGAGCGATGTGTTGATAGGGGTTGTCTGTCCCCTTATACATGTGAAATTTAGGGATCGTATATCCCGGTGGGTACTTAATTTGATTGTATCAGCTGGGATAGGGTCGCCCAGTTTTGATGACTTGGCCAGTAGCTTCACTTGCCTGAAGAGCTCGTATTTGTTGAGCTATGTAGTCATCAAGCGCAGCCTTCGAGATTGTCTCCTCCCTGGATGCTGATAAAGCCGGAAGAGGGTTTGATGTCTCCCCTTTGTCATCTTCAATGATTATTGGGGGATCTTCGGCTGGAGGGTCCGGCTGGATCATCATACCCACCATATCTTGGAACAGAAGCGCCATTTGTTTTATGTTAGCCGCTTGTTCCGCGGCTTCTTTATCTTTCTTTTCGAGCATTCTTCGGAGGAACTCGGCATCAGTTTCCTGTTCCTGGCGTTGATCCGACGATACTTCTGGGCTTTCTTTCTGCCCAGTAAGTGTGGCCATCTTTGTCAGCATCTCCAGGAGTTTCTGTTGTTGCTCCTGAGCCTTTGTTACGGACTGCGTAAGTGGTCGATGACCCCCAGAAGCACGGCTTTCCTCTTTTCCGGAAACCATGTAGACGGTGTGCACTATCATGCCCCCAGACTTGGGGCGTTTGGATCCATCACACTCAGAATTTGTCGCCGGTGGTGGTTGATTCTCTGGCCTTCTTTTTTTGTGGGAGGCCGAAGTTGAGGGAGCTATTGCTGACGATACTTTCTGTGGTATGACGGCGGGATGGCCCACTTTTTGCCGGACCTTCATTTTCTTCGATCTACGAGAGTAGTCTTTGTCGATTACAGAGTCTTGGATTCTTCGCGAGACCCTGTGGATTTTTTAGGACAGCCGCTGAGGGGTCTGCTCCGGCTTCGCTTTAGTAATAATTTCAGCAGGTGGAAGAAACCTTTTCAACACGGCAGTTGGAGAGTTCTTGCACACTCTCTTGAATGGCTCAAAGTTGTTCCCGGTTGGAACAGCAGCATCAACTTCCACCATTGGAGCTGGTGGGGTCAGTCTAGAAGGGGAATTGCCCCCAGCTTTCCTCACTCGGCGCCAGTGACGATGTCGAGCATGTCGTGTAGCCGGGATCACCTTTATCATCGGAGTAGCTTCTTCATGCCCCCTGCTTTAAGAAGGGGCTGTTATTGGTGCCAGCCTGTCAAAGACTGACATCCAATGGGAAGGAATGGTCAACCTGTCGAAGGCCGACTTTTGAATAGGGGAAGTAGTTTGGATGACTTTATCAGCAGCAGAAGTTGGGATAGCCTTTTCCGGTATTGTGAGCCTCTTCGCAGACCCATTTGAGCTTAGACTCAAGCTGTCGAAGACTGAGGTAGTAGACTTGGAAGACCCGCTAAGAGGGGCGGCGGTAGTTGCAAGCCGATCGAAGACCGACTTCTTTGGAACTTCCTGTGACGGCACTGGAGCATTGAAGCTCATTAGCGGGAGCATGGTCCCGAAGAACAATCCAGTGGTGGCCTGTGTCACCTGTTCCAGCGGCATTGCGTAGATGGAGGCCGCTTGGGGCCCGTAAGTTAGTCCTCCAGACGGGGCGGAGCGGGAGTTGTTGTTGCAGTTGGTGCAGCTGGAAGCCATTTTCTCTGCATGGGAGCAAGACACCAAATCTTAGTACCTCGAATCCACATGCAACCATAGCAGACCGCGATTTATTCGCGAAACACGACACACGAAGTATGTAGTGGATGAGGAAAAGGTCCCACCGGGCGTGCCGGAATCTGTTTACCGCCGGAAGCTGGGAAGACAAACGTCTTGCCTGCATTTGGGGGAAGATGCTATTTGGTTTTATCTGTCCACCTCTCCGAAGATGCCAAGTTGATTTATGGAACCGTGTATCGAAGGTTTAGACAGATGTGACTGTTGTAGCAGACTTCGTCAGATTCCTCCTCGTTGTGAGGGTTTTTTTTATTGTGGGGATGCTCTTCCCTGCAGGCGCAAGCCCGTGCAGTTAATTACGTTATCATATCGCGGTAACCACTTTCTCCTGCTCCAGAAGGCCACTTCATGTCGTGTGTGCTTGTTTTATTTTTGGTTGCCCGTAGATTGTATACGGCAACTAATTTGTGTTGTCGCCCGTAGGGCGTGGATTAGTCCAAATCCATATTTTCTTAGATTTGGGTTTGGTTTGATTTAAGTATCGTTAATCTCGTTTGGGATTAAGATCAACTTAATTGTTTATTGAGGATACGTTAGTCTATTTTAGACTAAGATCTACTCAGCATGATTTTGGGATCATTCTGACCCAACAAAAGAGCATTTGAGCTCTATTGCTTTAGTTTAAGGACGTTATGGTCCGTAGATCACCATTTTTGGTATGAAGGTTTAGTTTAAGGACGTTGCGGTCCGCAGCTAGTTTAAGGACATTACGGTCCATTGGGGTATGCTCATGGGTTTGGGAGTGTTTACCGTCGGAAACCGGGAAGACAAACGTCTTGCTTGAATTTGGGGGCAGATGCTATTTGGTTTTGTTTGTCCACCTCTCCGAAGATGCCAAGTTAATTTATGGCACAATGTATCGAAGGTTTAAATAGATGCGGCCGTTGTAGCAGACTTCGTCAGATTCCCCCTCGTTAGGAGGTTTTTTTTGATTGTGGGGACGCTCTTTCCTGCAGGCGCAAGCCCCTGCAGTTAATTACGTTACCGCGTATCCATAACCACTTTCTCCTGCTTCAGAAGGTCACTTCATGTCGTTTGTGTTTGTTTTATTTTTGGTTGCCCGTGGATTGTATACGGAGACTAATTTGTGTTGTCGCCCGTAGGGCCGGAATTAGTCAAAATCCGTATTTTCTTACATCTGGGTTTGGTTTGATTTGAGGATCGTTAACCTCGTTTGAGATCAAGATCAACTTAAATGTTTGTTAAGGATACGTTAATCCGATATTGGACTAAGATCTACTTAACGGTGGTTCAGGATCACTTTTATTCCAACGAAAGAGCATTTGGGTTCTATCGTTTTAGTTTAGGGACATTATGGTCCATTGGGTTTAAGAACATCATAGTCCATGTTTAAGAACATCATAGTCCATAGAGTTTTGGGTTTAAGGACATCATAGTCCATGGAGTTTAGTTTGGGGACATTGTGGTCCGTTAGGTTTAAGGACATCATAGTCCATCATTAGTTTAAGGACATTGCGGTCCATTGGATTTCCATTGGGTTTAAGGACATCACAGTCCCTAAGATTAGTTTAGAGACATTACGGTTCATAGTCTGTTTGAGGACATTATGGTCCATAGTTAGTTTAAGGACATTACGGTCCATTGAATTATTGGTTGTCGGGACTCGCCACCTCTCTGAAGACGTTGAAGAATTACGACGTCATATATCAGAGGTGTGGGGAGATATATTCTTGAACCAATGTCAGTTGAGAGATCTGTAGTTGCTTTTAGGACTAAGATTAAATTTAGAAAAATTGTGAGCCCATGGGCTTGGTTGATCTGAATTAGAGGCTTTTGGTCAGCTTGGAATCAGCCCACTCAATTTTTGAATAAAGTGTTAAACACTTGTTTTGGGCTCGGTCCCTTTTTTTCAATAATACTGAGCATTGATATGGGCTTTGATGCTCACCTTTTTTTTTTTATATTGAGTGTTAAACACTCTTTATGGCAGTGGGCTCTATTTACAGAGCAGTTTATGTTAAACAGCGTCCACATGAGAAGCACATGGGGCGCTCGGCGCTAGGCGCCAACCATTGAGTGCAAAGCACTCTTTACTTTATCAGCGCCCACGTGATGGGCATGTGGAGCGCTTGGCGCTGGGCGCCAACCATTGAGTGCTAAGCACTCCTTATCTTATTAGCGCCTACGTAAGGGGCACATGGAGCGCTTGGTACTGGGCGCCAACCACTGAGTGCTAAGCACTCCTTGTTTTATTAGCGCCCACATGAGGGGCACGTGGAGCGCTTAGTGCTGGGCGCCAATCATTGAGGGCAGAGCACTCTTTATTTTAACAGCGCCCATGTAAGTGGCACGTGGGGCGCTGTGCGCTTTTTCCCTTTTTGTGCATTTTTCTGAAGAGTTCAATTCTTTGTTCTCCCCTGAATCTTCAATCCCTGAGAACAAATTCATACCTACAAGAATTAAATTCTCATTTGTGGGAGACTTGTCTCATAGATCTCAGATCCAGGGAAAGAACTATGTTCTTTTATAAGGGTTAAACCCTTGGGTATGCAGATGAGATACTATGATCTCTATTTATCTTGAAGAAAGTTCTTCTTCTTTCTTCTCTCTTCAGGCTCTTTTTGCTTGCTCTTCTTTTTGAACTTAAGGTTTCCTCTGTACAAGACTTGAAGTCTTGGGTCCTTTATATAGGGGAGGCTGATTTGTTGATTCAGTTAAGGAAATCTCTCATTTAGAGGTTTCTTAATTGATTTGGGGAATTTATCCACCGTTTGATCTTTGATCTAAGGACTTCTATTTTATAGAAGAAATCTTTCTTGTTTTTAACAAGATTCGAAAAATATTTTCCCAAACAGATCTTATTCTGTATCTTGGTGATTTTTAATCACTATTGGATCTTTGATCCAACGGTGCTCTGATTTACAGAGCACAATCTTTCTTGTTTAGAAAGATTTGAGGAGTATTTCCTCAATCAGAATTTAATTCTGTGCTCAGATGATTTATCATCTCCGTTGGATCTTTGATCCAAGGATGGAGAACTTTTAGTTCTGGCGCTGGCGCACTCGTGTTTTGCACGTAAGGTGCCGCCTCAGAGTTTTTAACTCTTGGCGCTGGTGCTTTCGTGCCTTGCACGTGAGGCGCTGCCTCAGAGTTTTTAACTCTGGGCACTGGCGCTCTCGTGCTTTGCACGTTAGGCGCTGCCTCAGTTCAAATTTTGAACAGAGCCTTGCTCTCTTATTAGGGGGGAAACAATCACGTATTCAGCATCGACACGTAAATCCTCATTTCTCAGGCGCCGTCTCATCGGATCGGACCTCATATCTCAGGCACCGTCTCATCAGATTTGTCCTCATATCCATCTGTCACATATCACTCTGGTCGGTATCCTCTGGATATCCGCCGAGTCCAATACTGCCACCGGTAGGTAGTATTCCCCTGCCAGGCTCAACGCCTTTCTATACGATCTTCTTGCCCCGGAATACCATACCGGGTCCACCATGTATCTGCAATCAGTCTCTCTCCTCTGCTTCGATTCTGATAATTATCATAGCTCAGAACCGATAAATCTCATGGTGGACACCGAAATATCATATCAAGAGAAAACAACGTTTTTAAAACATTTACAAGTTTTTAAATAATAACTGCGGTTTCTTAAATCCAGAAATCTCATGAAATCATAATCTCATAAGAGTATGGCAATAATGAAATAATTTGTACATGCACAGAACAATACTGCAATGTATAGCAAGTGCATTCATATGAGCGTGTCGTGTAGCAAAATAAAGAAAGTGCAATATCTGAAATAATATGTGGTATTGGGTACTAAACAATAACTAAAATACTAACAGGTTATAAGGTGATACAGTAATATAACGAGTTCTATCTGTATACGTGGCATGTCAATTACCAATGATGTGTGTGTAAGGATGCGAGTAAGTGTACGTGCAACATGTGCATCATCGGTAATGGTGCGTGTGTCCTAACAAACTAAGTCATGTAAAGATAAGGGTATGAAACACAATATATATATATATATATATATATATATATATATATATATATATAGTAAATGAAAGAAATATGAGCGTATGCAGAAATAAGAAATCGTAACGCGAGCATAAACAGAATAAAGAAATCGTAAACGCTAACAAGTATAAAAAGATACGCAACTACGTATGAGTAATACAATTATAGTTTAAAATAGAACGAATCGTTGTTTTAGAAAATAGGGGCTACGATGTTTTTGAAAAAGATATCATTTGAAAAGTCATAGCGTCCCTTGAAGTTATCATTTAAAAGTGCGTAACGATTCGTTATTTTTGAAAATATGTATGGCTCTAAACATCATAAAATATCTACTTGTGATTTTAAATATTACTTTTCGAGTCGAAAATAAATATCGGCGATCCGTCCTTATCATATCACGTACGGAATATCTATCGTATGATATTATCAATCAATAGTACGGATCTATAATCGTGTACATCATCTCATCTCATCTCATCACATATTATCACATGTCATATCATCTCGTATCGTATCATATATATATCGCCCCGTATCATCGTATCCAATCATGTCGACTCGTGCCATCATATCGGATCATATTCTCGTCTTATTATATCATACCGTAAATATATGTATTTATATACTTTCATAAGTAGATATAGCTCATAGGCTAAGAAAATAGAACTAGGGATATATCTTTCTACTAAGTCTACTACTATCGCATATAGTACTCTAATAACCCTATAGGCTAGGTATACATATCTAATATATATATATATATATATATATATGTGTGTGTGTGTGTGTGTGTGTGTGTGTGTGTGTATTATGTATGTATGTATCTAGTATCCTAATACTACGGTTGCGTGGGTACTATACGCCATCCACCCGACTTTCTCCGTAGATATATATCTACTCACCTAGTTGTTAGTTATATGTATGCCCTAGAGGCCATTACTGTACATACGATGTATATTGTAGTGGATGCTAGGACATATATAGGGAGGACTTTCTTGCTCGACATGATAGTATGCTATCTGGTTATACTTTATCTTAACATGTACTCTGATTGTCTCTACATTACATGTTGATAAAGCCCTTAGGATATGTACTCGACTATTGGGACTATGATGAGATCATACTAGTGGGGCCACGGTAGTCGACGAGTACATCCTATAACTGTTCCTAGTCGAGGGTGTATCGAGACAGGGCATCGATGCACCAGAGTAGACTAGCGTATACGTATCTTGACCCATATGATGGGCGATGGATGATCCCATATCCATCGGTGTTTGACATCAAGGATGGTGTACGGGTGCTCAGTGGAGACTGGGTACACTGGACGGACTCGCCGAGAACTCCCAGATGGTATTATACCGTACGTCAGATGGCAGTTCTCCGGTGACACTGGTACAGAGTAGTCTGTTGACCCGAGATCGTCATAGAGTCTTGTGTGGTTCCCACTGTGCTTTGATTTCCATCATACCACGTCCAAGAGGGCGTGCAAAAAGGTGGCCTTTGGGTACAGTCCCGAATCACATAGAGGAAATGAGCGATAGGAGGGGATTCGTCTCTCCCGGTATAGGGAGTTGATGTTGTGCTGTGTTCGATTGGCTATAACCGGAAATCCCCGGCCAGGGTTGCTGAGATTTACTGGTAAGTGTTATCAGTAGTTTCTCGAACTGTTATAGACCTCATATCGACACGACTTATCGAGCTACTGGGGTCTGACGTTTACCACCCCTAGGCGAGATATGCGACATATCAGACGACGAGATCGGACTGTACGGGAGTGTTACTGTTTGGATTCACAGGAGAAGTTACAGGCTTGCTTGTTGATCTTCTGAGCACTCAATACCTGGGTAGCTGTTACGTTTAGCTGACCGCTTGCAGCTTGTGGGTGTTTGATATGATCATCACCTACTGCCGGCGTATTGACGATTCTTTAGAGTCCTACACAGAGGTTTCTTGACTCAGGCAAAACGGAGTAGGAGCACATATGTGATATGTGCGGGACCGAGGATAATACGATATATGATACCGTATTATATTCTCGCGATATTTGATATCAGCCGGGTCATCGGATCAAGTGTTGATTCGATGAATCGGTACGGATAAATATTAGTCGGTTATATGCGATATAGCCGGATTGTCGGATCAAGTATTGATTCGATAATTTAATGTATAATAATATATTTGATATATTAAATTGCATTAACTAATATTTGCTCACTAAAAGATTCTTTTTCTCACTCGGGTAATACATTGATATATATGCGATATATGTTAATTGTATTATTTTATTTTGTTACGATAAATATTATATATGTGATATATAATATTGTAACATGATATGATAAATAATGCAACTTATTTAGTGGAGTTTAAACATGATTAGGGTTTGGATTAGGGCTAAACTTTCTAGATGTTTCTAGAAGGTTTTCTTTTTGTTTTGTGAAAGATATTTGTGTGTGACTCATGCTTTAACCCAACCCAAACCCTAACCCTAGTTAATTCTCTACAAGAGTTTGCTTGACCATGGTTGCATTATCTATCATATTATTCATTTCCTATTCATCACAAAAAGAATTCTATTATTGTTCATGATCTTCTTCCTTCATTCTTTCATGGAAAAAAGCTTTCTTGATTTTTCCAAGTGATGAATAATTATGAGAAAAAGATAAAAAAAGAGAGCAAAAATCCTACTTCATCATCCTCATCTTCCCTTACCATTTAGATGAGGGTGTTCACATCATTTCATGAGTGTTAGCTTGTGTTAAAGAAACTTCAAGGTAGATCATCTTAGTATCGAAGATCGGAAGCAAGGGTTGCGTCTTTCTCTTCGTGGAACCTCTTGAGAGTCCGGATCCCGATGATCGCAGCGATGGGACCACAACACGGAGCATATGAAGTGAAGGACCGGATCTACAAAGGTTGTAATCCCTCTTACTTAGTGTTAAAATGTTTAGCATGCTTGTTTTCGCCTAATCTCTAGTTTAAAGTTCCGTATTCGGGTTGTTCGGCACGGCTAAATTTTAAATCGGGCATGGTTGATGCCTCGTAGACCCTTGTGCGAGTGCCTAGCAACCCTACACTAGTTTCGCCTCGCCCTAACTGATTCTGACGGATGCCCTTCGTCGTTTTGGGAGTCCACGCGATCGTACCTACAAATCAAACCAAATCGTATCGCATGAAAATCCAAATCGAAATTGAAATCGCGAGCGAAGCACATATAAGTTAGAACTGTTAGGGTTATATGCCCTAGAAGCCATTATTGTATCATACTGGATTGTATATTACTTAATGGGAGCTTGGGATATACACGGATATAGTAACAGTCTTGCCTGAAATGGTAGTATGCTACCTGGTTTGTTTCTACCTCAATATGTGCATGTGTTTCTTTTAGCATATCACTTATACATATTGGTAGAGCCCTTAGGATCTTTGCTTCATTACCAGCGTTGTGATGGCAGTCACACTAGTGGAGGTTGGGTAATCTATAAGCACATCCTATATAAGTCCCTAGTCGTAGCATTATCGAGACGGGGCATCAGTACTCCATAGTAGACTAGTGTATACGCTTCTCATCCCAGCAGGGGAGATGGTCTGTCCAACAGCCATTAGTACGTCGTACCGGAGATAGTATACAGGTGCTCATTAGGTTATGAGTACACTGGACAGGACTCGTCGGGAACTGTTGGTGGGTATTATACCTGCTGTCAGGTAGCAGTTCCCAGGTGACATGAGTACAGCCTAGTCTGTCGACTTGACACTGCTGCTTTGCCTCAAGTGTGTTCCCACTGTACTTTGATTACTACGCTACCACGGCTCAAAGGAGTCGTACAAACAGGTAGTAGTTGGGTGCAGTCCTGAAGCACTAGGAGGCAGTAGCGATTAGATAGGATTCGTCTCTCCCGGTATTGGGGGTTGATATCGCGCTGTGTTCGGAAGGCCATTACACGAAGTCCTTGGCAAAGGAAAGAGAGATTTACTAGTAGGTATTCCAGTAGTTTCTCAGGATGTATTGGGCTACTCTCCGACATGACTTATTGCGCTATTAGGGGTCTGACGATTACCGCCCCCTAGGCCTGATATGTGGTACACTTATACGAACAGACCAGACTGACACTTAGTAGGAGTTCGGATGGATTTTCCTCATCGGCCTTCTTATCGACATCTACCTGGGGACCGTTACGTGCAGCTAGTACCGCTTGCGGCCTGTAGTTAAACCCACTACCAGTATAGTGTCGAGTCTTTAAAGTCCCACACAGAGAGTTTCCCTACACCGGGCAAAAGGTGTAGAGGCCGTATAGTTTTACGGTAGGGATTCGATCATGTATGTGCACTTGTGCACATATGATGTTCGGACGGATAATACTAGTGGGCTTTGGTTTAAGCCGGATCCTAGTATTATATTGATGGATCAGTTTCGTCTCTTTGTATTCGTGTTTCTCGGAACATGAATGCGGGTATGTATATACGGATGAGAGGGGCATAGAAGGAGACACCTCATTAGGGTTTTGACCATTGACTTGATTAAAAAAATTATGAGGTGGAGGAAAGTATTTGTTATTTTTGTAAATGATAATTGAGGCATGACTACTTGTTTTGACTACTTGACTTTGTTTGACCATTTGACTTGGCTTGACCACTTGATTTGGTTTGACTATTTGACTTAGATATTTTTGTGAGATATTTTGTGACCTAGATATTTTGATGAGATATTTTTCATGCCATGCTTGTGGTCATGTCAAGTTAGCCATCTCATTTTTATTTATGATTATCATTTATCAAAATCATTTCTCTTTCCTCAAGTGAGCTCTCATGTTAGCTCTCTTCTTCTTCCTCTCAACTAAAACCCTAAAAGCTCTCATGTGTTGAGAATCCTAGGGTTTCAAGAGACAAATAAATCCATCTTCATACTCTACATCACCTAGGACATCAAGTTTAGCAAGCTTGTTGCCCTAGTTACCTCGGTTTTGAGGTGGAGCTCGGACTATAGACTCTCGGGTGGATCGTCTTTGACTCGAGGAGGCCGTAGAGGTTGCTACAATCCGGATCGATCCTTGGAGCCTACGTAGACGAGGAAGACAACGATGAAGACCCGAAGGACATGTATCGTGAGGTATAACTTCGTATCCAAGTAGTTAAACCTTAAGTAGTTTGCTAGTTAGGGTTTATGGACGATCTTTGGTTCTAGTCGGTGTTGCGAAGCCCGTAAAAATCATTTTTTGCAATTTCCGCCTCCCCGTGAACACGTGGGATGCGCAACATAGACTTACAAGAACCTATGGCCAACGCGTGCTAAAACAATAAAAACCCGGATGTCGACGTACGAACGTCAAACGACCGAGTCTGTTCCCTCATAAAATAAAAGGAAAAGGGGGAAAATTCTCCACTATTAAAGTCTCACGTGTTAAACACGTGAGCACCTATATGCAAAAGCACATAGGCGCTGCAGTTAAAAACAAATGGGCTAAAAGAGCCACACATGTTAAACACGTGAGCGCCTATATGCAAAGCATATAGGTGCTGCAATCAAATAATTGGCAAGCCAAACATGCCTCACGTATTAAACACGTGAGAGTATATATGCATACGAGCGCTGAAAATAAAGCATGCTGAAACCCATGCTAGGGGTCACGTGTTAAACACATGAGTTCTTCTGCTGCACTCTTTGGCAGGATAGAATTAAATCCTAATTGGGAAATATTTTCCCTGATCTTGCTGATACGGAAAGATTTTTCTTTAACAGAGAATTTTGGATTTAAAATCCAATTGTGATAAAATATTACCAATCAAACCACCCGATAGAATTAAATTCTATGTGGGAAATATTTTCTTGATCTTTCTCAAAATAGAAATATCTTCTCTGTTAAACAGAGGACCCTTAGATCAAAGATCCAACGGTGACTATAAAATTACCCACCGATCATCTGATAGAATAAAAATTCTATCTTAGGAAAAAATATTTCCTAATCATGTTAAATAAACAAGAAAACTTCTCTGTTAAACAGTTCATCGGAGGATTACCCACCCCACCGAAGAATGTAGTGCCTTCAAGAAGTGATGGCAAGGATATGTTGCCCATCAAAAACACTTCAAGAGGATGAAGCGCGAAGCTCGTCGACTGCAAAAAAGTGCGGCAAGTGCGCGTGAGAAAATGACTGGCAACTGTCATATGGTTGATACCGGTTCGGAAGGGGATAAACCCCGGGTTCTTACTTTCGGGAGCGACTCTGAGGACAAAATGATCCCCAGCCCTCTCTTCAAAGACTCCACCTCCGAAAAAGAAGAGGGGGGAAGAACTGTGGGAACATTCAGCTGCGTAACCGCACGCTGCCTGAAAAGAACATCAGACCTACAAACAAAGGTTCGAGCCAAAGAGACAAAGGGAAAGAAAAAATCTGTGAGGAAATCGCCTTCGACGATGGAGTTGTCAAAGTGCTCGCAGTGAGGGACCCGCCTATGAAAAATAAGGTGGATTACAACGTCCTGGCACATTTGAGGAAAATACCCTCACAACTGAGCATATTGGATGCTCTCCTCTTGTCCAAAGAAGCACGGGAGTCTCTGATCATGGTATTACCAGAGCCCGATCAGTTCCAAACTTTCCTCCCAGAAGAGAAAATGAAGGATGAGCTGGCGAAGGTTCACACAGCTGACATTACATTCAGCGATGAAGACCTCCTCCTTGGTACGTACGAGCATAACCGCCCGTTATACGTCACTGGATACTACCACCATATAAAGATAGGGAAAATCCTTGTCGACAACGGATCCTCTGTCAACCTTCTCAACATGAAAGTGCCTAAGGAGATTTGTATGAACGTTCAGCACTTGGCTCGGGACAAAATTACCATATCCGGGTTCCACTCACAGTCGTCACAGATGGTTGGGTCCATAATTTTGATGTTACGCTTCGGGTTGCTCGTCACTGATATTAAATTTCACGTCATTGACGCCAAGACTTGCTATAACGCTTTGCTTGGCATGCCCTGACTACATGAGTACAACGTCATCCCTTCTACACAACATCAGTGTATGAAGTATTTCAAAGACGGCTTGGAATACACCGTCACGGGAGAGCAAAACCCGTTCTGCGTAAACGAGGTCTGAAAATATGAAGACGCAAAGTACTTCTTACCAGACTTCGAAGATACGGAGAGGTGTCATAAGCTGGAGGATAAACGGAAGTCCGTTGCCACCATCCCGATTTTTGGGAGCGACACCGAGGAAGATGAAGAAATAGTCTTCTCAGTGCAACCCCAGAAAGACAACAACAGGCCTGGACCATCGACCCATGTTCTGGTCTTTGGTAGCGACTCTGAGGATGAGGCCAACGTAGAGTTCGCCATCCGCCCGTCAGTGCAAACCCTCGACGAAACAGACCAGAGCCTGCAAATCACAATGGTTCTGCCTCGGCATTACAAGGAACTTGGTGCGCTCGATACCTACAGCGTACAAGAACTACAGACTTTCTACGTGCCTCCCAGGCGAAGAGGTGAAAAAGCGATTCTCTTCTACCAATCTACGAAGACCAGAGTAGAGAAAGACGTCTGGCACGATGCTGATTTGCACTCGACAAGCTTCAACAAATCCGTCTGCCAAGATACTGCGCGGAGGGATTGAAAAGGCTGTTAAGATGCCAAGGTGTACCCCTCGAACAAACTGTTCGGCAAGCCCAATTCTACAAAAAGATTTAGGATATCCCTGGAACCCAGCGAAAGATGCCCAACAGAAAGATAGAGACAACCAGGCTCGGATACGTTCGGTGCAAGAAACGGGAACGATTCTACAGCTGCCGCGTCATAAACAGCTCTGGTGAAGAAGAGAACGCTCTTCCAAATAGCTGTGACGTTGAAACAGAACGAGATCCCGCTCTAAGAACGTTAAGCCCATCATTTGAAGAACAAGTTGACAAGCTAATAAAATAAGCCTATCAAAAGATTCGGGATAACCACAGTCGCGAAATGGCTATTTATGAAAATGCCATGACGCAATGCCTCAACCAGCAGTCCGCGGAGAAAGAAGACTACAATGCTTTCATCCTCAGCCAGCTGTACGTTCTCGCCTCGAAGGAAAATGCCGAAATAGAGGCAAAAACAAGGAGAAGAAAGCAAACAACGCTTGAAAATAGCAAAACGGATCCAAGAAGCCGTACAATCGAGGAAAAGACAGCTGGAACCCGTCCTTCATAAAGAAGACGGACCGGGAATACTCTTTCCCTCAAGACAAGACAAGGAAAATATTCAGCTTTGTCATAAAGCATCAAATGATGACGCTCCCAGAGTCTCGGCACCCTGAACAAATAAACGAGATCCATCACCTGGATTACTGCTCCTACCATCGAGCAAAATTGCATCCCCATGAAGACTGCTTCACCTTCAAAGACCGGGTAGAAGACCAGTATCAACAAGGCAAGTTCGCTTTGTCCGATTGCTGGAGGGTAAACCCACTGCAAAAGCATGAGCCAAATAGGACCTATACCGCGAGGGTAGGACCATCTCAACGTCAAGAATGGAAGCGAACCCATACCTGCAGCGTGATAACACTCTCAAAAGAGGGAGGGCACAAGACGATAGATGATCCTTTCAGGTTCTTCGCAAATGAAGACGATGACGAGGTGATCTCAGAGTTTCCACCAACACCAAAAGATCTAGAAGACGGGATACACACTACGACGGACAACCTAAGGAAAATTGACTTAGGGATGGAAAACGACCCGAGGCCAATGTTCGTCAGTGAGCTACTATCTGAAAAACAGGTAGCCACGTTAAAGGACGTGCTCATACAGTATAAAGACTGCTTCACATGGAACTATTCCGAAATGCCGGGTCTAGATCCAAAGGCAGCAGTACATAAATAGCCATATCACCGGACATAAATCCATTCAAACAGGCGCCAAGAAGAATGTGGCTCGAACTTGAGATAAGTATAAATGCTGAGATCAAAAAACTAATTGACTCTAGCTTCATCCAAGAAGTTCAATATCCCGACTGGATCTCTAACATTTTTCCAGTGATGAAGAAGAATGGGATAGTGCGTATATGCGTGGACTTTCGGGACCTCAACAAAGCTTGCCTGAAGGATAATTTCCCAGTACCTGTTACCGAGCTGATGATCGATAACACGTCTACCCATGATGTCTTCTCCTTCATGGATGGATCTTCAGGATACAACCAAATAAAAATGCATCCTGAAGACCAAAAACATACCGCCTTCCGGACTCTGCTAGGCATATTCTGCTACAAGGTGATGTCTTTCGGTTTAAAGAACGCTGGCGCTACCTACCAGAGGGCCATGAAAAAGATCTCCGATGACCTTATCCATGAGATTGTCGAATGCTACATCGATGACCTGGTGGTGAAAAGCAAGTTTTACGAGGAACATTGGGAACATCTAAATATAGTGTTCCAACGTCTTCGGAAGTATAATCTGAAGATGAATCCTCTAAAATGCGCATTTGGAGTCTCCTCAGGAAAATTCCTAGGATTCATCATACGACACCGGGGTATCAAAATTGATCCCTCAAAGATCAAGGCGATTATGGAGATGCCCACGCCAAGGATCCTCATACAATTGCGATCTCTTCAAGGAAAGCTCGCATATATCCGGCGGTTCATAGCCAACCTCTCCGGAAAATGCCGTCCCTACAGTCATTTGATGAAGTAGGGGACCCCGTTCGTCTGGGATCAAAAGTGCCAAAATGCACTAGACTAAATCAAGCAATACCTGCAAAATCCGCCGGTATTGACCGCTCCAGTTAAGGGAAAACCTCTTATCCTATATACAAGTATACAACGGCCATTGAGGGTTCTCTAGGCGCGCTATGGGCACAAGAGAACGATCAGGGAAAGGAGAGAGCTTTGTACTATTTGAGTCGAGTTCTCCTAGGGGCAAAAAACAACTACTCCCCATCGAAAAGTATTGCCTGGCACTGATCTTCATGATAACGAAGCTCAGACATTACGCCTTGGTACATAAGATCCATCTCATATCAAAGGTGGATCCTCTCAAATATCTGATGTCAAGGGCCATACTAACAGGAAGACTTGCCAAATAGGCCCTCCTCCTGATGGAGTTCTCGATAACATATCGACCCCTTAAAGCAGTAAAAGGTCAGGCCATTGCCGATTTTCTCGCCGTGCGTCCGATACCAGCTGACTCCCCCTTAAATTACGAGTTGCCGGATGAACATGCGTTTGACACAATCGAAGGAGAGAAGAAAGAAAATGATTCCCGATGGGAACTCTACTTCGATGGAGCGTCTTCCATGAAGAGGCGAAAGCAAAACACCCCTATAATCAAAGCCGGGATGGGCCTTATCTTCGTGACTCCATAAGAAGGAATATTGCGTTATGCCATCTCCTTAACAGAGCCAAGGACTAATAACGAAGCTGAATATGAAGCTTTGATAGCAAGTCTCGAGATCGCTGTCGACATGGGAATCAAAATCCTCCTCATATATGAAGACTCCCAGCTGATCGTTAGCCAAGTAAATGGCGACTATCAGACGTGCAAAACAGAGATAATAAAGTATGGCAAAAAAGTGCAACAACTGTTGACACAAATCCCCTCTTACACCTTAGAGAGTATACCGCGTGCAGAAATTAGTAAGGCGGATGCGTTGGCCAAATTGGCCAAGGAACTAGCCGACGAAGACCTCGATGACATAAAGATCGTCGTGCAAAGTCGCAGGATCCTCGCGCCGACAGAAATATCTTGGGTAGAATTAACAGAGCCATCCGAAGGAAAAGAAATGACCGAACAAGTAGCTCTCCAAATAGAGGACAAAGAAAAGGTCAAGGATTAGAGGGAAGTCTTTATAGACTACTTCAAATCCTAACGAACGCCCAAAATGCATCGTTTAGACATGAGCTCATGAAACGAGCTCTGTCTTACGCCTTCGTCAATGATACTATATACAAGAGATCGTTCGACTGTCTGTGGCTAAGAGGACTGGGGCCAAAGGAAGCAATGAAAGTCGTTCAAGAAATTCACGATGGACTCTGCGATTCTCACCAAGCTGGGCCAAAGATGAAGCTGAAAATCAAAAGAATAGGTTATTATTGGCCAACAATGATACATGACTGCCATAAATATGCAAAGCAGTGTCACTCGTGCCAAATTCCTGGGGACTTCATCCACCAACATCCAAATCCTCTACACCCAACATTAGCTGGATGACCGTTCGAAATGTGGAGAACCGATATAATCAGCCCTATTGAACCAGCATCATCCAAAAGACATCGATTCATACTGGCAACGAACGACTACTTTTCTAAGTGGGAAGAAGTAGTACCACTAAGGGAAGTGAAGGCGGAGAATATCCTCCATTTCTTCAAGACACATGTCATCTATCGGTTCAGCACTCCGCGACGAATTATCTTAGATAATGGGTCATCCTACAGAAGCCATAAAATTAGCCGCTTCATACAACATCATAAGATAGATTGGAGATACTCTTCAGCCTATAATCCTCATGCCAATGGTCTAGCTGAAGCATTCAACAAGACCATGACGAAGATTATAAAGAAAACGGTGTCCAGGAACAAAAGAGACTGGCACGAAAGACTGCATGAAGCTCTCTGGGCATACCGCACAACGTTCAAAACAGTTACGAATACAACACCATACATGTTGATATTCGGCACGGAAGCAATGCTTCCCCTTGAAATAGAACTCACTTCTTTATGAGTAGCGGTTTGATATGAACTGACAGATGAAGAAAATGCTCATCTTCGGCTCGAGGAGCTCGATGCCCTCGACGAAACCCGCCTTATAGCATAGCAAAAGCTGGAGGCTTATAAGGCAAAGATGACACGGTCATATAAAAAACTGGACAGACTGAGAACATTCCACCAAAGCGAACTCGTACTGGTCGTCAAAAGACCAATGATCCCTAATCGTGCAAAATGGGGGAAATTCGAGCCGAACTATGAAGGCCCGTATATCATAGACAAAGTCTACCAAGGTGGAGCCTACCTGCTTATGAATATGCATAGCGAAAGACCCTTCCGGCCAATAAACGTCCGATTCCTCAAAAAATACTACGCTTGACGAGTCGTGACCTAGGTCAATGACAGATGACGACGCTCGTGTCCGCTCGCTATCTTCCCGAGTCAAAACTCTGAGAGTAGTATGCAAAGAAGCTCCATCGCCTCAAAAATGGCGATAACGGACCGAGATGTCCTTAAACTAAAAATTCGCCTCAAACATGGCGATAACGGACCGAAATGTCCTTAAACTAAAAATACGCCTCAAATATGGCGACATCGGACCGAGATGTCCTTATACTAAAACTTCATCTCAAAAAACGGCGATACCGGACCGAGAAGTCCTTAAACTAATTGTTCGCCTCAAACAAGGCGACATCGGACTGATTGATCTGTTTTATGTGAAGTGTGTGTAGTAACTGCAATCAATAACGGTGTCGCGTATAGCTAGACCGAGATGAGTACGGATCGTCCTCAGGGATATATGAAATCTTTTAATCTTTCTTTAGACATGTTGATTAGGAAGAGGAAGAAGAATAGATAATAGTGAAGAATGGTTATAGAATCTATATCTACGTTAAACATGGATGTATAATATAGATCTAGTTTAATAACGGATGTAGATTTTATATCAGAAGAGGGCTTGTAGGGTTTGTTAGGATTTAGTAATTCTGGATGACTAATAAAGATGACTCATTTTATCTTTTGATAGATTTAAAACTAGATTGATAGTGATGAATGAGGATTAGGGTTCTTGGAAGAAACTAGGGTTTCTACACTATTGACCCTTGTCCTTTCATTGATCTCTATTCATGTCTAGCCCTTAATAAAACAATTGTTAATCTGATCTCAAATCACGGTCGAGACTAGCAATAAATTAGTAGTGCGCCCGATAAGGATATTAACGATTCTTTTGCTAAAGTTTATAAACTTCATAAGACGTAAAAGAAGTTAAAATATTTTCTCATCCATTGATCTACCCTAATCCTACGAACCCTATCAAGCGGAGAATTACTCGCGCATGATGGAGATAGAGCGAGGCACCCGAGTGGAACGATAGAATTCCCATAATGGGAATTCCAACTACCGATTAATGAAGGCAAGTGAACGACGGATAGAGATGAAATTCATAATGTAACTAAATAATTAAACTAATTAAACTAAAGATCTACCTTTATTAATCAACTTCACAAGTACAAACTTCAAGTTTAGATTACAAGAGGAAGAAGAAGTTGCTCTCGATCTCTGCCTTGTCGGATGTAGATGTTCCGTCGAATCTCACGTCGCTTTATCACGTTGAATCTTGGACCTGTTTTGGATCACTTGTTTTTTGACGGTGATTAGCTTGTGTAAAAGATTGATGATTTCAAAGTCTAGCCCTCGGTCCTTTATATAGCCCTAAAACCCGAAACCAAAGATCCCCAGAATTAGGGTTAGTTGTAGCAAATCCAACCTGAAAATCCTAACTCCTGATTCTGTGAATCGGCCGCGGATCCGCCGCATATTGCATAGTTTGGCCGCGAATCCACGGTTTGTTGGTGAGATCTTGGGTGCAAATTTCTGGGGATTTATTCTTGTGACATATGGAGATTTAGTTGATGTCTGGAACTTGAAAATTTTTCATGAGTCTTTGCCAGTATCGATTCTTCGATTTTCTTTAATATTTCGGCAGATTTTTGATTTCCGACATCTCTACATCTCGATATCCTGACCTGAGCCAAAGCTTGCACCATATCTCAAAGAATAATGTTAGTAATATTTGGTATTTTTGAGATATTATCCTAACCAATTTGATATGATATTATATTTTAAGAATATTGATTAAGGATATTTGATATGATATGCATATTTAAATTATCAAAATATTATATAAATATTATATGCATATATTTTTCTTCATAATGTTAATTATAATATATAAACATATGAAAATAGTATTTTTTACAGGTAAACCCAAATATGTGTCATATTTATAATAAACACCTTTAGATATTTAAGAAAAGTAAGGAAAATGTTATATTAAAAGTGCGATATTTTTGACTAAACACAGACCGAGAAGTCCTTAAACTAATTATTTGCCTCAAACATGGTGGCAATGGACGGACCGAGAAGTCCTTAAAACTAAAAATTTGCCTCAAAACATGGTGATAATGGACCAGAACGTCCTTAAACTAGCGCGTCACCTCAATTACGGCTATATGCTCTCTTGAGATCTATATTGCAATCGAAACCCCAACGGCGAAGACTGCAACTCAAGTCTCACTGGCTACACAGCTACTCCAACGGTGAAGTCACCCCCAGTCCCACTGGCAAACAGATGGGTCAAAAAAAACGGTATGACCACAAGCAAAATAGGAATGGATGAAAACCCAAAAGGGCACCGTGAGTAAAAACAACAGGATTACCGGCGAGCTTATAAAAACCCGGAAGGGCGCAATCTCGTAAATTTTTTTACACTTACGAGATCCTCTCGACTCGTAAGGAGAACTCCCCCTATGAGACCCTCACGGCTCATAGGATTCAAAAGCCTTAAGCTACAGGGATTTAAACCTGTTCTTAAGCCGTCATATCCCCCAAGTTGCCCCACAGACGGTCCAATATTAGCTCTTGTATACAATCCATGGGCACAAATAAATGATTTCCCCGCCAAGTTCCACCAATGACGAGAAATGTCCTCATATGGTGAACGGCAATTGTAGGTCCCCTCGACTTATAAGGAGAAAATACCCTTATAAGATCCTTACGACTTATAAGAGAACACACACTTAGGAATCCCCACGATTCCTAAGGAGAAAATACGCCTATGAGATCCTCACGACTCATAGGGAGAAATACCTTTATGAGACCCTTACGGCTCATAAAGTTAAAAAGCCTTAGTCGACAGGATCCTAATCCTGTTTGCTAAGCCACCTTTGTTCAAATCAACAAAGGCAAATGATGAGACGCTCTTGGCAATATTCCAGTTACAGTGATGCTGATGCCTAAACAGGTGTCAAACTCTAAGTCTTTTCACGGCAAATGATGATTCTCCCCTGGCAATATTCCAGTCGTAGCGATGATGATGCCAAGGTTGGTTTCAGATTCCAAACTCGCAATAAAAACGACAACGAGTAAAAAAATGCATATGAAATAGCCAAAATGATGGGGCAACTCGCAATAAAAATCAGCGAGCAAAAAATATGCATATAAAAACAGCCGAAATGTATGGGCAATTCGCAATAAAAAGCAACGAGTAAAAGTATAAAAAACAGGCGAAATGATTGGGCACCGCGAAAAATAGCCGAAATGATTGGGCAATCGCAACATTCGCGATATGAAGTGATGAAAAGATAGAGTATCGCGGAAATAAAAAATAAAATAAAATTTCCTCTGCCCTGCAGGTGAGTCTACACTTACCCCTGTATACAATCCATGGGCAAAAATGAAAAAGGGAACCATATTTTCCCACCAGGCTCCGTTAAAGGAAGAGCCAGACCTCGACGGCAATATTTACAGCTTAGAGATCATCCCGACGTACCTTCTCATTCCGGCAGGATGCAGACACAACGTCAACAAAGACCCATGGGTCAAATCAAAAGTGGAGTCACGGCAAAACCCTAGCTCCAAGTCTTGATGGTCCATACACAGCCTAAAGACTACTCCGACGTACCTTCTCATTCCGACAGGATGAAGACATAACGTCAACAAAGACCCAAGGGTCAAATCAAAAGTGGAGTCATAGAAAAACCCTAGCTCCAAGTCTTGACGGTCCATACACAACCTAAAGACTACTTCGACGTACCTCCTCATTCTGAAAGGATGCAGACACAACGTCAACAAAGACCCAAGGGTCAAATCAAAAATGGAGTCACGGCAAAACCCTAGCTCCAAGTCTTGACGGTCCATACACAACCAAAAGACTACGCCGACGTACCTTCTCATTCCGACAGGATGCAGACACAACGTCAACAAAAGACCCAAGGGTCGAAACAAAAAAATGGAGTAACGGCAAAATCCTAACTCCAAGTCTCGACGGTGCATATACAACCTAGAGACCATCCCGACGTTCCCCCTCATTTCAACAGGATGCGAATGCGGTTATCAAACAAAATTGGAGCAATGACATATTCCTAGCTCTGGACTTCAACTGCAATACATACATCATAGAAGTCTTACAGATGTCTAGCTTACTTCAGCAAAGAATCAGCGCGATATCTTCAAAACAAAAAATGAAGCAACGACATACTTCCAGCTTCGGGTCTTGAAGGCAACTCATATAAAGCCTAAAAGACTATCAGAGATCATCCCACACCAGTGTAGAGTGGTTATAACTCATCGGGTCTCCAAATTGAGCCTAATCTCAAGTAAAAAGCGACATGGCAAATTCCTAATGCTTGCTCCTCCGACAGTAATATAACCTAAGGAGATTACTTGAAGACGTCTTGTCCAGCCCCCGAAAGGATCAGAGACACGGCAGTCGTGTGGCTACTCGAACAACGGCTTAAAGACCACATATCGAGGAATACATCAGCCAACGCGATGGTACCACGGACCAAAACCATAGTACCAAAAAACCTAACGGACCTCTGTCGTAAAGACTGGAGGTTATCTATATACAACGTTAGGACAGGTTTGCCTGTAAACCCAAGGAAGGCAAACTAAATAAACTCCGAAATGAGTACATAAACTAGAGACTCCGAAATGAGTAAATAAACTATAAACTTCGAAATGAGTACATAAACTATATACTCCGAAATGAGTGAATAAACTACAAACTCCGAAATGAGAACATAAACTAGAGAGATCGAAATGAGTGAATAAACTACGAACTCTGAAATGAGTACATAAACTACTTTATGCCAAGTCAAGACATCAAGAAATAGAAAGGCGCAACCCATGGGCCTCGGGGTTTATAACTACATTTCTTAAGGATCGAAATCTGAGAAGACGCTTGAATCTGCTCGCTATATTCTCATATCAAAATTCTAATAAAATTCATGTGTGCATATGCGCTGGGGATGAAGCGTTCAGTAGTCAACATTATTTTTATAGGATCAGAGATACAAGGATTAACAAAACAATATACAAGATTCTCTAATTCCCTCTTTGCCTTCTCCACCATGTCGAAGCGGCGATCTTCACGATGAGTCGCTCCCCAGCGCCATACTCATCATGCGAAGGTAGACATGATGGCCCGCTAAGCCCGTATCTGGCTTAGCAGACGAACCGAACAATCCCTTAGAGGCTGGGTAATCAAACAAGCCTCATGAAAGCACTCTATTTTATCCTCCACCGCATCAAGCATCGCCAGAGTCATCTACGTTGGATGAGGTGGGATGTCAGCAAGTACAGACGAGAGGATCGTCCGAAGACAAATGGAGCCGACAAAAAGAGGAGAGCCCCGACGAGCCAGAAGCTCGTACATCACCATGTCACATTGGTCATCAGTGAGAACGAGATCCGCTAAACGCGCAGCAAAATGAGGGATGATCCCCTCGATAGGTACCTCCCATGGTTGCCGACGAGCATGCGGACGATTGCAAGCCATAACTCTTAGTTTGTTAAAAAATGGTTCTTTCCTTGTGAAAGAAGGGGGAAACAGAGCTTCAGATTATAAAGAGGAGCATACAAGTCTAGACACAAAAAGTGTAATGCATAGTGGAGCTATTCCTAAGGCCCGGAAAAAAAGGGCATGGGAAAAGAAAGAGTTGACTCATGGGAATCAGAGCAAGGAGGCGAAACGAATCTATCAGCAGCACCTCGCATGCACGATACGTGAACGCCCATATTTATTCTTTCCGAGGCTAGAGCGGCGCCTCGCGTGCATAACATGTGAGCACCGGCGCTAGTTCCGGATTAAAATCCTCAGCAGCGCCTTACACGCATGACACATGGGCGCCAGCAACAATTTTTATATATGTATAACACTTCATGCGAGACATATATAAGCATTGGAATAAAGAGAAAAGGGAATTTTGTCATTCATACTTCGAAGAAATTTATACATTGGTGATAAAAAAAATTTACAGCGGCAAAACACTGAATCCCGGACACAGATTCAGAAACTTGGAAGCAAGTCTGAGTAAAGTGCTTCCGGCTTCTTTGGCCATTTTCTAATGCATTTTCTCACGAATGCAAGTATCAGGATCCCTACTAATGTCGTCCGTCCTCTGGTATGCAGATATTATCGCCTTCTGTTGGAAGACGCAATGCAAAATATCGACAAGATCATCTTTTCGCTTCTTTGAGATCAGGCTCATCAGATATACCGAATGCCCCTTGTCTTCGGCATCATCAAGCACCTCGAGTGGCATAGCCTCGTCAAGCCCAGGAATTGCTACCCAGATTGACCTAACGATAATGTTCAAGAGAGCAGAACGACGGGGGAGTAACCGACCGTTGTAGTCGTCAAAATGACGCATCACCTCAGCACATTGGGCGTCGGTAAATTCTTGGCCTTGACAACGGCCCTGAATGCGAATGCCCTCATAAGAGATAATCTCTTCGAGGTCCTAAAGATGAGAAACCATAATATCTGAAAAGAAAAATCAGTAAGGGGTTAGCAATCAAAATGATAAGAAAAGCACTCATTGTAAGAATCCAAGAAGATTCTCATTTAAATCTCATTAAACTGTGGAGTCAGACTCCCAATACCCTAGGAAAATATGTTCCACAACAAATTAAAATTAGTGAAAAGGGTATTAAACCCCTAAAAAAGAAAAATGCTTAAGAACACCAGGGAATAAAATTCCCAAAAGTCTCCGAGTCTTTCAGTGCTAAGCTCTGTAAGTTGGAATTAAATTCCTTTATTAATGGGATTTAATCTCAGAAACCCCCGTGGTGAGGAAACGAAGAAATGGAATTGAATTCCAAGAATCCTAAAAAATCAGTGATAGAGAAAACCCTGAGAAGAGAACTAACAGTTCTTAAGACCCCAGAGTCTTCTTAAAAAGGGGGTGTTTTTTTTATATCTCTGAGAGATCAGTTCATGGCAAGAGCAAAGCTCTGTTAACGGCTTTGAAATCCAAAGAACAAAAAATGGGGGGGGGGGTGTTCCCCTCCGAAATATGGCGCAAGACGGACGTCTTGCCTGAAATTCGGGGCAGATGCTAATTGGTGCTATCCGTCCACCTCTCCGAAGATGCCAAGTTGATTTATGGCACCATGTATCGAAGGTTTAAACGGATGTGGCCGATGTAGCAGACTTCGTCAGATTCCCCCTCGTTTGAGGGGTTTTTGATTGTGGGGATGCTCTTCCCTGCAGGCGCAAGCCCCTGCAGTTAATTATGCTACCGCGTCGCGGTAACAACTTTCTCCTTCTCCAGATGGTCACTTCGTGTCGTGGGTGTTTGTTTTGTGTGTGGTTGCCCGTGGATTGTATACAAAGACTAAGTTATGTTGTCGCCCGTAGAGCGTGAATTAGTCCAAATCCGTATTTTCTTAGATTTGGGTTTAGGGGTTTGGGTTTAAGGATACGTTAGTCTCATTTGAGACTAAGATCAACTTAAACGTTTGTTAGGGATACGTTAGTCTCATTTTAGACTAAGATCAACTTAACGGGATCGTTTAGATCCGACAAAAGAGCGATTGGGCTCTATTGTTTAGTTTAATGACATTGTGGTCGATTACCAGTTTAAGGACCTGGTGGTCCAATGTTAGTTTTAAGACATCGCGGTCGAGGTTAAGGACATCATAGTCCATGGATTTAAGGACTCCACGGTCTATTATTAGTTTTAAGACATCACGGTCAAGGTTAAGGACATCATAGTCCGTGGAATTAAGGACTCCACGGTCCATTGTTAGTTTTAAGACATCGCGGTCGAGGTTAAGGACATCATAGTCCATGAGTTTAAGGACCCCACAGTCCGTTATTAGTTTTAAGACATCACGGTCAAGGTTAAGGACATCATAGTCCGTGGAATTAAGGACTCCACAGTCCATTGTTAGTTTTAAGACATCGCGGTCGAGATTAAGGACATCATAGTCCATGAGTTTAAGGACCCCACAGTCCGTTATTAGTTTTAAGACATCACGGTCAAGGTTAAGGACATCATAGTCTGTGGAATTAAGGACTCCACAGTCCATTGTTAGTTTTAAGACATTGCGGTCGAGGTTAAGGACATCATAGTCCATGAGTTTAAGGACCCCACAGTCCGTGGAATGTATGGTTGTTGGGACCCGTCACCTCTTTGAAGACGTTGAGGGATTACAACGAAAAATATCAAAGGGATGAAGAGATGTACCCTTGAACCAAGGTGGATTAAATGACCTGTAGCCCAGTTTGGAACAAATACCAATTAATTATATTATGAGCACATTGACTCAGTTAAGTCTGGATTGAGGACTTATGGCCAATTTGGGCTAAGTCCAATTAAGTTTGACATATTGGCCCTTTGTTAGACCAGTAGTCTATTTGTCTGGTTTCAGGCCCACATTATTTAGCAATGCTAAACAAAAGTTTGAGGGCTCTGATAACATTTTTATCTATGATTGAGCAGTAGACATTAGAGCTCCGATTTTTACTCAATTTTGAATGGGAGGCTTTGCCTCTGGAAGATTAACCAATTTGGTTAAAACTAGTGTTAAACACTAGATAGCAACAGTGTTAAAGCTCTCAAGTTAGTGTTAAACACTAGAAGGTAACAGTGTTAAACACTGGGAATATAGTCACCAAATTAGTGTTACACACTAGAAAACACCAGTGTTAAACACTGGGTATAAGTTCTCGAATTAGTGTTAAACACTAAAGGAAAAGGGGTCACGTGTGGACATGTAAGGGTGCCCAAAGGTGCGACCAGATTCCTTTTCTTTGCTCTGCAATTAAGTGTTAAACACTTTTATTTTTATTTTGAGCATCACGTGTTAACACGTAATGGAGATTTATATACTGATTATTAAAGCACTTGCTAAGGGGTCACGTGGGAGCACGTGAGAGCGCCCAAAGCTTCTATTTCCTTTGCTTTTTCATTCTGTGTTTCGGGGGTCACGTGGAGCACGTGAGGCGTTGCCTCTGAGCTCTTCCCTTCTCATTTCTGGGTATCTTTTCAGAGGTCACGCGGGGACATGCGACCTCAGTTTTTTTCATGCATAGAGATCTCTTTAATCTCTTTATTTTATTCTGAGAATTAAATTCTCTGTAAGGTTAAACCCTAATTATAACTTTGGAGGAATTAAATTCCTATTGTGAAAGAATTAAATTCTTATGTAGGGTTAAACCCTAATTTCATTTTAGGAGGAATTAAATTCCTGTGAATTTTGAGAGAATTAAATTCTCAATTAGGGTTAAACCCTAGTTCTGTCCATCTTGAAGGAATTAAATTCCTGTAACTTTGGGAGAATTAAATTCTCATATAGGGTTAAACCCTAACTTCATATCTTGGAGGAATTAAATTCCTGTGAGTTTGGGAGAATTAAATTCTCTAAACTCAATTCCCCCTCTAAGTTTAGGATCTGCATGGCAGGATCTTGACCCGATGAGAATTAAATTCTCAACTTATGGGGAGATGTGCTCTGTGCAGATCTTCAACCAGAAGAAGAACTAAGTTCTTTTTTGTAGAAGAGTTAAACTCTTAGATTGAGAATTAAATTCTCTTTATTGAAGTTTTGATCCCCTTTCTCTTCTTACCTAGGGTTTTCTTTGTTGAGAATTAAATTCTCCTCTTTTTTCTCTCTGAAATTTCAAGATTCCAAAACTCTCTCCATCAAAACTCTCCTCTGGTTCCTATTTATAGGAGAAGTAAAAGAATCAATTTGTTTAGTAAATCTTTCACTGAAAGATTTGATTGTTTTTCATAATTAATATGAGCCTTTAGATTATACAGTAAATTTTATTCACCGTTGGATTTTAAATCCAAAGATATTTTGTTTGTTATTTCTGGTGAGATTTAGGGAAATATTTCCTTGTCTAAGATTTTTCCATAAATTGGTGATTTTTAATCACCCTTGGATCTTTAATCCAACGGTCCCCATAATCCTTTTCCATTTGGAAAGATTTAGAAACTTTTATAATTTAATTCTATTAACTGTAAGGCTTTCGAAGCCAGTCACTTGCTGACACGTGACCCTTGGTCACGTGTGAGCACGTGACCCCCAATTGAGTCATTTTCTCAGCGTTTACTTACACTTCAGTTGTAACCATCACGTGTCAACACGTGACACCTCATTGAGGTATTTTTTCTGACTTTTAGAATTAAATTCTTTTAAGCTGTAAGGCTTTCAAAGCCTGTCACGTGCTGGCACGTGACCCTTGGTCACGTGGGAGCACGTGACCCTCAATTGAGTTATTTTTCAGCAGTTTGTTTTTGCTTCTGTTTGATGAAGTTTTAACCATCACGTGTCATCATGTGACCATTGGTCACGTGTGAACACGTGATACCTCATTTAGGTAATTCCTGATTTTTTTTAATCAGGAAACAAGGGCTTTTCTCTGAGGGGTAAATGTCATTCAAGATCCTTACCCAAAAAGAGAGTTTTTGCAGAGTTTAACTCTGAAAGATCTATGGACAGAGAGCTATGCTCTAAGAGGAGAATTGAATTCTCAAGAAAAGATTAAAGAAGAAGATGAAGAAACAGTGATCATTTAAAGAGCCAAACCCTCCATTTATAAGACGTGATGGTGAGTGATTCATCTTCCGTTCCCCTAGACAATCAACAGTTGTAAGGGTAGACAGCGTTGCACTCATGTGCAAGCCACGTGAGAGCAACGCTGGGCGGCATTTGTTCCCTCATAAAAAAAAGGAAAAGGGGGAAAATTCCCCACTATTAAAGTCTCATGTGTTAAACATGTGATCACCTATATACAAAAGCATATAGGCGCTGTAGTTAAAAACAAATGGACTAAAAGAGCCACATGTGTTAAACATGTAAGCGCCTATATACAAAGCATATTGGCGCTGCAATCAAATAATTGGCAAGCCAAACAGGCCTCATGTGTTAAACACGTGAGAGTTTATATGCATACGAGCGCTGAAAATAAAGCATGCTGAAACCCATGCTAGGGTCACGCGTTAAACACGTGAGTTCTTCTGCTGTACTCTTTGGCAAGATATAATTAAATTCTATTTGGGAAATATTTTTCCCGATCTTGCTGATACGGAAAGATTCTTCTCTAACAAAGAATTTTGGATTTAAAATCCAATTGTGATAAAATATCACCAATCAAACCACCTGATAGAATTAAACTCTATATGGGAAATATTTCCTTGATCTTTCTCAAACTAGAAATATCTTCTCTGTTAAACAGAGGACCCTTGGATCAAAGATCCAACGGTGATTATAAAATCACCCACCGATCATCTGATAGAATAAAAATTCTATCTTAGGAAGATATTTCCTAACTTGTTATATAAACAAGAAAACTTCTCTGTTAAACAGAGAATCTTTGGATTAAAAATCCAATGGTGAATAAAATTCACCAAGTGATCCGAGAGATTATTTTAGATTGATTATGAAATCAATCATGGTCTTTCAATCAGAGATTTTCCTAACAAGTTGATCTTTTTATTATCCTATAAATATGAGAGAAGGACAAAAAAAGAAAAGAAAAGGAAGGAGAGAGAAGAGACACACAGAACTCCCCACAAGCTTCTGCAAAAAAATATACAGCGAGCTCTGGAAAAAGAAAGAGAATTTAATTCTCAAAAGAAGAAGAAGACTTGCCTTATTGAAACCCTGGGTGTAAAAAAACTCACAGAGATCACAGTGTCTCTTCTTTGCCTATCTAGGGGTTTAACCCTTCATATAAGAACTTAGTTCTTCCTCTGGTTAAGATTTGTAGAAGCAGATCTCCCCACAAGTTGAGAATTTAATTCTCATCGGGGAGATTCTGTTCTGCAGATTCAAAATTTAGGGAAAAAGAACTAGGTCATAAAAGAAAAAAAAAATAACATGAGCATATGAGAATTTAATTCCTCCAAAAATTAGAGTTTAACTCTATATAAAGACTTCCCTCCAATCCTCAGCCTTTTCCTGATCTTTTATTTGCATAGTCATTTGCTCAATCGCTCCTTTTTCATCGGACGACTCCGGAGATATTTCCGCCGGCGCAAGAACCCGACGGCTCTGCACAATGATCCTCATGTCATCGAGGCTCTCGTCGGCCAGTTCTTTAGCGAGCTTGGCTAATGCATCCGCTTTACTGTTTTCCGCGCGCGGTATGCATTCCAAGATGTAGGAAGGTATTTGAGTCAGCAGTTGCTGTACCCTCTCGCCGTATTTTACCAACTCTGGTTTTCACGTTTGATAGTCACCGTTTACTTGACTAACGACCAGTTGGGAGTCTCCGTATATGAGGAGGTTTTCAATTTCCATGTCGATGGCGATCTCGAGGCCTGCTAGCAAAGCTTCATACTCGGCTTCATTGTTTGTCCTCGGCACTGTTAAGGAGAAAGTGAAGCGCATTATCCCTCCTTGTGAGGTTACGAAGATAAGGCCTACCCCCGATTTAATTATAGGGGTGTTCTGTTTGCGTTTCTTCATTGAAGACGCTCCATCAAAATAAAGTTCCCATCGGGTACCACTACTGTTGATCGCATCGAACGCATGTTCGTCTGGCAGTTCGCAGTTTAAAGGAGAATCGACAGGTATTGGATGCTCAGCGAGGAAGTCGGCCTTCACTGCCTTAAGAGGCTGATAGGTTATTGAGAACTCCATCAGGAGCAGGGCCCATTTAGCGAGCCGTCCTGTCAATATGGCCTTCGACATCAAGTATTTGAGGGGGTCCACCTTCGATATGAGGCGGACTTCATGCGCCAACGCATAGTGCCGGAGTTTCGTTATCGCGAAGATCAACGCCAGGCAGTGTTTTTCGACGGGAGAGCAATTTCTTTCTGCCCCCAGCAGAACTCGACTCAGGTAGTATAGAGCTCTTTCTTTTCCTTGGTCGTTCTCTTGTGTCCATAATGAGCCTAAAGAACCTTCGAGGGCTATTGTATAAAGAATAAGGGGCTTTCCCTTGACCGGAGCGGCCAGCACCGGCGGGTTTTGCAGATACTGCTTGATTTCGTCCAGCACGCCTTTGCATTTGTGATCCCAAACGAAAGAGGTTCCCTTCTTCATCAGGGACTAAAAGGACGACACTTCCTTGAAAGGTTGGCTATAAATCGCCGGATATATGCGAGCTTTCCTTGGAGAGACCGCAGCTGCTTGAGAGTTCTTGGCAAGGGCATTTCCATAATCGCCTTGATCTTTGACGGATCTATCTCGATACCTCGGTGTCGGATGATGAATCCTAGGAATTTGCCTGAGGAAACTCCGAATGCGCACTTGAGAGGGTTCATCTTCAAGTTGTATTATCGAAGGCGTTGAAATACGATCTTCAGATGCTCGAGATGTTCCTCGTATGATTTTCTTTTCACTACGAGGTCGTCGATATAGGATTCGACGATTTCATGTATGAGATCATCGAAGATCTTCGTCATGGCCCTCTGATAGGTGGCACCAACGTTCTTTAGACCGAAGGGCATCACCTTGTAGCAGAATATACCTAAAGGGGTCCGGAAAGCGGTGTGCTTCTGGTCTTCGGGATGCATTTTTATCTGATTATATCCTGATGAGCCGTCCATGAAGGAGGAGACTTCATGAGTGGACGTGTTATCTATCATCGGCTCAGTGACCGGTACTGGGAAATCGTCCTTCTGGCAGGCTTTATTAAGATCCCGGAAGTCCACGCATATGCGCACTGTCCCATTCTTCTTCATTACTGGGACGATGTTGGCGATCCAATCAGGGTACTGAACTTCTTGGATGAAGTCGTAGTCGATTAGTTTCTTGACCTCGGCGTTGATACTCATCTCAAGCTCGAGCCGCATTCTTCTCGGTCGTTGTTTTATTCGCTTGACGTCTGGGGATATTGCCAATTTGTGGACAACAATCTCTGGATCTAATCCTGGCATTTCAGAATGGTTCCACACGAAACAATCCTTATGCTGCATAAGCACGTCTTTTAGTGTAGCTACCCTTTCCTCAGACAGCAACTCACTGACGAATGTTGGTCGCGGGTCACTTGCCGTCCCCAAATCAATTTTCTTGAGGTTTTCCGCTGTGGTATGTATCCCATCTTCCAGCTCTTTTGGCGCCGGTGGAAATTCTGAGATCACCTCGTCATCATTGTTTTCGAAGCACCAGGGGAGATCACCCCTCCCCTCAGGCTTTCCTTTTAATAGTGTTATCATATGACAAGTACGAGCTCGCTTCCAAGACCGATGTGGATCTGGGTCTACTCTCACGGATTTGGGTTCATGCTTCTGCGGCGGTGTTACCCTCCAACTGCTTAATAGAGCGAATTTGCCGAGCTAATATTGATCTTCGACCTAGTTCTTGAAGGTGAAGCAGTCTTCAATAGGATGTCCTATTGCCCTATGATAGAGCAATAGTCCGGGTGAGAGACTTCGCCTGCTTGCTTGGGGTGTTTAGACTCCGGAAGTGTAATCATCTGATGTTTTATCGCGAGCTCAAGTATCTTTCGTGTTTTATTCTGAGGAAAAGAGTATGCCTGACTCATCTTCTTCATAAGGGATGAATCCGGGTTGATCGTTTCCGATTGTGTCGGTATTTAGAAACTTGTATGAAATCACAACCAAAAATATTTCACTGCAATCAATAACGGTGTCGGTTTGTAGCGCATTAGTGAGTGCGGATCGTCCACAGGGATTGTGCGATTCGTTCGTATTTTGATTTGTTTGAATTGAAAATTTAATAGAAAATAAAAGCAAAACGATTCAAGATTTTTATCGATGAATTTCAAGAATCAACTAGTCTAATCAAGAATCAAGAAAGCAATAAACATCAAGAATCGAGTATTGATAGAATTCCAATAGATTTAAGTTTCAAGATTTGAAGTAAAGCTCGTAGGAATCGATTAGATCGTAGATGTGATGAAGATTCGAAATTACGCTTTCTTATCCATTAACAAATTGATGCTAAATCGATGCAGATTCATCGAGGATCAAGGATCTTGCGAAGAATTAGGGTTCCTCATCCTATCCTTTGTCCTTTCGATGAATCACATTCACTAGATAGCTTCTAGGAAATCGAATGATCGATCGTTGATCTCTAGATCGTGCGAAAAGAATCAAGAATGCATTTCGCATCGATCTAGATCATCGATCATTCAATTTTCAAGAATTTACAATTGTTATAAGACTTAAGAAAACGTTTAAAGATTCATCAACATCATCATTCTACAATCGTTTCGATTCCTCCACGAGCGGAGTTTTACTCAAGCATCATCACGAAGAATACATTCAAGAATTGAATACGAATCATAATGCTCGAATTGAAATGAAAGCAAGTTTAAAGAATCTTCAACTTTATTATATCAACAATTAGTTACAACTCTCAAGAATTACAAGAGGAAGTAACTTCGATCGTCGAATCTAGCATCGCTTAGCTCCTTGAGTCGGGGATCGGCTTGGATCTCGTGCTCCGTTGAAGTCCGGCTTCGCTTCTAAAGGATCGTTGAAGACTTGCTTTGCTTGCACTCAAAGGATCTTGAATTTGAGTTCTTGATTTGGATTAGGGTTAGGGTTTGGAGGTGGTAGGTGTTGGGTTGAAGATGAAGAACAACCACAACAATTGAATTGAGCAACTAAAGATTAGCCAAAGATTGAACAACCTTTTCAAGTGAGCCTAGGGTCCTTTTTATAGGTTTCCAAAACCCTAGGTCTAGGATTTGAATTTTGAATTTCCCTCCAAAAGTTTGTTATAGGGAGAGGCTTCTAGAAGTAGTTAGTTAGGGTTTAGCTTCTACCTTAAGCTAGGAGGTTAGGGAGAAGGTTCTAGGCCCTTAATGTAGTTTAGGTGAAGCTTGTTGTGGAAGCTAAGAATGTTTAGTTTTAGAACTCAAGGCTTGCTGATCTGGCAGAATGTTCTGGAGTAATCTGGAGAATGTAGTGTCTTTCTGAAGTGTGGAAGCTGAGATAGGAGTTCTAGGCTGAAGCAGAGGGGCTGACGTGGCATAGCCGCCGCGGAACCGCGGCGCAAGGCGGCTCCGACCGCGGTTCCGCGACCACTTAGCTGGCTTGGGGCTTCAACTTTCATAATATGTTTGCTTCTGTACTTTGATGTATTTTTTGATATGTTGAATCTCTGAATTCCTTCAAGATCATTGCCAGATTCCAAATCCTTGAGTTGGCGTCTTTTTAACGGTCTTTGTTTTGTAAATTTGTTCGATCTTCTGTAATTTCCTGCACAGACTTCGAAACACAAGTTGCGATATGCAAGAATGATGCGATGCTATGAAATACAGTCAATTTCCCTTATAGTGCCGGTTTTAAAGTCTAACACATGCAATCTGATATTTTACGACTGTTTTGCTAATATGTGCTATATGAATGCCGAACACTTCTAGATGAGTGCAAATGATAGGGAAATTGCCGGTTTAAAGATGCAGTATTTTCGACCGATCAAATTCCCCCAAACTTATTTTCGATCGTCTCGAGCGAACTGTTTTATTAACAAGAGAAGGAGAAAATAAAGAAAGAGAAAAACTAACTAGCACACTTTCGTAGGCAACACGATTGCACTGAGCACGTGCAACAAGCCTTTAAACCTCTAGGTGTCCCTAGTAGGAGGAGTGTTGTCTCCTGAGGGTTTTCAGCGGATTGCACCCACAAAATCCAATAATAAAAGGAAGATCATGAAATTTACATTTAAAGAAAAGAATTTGTAAAAGAAAATCTTTGAAAATTAGGGTTTCCAACTAAGCTAGCTTTTCGGTTGTCATGAGCCCTATCTTAATAGTCATGAAAAGATGTTAGAAATCACGTCCTCCCTCAATAAAACATCGTCTTATTCTTCATTCCTATCTTTCTTCCAAACATCGATCATATAACCCTGCGTGTGTGTAAAGACATCCCTATACCCGGAGAATTCAATTCAAGCTATCATACTCTTATCTATCTGCCTCAGTACTTTTTAATCAATGAATATTTAGATGCATTTGCTCACACACTTTCATGCGACCGTTAATACTTTTTGAGGTACTAACCGACCGATTACTCATGTGCTTGCTTATTTGGTGTATTTTCCTCGTCTTGTACCACCTAAGGCTTAGCAGTGACTCCCAGACCAGTTGGCCTTAGGGCACTAGGTGAAGAGGCACCCTCGCTATATTTTTTTATTGCTGCCTTGGCGATAACAAAACCAGTGTTCATTTTTCTAGCCATTTTATATTTTCTTCATTTTTTTTATTTCCTTCATACATCGGCTTTTAGATAAGAGCGTTTCAAGGTATCCTCTACTATCCCAGGCTTTAAGACGTATGTAAGTGCGAATAGCAGGGTATCAACGTTCAAAATGTTTGGCTTCCAGAATAGAAACTATTTTTCAGACTTATTTTTATCCTCAGATTAGTGACTTCCTTCATCCTACTAACCCTTGGGACAACGGCTCATAACTACTTATTACTAGTTCGTATAAGAAAACTACTAATTTTCTTGGTTTTCTTAAATTTTTCTAATCTCATGGATGTAATTTTTCACTATCTAATCTTTTATTATCTTATTTATGTACAAAAAATGTTTAAATATTAAAATATTTATATTTCGAATTTTTTTTAAATTTTTATGGGTTTTGAAAATTTTAAATTTTTATAGGTTTTTTTTTAAAGAAATGTTTTGTGCTTATGCAAATGATATGCAAATGATGCAAGAATAAGCACAAACCTCCCCCAAACTTGTTTTCAACAGTGTCCTCACTGTTGCTAACCGCTATATCTACAAAACTTGTAAGTCTGGGAGGAATTTATTAGTGGGGGCAAAATATATAAGTGAAGAACCTCCCCCAAACTTATTCTTTTACTCACCTCCATTCAAAAGATGATGCAGTGATATGCAGGATATGGAGATGAGACGGAGGAATTTTAATCCAAATAAAATGGCTCCTATAAGAACAGGAGCTCCTCCGTGGGGTCAGTGGAAAAATACGGCTTTAGTCTATGTCCATTCACTTTGAAAAATGTGCCGTTTTTTACATTCTCTACCTCTACTGCCCCGTGCGGGTATACAGACCGCACAACAAAAGGTCCCTTCCACCGAGATTGAAGCTTACCCGCGTGAAGGTATAGTCGTGAATCATAAAGAAGAACTTGTTGACCTTATGTAAATGTTTTCCTCAAAATGTTTTTATCGTGAAAAACCTTAGTCCTATTCTTTACGATTACAGCGTTATCATAAGCTTCATCGCGGAGTTCGCTTAGCTCATTTAGTTGCAGCTTCCGAAAGTTGCAGGCTTGGTTTAGGTCAAAGTTAATTTCCTTAATAGCCCACAATGCTTTATGCTCAATCTCGACAGGTAAGTGACATGCCTTCCCAAACACTATCCTATATGGAGACATCCCTAGGTCGGTTTTAAATGCAGTTCGGAATGCCCAAAGAGCATCCGTCAGTTTGGTCGACCAGTCTTTTCTATTCTTAGCAACAGTCTTCTCCAGGATTAGTTTGATCTGTCTGTTTGAGATCTTAGCATGCCCGCTTGTTTGGGGATGATAGGGTGTGGAAAGTCTGTGGTTGATTGCGTATTTCTGCATCAGAGTCTCGAAAGACCTGTTGCAGAAATGTGTCCCATTATCGCTAATGATAACACGTGGGTATCCAAATCGTGAAAAGATATTCTCTTTTAAGAACTTAATGACAACTTTCTTGTCATTAGTGCGACATGGAATGGCTTCAACTCACTTTGAGACATAATCAACCGCCAGCAGTATGTACAAATTCCCAAAGGAGTTGGGAAAGGGACCCATAAAATCAATGCCCCAAACATCGAAAATTTCAACCACTAGAATGGGTTGCTGAGGCATTTCATTTCTCCGGGAAATTCTACCCGTGTACTGACACTGTGTACAGGTTTTGCAATGCTCAAATGCGTCCTTGAACAAGGTCGGCCAATAAAATCCACATTGCAAAACCTTCTCCGCCGTCTTTTTAGGATCGCAGTGACCCCCGCAAGCCTGATCATGACAAAAAGAAAGAACACTCTTGAACTCTTCTTTCGGGACACACCGGCGAATGATCTGATCAGGACAATACTTAAACAGATATGGATCATCCTAGTAAAAGTGTTTTACTTGGGACAGAAAACGGTATTTGTCCTGTTTTGACCAATCGCTGGGTATAAGTCCCGTGACAAGATAGTTCACAATATCCCTGAACCAAGGTTCAGTGGATACGCTCAAGAGTTGTTCGTCTGGAAACGAATCATTGATCGGCAGGGTCATAGGGGAAGAAGAGATGCATGAAAGATGGTCGGCTACTACGTTTTCACATCCTTTCTTATCTTTGATAACAAGATCAAATTCTTGTAATAGAAGGATCCAACGTATTAGCCTACCTTTTGCATCTTTCTTCGCCAGAAGATGTTTTAAGGCGGAATGGTCAGTGTACACAACTATAGGTGAGCCAATCAAGTAGGGCTTGAATTTTTCTAATGCAAATACAACTGCCAAAAGTTCTTTCTCGGTGGTTGTATAGTTGATTTGTGCATCATTCAGGGTCTTACTCGCATAATAGATCACGTGTGGAATCTTTTCAATGTGCTGTCCTAAGACTGCACCTACTGCAAAATCGGATGCGTCACACATCAGCTCAAAGGGGTAGTCCCAATTTGGAGACGATAGAACGGAGGCCGTAGTGAGGGAGTGTTTGAGTGAGTCGAAAGCTGCCTCACAATCTGAGTCAAAGTGGAAGGTCGTATTCTTGGCCAGGAGAAGAGTTAAAGGTCTAGCAACTTTGCTAAAATCCTTAATGAATCTCCTATAAAAGCCCGCATGGCCAAGAAATGATCAAATGTCTTTGACGCTTTTGGGATGAGGAAGGTTTTGAATGACATCTATCTTAGCTCTGTCAACCTCAATGCCTCCAGTAGTTTCTCAGGGTGTAATGGGCTTCGCTCCGACACGACTTATACCGCTATTAGGGGACTGACGCTTGCCGCCCCTAGGCCCGATATGCGATAGTCTTAGACGAACAGACCGGACTGTACGGAGATTATCACATCAGACTCAGTAGGAGTTCGGATGGGTTTCCTCATCGGCCTTCTTATCGACATCTACCTGGGGACCGTTACGTACAGCTAGTGCCGCTTGCGGTCTGTGGTTAAACCCACTGCCAGCGTAGTAGTCGAGTCTCTAGAATCCCACACAGCGAGTTTCCCTACTCCAGGCGAAACGATATAGAGGTCGTATGGTTTTACGACAAGGGTTCGGAAGCATACGTGTGTTTACGCACGTACGACATCCGGACAGTTTTTACTAGTCGGTTTTGGTGTAAGCCAGTTTCTAGTATCCGGTTATTGGATTTATACTGTCTAAAGTTTTTCCGTGTTTTCACGGATAGGAGGGGCATTCTCGTAATTGTGCGAGAAGCTTCTAGAAGATGGTGACTTGGGGGTTAAGGTGGCATATGCATTAAATGAGATTAGTGAATCATTTGAGTGATTCATCCAAGTCATTAATGCATCATAAATGCTTAATGACTCATGGAGATGAATCACCCTATCATATTTATTAAGCATGATGATTAATCATTTATTTTCTTTTATTTGGATAAATCATAATGCTTGATATATATTATGATAGCTCAATTTCTCATCTCATTCTCTTGCTCACTTTCTCTCTCCTCAAGCTCTCCCTCTTCAAACCCTAATCCTCCCCTCTCATGTGTTGAGTACAAGGATTAGATTAAACTACTTAATCCTTAACCATTCTCTATATCACCTAGGTTGCTTAGATTAGCGATTTAAGAAACCTAGTTACCTCTAGTTTGAGGTGAAGCTTGTAGTAAAACTCTCGGGTGGATCTTCTACTACTTAGAGAAGGCCGGAGAGGACGTGGAGAACGACCAGACGAAGAACTCGGTTCTACAGGTATAATCACTTTTCATAGTAGTTGTTAACTCCTATGTTTGTTGTTAGTTATTGTTTATGCAAAGATTCTCGGTTAGTCGATGTTTACGCTTTAAACAAGATCGTTTTTCATTATTCCGCCTCACCGCAAGTCGTGGGGTGTTGTACATCGACTTACAGTAGCGTTTTTTCTTTTCTTTTTTAGCTGTTCTTATCATCACTGTGTAATCTTTTCTAAAGTATAAATGATAAGCCATTTTTTCTTTCATATCTACATTTTCCTTTTCTTGATTGTCTTGATTCGGCGCGAAGTAGTTTGTGTACTCATTTCGGAGTTTGTAGTTTATTCACTCGTTTCGGAGTTTGTATTTTATTCACTTGTTTTGAATTCTCTAGTTTATGTACTCATTTCGGAGTTTGTAGTTTATTCACTCGTTTCGGAGTCGCTAGTTTATGTACTCATTTCGGAGTTTCTTTAGTTTATGTACTCATTTCCGAGTCTCTAGTTTATGTACTCATTTCTTAAGTGTATATACTTATTTTGGAGTTTGTAGTTTATTCACTCCTTTCGGAGTCTCTGGTTTATGTACTCATTTTAGAGTTTCTTTAGTTTACCTCCCTTTGGTTTACAGGCAAACTTGTCCTAACGTTGTATGTAGATAACCCCAATTCTTTGTACGACAGAGGTCCGTTAGGTTTTGTGGTACTAGGGTTTTAGTCCATGGTACCGTCGCGTTGGTTGATGTATTCCTCGATATACAGTCTTCAAGCCGTTGTTCGAGTAACCCCACGACTGTCGTGTCTCTGATCCCTTCGAGGGCCGGACAAGACGTCTTCAAGTAATTTCCTTAGGTTATATTATCGTCGGAAGTGCAAGCGTTAGGAATTTGCCATGATGCTTTTTACTTGAGGTTAGGCTTAATTTGAAGCCCTGATGAGTCATAACCGCACCCTTCTGGGGTGGGATGATCTATAATGGTCTTTAGGCTTTATATGAGTTGTCGTCAAGACCCGAATCCAGGAATATGCCGTCACTTCATTTTTTTTTGCTTTGACGATGTCGCGCCGATTCTTTACTGAAGTAGGGTAGACATCTGTAGGACCTCTATATTGTATGTACTGTAATTGAAGTCCGGAGCTAGGAATATGCCATTGCTCTATTTTCATTTGATAATCGCGTCCGCATCCTGCTGAAACGAGGGGGAACGTCGAGATAGTCTCTAGGTTGTATATGAACCATCAAGACATGGATCTAGGATTTTTCCATTACTCCATTTCTATTTGACCCTTGGGTTTTTGTTGACATTGCGTCTGCATCTTATTGACATGAGAAGCACGTCGAGCCGGAGCTAGGATTTTGCCATTACTCCACTTTTATCTGATTGTTGTGTCCGCACCCTGCTGTAAAGAGAAGAGCGTCAGGGTGATCTCTAGGCTTTAGATGTTGCCACTGAGACCTGGAGCTAGGATTTTGCCGTCACTTCATTTTTTTTTATTGTTGTGTCTGCCCCTGCTGGAATGAGGAAGGGACACAGGGATAGTCTCTAGGTTGTATATGAACCGCCAAGACTTGGAATTAGGATTTTGCCATTACTTCATTTTTGTTTCGACCCTTGGGTCTTTCTTGTTTGATGGTGACGTTGCGTCTGCATTCTTCTGGAATGAGAAGGAACACCTAGATAGTCTCTAAGTTGTATATGAACCATCAAGACTTGGTTCTCCTTTTGACGAAGCGTGGTGGGAGATATGGTCCATTTATTTCATTTGTGCCCATGGATCGTATACAAGAGTCAATATGGACATACTTGGCAGAAGAAATATTTTTTTTCCGCGATGCTCTATTTTTTCAGCTTTTTATATCGCGAAAGTCGCGATTGCCCAATTATTTCGGCTATTTTTTCTATAGTTTTATTTTTATTCGCTGCTTTTTATTGCGAGTTGCCATACCATTTTGGCTATTTTTTTAGTTGGGGATTTGAAATCTGATACTAATCTTGGCATCAACATCGCTACCACTGGGATATTGCCAGCGAATCATCATTAGCCGTGAGAGGACTTGAAATTTGATACCTATTTAGGCATCAATATCGCTACAACTGGAATGTTTCCAGGAGCGAATCATCATTTGTCTTTGTCGATTTGAACAAAGATAGCTTAGTAGACAAGGTTAGGATCCAGTTGACTAAGGCTTTTGACTTTATGAGCCATAAGGGTCTCATAAAAGTATTTCTCCCTATGAATCGTGATGATCTCGTAGGTGTGTTTTCTCGTTAGGAATTGTGGGGATTCCTAAGTGTGTTTTCTCTTGTAAGTCGTAAGGATTTTCCAAGAGTGTTTTCTCCTTATAAGTCGAGAGGACTTACAAGTTTCGTTTACCATGTGGGAACATTTCTCGTCATTAGCGGAACTTGGTGGGGGGATATATTTATTTATGCCTGTGGATTGTATACAATGATCAATATAGGACCGCCTGTAGGGCAATATTAGGGGAATATGACGGCTTAAGAACGGGTTTAGATCCTGTAGCTTAAGGCTTTTGAATCCTACGAGCCGTGAGGGTCTGATAGGGGGAAATTCTTCTTACGAGTCATAAGGATCTTGCGAGTGTAGTTTCTCCTTAGAAATTGTGAGGATTCCTGAGTGTGTTACTCCTTTGTGAGTCATAAGGATCTCACGCAGGTTTTTTTTACGAGTTTGCGCCCTTTCAAGTTTTCACCGGCTCGCTGACAATCCTGCTGTTTTTACTCACGGCGCCTTTTCAGGTTTTCGTCCGTGCCCATTTTGCTTGTGGACATACCCTTTTTTTTACGAGTTCGCGCCCTTTCGGGTTTTCACTGGCTCGCTGGCAGTCCTGCTATTTTTACTCACGGCGCCCTTTCAGGTTTTCGTCCGTGCTTATTTTGCTTGTAGACATACCCTTTTTTTTAAAGGGAAAACTCTCGAAAGTAACTTCATCACAGGTGACCCGTCTGTTTGCCGATGGGATTTGGGGGTAGCTTAATTGCTGGAATAGCTGTGCTGCCAGTGGGGCTTGAGTTACAACCTTAGTCGCTAGGACTTCGATTGCAATATAGATCTCAAGAGAGTGTATCGCCGTATTTGGGGCGATGCGCTAGTTTATGGACGTTCCGGTCCATTATCGCCATGTTTGAGACGAATTTTTAGTTTAAGGACCTTTCGATCCATTATCTCTATGCTTGAGGTGGCTTTATAGTTTAGGGACTTCTCGGTCCATCATTCCCATCTTGGGGACGAACGTTAGTTTAAGGATATTTCGGTTCATCATTCCCATCTTCGGGACGAATGTTAGTTTAAGGACATTTCGGTCCAACATTAGTTTAGGGACGTTTCATTCCAATATTGCCATGTTTGAGGCGGATTTTTAGTTTAAGGACTTCTCGGTCCATTATTAGTTTAGCGACATCTCGGTCTATTGTCACCATTTTTTAGGCGAGTATCAGTTTAAGGACATCTCGGTCCATTGTTAGTCTAGGGACATCTCGGTCTATTGTTAGTTTAAAGACAACTCAGTCCATTATTAGTTTAGAGACATCTCGGTCCATTATTAGTTTAGGGACATCTATGTCCATTGTCACAATTTTTGAGTTGACGGAGCTTTTGGATGCCACTCTTAGAGTTCTGATTCAGGAAGATAGGGAGCGGACACAAGTGTCTTCATTTATCATTGTCCAAAGTTGTGACTCGTCAAGCATAGTATTTTTTGAGGAATCGGCCGTTTATTGGCCGGAAGGGTCTTTCGCCATGCATATCCATAAGCAGGTAGGCTCCACCTTGGTAGACTTTGTCTATGATGTACGGGCCTTCATAGTTCGGCTCAAACTTTCCACATTCTGCACAATTGGGGATCATGGGTCTTTTGACGACTAGCACGAGTTCGCCTTGGCGGATGTTCTCGGCCTGGTCAGCTTTTCGTATGACCGTGTCATCCTTGCCTTATAAGACTCCAGATTTTGCTGTGCTATAAGGCGAGTTTCGTCGAGGGCATCAAGCTCTTCAAGCCGAAGATGAGCGTTTTCTTCATATGTCTGCTCGTATCGAACTGCTACACGTAGAGAAGGGAGTTCTATTTCCAACGGGAGCACTACTTCTGTGCCGAACACCAATGCGTATGGTGTTGTATTTGTGGCCGTTTTGAATGTTGTTCTGTATGCCCATAGAGCTCCGTGTAGCCTTTCGTGCCAGTCTTGTTTATTTCTGGACACCGTTTTCTTTATAATTTTTATCAAGGTCTTGTTGAAAACTTCGGCTAGACCGTTAGATTGAGGATTATAGACTGAAGAGTATCTCCAATCTATTTTATGTTGTTATGCGAAGCGGTTGATTTTATGACTTCTATAACCTGGCCCATTATCCGAGATAATTCATCGCGGAGTGCCGAACCGATAAATGACATAGGTTATGAAGAAATGGAGGATATTCTCCATTTTCACCTCCCTTAGTGGTACTTCTTTTTCCCACTTAGAGAATTAATCGGTCATTGCCAATATAAACCGATGTCTTTTGGAGGACGCTTGTTCGATAGGGCCAATTATATATGTTCCCCATATCTCAAAAGGCCAGCTGGCCACTGTCAGGTGTAGAGGATTTGGATGTTAATGGATGAAGTCCCCATGAATTTGGCACAAGTGACACTGCTTCGCATATTTGAGTCAGTCATCATTGTGGGCCAACAGTAATCCATTCTTTTTATCTTCAGCTTCATCTTTGGCCCAGCTTGATGAGAATCGCAGAGTCTGTCGTGGGTTTCTTGAACGACTTTCTTTGCTTCCTCTAGTCCTAGACATCTTAGCAACAGACAGTCGAACGATCTCTTATATAGAGTATCATTGACAAAGACGAAAGACAGAGCTCGTTTCATGAGCCGATGTCTAGATGACGCATTTTCGGGCGTTCGTTAGGATTTGAAGTAGTCTATGAAGACTTCCCTCCAATCCTTGACCTTTTCTTCGTCCTCTATTTGAAGGGCTACTTGTTCGGTCGTTTCTTTTCTTTCGGATGGCTCTATTAAATCTTCCAAAAATATATCTGTTAGCGCGAGAACCTTGCGACTTTGCACAATGATCCTTACGTCATTGAGGTTTTCATCCGCCGGTTCCTTAGCCAATTTAGCCAATGCATCTACCTTGCTGTTTTCTGCACGCGGTATACTCTCCGGAATGTAGAAGGGGATTTGTGTCTGCAGTTGCTGCACTCTTTTTCCATACTTTATCAGCTCTGGCTTGCACGTCTGGTAGTCGCCATTTACTTGGCTAATGATCGGCTGGGAGTCTCCATATATGAGGAGGTCTTTGATTCCCATGTCGATAGCGATCTCTAGACTTGATACCAAAGCATCGTATTCAGCTTCGTTATTAGTTCTTGGCTCTGTTAAGGAGAGGGCATAACGCAATATCCCTCCTTGTAGAGTCACGAAGATAAGGCCCACCCCGGCTTTGATTATAAGGGTGTTCTGCTTTCGCTGCTTCATGGAAGATACTCCATCGAAGTAGAGTTCCCACTGGGAATCATTTTCTTCTTCGGATGTATTGAATGTATGTTTGTCCGGCAATTCGCAATTTAATGTGGAGTCAGCTGGTATCGGATACTCCGCAAGAAAGTCAGCAATGGCCTGCCCTTTCATTGCTTTGAGGGGACGATACGTTATCGAGAACTCCATTAGGAGAAGGACCCATTTTGAAATCCTTTGTGTTAATATGGCCCTCGACATTAGATACTTGAGAGGATCCACCTTTTATATGAGTTGGACCTCATGTGCCAAGGCGTAATGTCTGAGCTTCGTTATTGCGAAGATCGGCGCCATTCAATGCTTTTCGATGGGGGAGTAGTTGTTTTTTGCCCCCAGGAGAACTCGACTTAAATAGTATAGAGTTCTCTCCTTTCCCTGATCGTTCTCTTATGCCCACAACGCGCCTAGAGAACCCTTAAGAGCCGTTGTATATAGGATAAGGGGTTTTCCTTTAACCGGAGCGGTCAATACCGACGGATTTTGCAGGTATTGCTTGATTTCGTCCAGTGCATTTTAGAACTTTTGATCCTAGACGAACGGGGTCCCCCTTATTCATCAAATGACTGTAGGGACGACATTTTCCGGAAAGGTTGGCTATGAATCGCCGGATATATGCGAGCTTTCCTTGGAGAGACTGCAGTTGTTTGAATGTTCTTGGCATGGGCATTTCCATAAACGCCTTGATCTTTGAGGGATCGATTTCAATACACCGGTGACGTATGATGAATCCTTGGAATTTTCCTGAGGTGACTCCAAACACGCATTTTAAAGGATTCATCTTCAAATTATACTTCCGAAGATGTCGGAATACTATTTTCAGATGTCCCTAATGTTCCTCGTGAGATTTTCTCTTCACTACAAGGTCGTCGATGTAGCATTCGACAATCCCATGGATGAGGTCATCGAAGATCTTTGACATGGCCCTCTGGTAGGTAGCACCAGCATTCTTTAAACCGAAGGGTATCACCTTATAACAGAATATGCCCTGCGGAGTCCGGAAGGCGGTATGCTTTTAGTCTTCCAGATGCATTTTTATTTGGTTATATCCTGAAGACCTATCCATGAAGGAGAATACCTCATGGGTAGACGTGTTATCGATCATTAGCTCGGTAACAGGTACTGGGAAGTCATCCTTCGGGCAAACTTTGTTGAGGTCCCGAAAGTCTATGCAGATGCGGACTATCCCATTTTTCTTCATCACTGGAACGATATTAGTGATCCAGTCGGGATATTGAACTTCTTGGATGAAGACAGAGTCGATTAGTTTCTTGACTTCAACGTTGATACTCATCTCAAGTTCGAGTCGCATCCTTCTTGGCGCCTGTTTGATTGGTTTTATACCTGGCGATATGGCCAGTTTATGTACTGCCACCTTGGATCTAGAGCCGAGATTTCAGAGTAGTTCCAGGTGAAACAATTTTTATACTGCATGAGCACGTCTTTTAACGAGGCCACCTTCTTTTTAGATAGCAGTTCACTGACGGACGTTGGTCTCGGATCATTTTATGTCCCTAAGTCAATTTTTCTTAGGTTGTCTGCCGTGGTATGTATCCCATCTTCCAGCTCTTTTGGTGATAGTGGAAACTCTGAGATCACCTCTTCCTCGTCTTCATTTGTGAAGAACATGTGGAGGTCATCCATAGTCTCGTGCCCTCTCTCTTTTGAGAGTGTTATCATATGGCAGGTACGAGTTCGCTTCCATTCTCGATGTTGAGCTAGTCCTATCATGATGGTATAGGTTTTTTTTGGCTCTCGTTTTTGTGGCGGGGTTACCCCCAGCTATCAGATAACATAAACCTGCCTTATCGATATTGGTCATCTACCTATTCTTTGAAAGTAAAGCAATCTTCAAGGGGATGAATTGTTGCTCAGTGGTAGGCGCACTAATCCAAATGATGGACCTTGTTTATTTGTTCGGGATGCCGAGACTCCGGAAGTGTCATCATTTGATGCTTCATGACAAGGTTGAATATTTTCCTTGTCTTGTCTTGATGGAAAGAGTATTCCCGACCCATCTTATTTATAAAGGACCGGCTCCAATCGAGTTTTTCTCGATTGCACGGCTTCTTAGGTCCGCTTTGTTGTTTTCGAACCTTATTTGCGTTCTTTACCCTGTTTTTGTCTCCATTTTGGGAATTTCCCCTTTCGCGAGAACATACATTAGGCCGGGGATTATAGTCTTTCTTCTCCGCAGATTGCTGACTGAGACACTGCGTCCTGGCCTTTTCGTAAATGGCCATTTCACGGCTGTGGTTATCCTGGCTCTTTTGACAAGCTTCTTTTATTAGTTTGTCGATTTGTTCTTCGAGTGACGGACTTAACATTCTTAGAGCGAGATTTCGCTCTGTTTCGATGTCACGACTATTTGGAAGAGCGTTTTCCCCTTCACTGGAGCTGTTTATGACGCAAAAACTGTGGAACCGCTACCATTTCTTAGACCGAACGTATCCTAGCCCGGTTGTCTCCATCTTTCCGTTGGGCATTTTTCGCTGAGTCCCGGGAATATCCCAAATCTTTTTGTAGAATTGGGCTTGTCAAACAGTTTGTTCGAGGGGTACAACTTAGCATCTTAACAGCCTTTTCAATCCATCCGTGTAATATCTTGGCAGATGGATTGGTTGAAGCCTGTCGAGTGCAAAATCGGCACCATGCCAGATTTATTTTCTACTTTATTTTCCGTAGATTGGTAGAAGAGGATCGCTTTTTCACCTCCTCTCCTGGTAGGTACGTAGAAATTTTGCAGTTCTTGTATGCTGTGTGTATGGAGCGCAACAAGTTCCCTGTAATGCCGAAGCGGAGCCATTGTAATTTGTAGACTCTGATTTGTTCCGGCAAAAGTTTGCATTGACGGACGAACAGAGAACACTGCGTTGGCCTCGTCCTCTGAGTCGCTGACAAAGACTAGAATAGGAGTAGATGGTCTGGGCCTGTTGTTTTCTTTATGGGTGTTGGGGTAAAAATTTACACCCCTGTTGACCGAGTCAAAGTCAAGGTCAACCCCAAGCCAGGTGGGCCCAAGCCCAGGTCAAGCGGGCCCATGCCCAAGTCGAGCCCGCGGCCAGCCTCCTCCATGCTAAAATATAGATCATGTAATAAATAATTTTTATGTAATTTTTTATACATGAATGTATGCAAAATGGGCGTAAAGCCAATATTTTGTAAGCCCATGGCTTATGTGCAAAAATGAAATGGCACATGAGCCATGGGATGGCTAAAATGCCATTTTTGTAAAGCCCAAGGGGCTATATATAAATATGTAAGCCTATAAAAGGCAACATGATGAATAAAAAAGTAATACTTTTCATTCTCTCCAAAAAATTAGATCTGAGATCTTTCTCCTTCTTCAAGGTTCCAAAACCTTCCTCTTTCTCTTGAATTAAATCAAGAGTTTTACTCTTCCTTTTTTAAAAAACTAAATAGTTTTCCACCACAAAACCCACATAGGGGAACTTGGATCTGTCATCAGATCTTAAAAAGGAGAGATTTTGAGATTTCACATCTCTTGATCTTCAAGATCCAGCAAGCAACAGGAGGAAGAAGAAGAACATCTTTCACTAAACCCCCCCAAAAAAAAAGAGAGAAGAAAAACACATTCAGGAGTCCAACTCCTCTCTGATTTCTCTTCTGAGAAATTTTTTAGGCTAAAAGCCTGTTGTGCCTCACCTGCGCGCTTGCGCAAGTGCGCAAGGCGCCCGCGTGCCGACACGTGGCACGCGCGCTTGCGCAACTGCGCAAGTGCGCAAGTCGCCCGCGTGCCGACACGTGGCGCGCGCTTGCGCAACTGCGCAAGTCGCCCGCGTGCCGACACGTGGCGCGCGCTTGCGCAACTGCGCAAGTCGCCCGCGTGCCGACACGTGGCGCGCGCGCTTGCGTAACTGCGCAAGTGCGCAAGTCGCCCGCCTGCCGACACGTGGCGCGCGCGCTTGCGCACCTGCGCAAGTGCGCAAGTCGCCCGCGTGCCGACACGTGGCGCGCGCGCTTGCGCACCTGCGCATCCCTTGGATGTCTTTTCCCCCTCTTTTTGTGTACATATATACATATATACATATGTATACAAATTTATACATACACGTACTCCACGACACTGTCCCTGTTAGAAAAAAATTTCTAACGGGGCGCTGCCCCGCACCCCGCAAGGGGGCTGCTAGCCCCCTTGACCCCCAGCCCGCTATCCGGGTAGCGGGACCCCCGTAAAAACTCTGCGTGGCTCCCGATATATCCAAAACCCCCTTTCAAAACACACGTATACTGTACATTGAGTTCGCATGACCAGTTTAACCCGTTAATCGGAGGTTCCCTCGCCCCAAAGGCGATGGGTAATTAACGGCAGCTTAGTCCACGGCTGCCGGAGATTCGGATCCCCACAATCATTAAACCCCGGCCTACCCTAGGCCGGGGGAATCTGTAGTACGCCTGACAAGCACGCGCGTATTCCCATCTCACTGGGGTGACGAAAAACACCCTGCAATGGGGTTGCCCCGAGTAGACTATTTCTTCATCTTCCTCGGTATCGTTCCTAAAGAGCAGGACATTGGCGACGAACTTCTGTTTATTCTCCGGCTTATGACACCTTTCCATATCCTCGAAGTCTGGTAGGAATTACTTTGCGTCTTCATATTTTCGGACCTCGTTTACGGAGAATAGATTTAGCTCCCTTGTGACGATGTATTCCAAACCATCCTTGAAATACTTCATGCACTGATGTTGTGTATAAGGGATGACGTTGTATTCATGTAACCAAGGCCTACCGAGCAAAGCATTATAGCAAGTCTTGGCGTCAATGACATGAAATTTGATGTCAGTGACGAGCTGCCCGAAGCATAACGTCAGTACTACAGACCCAAGCATCCGTGAAGACTGTGAGTCTAACTCGGAGATGGTAATTTTATCTCGAGTAAGGTGCTAAACGTCCATGCAAATTTCCTTCAGCACCCTCACGTTGAGAAGATTGACGGAGGATCCGTTGTCGACTAGGATTTTCCCTATCTTGATGTCGTGGTATGACCCGGTGACGTATAACGGGCGATTATGTTCGCACGTACCGAGGAGGAGATCTTCATCGTTGAATGTAATGTCAGCCGTGTGGATCTCTGCCAGTTCATCTTTCATCTTCTCTTCCGTGAAGAAAGCTTGGAACTGATCGGACTCTTTTAATGCTTTGATCAGAGAATCTCGTGCCTCTTTGGATAGGAGGAGAGCATCCAATATGCTCAGTTGTGAGGGTATTTTCCTTAGATATGCTAGAACATTGTAATCCACCTTATTTTTCTTTGGCGGGTCCTTTGCGGTGAGCTCTTTGACTGCTATTCCATCAAGGGCTATTTCTTCGGGGATCTTCCCCTTCCCTTTGTCTTTTTTGTTCGAACCTTTGTTCGCAGGTCCGAGGTTCTTCTCAGGCAGCGTACGGTTACGCAGCTGAATGTTTTCGCATTTCTTCTCCTCCTCTTCTTTTCCCGAGGTGAAGTCTGCGAAGAGAAGGTTGAGGGGTATTTCATCCTCAGAATCGCTCCCGAAGGTAAGAACTTGGGGTTTTTCCCCTTCCGAACTGGTACCAACCATATGACAAGTGCCAGTCGTTTCTTCATGCGTATTTGTCGCAATATTTTGCCGTCGACGAGCTCGAGCTTCGCGCTTCATCCTCTTGAAGTGCTTTTTATGGGCAACGTATCCTTGCCACCACTTCTTGAAGGCACTGCATTCATCGGTGGGGTGGGTAACCCTCTGATGATATAGGCAGTAGTTTGGATGTGATTTTTCTCCATCGAGGCATATGAGAGGCGGGAGCTTCATCCCCATTGACAGGGCTTTGGTGAACCACTTCTATATTTTGATCCTGCTTTTATTTGTAGCAGGTGTGTTTTAGTTTGGTGGGAGTATATTATGACTAGTCCTCGCCGCAGCTTCTTTGTCTAGATGCTAACGCTTAGCCTTTTCATATATGGCTGTCTCGCGTTCTCGGTCAAGTTTGATTTTGTGAAAGGCTTCGTTTAATAGCCTCTCAATCGGGTCTTCCTCTGGCAGTTCCGGGGATTTTAGCGCCGAATCTGCCCCCAGTTCCTCCGCGTTGTTTTCTGATGCTAAGGGAGTTTCTTCATCATATAACGACGAATGGAAAACCATATGGCAACTCGCTACACGGTCTTCGGTGTCTTTTGATGAGTCATTTTTCTCATCATTGTCACTTCTTCGTTCTCAAGAACATACTTGAGGAACTCTTCGAATGTGACTGGTGTCCGCGCCTTCTGGTTATACTCCTCCAGCACATCAATGTACTTTTGTAGATCTGTACGCTTGTCGTCATACTCAGCAGGTTGCACAGGCTTCTTGGTCTTCTTCTTTTTCTTCGAAGACTTTGAAGGCTTGACTTGGGGGGTTTTCCCCTCGTCGGCAATTTTTGGTGTGGGACGAGGTTTCAACTTCCTTTCGATTATTTCGGGTTCAAGTGGGCTTTTCCACCTGACTGTGTTCATAGCAGAATATTGCATTTTATACCGCCCATTCTTACGCTCGTGTGTTTATAGGTAGGTACTTTTAATCCGTGTTTATTACATGTTTGCAGAATACAGGTTTCCAGTACAAATATTGCAAATCAGGATTAATTCTCCACAGTTACGCCAAATGCAGAACATCTGTCCACAGCAGATAAAAGCCGGGTTCCGGTCATCCATATCCGTCCAGTGCCGAGTACCGGTTCCCAATACAAGACATGTGACAGTGGTCATTCGTTTCTGGGACAAGCACAGAGCACGAGGGGGCTGCACAAGAATCAATGGGTGCGCGGAGCTCGAGGGAGAGACAAAGTCAAAAGTGAAAAGATATTGCAATCTTGGACTTGGAATCTGCTGATATCGTAGAAGACTTTTGTGTATTCTGAAGATGCCAAACACCAGTAAACAGGGAACCAGGGAACCCAGCCAAAAACCCAAGCCTAATTCCTCTAAATGGCCGCGGAAGAGCGGCCAAAGTAGGGTTTTGGCCGCCCTTCCGCGGCAGTGTGGGCCCCTCTCTGCGCAGAATTTTGGGGTTATTTTGGGGATTCTATATCTGGTCTGCTGGTTGCCCTAGAACCCCATTTCCCTACCTATAAATACAGCAGAACTTGCCAAAGCCAAGGGGTCATTCTTTTGATTCATTTTGTAGCCTCTTTTGTTAGGATTTTGTATAGTTCTTCTTCTTCCTCTTCATTCCTCTTCCATGAAATTGTAAGTGAGAAGCTTTTTGTGGAGGTGAATAAAGATGAAGGCTTTGTATCATTCTCTTGTGTTTCTTCTTCCCCTTGAGATTTTTGCTTTCTCTTGCTCATTCAACCTCTTCATTGAGCTTGAATGGGTAAGAGTTAGTTATTGATCTCAAGGGTCGTATTTTACCACGGACTAGCACTTCATTTCACATGCGGTTTCTACCCTTCTCTTGATCTTGCAAGTTCTTCATTGAGCTTGCAAGTTTAAGGGTTGGCTATTGATCACATGCTTGGCTTGGGTCCTAGTTCCGTATTTTTATTACCCGCTTTTTATTACTCGCTTTTTATTACTTGTCTTTTTATTTCATGCAATTTTATTCATGAACTTTCATTCTTGTAATCTTTTCTTTTATTTGTTCTTTTCTTTTTGTTCTCTTTTTCATATTGTGAATGTTGTAATTATTGTTGTTGTTAAGAATTAATACGGTTTTATAAGTTAACATTTCCTTCTCATTTCCTTTTCCCGTTATTTTCCATTTGAACTTCGCCCAAACCATACGCATGCGCTCCGTTAGGCACCGTACCCTGACAAGGTAACGGTGATTCCTAACCACGACTGGTTGCGTTCGGTTTGGCCGGAGGCGAAGGCAAGAGACAAGAACGGAAGGACAAGGGTAAATAAGCCGGATTCCACGAATACCGCGCTTAAATCCCCTAATCCACGTTGTTGCCGATTGCTTAGCTTCAATTGGTCAAGACTCGGCTCAAAGGTTTTTGAGTACGGATTTCTTAGCTTATAATCTCGTATCTTTCTTAACAACTTTATACTTGCAGATAAAACACATAGGTTAGTCCAAACAAACATACAGATTCTTTATTGACTCGTCTAAGACAAGAAGGTAAGATAACACCATCTCCCTGTGGACCGACCCGTGCTCACCGGCTAGCTGCAAAGCGACACCGTCCTGATCGCGGTTACACTTTAAATCTTTGAACATCCGACACGCCAAAAGCGTGCGATCAAATGGCGCCGTTGCCGGGGAGACGGTAGCGTATTTTCTTTCTTGTTATTCGGGTTAATATTCTTTTTGTACATATTTTAAAAAAAAAAAAATATTCTTTTTGTTTTTGGACAATATTTTTGTGGGCAAGTGTGCAGATTTTTGCGTATTTGCAAACTGCAATTGTGGGAAGCAAAGTGTACATTTAAAGCAAAGGTGATTTACGAAGTACAGTGCCAAAGATCCGGGTAGTTTGACCCGCACAAGCGAACCTTTCAAGCTTACCGGATTTGATTCAACGGGGGTTTCCTAACCCAAAAAAATTAAACGGTACGTACTTTCCTAACACCTTCTTCTCAAATCCGACGCTTCTAATATACTATTCTTTTGCAGGATTCTTTGCAAGTTCGCTAGCAAACGCCAAAATTGACTAACCCGTATTTGTTGCAGCGCCGCGCTTAAAATAAAAAACGATTGTTTGATTCTTTATAGAATTTTTGAATTGCGCATTGCATACATTAATACGGACTTAAGGGCGAGCGAACCCCACAACATACGGTAAAGGATTTCATCACCTTTTCCGTGGCCCACAAATCACGAACCTAAGCATAACGTTTACCCGCACAAATTTAAAAGAAACTAGACTTTAAGCCTTAAGGACTTCGCGCTCACTAGGAGAAGTTAACTGTATTTAGAAGCTTGCTTAACGGTATATTGTTTACGGGGTGTCTAGGAAAGTGTTAACGGCGAAACCGCCAAAAGAGAAAGGGTTATTTAATTAAGGAACTTCGCGAAAGCGTTGGAAAACCTCCCCTTATCTCTGCACTTACCTGGCCTCGTGATCAGTGTATTTTTAAGCCTGTTTCTCGACACAGTTTTTCTTCGACAATCAAGTTCTGGAGCAGGTCTAGTTGACTTAGGTGAACCCTAGAACGATTAGGTGTGTGGTATTTTTGTGTCGTGATTTTTTGTCCATTTTTTTTGTGTATATTTCATTCTTTTGCTAACAACTAACTTAAAAAAAAAAAACACATTCTTTTTCCCCTCCTTTTCTCTACCTTTCTCTCTCTCTCTCTTCATATCATGGGTACTCCACCTCGCAAAACTCTTGCCGAACTTTGGTACCCACAACCAGACATTACCTCATATGGTTCTTGTTTTGGTCGAACTTCGAACGACCCCTCCATGCCAAAAATTTCTTTGAAAGATCGGATAGACGCGTCTAGGACAAACAACTGGACCCCGCAATCCACTTCGTATCAACCGTTTCAAACATTCACCCCTTCGTACGTTGATACACCTTTTGAAAATCCAGTTGTAACCCCGAGACCTATGTCTATTGCTGAACATATTGAACAATCCCGTAGCCGATCTTTCACTCCTTTCACCACTTCGAATTCTCGGGATCAACAATTCCATTCACCTTCTTATCCCAATGTTGATCCCACTCCTGTCCAGCCATTCAACTCCTACCAATCCTACCCTAATTTTGCACCTTCCCTAGACATTGCATCAGAACCGCAATTTGGGAGTTTTCAGTATCCATACAACTGTGAATCTTTCACTGAAACCCCTTCACAACCAATGTCTAGTCTAGAACAGTCGTTGGAAGACTTTAGGGTAGCGTCAAGCCAACAAATGATGGATTTGAATGCGTCCATGGCCGCCCTCATACAACCTAGTGATCCGGTAACTAGTTTTCAACTAGCTCCAAATTTTTCAATGTATGAAGAGGCGGTAGGACAGGCTGTGAATTTGAGTGGAGAGAGTGAGATGTACCCCCTTCCGAATCAAACCTACCCGTCCCAAATTGAATCCCACAACTCCTGTTTTGAAAATCTATCGAGTATCCCACAAGATTTATCAATTGAAGATAGAATGATGAATGAGTTGTGCGACTTCGTAGTGTTTGATTTACCTGATTGTGAAGGGTCCCCTCCAAGTGAAACCATTCCCAATCCTTTCGACCTCTACACATCCATCTTAGAACCTGAATTGATTAATATCCATGCTTTTGATGAGGTGTCTGAGAATATTAATTTTCACTTGATTGAGGATATTGACGCTGGGAACATTTTGGATGATGAACCCGTAGATTTGGTTGAGTTTGTCTCTTCAAATCATCATCCCGAGACAATAAATGTTTTTCCCGAACCCCATATGCGTCTGGATTTTGATGAAATAGGCATGGATGAGCTTAACTTTGAGGAGAATTCTGAGGATAGTTTTGAGGATGAACCAGTTTTAATTGATGAGTCGGATTTACCAATTCATCCTATTCCTTCCACTGACTGTGTACACCCTCCTGAACCTTTAACCGATAACACTCCTCAACCACTTCCCTCCACTCTTTCCATCGTTCCGACCTTGCAAGAACCCGTACCATTTTCACTTCCTGTGTCTGGTTTACCAAGTTCGGCGTACCCATGGTTTCTTACGAATCTTGAGGGATTTGACCCCATTTCTCGCCGGGTAAATATATTAGCACAATCACTTTTCACACAGCGTTCATCACAAATTGTGCTAATCTATTTACTCCATTTGCACCCTCAAGTTCGTATTCCACTTCTTTTCCCCTTCCGCCATTCTTCTTCTCATCTACCGAGACCGCATTACACTTCTCTCCACAAGCGGTCTCGCGTAGTCTCCATTTCTTTTCCCTACGCCTTCTTTCACCAACCGGCACATTATAGAGATAAAATCTTTGAATGGTTGGTGCTCACTTTTGGCCTGTGTAAGGCCTCGTATAGATGGATACTTCTCTTTTCCCCCCTAATCCTGAATTTCAACGCTTAACAGTGGAAACACTGTTTTACTTAAGTTTGGGGGGGCCTTTTTTTTGTTTTGTATATAATTTGTTTTTAGGAAGCGCCGGCAATTTTGACCCTCTTGGTATAGCCTGACAGTGAGGGCACTGTCAAGTTTAAGTTTGGGGGTGTGCTCGGTAAGCTTTCTTCCTTCGCATTCATTTGTATATTTTGCATTTGCATACCTTATTAAAAACCCATAAAAATCGAAAAATTTCTAAAAATATAAAAACTTTTTGTCAAGTTAGCTTGTGGAAGAACTCTGATTCAACATTCGACGGTTTTTGTTTGAAAAAATAGGAATAACTAAATCTTATGTTTAGATTTTGAAAACCTGAAAGATAACCCTCCTTTGAAGTTAACTATAGTTGATATACGTCTTTACATTACACTACACGTGTTGTGAGTCTTGGAAATTAGATGACAAGTCTTTTATGTTTAAAAAACTTTTAAACAGATAAATAATTTTCTGAGGATCAAATAGGTTTGTTCTGAAATAAGTAATATATCAAGAATAGTTTAGGAAGTAAGTGAATATGAAGGAATATTATTGATGCCTTAATTGGAACTAAGTCTGAAAAATAACCCATCTGAAACTTGATTGGAATGATTACACACCAAATCCACTAAACACGTCTTTTATCCAAAAAAATAATTGAACTACCGGTTATATCTCCGTTCGTATTGAATCATCATGTTTTTCACGCCAAACTGTCTTTTGTTTTTGGACCTAAGTAACTTGAGTAATTAAGTCCGCTGGGGTGTTTCTACACCTAATGCCCTAAAACCAACTGGTTTGGGTGCATTGGCCCAAAGCTCGCTAAGAAGCCTAGAAAGTCCAGATAAAAACAAAGTCAAGCAAGTGTTCTCTCCGAGTTAAAATTCCTAACGGTTCTTTGTGTGAGAATAATCTTGATAAAAGACAGGCTTTTAAAAATTTTCTTAACGGAGATATGAAGGTTTTACTCTTTGATAAAGACTATTGCACGTTCACAGAGGTGTGTATGAAATGAAAACAAGTTAAAGGTGGGGTGAAGAATAAGACCTAGTTTCCTGTTAGGAAAGATAGAAATTCTGAAGTTGAAACTTGACTGGAAAACGAAACTTGATAAATGCTTAACTCTTTATAAAACTTATGTGATCCTTTTAAAATTGTTATCTGAGCTTTATCGTGTGACATAATGACTTTATTCGACCTTTCGGGAACTTAACGACTCTATTCTTGCACTGCACGTAAAGACATATAAAATCTGTAGTTAAATAAGAAGAGAGGTGTGAAAAATAAAGGTTCGATAGTCTAAACTTAGGATTATAGAATTGTTATTTTCTAAAACAAAACTTTAGGATGTGAACCTTAGTTATTTTACAAAACTAGCTTGACCGGATTTTGTGGGTAGTATCCGCTGAAAACCCTCAGGAGACAACACTCCTCCTACTAGGGACACCTAGAGGTTTAACGGCTTGTTGCACACGCTCAGTGCAATCGCGTTCCCTGCGAAAGTGCGGTTATCATTTTATTTTTGTGAATAATTGGTTTTGCTCGGGACGAGCAAAAGTTAAGTTTGGGGGTATTTGTTCATAGCAGAATATTGCATTTTATACCGCCCATTCTTACGCTCGTGTGTTTATAGGTAGGTACTTTTAATCCGTGTTTATTACATGTTTGCAGAATACAGGTTTCCAGTACAAATATTGCAAATCAGGATTAATTCTCCACAGTTACGCCAAATGCAGAACATCTGTCCACAGCAGATAAAAGCCGGGTTCCGGTCATCCATATCCGTCCAATGCCGAGTACCGGTTCCCAATACAAGACATGTGACAGTGGTCATTCGTGTCTGGGACAAGCACAGAGCACGAGGGGGCTGCACAAGAATCAATGGGTGCGCGGAGCTCGAGGGAGAGACAAAGTCAAAAGTGAAAAGATATTGCAATCTTGGACTTGGAATCTGCTGATATCGTAGAAGACTTTTGTGTATTCTGAAGATGCCAAACACCAGTAAACAGGGAACCAGGGAACCCAGCCAAAAACCCAAGCCTAATTCCTCTAAATGGCCGCGGAAGAGCGGCCAAAGTAGGGTTTTGGCCGCCCTTCCGCGGCAGTGTGGGCCCCTCTCTGCGCAGAATTTTGGGGTTATTTTGGGGATTCTATATCTGGTCTGCTGGTTGCCCTAGAACCCCATTTCCCTACCTATAAATACAGCAGAACTTGCCAAAGCCAAGGGTCATTCTTTTGATTCATTTTGTAGCCTCTTTTGTTAGGATTTTGTATAGTTCTTCTTCTTCCTCTTCATTCCTCTTCCATGAAATTGTAAGTGAGAAGCTTTTTGTGGAGGTGAATAAAGATGAAGGCTTTGTATCATTCTCTTGTGTTTCTTCTTCCCCTTGAGATTTTTGCTTTCTCTTGCTCATTCAACCTCTTCATTGAGCTTGAATGGGTAAGAGTTAGTTATTGATCTCAAGGGTCGTATTTTACCACGGACTAGCACTTCATTTCACATGCGGTTTCTACCCTTCTCTTGATCTTGCAAGTTCTTCATTGAGCTTGCAAGTTTAAGGGTTGGCTATTGATCACATGCTTGGCTTGGGTCCTAGTTCCGTATTTTTATTACCCGCTTTTTATTACTCGCTTTTTATTACTTGTCTTTTTATTTCATGCAATTTTATTCATGAACTTTCATTCTTGTAATCTTTTCTTTTATTTGTTCTTTTCTTTTTGTTCTCTTTTTCATATTGTGAATGTTGTAATTATTGTTGTTGTTAAGAATTAATACGGTTTTATAAGTTAACATTTCCTTCTCATTTCCTTTTCCCGTTATTTTCCATTTGAACTTCGCCCAAACCATACGCATGCGCTCCGTTAGGCACCGTACCCTGACAAGGTAACGGTGATTCCTAACCACGACTGGTTGCGTTCGGTTTGGCCGGAGGCGAAGGCAAGAGACAAGAACGGAAGGACAAGGGTAAATAAGCCGGATTCCACGAATACCGCGCTTAAATCCCCTAATCCACGTTGTTGCCGATTGCTTAGCTTCAATTGGTCAAGACTCGGCTCAAAGGTTTTTGAGTACGGATTTCTTAGCTTATAATCTCGTATCTTTCTTAACAACTTTATACTTGCAGATAAAACACATAGGTTAGTCCAAACAAACATACAGATTCTTTATTGACTCGTCTAAGACAAGAAGGTAAGATAACACCATCTCCCTGTGGACCGACCCGTGCTCACCGGCTAGCTGCAAAGCGACACCGTCCTGATCGCGGTTACACTTTAAATCTTTGAACATCCGACACGCCAAAAGCGTGCGATCAGACTGCTGGACATGCATGTAGATCTTTCAGCATTCTTTTAGTTTTTGATGAAAAAACGACTTTCCATGGAGTTTCTTCCACGAGTGAGCATGATGCCCCCTGTGCATCCACCTCGTCAACAATCTTTTGGTTTTTGCTTTTCCACCTGACTACTGGACATGCCTGTAGATCCTTCAGCATTCTTTTGGTTTTTGCTGAAAGAACGACTTCCCATGGAGTTTCTTCCATGAGTGAGCATGATGCCCCCTGCGCATCCACCTTTTTAAGAGTGTGCTTCTGGGGTGGGTTTACCCTCCAGTTATCAGACAGCGCGAATTTTCCCTGTTGATACTGGTCTTCAACCCAGTTCTTGAAGATATAGCAATCTTCAATTAGGTGGCTCACCATTCTGTGATAGGAGCAGTAGTTAGTGTTGTTGACGTCGCCGGGTTGCGCTAGATGTCGCGGGTCTGGCAATGTGATGAGTTTATTACGTATTGCCAATTCGAACAGTCTCCTCGTCTTGTCGTGGGGAAACGAATAAGCGCGCCCTAATCTTTCCTCCAAGGATGGACGCGGACGCACGTTGTTTTGGTGAGCAGCTGGTTTTGGGCCACTCGGCTGTTGTTACGTATTGGCAACGAAAGCCGCTTTCCCTTTACCCTTGGCGCTTCGAGGGTCCTTATTCGAGGAAGAAAGCCCGTGACCCATCTGGTCCATTTGGTCCAGTTTATCTATCAGAGCTTGAAAGGTAGTTGGTTTGAAGAATTTCATGAACTGGGACACAGTCGTTTAAGGATCAAGGGTCCCGATGAACATGCCCATTGAAGGGGATTCTTCAATGCACTGTTCGCATTTATACCGCAGGTTCCGCCACCGGATCGTGTATTGGACCCAAGTTTCTCCCGGCTTTACCCCGGTATTGATTAATGCGGTGATTGGAGTGCTCCAATTCCTGTAAGTGCTGCCATTTTGGTCAGCATTTCCTGGAGCTTTTATTATTGCTCCTGATCTTTTGTCAGCGACCGAGTTTGCGATCGGTGACTCACGGAGGCACGGCTTTCTTCTTTTCCTGAAGCCATATAGACCGTACGTATGATCATGCCCCCAGACTTGGGGCATTTGGGTCCATCACATTTGGAATTTGCAGCATGCGGTGGGATTTTTTCCAATCTCATTCTTTTATGAGAGGTTGAAGTTGAAGGGGCTGCTGTAACAGGCACTTGTCTAAAAGGAGTACCCCGTTGTATGGCGGAGGGGTGATCTTTCTCTTGCTATGCCTTCAATTTTTTTGGTCGACGAGAGTGATTTTCATCAATCACGGAGTCTTGGACTTTCCGCCAGATTCTATGAATTTGCGAGGAGAGCAACTGATGGGACTGCTCCAGCTTTGCCTGTACAGGTAGTTCCGCAGGTGGAGGTGATTTCTTTAACACCACCATTGGGGAGTTCTTGCACACCCTCCTGAGCAGATCAAAGTTTTTTTTCGGTTGGAATAGCAGTGTCAACTTCCACCGTTGGAGTTGGTGGGGTAAGTCCAGAGGGGGAGTTGTCCCCAGCTTTTCTCACTCAGCACCAGTGGCGACGTTGAAAGTGCCTTGCAGAAGGGACCACCTCAGTTTTGGAAGCGACTTCTTCATGCCCCCGGCTTTACTGAGGGGCTTCAATCGGCGTCAGCCTATTGAAGACCGACGTTCTTGGTAGAGTTTGAGTAAAAATGGCCAGCCTTTCAAAAACTGATCGTCTGACGGGTGAAGAACCTTTGACTTCTTCATCTGTAGGAGGAGTTGGGAAGGGTATCCATTTTGGGGCAGCCCTTTCAGGCATCACGGGCCTTTTTGTGGGCCCGTTTGGGTTCTTGCTCAGCCTGTTGAAAACTGAGATGTCAGATTTGGACGGCCCGTTGAGAGGGCACGTTGTAGTTGCTAGTCGATCGAAGACCGGCCTTTTAGGAGCTTTTTCTTATGGCGTTGAGGCACAGAAACTCACAGGTGAGAGCATGGTCCCAAAGAACAATCCAGTAGTGGCTTGTGTGACTTGCCCCGCTGGCATTGAAAAATAAGATGCCGTGTTGGGCCCGTAGGTCATTCCTCCAGTTGGGATGGAGCGAGAATTGCTGTTGCATGAGGTGCATTGAGAAGCCATTGACTTTCTATTCAGGAGCAAGACACCAAGTTTTAGTATCTCAAATCTATGGGCAACCATAGCGAACCGCGATCCTGTTCGTGAATCACGACACACGAAGTGTGAAGTGGAAAGAGGAAAAGGTCCCACCGAGCATGCCAGAATCTATTCACCACTGAAAGATAGAGACCGAGACGTTGGGACGTCTGGCCTGAATTTGGGATCAGATGTTATTTGGACTTATCCATTCACCTCTCCGAAGATACCAAGTTGATTTATGGCACCATATATCAGAGGTTTGGACGGACGCAACCGTTGTAGCGTGACTTCATCAGATTCCCTCTCATTTGCGAAGGGTTTTTGATTGTGGGGATGCTCTTCCCTGCAGGCGCAAGCCCCTGCAGTTAATTACGTTACCGCATAGCGATAACCACTTTCTCCTTCTCCAGCAGTTCACTTCATGTCGTGTGTATTTTTGTTTATTTTGGTTGCTCGTGGATTGTATACGGAGACTAGTTTATGCTGTTTCCCGTAGAGCGTGGATTAGTCCAAATCCGTATATTTTTAGATCTAGGTTTGTTTTATTTAAGGACCGTTAATCTAGTTTGAGATTAATATCAATTTAAATATATGAGCATTTGGGCTCAATTTATTTTAATTAAGGATAAGTTAGTCTAATTTGAGACTAAGATCAACTTAGCAAAATTTCGAAGATCATTTTTATTTCAGATCCAACAACAGAGCATTTGAGCTCAGTTGTAAGAAACCCTTTTCGGAGAGGCTAAACCAATTTGGGCTTAGTCTGCTCAGTCTTTCTTTTTGTTCAAAAGTGCTAAGTACTTGTTTGGGCTATGTTTGTTTAGCCCCTTTTTTACGCAAAAGTGCTAAGCACTTGTTTGAGCTCTGGCGCTCACATGGGTATCATGTGAAGCCTTCAGTTATGATCGCTGCTCAATCAGTGCCAAGCACTCAATTATATATATATATATATATATATATATATATATATAGTGTTAAACACTTTTTTGTGGCGTCCATGTAAAGAGCACGTGCGGCGCTGAGCACTGCCCAATCAGTGCTAAGCACTTAGCTGTTTTGGCTATATATGAAGTGCTAAGCACTTTTGTGCGGCACCCACGTGAGGAGCACGTGAAGTGCTAGGTGCTGCCCAATCAGTACTAAGCACTCAGCCGTTTTGGCTGTATATGAAGTGCTAAGCACTTTTATTCAGCGCCCACGTGTGTTTCACGTGAGGCGCTGGCCTTCTGCTTTGGGTGCCCGCGTGTTTTTCACGTGAGGCGATGGGCACTATTGGGAGGGCGCCTACGTGGGAATACATGAAGCGCTAATCTCTTTTCTTTTTTTAGAGATTAAATCTCTGTTAATGTCATTTTGGCCATTAATGATCATCAAAATCTCTATTTTGAGGACCTTGGATAGTTATTTTTTTCATTGGAGAACTAAGTTCTTTATGTAGGGTTAAACCATAATTTCGAAGGAATTAAATTCCTCGAAAACATATTCTTTTTCTTTTTTTTTCTTTTTAATCTAGTTCTTTTCTGAATCTTTGATTCTCAAGAACAATATCTTCCCGATGAGAATTAAATTCTCAACTTGTGGAAGACTTGTCTTGTGGATCTCTGATCCAGAGAAAGAACTAAGTTCTTTGAGAAGGGTTAAACCCTTCGATAGGTAAAAAGAGATATTTTGATCAATGTATTTCCTTTACCTAGGGTTTTGAAAAGGAAAGTCTTCTTCTTTTCTTGAATTCTCTATTGTTTTGAAAGCTTTCTGTACTTTTCAAAAGCTTATGGGGGTTCCCTCTATATGAGACTTGAAGTCTCGGATCCTTTATATAGTGGAGGCAAATTGCTAATTAGTTTTAATAAAATCTCTTATTAAGATATTCCAATTGATTTAATTGGTCTCAAAATTGGTTTGGGGAATTTTACCCACCGTTGGATCTTTGATCCAAGTGTTTCTGTTTTACAGAATATGTTTTCTTGTTTTTTTAACAGGATTGGGGAAATATTTTCCTATTTATTCTGTCAAGCGGTGATTTTTAATCACCATTGAATTTTTAATGCAAAGGTTCTCTATTTTACAAAGAGCAATCTTGTTTGTTTGTAAAGATTGAGGACAAATATTCCTCAGAATAGAATTTAATTCTATTGTTTGATGATTTATCATCACTATTGTATGTTTGATCCAACGGCTCTGTTCAACAGAGAATATCCCAACTTTTTTTAGGAAAATATTCTCATGTAGAATTTAATTCTTTTGATTTTGACTTGAGCACCGGCGCACACATGGGGAGCACGTAGGCTCCACTTAAGAATTTAATTCTTATTCATGATAGGCACTCCTATGTTTTGCACATTGGCGCCCACGTGAGGAGTACGTGCGGCGCCATATAAGAATTTAATTCTTATATAATAATCCCTCATGTGCTTTGCACATTGATGCCCACGTGAGGAGCACGTGCGGAACCACCATAGGATTTAATCCTACAAGATTGGTGATGGCGCTGGCGCCCTCATGGAGAGCATGTGAGGCGCTGCCTCATTAAAGTCAACAGAGCTTAGCTATTTTATTATGTTCAAATATTGGAGGAACAAGGACTGCATAAAAGAATCTGTCAAGTGCAACGGGTGAGCTTAACAACAACATCAAGTGCATTTAAAGTGCATAAAAAATCTCAATCAAGTGCAACTAGTGTGCACGAAAATCCTCAAGTGCATCAAATGTGCACAAAACCACATCAAGTGCGCCAAGTGTGCACGAAAATCTAAATCAAGTGTATCAGGTCTATACAAAAGCATCTAGTGCAATAGGATGCACGAAAATCAATATCAAGTTCAGCTAGGTGCACAGAAACATAAATCTAGTGCAACTGGCATGCACGAAAATCCTCAAGTGCATCAAATGCGCATGTAAACAATATCGAGTACACAAGTCAAAATCAGGTGCATACAGCGTGCACGAAATCAAAATCAAGTATATCGGGATACACGAAATCATAAATATATGCAACGACGTGCACAAAACAATATTGAGTGTAATGGATATGCACAAAAACACCAATCAAGTGTAACAGATGTATAAAAACATAGATCAAGTACAACTGCTGTGCACAAGGAAAATATCCATCAGGTACAGCTACGGTGCACGAAAATATCAATCATGAAACTCAATTATCAAAACACAAGAATCAAAATGACGAAAGCGTGATACTCGGATCACTAAAGCGCAAATCAAAAATTAATGACATTGAGATACACCTCCTTCAATGTCAAAAGGTGCATGTGCACCAAGAGCCGACAGAGCAAGAATTCTCACTTGCCTTCTGCCCACGGTCTGGCATCCTCTGTCTCTAGGTCCTTATTCTTTTTGTAGATCACTAATTCACACGATCTCTTGGCCCGACAGCCTGGTTAGGCGTAGCGACAGAAACAGTCCCGTTATGACGCCTCTCTGAACATCTCCTGGCCAAGTAACTTGTCCAGTCACAATGTAGCATGTCAATGACGGCGGCCTCTATCCATCTGAATACGTGTCATACAACCGATCCTGGATATAAATCTCTATCGCTGTAGTATCTAGAAAGAACTCGTCTTGGCCTCTTCAGATATCATATCTACCGAACTGTCAGGAAACTGGCACTCCTTAATTATTCTGTTTTTGTTCCGGGGCAGCTGCAATCTCATCACGACTTCCTCTGAATTTTTGGTTGTATCCAATGCCTCTGCGTACATATTAAATCTCTAGGATCAACGGAGAGTAATGATAACTCGTGAGATCTCACACGGACCTCTTGATCCATTTTGCTTCAATATCGTCCAAATCGGAATCGTACCGCGAAAGTTAAGCAAAAGCAATTCATCCTCCATTACTGTCATATCCAGAGTCTCTCGCATGGACTCGAAGCTTCGAATTTGGTATCTCCAACACTCTGTGGAAGACAATATGGCGAAATGCGTTCTCAAGAACTTGTCCAAAGTCATCGAAGGAATACGTACTGCTCGTCATCTCTTGATCGACTCACTCTAGGTCTGAGAAAGACCCTTCAAACTGAAGCTAACCAACTCAATTGATCTTGCATCCGGGCATCCAAACGAACGAAATATCCTAATCTCTTTATCCAAAAATGACTAGGGATTCTCTGTCACATCCCTGCCTGTAAACTCATACGGCTTTAGCTTTGTAAACTCTGGAGGCGACAACTCGTCAATCACAACAACAGCTGATACATTTGTCTACACGGTAGGCAACACAACGATCTCTGGAGTAGGATGTACATTGTAGGGTTCCATAGTGCTCGCGGCACAGCGGAAGAGCGATTGGCGAACAAAAATATCAAGCTAATACGAAAGAACCCCGAACCTAGAATCAATCCAAATGCCTAAACTAGCAAACCAAGTATGCAAAGATATGTAATACTACCTTTGACACGTGTCTACCCAATCGTGGAAGACCCCTCCATACTCCATGTATGCTTTCTGGATCAATCTTGAGTAGCAACCGCCCTTACCGAAGATGATCATCCTAAGGGAAACCGATCCAAGCTACGGCTTCACCTAGTGAAGCGACCGACGCTCCAAACTCGCTACGAATGGAGAGTGGGGATGTAGGATTATTTTCACTATCTTTTCTCTCTTTTCCAAGCTCAAGTGAGCTTCCTAGAAGGAGGAGGAGGAGGTGAAGAAGAAGAAGCCATGGAAAATGGCTAAGTGATTTATGAAGAACAAGTAGCAAAAAGGTAGCAAAGGAATGGCTAAGTCTTTTAGCAACCATCCAAAATAGTATTCACAAATGAAAATACTATATAATAACCAACCCATACCTCTCTACCATGCTACAAAACACCTCATCCTTCACCTCATTTTTGATTTTCTATAAAAGAAAAATCAAGAAATGAAGTGTCCATCTTCCAGAACAAAATCCGTATAAATACGGAATACAACCTAGTACAAGTACCGAAATACATATACGCGTATTCGTACAAAAAAAAGAATAGCCAAGAGAGAAAATGAATAGTGAACAATAATACTAGAATATATATATTAAATATATATATATATATATATATATATTATTAAATCAAAACCTGATTTAATAATCCGGCTTAATCCTAAACCGCTAGTATTATTAACCGTCCGATTAATGTCCGTATAGCCTGTACACGTATTTAATCGGACACCCTATATGCACCAACATACGTCATCTACATCATATCGTCTGAACTGGGAAAACCCTCTGTGTGGGACTCTAAAGACTCGACAACACGCTGGCAGTGATTTACTGGATAAATCCAAAAAACAAAAGCACGTCAGCGACACTAGTTGTATGTAACGGATGCCTAGGTATCTGTCGAAAGGGAGGTCAACCATCAAGTCCGTTCTAACCCTACAGAGCCTGAATGTGACAATCTCCGTACAGTCCGGTCTCTTCGTCTAAGAGTATCGCATACCGGGTCTAGAGGGTGGAAACATCAGACCCCTAATAACCTGATAAGTCGAGTCAGAGTCAAGCTCATCACCAACCGAGAAACTACTAAACTCATATCAGTAAATCTCATTTACCATGGCCACGGATTTAAGCTGGTAGCCTACCGAACACAGCACGACATCGAATCCTAATACCGGGAGAGACGAATCCCCGACAATCGCTCACTGCCTCTGTGGCTCGGGACTGTACCTAACTAAAACCTGTTTGCATGATTCCTTTGAGCCATGGTAGGCTAGTAATCAAAGTACAATGGGAACTCACACGAGACAAATGACGATCTCAGGTCAAAAGACTAACATGTACTAATGCCACTCGAGAACAACCATCTAACGATAGATAAAATACCATCTAGAAATTCTCGGCAAGTCCGTCCTATGTACTTACCTCCAGTGAGCATCTGTATTCTATCTTAGGTGACATAACACTAATGGCTTGTAAGACCGGCCACCGCCCCTCGTCGGGGTCTCGAATCGTATACACTAGTCTACTCCGGAATATCGATGCCCGGTCTCGATACTCCTATGACAAGGGACATTTAAGGATATGCTTATGGACTACCCAGCTCTCACGTATATGATCGCCATCATAATACTGGTAGTTAAGTAAGAATTCTATGGGCTTCATCATTATATATTAGCGACACGTAATAATAAGTAAAACGTGTACACATCAATAATAAAGACAAACCGAATAGCATACTATCATTTCGAGTAAGATTGTTCTACCTGTATAGGTCCTTCCTCAATTATCATAATCGCGTGCCTGCAATTACAATAATTGCCTTAAGGGCACTATATCCAACAATCTCCCACTTGCACTTAAGACTAATTATTGCGGTATCGCATACCTACATCCCATGTGCCATCAAATACATAATTTCTCTACTAATCAGTTTCTCAAATCTCGTTTGAGGAACATCCGTGTTCGAGAAATAGTCTCGGTGGGTGGATCCACTACAATGTTTCAACTTCCTCTCTCTATATCTCAACTACGCAGAGATGAACAATCTCCCGAACTGAGCGATACCCCGCCACGAGAATTTGTCCGGATACAAGATGGGACCAAGTTCATAAATGAACAACTTTATCCTACAAACTTCTTGGGTTGTATCCTCCATTGAGTCATAACCGGTATCTTGTACCATACCCACCTCAGTATCTCTATTAGAATCCTATCCAATATACTGATCCTTAGAATAAACAAAACTCAAAAATCTGACAGCATCTCTGTCATCCAGGTCATCTTGGAAGCCCAAATCGATAACCGCTTTCCGGAGGAGGCTGTCGTTATCATGTACCAAGAACATCCTCTAATGTTCATAACGGCTTCCCTTTGTTTCTCCAGGATTGGATTAATATCTTCTTACTACATGTGTATAAGCAATATCTGGTTTTGTACAAGATATTGCATGATTGACACAATTGCCTAAGCAAAAGATATGTCATTCATGCCAGTCCCTCTCCCCATCGGTCTAGAAGACATCTCTTTAGAGAAGGTGACTCCATCACCTGTGGTCATAGTCACAAATTCGTGATTCGGCAATAATTCGGCGAAGTCGAAAATTCGGATTCGGAGAACTATTCGGAAAAAATCGGCAGGTATTCGAGAATGATTCGGTAAGTGTTCGGGAAATATTCGGGAAGATTTCGAGCAAAAAATTAATATATGAGACGCTAGATTTTGATTTTGTGAATTATTTGCTGTTTTTTGAATAATTCGTTGTTTTCTTGAATAATTCGGGAATTATTCGCGAATAATTCGGCGTTCGACAACCACGAATATTTCGCAGATTTAATCAGCATATCAATAATTCGCGAATTATTCACGAATTCGCCGAATAATTCGCGAATTATATGACTATGCCTGTGGGTACACCACCACACCAGGATTCATCCATTCTAAAATACTTTTAGAATACTGTCTAATTACCCGATTGGGAAACTTCCCAAAACTAGATCTAAAACCATAGATCTAGTCACTAGAATCCCTGATATATTATCTATATCCAACGTGGAAAAAACAATATGTGACAACCAATGTTTGACCGATTGTAGTATAGGAACATCACTTCCTATATGGAGTATGTCATCCAAATCCCAGGACAGTACTCTCTACACCCTTCTTACTAGGTCTATCTATTGTTTTGATGAAGTCAATCATCTTGACTGTCACATTAAAAGAGATGATCTGTCTCCGCTATACATGATTTATTCTACGAATAAACATATGTAACTTACACACCTTCCGATGCTCCTACCGACTACGATAAGCCTTTGGTAGAGTCATATACACATGCACTTCCAAATTCCCATTTATAAAGACGTTATAGTCATCCTCTTGCAAGATATCATAGTCTAGAGCATCAGCAGTACTAAGTCATATCTGTATGGATTTTAACGTAGACACTGAAGTAAAAGTCACATCACAATCCACAACGGGTATTTGATGAGAATTTTTACAGCAAGTCTAGCTTTATTAGGTTAATAACTTTCCACCTGCATAGATTTGGAAAGATCTACTTACTCCTAATGGGTTTTACCTCTTCAAGAGCACCCAGCAAAGTCCAAAATCCAATATTTGCTGAAGTGAGTGGAGTCCATCTTAGATATAAAGCATCTGGTTACCTGGAAATTACCACTTCTTATGACCTGCCGATAACTAGTAGAACCATCATAACCATGATGCTGACTTCCTTATCACTGTCTACGAGAAAACCGAAGTATCTCTCGGGTGGCTGAGGTCACCTACTAGAATCTGCGGAGTGGCTAATGGACTGTCAAGTCCAATTGAATTCTTAGGTTCTACTAAATTTTCGGTAACCGTTTGTGGTTCTGGAATCACTTCCACTTCTACCATACTCCCACTAATTTCTTTTGCAAAAAGATTCCTTTTATAAAAAGGTGGCGAGTCAAGAACAATGTAACTATTGATCTTGAAAATGGTAGAAACAAAATCCTATTGAATGCTTGGGATAATCCACAAACAGCCATTACCGAAGCATGCCTTGAGTTTTTCCAGATTCTACTTTTAAACAGGAACCAGATAACTCCATATCTTAATAACCTCAAGATACGCAACCAATCTATGTCCATATAAAATCAAAGGCACTAATTTAGATGGAACCGGATTCAAATATCATGCAGCTGTTTCCAGTGCATATCACCGATGGAAAAAAGGCCAATACAGCATTACTCATCAAGGAGCGAACCCGCGGATAAGTAATCTGAGAGAGAATCAAGTTCTCAATATTACTAAAATGGAATACCTAGCATAAGTATCTATATCTTCGATCACTTCGAAGAATGTTGATACTTCCAACGTATGGTTCTCTGCTTTATTCTTACACCTATAAACTTCTCAAAATCTTTGGACCTTACATTACAACGAATGCGTGTCTAAAACTAGAGAACTTAGAGGTAAACCTGAATGAATTAAGAGTACCAACCCCTTGTCCAGAAGGACACTGGACAATATATATTTTCATATATAAGTTCCAAGAGTATACTAACTCAAATTCCGTGTTTTGTAAGTTAAAAACTGTATTTTAGTCGAGAATGTCTTACACCGTTATTCAATGCAGCTTACCTTATTCTCAACCGACAAATGTAAAAATTGGAACACAATTTTCAAATTTATATCTCACTTTATATAATAAAGATATAAATATATCATTTTAAAAATTGGTGCATAACAACGGTTATTCGAAACCAAATATTTGTCGTTAGGCAAAACCAGGCGATTCAATCCAATATCACCAATTACAACGAATTCCGATATTGAGGATCAGATTGCTCATTTCTCAATATTCTACTCCTTCTCAGCATCTGTAACGCCATACAGATGTGAGATCCAAATCCGGTAAATGCATACCCTGGAGTCAGAATTAATTGAAAAACATTTCTCATTTATAAGTACACAGAAAATCTGAAACATAAATATTTCAAGGGGTGGCCGGGTATTCCTAGTAATGCCCTTTTCACTATCCAGATTCATGACAGTAGTCGCAATTTCCTTTGGTCTCACTTCAATCCCTTTATATGTCTCTGCATCTTACCTTCTGTATACTGCACTTACGCTAACAGGTTTTCTTCTTTCCCTGCCTTTCGGCACCTAACTAAGGTTTGGAAGAAGACTATCCAATAAATGCAATAAGTGTACTCTCCTAATACAAGGAGCACTCGCAACCTGAGAGAAGGTAAAAAGAAGAGACAACCGCATAATACAATCTAAATTTTCCAAAACCAGTGACCATGCTCGACTGAAATAATATCTTCGAGTTCGTATGTAACTATACGACGGCCATTTCCAAGCAATAGGGATTATCCTGGTGATAAGGAGTGTTCTGGAGAAATGCAAAAGGAAAGTAGGAGTAGCAGGGATATTTGTGATTTTGTTGTGAATCATGACAATCCAAAACCAACGTGTGTAAGAAGGTTCGGTTAACTTGGTTAATGAGTTTTAGGTAAGTCATGGGTCGCTGTATGAGGAGAGAGAGAAAACACTCAACGTGCACTCTATCAAGATTAGATTGGTTATCTCTTTATCTAATCAGGATGGCTCCCACTGTTTTCTCGAATTCTCTTTCAAACCTTAAAAGGAGAACTAGTAGGGATCATATACATCTTACAAGTTTACTAACCATTGCCAGGTCGGTGTTGGTACTCTGAAGGAGGTCCCCCGTGTTTTTGCACGGACCCAATTAATAACCCCGTTTCTACAGAGGCGTAATCTCGTTAACACTTTCAAGACACCTAATAGGTCAGCTAATTGTGAAGTGAAAAATCTCTCGAGGAATAGTACCTACTCATTAGTGGGAATCGGGACCCAACTATCATCGTGTGATAACCTGACGGAATCCTCTTAAGTCACCATACTCCAGAAGGTATGCGTATGCCTGCCAAGTTTCCCTTATATTTGAAACTCCCGATTTGGTTTTTACCCCTAAGATCCAAGGACCTTGACGAATAATCAACAAATCAAGGGTTCTAGTCAAGTTCAACCCGTCATTATCTTGATTGCGTTAAACCCGCCCGTATGACCCTTGACAAATAATCAACAAAGTCGTATGACTGTCCTAACCAATCCACATATCCTTGCGATAGAAAAGCATTACAGAGCTACCACACACTACGCCTCGGCGAATAGCAACGACAAACGTAGTGCGAATACTAATCTGAAATGACGGAGGGCTACAGTTGGTTTTTGGCGAAAAACCTTTAACGTAATGAACTTGATATCGTTGAAGGAACTCGAGTGGCTTTAAAATAGAGTGGTTTAAGCTCCGCTTTTTTAAAACTGGTAACATAAACTTTTTCTTAAGAGTGAATTCCCCGCGAAGGGATGTAACGACTCTAAATTTACTGTATAGAATTTTCCAGTTTAATGTACAGAAAATGAGTTATACAGTCTGAGATTGAGTTATAAGTAAATTTTGTTAAATAACAGCAAGAAACAACTTGTAACTCACTGGTAAAGCCTTGCACTGCTGTGGCGTAGCTCCTGTGTTCGGTCCCCATCAGACACATTATTTTTTTCGCTGATTTTTCTTTTTAACTTTTTGGAAGCACAAAAGTTTACACGTGCAATACACAGAAAAATGAAAAGTCGGAAAAATCAAACATATGCTAAAGGGTTTAAATATTGTGTTGATCATCTGGCACGAATCACTCACAATCGACCGGCGGAAACCTCAATTAGACCGGCACCGACGGCTTGGATGAGCCCATTTGGCTCCGGGCTTTGCACACTAACCCCTTCACCTACCCCTAACACCCCTGCAATGTTTGATTTCCCTGCAATCAAATAGAGACCTTTCATTTCACCATTAAACCAAATTTTAATGCTTTTTAATTCACATTTTTAATTTCAAAACCCTAATTCTATACTATAAGTACCACCCCACACTTTAGCTCAACATCATTCTGAAATTTCTAGCCAAAACTCTAAAAAAATTCTAAGTACAATTGGAATAAAGAGGAGTTAGAAAGCAAGCAACTTTCGGCGAGGATCGAAGACAGTTCCGGCACTCCCGCAACGCCACGAAGATCAACTCTCCTTCTTCTACCTCTTCTTAACATAACCAAGCAGTAAGTCCCTTCTAATCTTCATTTCCCTTCTTTAAAAATTCATTTTAAAACATATATTGGTAAGTGGAGTTAATACCGATATCACTTTTTTCCAAATCCTATAACTCCAAATCCTTTTATCTTTGGTCAAACAAAATTTTATACAATACTTGTAACCATAAACCCTAATATTTAGAATCAAACTTTCATTAAAATTCTCATGCGAAATAACAATAGTAACACTTTCATTTAAATACCATGAACTTTAAATATCACCTTTTTTAGTTTTTCTTACAAACATACCTTTAGGAAAATATCATGAGGTAACGACCTATCTCTCACATACACACTTGGTTTCATAGCACGATACTCTTTGAATGTATTTTTCGTTGCGAAAACATTATTACAAGAAAATACCACTTACTATAAAAACCAGATTTCTTTTAAACGGTGTTTTAAGTTCCTTTGCGATTATGCCTCTACAACTCTTGTTAGGGACCCGCTAATGGATGGTGCGGATTATCGCATATCCTTGTGCTAGTAGAGCGAGATGCAAACCTCCTGACGGAGTATTTGGTCTCGAAAGGTTTTAAATACGGTTTTTAATAAAAACGCATTTTTCTAATTTAATAAAATTTAATTTTTAATAATTATATAAAAATTATAAATCCATATATTTTCAAAATATAATAAACTACATTTTTTTAAATGAAAGATTCACAAGTTTCACTAATATACCATCAAGATACTAACAAAAGACAAGTTTTACAATAAAATATTATGAACTTTCCAAGCTAAGCAATTATCACTAAAATACCTCAAATCCTTAAAATTCATATCCATGAAAACCCTAAATAATATAAATAAATTCTCGATGCTTATTTTGAAATTTTATTAAAAATATTTTTCATAAAACTCCCTCGAGTTATATAAAACAATATTTAAGGACTTTAGTAAATATAGATTTACGCGGGATCAATTCTCTTGAGCCCCAGGGAGCTGGAGAAAGTGAGTGCTTGCCTATTTAAGGTAGACAACATAACGGAGTTATCAATGGTAATTGTCTTAGAAAAAGACGCAAATCCTGCCGTCCATGTGCAGCAGTTACCGATAACTCCCGAACCTAATTCAGGATCTAAATCAGTTACAAGTGGCTGACTCAGTCAGAGTCCATTTCAAACCTGAATCCAAAGTCAAACATGAATACATGAACTTGAACCTGAATACTTGAATTCAAACATCAATATAAAACATGAATACTTGACTTGACTTGACCGAACCATGGTTATAACTTGACATGACTACTTGAATACAAGATTACATCCTGAACCTGACTACTTGAATATTTGTATCCATGGTTTCGGCAAGTCTTGTAAACATAACCTATACAATACATTACGCGGGGATAACGGGGTAGATTGGTACGGAACGTATAGCGTGGCACGAGATGGTCACTTAAAAGGCACCTACATGAACTCGCGTGTCGTTGTCCCGTGGGTTATGATGGGGCCTTATACTACATGTTACCATAGTCCACGAGATAAGATGGACTCCTCTCGTATACACAAATACCTTATGTACCAAGATACAAACAACTACGTTAGAATAACAATTATATATCTGTACAACTTAACAGTTTCATTTAACATTACTTGATCTATTCCATTCCTTCTTTTGGGACTTACCGAGCGCTGGTTCGCTGACGACATTTCTTTCTTTTCTTTCTTGGAATGTTCAACAGGAGGACCAGACTCTCAGGAGATCGAGCCTAGCCGAAGTACTTGGACCAACTCACTGCCCAGCCGGACTTCTAACTCTTCTTGTATTTACTTTTAGTTTGTATGCCACTGTTTATGCACTGATGTATTCATTGTATCTTTTCTTTTCAAACAGTTGTATATAAAGTCAATGTAAATAAAAGTTGTTGTTTATTTTATATCACTTATCATTCTTGTGTATTTTATATATTTGCTTAATTACACTTAACGTATTTAGTTCTTAGTAAATACGTTGCGACCCGTCACGTCACCGATTCCGTACACTGTGAAGCGGGGCGTGACAACGGATCAAGGCTCTTTTCTCATAGAATGAGGTGCTGGATATTCTTAACCGAATACTTCTATACAAAGCAAAAGAATATGACAATTGTTTTTAAGAAAACCGAATAGTTTTAAAAATTGGTTCCGACAACATCAAATAGGTTAGTTTTTCCTTTGAATTAAAGATATAATGCAGTCCCATCAAATCTAATTTCTAAGCCACAACAGAAACAACTAAAATAGCATGTTTTTATATGACATCCTCATTCACCACGGGATCCCGGGTCTTCACCATAAGATTACTTAACTTACGGCAGGGCGGAGACAAGGCTAGTATGGATGCAAAACATATAGAAGCATCTACTAATATAATATATATACACATCAACATCACAGGCATATAATAGTCATCACAGGCAGATAAGAATCATCACAAGTATGTGAACAACAATATGGAATAGCGGATAAACTTGGAGCCCTGCGTTTCATCTGAGCCGCAAATGAAACGCGACGTTCCCCGGTCGTGTGGATAATCCGTACATAGTCGATCATAGACCCCTACAAGTGCGGTAAGCCACCTGCCAATTCTAGAAACTGGGTAACACACCCTCAATGAAATGAGTCGATCACCCGCCGCTTTCTAGAATCCAGTAACTTGTGCACTCCTCCGCGGGGCGAATCCTATAACCCCTACAAGTGTGGAGAGCAACCCGCCAATCCTAGAGTGAGGCGGCACGATCTTAACTCCATGAGATGGCCACCTGCTGCACCCAAGAACCCGGCTACTCGAGCACTTCTTCTGAGTTAATCCTAGTACAGAAATGAAATATATACAATGGTGATATCGACCGCATTCTAGTCGAGCCCCAATAAAAGAATATACATAGTACGGAAATGGTGGACATATGTTAGAGCTCGTCCCGAACAAATGAATACAACAAAATAAATCAAAACTATACAAGCAACACACGAGGGGCTATCCAACACGACAATCCGACTAAACCATAAACAAGATATATATTCACATAAACAACTAACCGAAACAAGTGTGTAATCCCGTCTAATTGAGTGTATAGCAGTTAGACGACATTCAACAACACATATACACTGATACAAAAACCATGACCTTAGAATCATCACAAGCAAAGCTCACACTCAAAATTCCAAACGACGAAAATTGAGAACACTTCAACATCCAAAAACCAAACTTTTTGGCAAAACAAAGAGTCCAAACGACCCAACCATGGCCCCCAGGAACTCCCTGGGGTACCCCCGATCCGCCTATTGGGTTCTCGGTCCAAACCAAGAGCCCTCGAAGATCGGAACATACAAAACAGTTCAGTTTTGGACAGCAACAACGAGACAGAATTCAGCCAAGAAAACAACGACTAATTTTCAAAAAACGACATTGAAAACGGTTCCCCGAGACTCTACGGGTCACCCTACATCCCCTACGGATTCCCCGTTCCGAAACGTGAGCTCCAAGGATCGAGAACAAGCTTCAAAAACTCAGTTTTGTAACCAAACGTCGCTGGATTTTATGGCTGAAAACTGTCGGGAAAAAAATTGTTTTGTGATGGATTCTAAAGTAATGCGAGCTGCTTTAAGGTGTTTGGGAGGCTCTGATACCACTGTAGGGTTCCCTAGTGGTCGTGGCGCAGCGGAAGCGCGATTGGCGAACAAAAATCTCAAGCCAACACGAAGGAACCCCGAACCTAGAATCGATCCAAATGCCTAAACTAGCAAACCAAGTATGCAAAGATACGGAATACTACCTTTGACGTGTGTCCACCCAATCGTGGAAAACCCCTCCATGCTCCGTGTATACTGTCCGGATCGAGCTTGAGTAGCGACCGCCCTTGCCGAAAATGATCCACCTTAGGGAAACCGATCCAAGCTTCGGCTTCACCTAGTGAAGCGACCGACGCTCCAAGCTCGCTACGAATGGAGAGTGGAGATATAGGAATATTTTCACTATCTTTTCTATCTTTTCTAAGTTTAAGTGAGCTACCTAGAAGTAGGAGGAGGTGAAGAAGAAGAAGCCATGGAAAATGGCTAAATCATTTATGAAGAACAAGTAGCAAAAAGGTAGTAAAGGAATGGCTAAGTCTTTTAACAACCATCCAAGAATAGTATTCCTAAATGAAAATTCTATATAATAACCAACTCATACCTCTCTACCATGCTGCAAAATACCTCATCATCCATCTCATTTTTTATTTTCTATAAAAGAAAAATTAAGAAATGAAGTGTCCATCTTCTAGAACAAATTCCGTATAAATACGGAATACTACCCGGTATACATACCGAAATACATATACGCGTATTCGTACAAAAAATACGAATAGCCAAAAGAGAGAAAATGAATAGTGAATAATAATACTAGAATATACATATTATATGTATATATATATATATATGTATATATATATATATATATATATATATATGTATATATATATATATGTATGTATATATATATATAAATTATTAAATCAAAACCTGATTTAATAATCCGGCTTAATACTAAGCCGCTGGTATTATCCATCGTCCGATCAAAGTACGTGTAGCCTGTACACGCATTTAATCGGACGCCCTATATGTAAGTCGATGCCATGCTCCCCACGTGTGCGCGGGGAAGCAGAGTTTGCAAAAAAATGAATTTTATAAGCTTCATAACATCGACTAAACTCCAGGATCGATACTAAACCGTAAGAAACAAACTGGTTTAGAGGTTTAACTACTGTGTAAGAAAGTTATACCTCAAGTTACTGTCCTTCTTCTTCACCTCGCTGTCCTTCTCCTCTTCGTGAGCTTCTCGAAGTGAGAATGGATCACGCCTCCCCGTCGGCTTCCCTAAGTCTTAGAAGATCCACCCGAGAGTTCCAACCTTGAGCTTAACCTCCAAGTTGAGGTAACTAGATCACTTGGTGTGCTAAACTAAGTAGCCTAGAGTAAGTAGAGAGTGTTAAAGGATTTAGTTATCTCACAAATCCTAGGATTCTCAACTCATGAGACAATTAGGGTTTCTTTGAGGAAGATGAAGAGAGAACTTGAGAGGAGAGAGAATGTGTTTGTGATAATCTCACTTAACTCTTGAGCATTGCATCTATTTTAACTCTAATGAAAAAAGAAAAATATCTCTCATAAATGTCACAAAATATCTATGTCTTCTATTGTTACAAGAGTCCAAAAGAGTCAACATAAAGCCATGCTCAATTTCACTAAAATACCATGAAGCTTTCCTCTCTCAAAAATCCACCTCATTAAGCATTTAACCAAAAATGCTAAAACAAATAATGAGGTTTAATCATCTTAAAGCAAACTTGAATAATTACAAGAATGTCCCTCGCATCCATATATACATACCCGTATCCGTGTTCTGAGAAACACGAATACAATGAGACATAACTAATCCAATAACCAAACACTAGGATCCGGCTTAAACCAAAGCCCACTAGTATTGTCCTCCCGAACATCATATGCGCACAAGTACACATGTGTGATCGAACCCTGTCATAAAACCATACGACCTCTACTCGTTTCGCCCGAAGCAGGGAAACTCTCTGTTTGGGACTCTAAAAACTCGACAGTACACTGGCGATGGGTTTAACCACAAACGCGTTAGCGGTACTAGCTGCACGTAACGGCTACCCAGGTATCTGTCGATAAGAAGGCCAGCGAGCAAACTCATCCGTACCCCTACTGAGCCTGTTTGTGGCAATCTCCGTACAGTTCGGTCTGTTCGTCTAAGAGTATCGCATATCGAGCTTAAGGGGCGGTAAACGTCAGACCCTTAATAGTGCAATAAGTCGTGTCGGAGTACAGCCAAAAATACCCTGAGAAACTACTGGAATCCCTACCAGCAAATCTCGCTTGCCCTGGCCAGGGACTTTGTGTAATGGCTTTCCGAATCACAGCGCGACATCAACCCCCAATATCGGGAGAGACGGATCCTATCTAACCGCCACTGCCTCCAAGCACTTTGGGACTGCACCCAACTACTACCTATTTGCACGACTCAATAGAGCCATGGTAGGGTAGTAATCTAATAATAGTAGAAACACACTTGAGGCGAAGTAGCAGTGTTAAGTCAACGGACTATGTTGTACTCATGTCACCTGGCTGCTACCTGACGATAGATATAGTACCAACCAGCAGTTCCCTACGAATCCATCCAGTGTAACTCAACACCCAATGAGCACCTGCATACTATCTCTAGTACGACGTACTGATGGCTGTAGGACATACCATCTCCCATGCTGGGATGAGAAGCGTATACACTAGTCTACTCTGGAGTATCGATGCCCTGTCTCGATAATCCTATGACTAGGGACCTTTATAAGGATGTGCTTGTAGACTATCCAGCCCCCACTAGTGTGACTTCCATCACAACGCTGGTAGTCAAGCAAAAATCCTAAGGCCTCTATTAGCGATACGTCAAAACAAACATATACACATATTAAGATAGATACAAACCAGTAACATACTACCATATTGAGCAAGACTGTCATAAATCCGTGTATATATCCCAAGTTTCCAAAATGTAATATACAAACTAGTACTATACAATAATAGCCTCTAGGGCATATAACACTAACACTGAATGCACCAACATACATCATCTATATCATATCGCCTGAACTGGAAAAACCCTCTGTGTGGGACTCTAAAGAATCGACAATACGCTGGCAGTGATTTACTAGATAAATCCAAAATCTACAAGCACATCAACGGCACTAGCTGTATGTAACGGCTATCCAGATATCTGTCGAAAGGGGGGTCAACAATCAAGTCCGTCCGAACCCTACTGAGCCTGAATGTGACAATCTTTGTCCAGTCTGGTCTTTTCTTCTGAGAGTATCGCATACCAGGTCTAGGGGGTGGAAATGTTAGACCCCAAATAACCCGATAAGTCATGTCGAAGTCAAGCTCATCACCAACCAAGAAACTACTGAATTCGTATCAGTAAATCTCATCTACCGTGGCCACGGATTTAAGCTGATAGCCTACCGAACACAGCTCGACATTGACTCCTAATACCAGGGAGATGAATCCCCGACAATCGTTCACTGTCTCCATATGCTCGTGACAGTACCCAACTAAAATCTGTTTGCATGACTCCTTTGAGCCATGGTAGGTTAGTAATCAAAATACATTGGGAACTCATACGAGACAAATAGCGATCTCAGGTCAAAAGACTAACCTGTACTAACGATCATAATCGCGTGCCTACAATTACAATAATTTCCTTGAGGGCGCTATATCCAACATACGTCAACAGTCCTCTTAATCTGACTGGCCTCAAGCAATGGCCCGATCATCTGGTGCAGATCCAAAACACTCGTCTTAACGAGAAATCCTAGCATTAACGAGAAATCAATATGCTCCTATATCACCGGAATAACACCCTGGTCGGTCCTCGTTCCTGATGAGGTTGCTCTGACCGCAACTCTAGCCGCAACCCTCTCGGCTCGCATGGCGATAGTGACAGGAACCGAAAACAAATATCGATGAGGATAGATAACAAGAACGAATAGAATAACGGATCTCAAGATATGTACATCCTAAGGTTACTTAAGCGGAGTATCGTATCGTAAGTATGCCATAGAACATACGCACGATACGTTACTCTACTTAAATCACTTACTCCATCAACCAAGGTCAACCTACATAACAAAAGTTCGGGTCTAATACCCCCTCAGTCAAGTCTAAATTCCGTAAGGTCAAGTCTAGGTTCCGAAATATACATCCTAGACTCCGCATAGTCAAACCTAGACTCGAGCAAAAGTTAAACCTAATGCTCTGATACTAATTTTGTCACGACCCGGAAGTGGTACGTGACCGACACTTGGATCACGTGAAGTCTATAAGACCCCACCGTAACCCAAGTAAGCCGAAAACCAGGAATCTAAACCTTTTTAGGAAAATAGTGATGATGAAGTTTGAAAAAGGGGTATAATAAAATCAAGTTCTCTTTTTTAAAGTATAAATAAGATTCGTAGAAATGCAAGTATGTAGTATACTAAAGTTTGAAAACGTTTTCGTCATTTGAAATTTGGGCAGCACCTCCTTTGTAAATTTTGATCAAAACCAGTACATAAACATATAATATTGGCATCCCAAAGCGGGAGCTAGCTCTTCGCTAATCGGCAGAAACATAACCATACAAATAAGTATACAACGCCCAAAGCGAAGATCAATCACAAAAAAGATTAAGGAAAAACCAAAATATCATTGAACTCAAGTATAAAGAATATATACAACTCTCATTCTAAGTCTAACAGATTATACAAGTCTCTGGTTTCTAAGCCTACCAAATATACATAGTCTGGTTGATGGAGCTTTTAACTAAATACAATGAATATAAAAGTATACAATGGTGGTTACGATCCGTAGTGTAACCCACCTACTAATGCAAATCACCCAAAAGAAGAGATGCGCCAGCAATACGCTACTGATCCGAGCGGTCGGTCCTGCAAGAAACTATGGCACAACGGGGATGAGTTGCCAACTCGTGAGTAGAAGACATTATCGGGTAGAAATCAAATGTATAACGATTTCCTAGGTCGTACAGTAATATAATAATATCATATCATGTGGTACTAAAGGTAGTCGTGTATACCTAAGTATAATAATATAATATCGTGCATGTGTCAATATGTGATACCAAGTCATCCATGTCGTGTGTGTGTGTGTCATCCACTGAGTGTCCATCAACGACACTTGAAATCATCATAAAATCCTGAGTGTGCAGCATTGACACTCAAAATCATCATAAATCACGCGTCCAGTATCGACACGTAAATCCTCATATCTCAGGCACCGTCTCATCAGATCGGGCCTCATATCTCAGGCACCGTCTCATCAGATCGGTCCTCATATCCATCTGTCTCATATCACTTCGGTCGGTATCCTTCGGATATCCGCCGAGTTTAATACTGTCACGGGCAAGTAGTATTTCCCAGCCAGGCTCAACAACTTTCTATACAATCTTCTTGCCCCGGGATACCATACTGGGTCCACCATGTATCCGCAATCGGTCTCTCTCCCCCTGCCTCGATTCGGATAATCATCATAGCTCAGAACCGAGAAATCTCATGGTGGATGCCGAAATATCAGATCAAGAGAAAATCGCATTTTTAAAACATTCAAAAGTTTTTAAATAATAACCACGGTTTCTCAAATCCAGAAATCTCATGAAAACATAATCTCATAAGAGTATGGCAATAATGAAATAATATGTACATGCACAGAACAATACAGCAATGCATAGCAAGTGCGTTCATATGAGTGTGTCGTGAAGAAAAATAAAGAAAGTGCAATATCTGAAATAATATGTGGTACAGGGTGGAATAGGTGAAAAACAATTTTCAAAAGATCGCGGCACAGACTTGGACTCCAGGATCGGTGCTAAACCCTAACTAGCAAACTAAAAGTGAGGTTAACTTAAAGTACAGAAGTTTATACCTCACGATTCCGGTCCTTCGGGTCTTCATTCTTCGTTGTCCTTCTTCTGGTTGTTGACTCCATGGAACGATTCGGATCGCCGCTCCCTCATCGGACTCCTCAAATCCAAGATGATCTACCCGAGGAGATGTGCATCGAACTCCCACCTCAACGGAGGCAACTAGGGCATCGAGATCGCTACTCATGATGTCGTAGGAGATGTAGAGATGTGTAGATGTATTTTAATATCTATGCTTGCCCTAGATCACTCAACACATGAGTTCACTAGAGCTTTGAGGAAGAAGGTGACCTTAGAGAAAAAGCTAGTGAGGAAAGAGAATGAAGAATGGAATTAGCTCTCTGCCTTTTTTTCTAAACTGAACCATATTGATAATTCATATGATAAATCAATATCAATTATCACATATATGGTTCAAGTAACAAAAAATGAGTCATGGGCTAAAAAGTCACCATGTGTCATGTGAAGCTATGTCCATCTTCATGCAATTTCCACCTCATTCTCCTATGTCATAAAGCATTTTCATTTAAACCAAAATGAATAATAACATTATGACATGTCACCTTCTAGAAGCATCTTTGACCAATTTACAAAAATGCCCCTCGTCCGTACATACGTACCCGTATCCGTATTCCGAAAAATGCGGATACAAAAAGACAAAAACAATCCATCAGTACAATACTAGGATCCGACTTAAACCAAAGCCCGCTAGTATTGTCCATCCGAATCATCATGCGCACAGAAGTACACGCATGTGACCGAACCCTGTCGTAAAACCATACGACCTCTATATCTTTTGTCTGATGAAGGGAAACCCTCTGTGTGGGACTCTAAAGACTCGACACTACACTGGCAGTGGGTTTAACCACAGGTCGCAAGCGGCACTAGCTGTACGTAATGATCCCCAGGTATATGTCGATGAGAAGGCCGATGAGAATAACTCATCCGAACTCCAACTGAGCCTATCTGTGACAATCTTTGATACAGTCCGGTCTGTTCGTCTAAGAGTATCGCATAATGGGCCTAGGGGCGGTAGATGTCAGACCCCTAATAGCGGTATAAGTCATGTTGGAGTGTAGCCCATTACACCCTGAGAAACTACTGGAGTACCTACCAGTAAATCTCGCTTGCCCTGGCGAGGGACTTTGCGTAATGGCTCTCCAACACAGCGCGACATCAACCCCCAATACCGGGAGAAACGAATCCTATCTAACCGCCACTGCCTCCAAGTGCTTCGGGACTGCACCCAACTACTACATGTTTGCACGACTCCTTTGAGTAGTGGTAGGGCAGTAATCAAAGTACAGTGGGAACACACTCGAGGTGAAGTGGCAGTGTCAAGTCGACGGACTAAGCTATACTCATGTCACCTGGGAACTGCTACCTGACGATAGGTATATTACCAACCAGCAGTTCCCAACGAGTCCTGTCCAGTGTACTCATAACCTAATGAGCACCTGCATACTATCTTCAGTACGACGTACTAATGGCTGTGGGACAGACCATCTCCCCTGCTGGGATGCGTAGCGTACATACTAGTCTACTCTGGAGTATCGATGCCCTGTCTCGATAATCCTACGACTAGGGACCTGTATAAGGATGTGGTTACAGACTACCCAGCCCCCACTAGTGTGACTGCCATCACAACGCTGGTAATCAAGCAATAATCCTAAGGTCTCTACTAATATGTATAAGCGATATGTTAAAAGAAACACATGCACATATTGAAGTAGAAACAATCCAGGTAGCATACTACCATTTTGAGCAAGATTGTCAATACAACTGTGAATATCCCAAGCTTCCATTAAGTAATATACAAACCATTATGATACAATAATGGCCTCTAAGGCATATACACTAACAATCTCCCACTTGCACTAAGGCAATATACTGGCATATTGCAGACCGAAGGTCTCGAATAGCCTCTCGAACACTGTCTGAGAGATGGTCCTGGTGAGTGGATCTGCAGTGTTGTTCTTCGTATCTACTCTCCTTACCTCGATCTCCTGGAGAAAAAGCTATCTCCTTGATCAGGTGTTACCGCCTTATGATGTGTCAGGATCACTGATGGGACTTGGGTTCTTTCCCTAAAGCTATAGCGCCGATTGTTGTCTCAATACAAAAGTATAGGAGCAATAATGGAAAGAACCACCTGAAGTTCAATTAAGACCTTCCTTATCCAGATTGTTTCTTTTGCGGTGTCACAAGCAGCGATCTACTCCATTTCCATTGTTAAGTCAGCAACGGTGTTCTGTTTGGAGCTCTTTCAACAGACCGTCCCTCTACTGAGGATAAAGTTATAACTCGATATGGATTTGGAGTCATTCTTATCATTCTAGAAGCTAGAGTCAGCAAAGGCCTCGATCTGGAGGTCCAAACTGCTATACACCATGAACATCTCCTTAGTCCTTTTCAGGCACTTAAGAATGTTCAATACTGCTTCCCAGTACTTCTCCCCTGGGTTTGACTGATACCGGCTTATCACGCTTTCGCTGTGTAAGCAACATCTGGTATGGTATACAACATCGTGTATACTATAGAGCCTACCACATTAGCGTAAGGTATAATCGATATGCGAGCCTTTTCCAAATTAGTCTTGGGAGACATCTCTTTGGAGAAGGTGATTCCGTGACAAGCCGGTAGACTACCGTGCTTAGAATATTCCATACTAAAATATTTTCAGTATGGCGTTGGTGTACCTTGACATTGAAAAAGTCCCACTATCCACTCTGATCTATTACGATAGATCTGGATCCCCAGAATGTAGTTGGTATCACCCAGGTTTCTCATGGAGAACTTCTATGATAAGAATCCTTTGACTGATAGTAGTATAGGAATGTCATATCCTATTAAGAGAATGCCATCCTCCTTCTTGATGAGGAATCCCTCAGTTCTCCCTACAATCTTACTATAGATGTATGGTTCATCCGGATTTTTGATAAAGTCAAATTCTTTGACTTTCTCATTAAAAAACAGATGTTCCAACTCCGCGATGCCTGCTTTAGTCCATAAACTTAAGCATCTTGCACACATACCTGCTGCTCCCACTCTGATTGAAAACCCTCTGGCTGAACCCTATAGATGCACTCTTCCAAATACTGAAAAAGCCATCTATACATTCATCTGCCAGAACTTACAATCATGGAAGACAACAATGTCAAGAAGGATCCGAATGGATTTGGGCATAGGCACTGAAGAAAAAGGTTTCATCATAGTCCAAACCAGGTCTTTGATGGAAAGAACCCTTTACAACAAGTCTAGCCTTATAGGTTTAAACCTGTCCATTTACACCAATCTTCTTTCTGAAGATCTATTTGCAGCCTATGGGTCTTACCCCTTCTGGAGCAAAGTTCAAAGTCTATACTTTGTTGGTGTATATGGACTCCATTTTGGTCCATTTTGCATCTAGCCATTTTACCGAGTCTCTGCTCTAAATGGTATACTGGAAGCTAGTTGGCACATCATTGTCAATGATGCAATCCTCTCTATCCCCGTCTATGAGAAAACCTCAGTTTCTCTCGGGCGGATGAAACTTCCTACTACTTCCTCGGAGTGGCGTAAGTATGTCCGATTCTTTTGAAACTTCTGGTTCTACCTTACTTTCAGTAATAGTTTGTGGTTCTATAATTTCTTCCAGTTCTATTGCGCTCCCACTACTTGTTTTAAAAAGATTAATTTTCCAAAAAGTGGGCATTCTGAGAAACAACAATCTTTTGTTCTTCCGCGAAAATAGAAATAATACCCCCTGGAGTCCTTTGGGTATCCCATAAACTTAAACAGTACCGAGTGTACCTCGAACTTGTCCATATACTGCTTTTTACAAACGCTGGACATCCCTAAATCTTCAAGTACTGAAGATAGGGTTTCTTCCCAATCCATATCTGATATGGTGTGGTAGGCACAGTCTTAGTATGAACCTTTTTCAAAAAGATATGTAGCTAATCCTAATGCATAACTTCAGAAGGATGACGATAACTCAGTGTTACTCATTATAGAACGAACCATATCCAATAGGGTTGTGTTCCGTCTCTCCGATATAAAGTTGTGATGTGTATGGAGGAGTAAGCTGAGAGAGATTTCTTTTCTCTTTTTAGGTAATCCAGGAACTTAGCAACTACGTATCACTACCTTGATCAGATCTCAGTGAGTTGATACGTGTGCCTGTTTGTTTTTCCTCTTCATTCTTGTATTCCCGGAATTTCTCAAAAGCCTCGGATTTATGCTTCAATACGAAGACATGTCCTAACCCAGAGAAATGACCCGAAAAAGTAATGAAAATAGGAATAACCACTTCGTGCATATATAGACATTGGACCTCCACAGTGCTGTGTATGAGTCCTAAGAGCTCGCTCGCCCTTACTCCGTGTCCAGTGAACAGAGTCTTTGTCATCTTTCCTATGAGACATGATTGACTAGTTACATAAGACTGATATTCGAACGGATTCAAATATCCTTCTATATGTAACTACGTCAACCTTGTTTTCAATGATGTGACTATGTCTATAATGCCATAAGAAAGTCTTATTTGATTCTGGAGACTTTCTTATAAGTGTGTTTTGGAAGTTTGAAAACATGAGCTTGATCTAATACGTATATATTGTTATCTAATGTACCTGACCCAATCAATACTATGATTTAGGTGGATGTGGATTACATCGCTTACATATGTAAATCATATCCTTCATTATAATGTAAAGATACAGATATGAAATTTACAAGCTTGACTAGGTACATATAAACAGTTACGTAGAATCAATAACTGCTCACTTGTCAATTCTAGACGATATTCCTCTACGGATATAGCATCCTTGCTCATTCCTTTATCACCTCAGAGAGTCGTATCACCAGTCCTGATAACTCTACGGTATCTCAAAGTCTGTGAAGAATGAGATCCTGATCTGGTATCATGTACCCAGGAAGTAGAGTTAATTAACAGACTGTTTTCAAACACTAACACACCCGAAGCCGAAGCCACAACATTCTTCGGATCCTGGATTCTGGCTTTCCAAGCCCCGCATCCCTTCTGCCAATGCCCTTTCCCATGACGATAGGAACATCCCTCCTTTACTACCGTTAGCCTTAAAACATTTGCCCTTCCCTTTTCTTCTAGAAGAGGAATATTCCCCAATAAGTAGAACGGGTGTCTCCCTGGTTTCCTTCAGGGTGCCCACAACTGGAAGTATAACTTTCTTCCCCTGGGTGTAAGTAGAAGGTAGGGACTGTAGAAGCAAGTCATCACTCGACTTGTTCTCCAACGTGGTCTCCAGGTCCATGAGCTGTTCAATACAGCTAATCATTGTAGGGACGTGGTCCCCTACAGATGATCCGACAGCCAACCTCGCTTGAAGCAATTCCTTCGAGATCTCATATCTTGCGATACGAGATTGCTCTCCATATAAAATTTTGATATGGAGGAAGATAGAAGAAAAGTCTATCTTCTCATGTTCCTACTGGTATTCACCATTAATTGAGGGCAACACGAGGCACTTGGCATTCTCATAGTCTTTTCCTTTTGTCTTACGGATATCATCCGTGACATTGGAAACTAGACCTGGGACGGCAATGGCGTGAGTAGTAATGAGGTGGTCCAGTTTGTCATAGGTAATGGACATCTGGACAAACCTTTGCCAGTTTTATAGTAAAACTCGGTCATGTTATTATCTAACTGTAACCTAATCTGGCCACCCGGTTGCTGTAATTTAGGAGAGAGAGAAGAATACACTCAGCATGATGCTCTTGCAAGTTTAGATTAGTTTTTAGTTTATCTAAACAGGATGGCTCCCACTGTTTCTTGAATCCCTCCTCAAACCATAAAAGAGGAATTAGTCAGGATTAATCTCACCCTACAATACTTGCTTAACCGTTCAGCCAGGCTAGTGTTGGTACTTCGAGGGAGGTTTTCCAATGCTTTCGTGAAGTTCCTTAATTACAAAACCTCTTTTCCCTGGAGGCATTGCCCCACTAACACTGTTCTAGACACCTACTTGGTTTATAGCATTGATTGTGTTAGTGAAAAAATTCTCCCGAGGAGTAGCATATACTCACAGTAGGATCATGATCCAAATATCATTGTGTGATAAAGCTGAAGGAATCCTACCAAAATTATCACACTCCAAATGGTATGTAGCACTAGCAAGTTTCAGTTTCTTTAGAAACTCCCGATGTGGATTTTTGCCCTATGCTCTTATGACCTTGACTTTGGCCAACAAATCATAAGTCGCATGTCAAGTTCTACCCATAATTCTCCAGGTTAATTTGAACCCATCCGTACATACCCGTGACTTTGGCCAACAAAGCAGTACGACTGTCCCAAACCAACGCATCTATCTATGCTTAATATGAATATTCAGCAGCTACCAATCACTATGCCTTGACTTCGGCCAACAAACAAAGCTTGAATACTATTGACTATTCATATGAAATGACGGAGGGCTACGAATGGTTTTGGTAAAACCGTGAACGTAGTGAACTTGATATAATCGAAGAAACTTGATAGCTTTAAAAAGGAGTGGTTTAAGCTCCGCATTTAAAAGTTTGCTGTTTTGAAATAACCGAGTGGTATTTAAAATTTGTTCCAACGATTCAGCTTTGGTTTGTTTGCTTTGCATTAATATAATGTGTCCCATCAATTACACCTATCATCACAGAAAAAGACGAAATTACAATGTGCCATCTGCATTCGCCACTGGGCCCCGTCTTACACCGTTAGGTTACTTAACTAACGCCAGAGCGGGGACTGGACTAGCGCGGATGCAAAACATAAGTAGCGTCTATTATATACCATATATAATAATAACATTCGTCTGATGCAATAATAGACATTCCAGTCACAGATGAACATATTGGATATGCTAGGAATATCGCATTTTGTTTAAGCCTGTAACGAAAGACGGATTCCGCGGTCGTGATGAATAGCCAAACCCCACCCCAGACCCCTACGAGTACGGCAAACTACTCGCCAAATTCCAGAAGTGAAGCAACCTCCCTCAACAAAGTGAGTAGGTCACTCGGCACTTCAAAGAACCCGGTAGTTTATGTACCCCACCATGGGTCTATCCTAGGAGCAGAAAACAGTAAAAAGAAAATAATACAACGGTGGCTAAAATCTCAACCCGGATGTGCCCTACAAAATAATATTACATCAATTTTACAATTTACATGAATGAAAGATAAAAAAATGCTCATCTCACATTCCCGGCTATTCATCATTGACGATCCAACAAGTTCATATACACAAACCAACAAATATGTGCAACTTCAAACTAATAGACATATAGCAATTAGATGAAGTTTAAAACACATATAAACATTACAGAAGAACCGGTTAGCCAGGTACAATTAGAATTTCGATCGAAAAACATTTTCCGTAACCACCCTAAATGCAAACCAGCATTCAGAAACATACTGGATAGAAACCAAAAATTCCAGAGAACTAAACACCCAAAGAAAGAAATAACAGAAGAAGAATGGCCTGAATCGGCCTTGACTCGGCCGCGACTCCGCGGTGGATCGGTCCGATGGCGATTCAGGGGACCATTTTTCTTCAGCCATCTTAGAAAACCCTGCACGTATTTTTAGTACACCTGAAATAATTTTTACAGCACTTTTAAAAATCGACAGAATGTAGGGTTTTCGGTGTTTTGTTTTCCGGTTTTTCCTACGATCGAAGTTCTTAAGCTTGCTAACGAACTAGTTTGGGTTTAGGAGGCTCTAATACCACTGTAAGTCCATGTCGCGCACCCCGCGGGATCGTGGGGAGGTGGAATAGGTGAAAAACAATTTTCAAAAGATCGCGGCACGGACTTGGACTCCAGGATCGGTGCTAAACCCTAACTAGCAAACTAAAAGTGAGGTTGACTTAAAGTACATAAGTTTATACCTCATGATTCTGGTCCTTCGGGTCTTCATTCTTCGTTGTCCTTCTTCTGGTTGTTGACTCCATGGAACGATTCGGATCATCGCTCCCTCATCGGACTCCTCAAATCCAAGATGATCCACCCGAGGAGATGTGCATCGAACTCCCACCTCAACGGAAGCAACTAAGGGATCGAGATCACTACTCATGATGTCATAGGAGATGTAGAGATGTGTAGATGGATTGTAATATCTATGCTTGTCCTAGATCACTCAACACATGAGTTCACTAGAGCTTTGAGGAAGAAGGTGACCTTGAAGAAAAAGCTAGCGAGGAAAGAGAATGAAGAATGGAGTTAGCTCTCTACCTTTTTTTCTCAACTGAACCATATTGATAATTCATATGATAAATCAATATCAATTATCACATATATGGTTCAAGTAACAAAAAATGAGTCATGGGATAAAAAGTCACCATGTGTCATGTGAAGCTATGTCCATCTTCATGCAATTTCCACCTCATTCTCCTATGTCATAATGCATTTTCATTTAAACCAAAATGAATAATAACAATATGACATGTCACCTTCTAGAAGCATTTTTGACCAATTTACAAAAATGCCCCTCGTCCGTACATACGTACCCGTATCCGTATTCCGAAAAATGCGGATACAAAAAGACGAAAACAATCCATCAGTACAATACTAGGATCCAGCTTAAACCAAAGCCCGCTAGTATTGTCCATGCGAATCATCATGCGCACAGAAGTACATGCACGTGACCGAACCCTGTCGTAAAACCATACGACATCTACATCTTTTGTCTGATGCAGGGAAACCCTCTGTGTGGGACTCTAAAGATTCGACACTACGCTGGAAGTGGATTTAACCACAGGTCGCAAGCGGCACTAGCTGTACGTAATGATCCCCAGGTATATGTCGATGAGAAGGCCGATGAGAATAACTCATCCGAACTCCAACTGAGCCTATCTGTGACAATCTTTGATACAGTCCGGTCTTTTCGTCTAAGAGTATCGCATATCGGGCCTAGGGGGCGGTAGATGTCAGACCCCTAATAGCGGTATAAGTCGTGTTGGAGTGTAGCCCATTACGCCCTGAGAAACTACTGGAGTACCTACCAGTAAATCTCGCTTGTCCTGGCCAGGGACTTTGCGTAATGGCTCTCCAACACAGCGCGACATCAACCCCCACTACCGGGAGAGACTAATCCTATCTAACCGCCACTGCCTCCAAGTGCTTCGGGACTGCACCCAACTACTACCTGTATACACGACTCCTTTGAGTAGTGGTAGGGCAGTAATCAAAGTACTGTGGGAACACACTCGAGGTGAAGTGGCAGTGTCAAGTCGACGGACTAAGCTGTACTCATGTCACATGGGAACTGCTACCTGACGATAGGTATATTACCAACCAGCAGTTCCCAACGAGTCCTGTCCGGTGTACTCATAACCTAATGAGCACCTGCATACTATCTCCAGTACGACGTACTAATGGCTGTGGGACAGACCATCTCCCCTGCTGGGATGAGAAGCATACACACTAGTCTACTCTGGAGTATCGATGCCCTGTCTCGATAATCCTACGACTAAGGATCTGTATAAGGATGTGCTTACAGACTACCCAGCCCCCACTAGTGTGACTGCCATCACAACGCTGGTAATCAAGCAATGATCCTAAGGGCTCTACTAATATGTATAAGCGATATGTTAAAAGAAACACATGCACATATTGAAGTAGAAACAAACCAGGTAGCATACTACCATTTTGAGCAAGATTGTCAATACAACTGTGAATATCCCAAGCTTCTATTAAGTAATATACAAACCAGTATGATACAATAATGACCTCTAGGGCATATACACTAACACTGGGTACTAAACAACAACTAAAATGCTAACATGTTATAAGGTGATACGGTAACATAACGAGTTATATCTGTGTTCGTGGCATGGCAATTACCGATGATGTGTATGTGAGCATGCGAGTAAGTGTACATGCAATATGTGCATCATCAGTAATGGTGTGTGTGTCCTAGCAAACGAAGTCATGTAAAGATAAAGGTATAAAACGTAATATATATATATATATATATATATATATATATATATATATATATCGTAAATGAAAGAAATGCGAGCGTATACAGAAATAAGAAATTGTAACACGAGCGTAAATAGAATAAAGAAATCGTAAACGCGAACAAGCATAAAAAGATACGCAACTACGTATGAGCTATACAGTTGTAGTTTAAAATAGTACGAATCATTGTTTTAGAAAATAGGGGCTACGCTATTTTTGAAAAAGATGTCATTTGAAAAGTCGTAGCGTCCCCTTGAAATTATCATTTAAAAGTGCGTAACGATTCGTTAGTTTTGAAAATAGGTATAGCTCTAAACATCATAAAATATCTACTTGTGATTTTAAGCATTACTTTTCGAGTCGAAAATAAATATCGGCGATCCATCCTCATCATATCATGTATGTAATATCCATCGTACAATATCATCAATCAATAGTACGGATCTATAATCGCGCACATCATCTCATCTCATCACATATCATCACATGTCATATCATCTCATATCGTATCATATATATATCGCCCTGTATCATCGTATCCAATCATATCGACTCGTGTTATTATATCGGATCATATCCTCATCTTATCGTATCATACCGTAAATATATGTATTTCTATACTTTCATAAGTAGATATAGCTCATAGGCTAAGAAAATAGAACTAGAGATATATTTTTCTACTAAATCTACCACTATCGCATATAGTACTTTAATAACCTTATACGCTATATATAAATATATATGTATGTATGTATGTATATAGTATCCTAGTACTACGGTTGCGGGGGTGCTATATGTCATCCACCCAACTTCCCATCTACTCACCTAATTTTGCCTCGCCCTAACCGATTCCGACGAATGCCTTGCCCTCCTTCGTCGTCCCGGGAGTCTACGCGATCGTATCGCATGAAAATCAAAATCGAAATTGAAATCGTGAACAAAGCACACATAGGTTAGAACCTATGTCCAACGCGTGCTAAAACAACAAAACCCCTGACGTCGACATACGAACGTCAAACGACCGAGTCAAAACTCAAATATCAAGTTTTCAAATATCGCAAAATATTGATAGAAATCAATTAAAATGACTCCAGATTTTTTTTAGGATGATCTGAGACTTTTTAGCGTATAGGGTGGTCTTAGTTATCTAAAAAGTGAGCTAGATACCAAATTTCAAAGCCTAATTCAAAAATTCGACCTGCAATTTGCGGTAAAATTGAATAAATTGGTTGTTTAGAATATGAATTGGGGTCTCGGGCTTTTACAGTGGTCTTCTACAGGCCTAATCATCTTATTGTATTCTCTAAAAAAAATCAGAGTTCCCAAGTTATCCCAGATTCCATTTGAATATTAAAAGTCATACAAAACCGATATTGGAAATTTCTAAGCTCGTTTTTGAATCTTCAAAACCCATATAGACTATGGATTCTATCACTAATAGGATAATAAACACTCACTAAACTCTCTAACATATCCCTACTATAAGTTTTATCCATCAAAGCCCACTTTAAAATTCTTCAAGTTAAGAAACATGCACATAAGGTTCTTAATTTTGCTCTAATTAGTTTGTGAGGTTAGGAAAATTAAAGAATTGATAAGAAGTGGAAGTTTTATCTCATAGAAACAACTCAAGAAAATTCCTAGGTGGCTCAAAGAGCTCAAAACCATACTTGATCCCACCATAATGTTTAGATTGAGGTTGTAAACATTTTTTGTGAATATTTAGTGAGGTTTTGATAGGGTTTGAGGGATGGTCTATGGTGGTAGTAAGAGTGAAGGAGGTTGAGGATGAAGAAGATGAAGGAAGAGATGGAATGAGAACGAAGAATGGTGCAAGCATAACCCCTCACACACACACACTCTCTCTCTTCCCCCCTCTCTCATCCATGCCTTGATGTCCCCCTTGTCCCCTCATATTTTTTCTTGTCTTTTGTTTTTTGTCATTTCTATTTTCTTTTAAAAAAACATAAAACCATGCAAAAAAAAATCATGAATAAAATGTTGCATGTCATGCACACAAAGCATGTTTAAAAAAATGAACACTTGGTTTAATGCACAATTAGGAAACACTAATTAAGTTTAACATTAAATTTGTATGTAAATAATTATATACTAATTTATAAAAGCCCAAATCAAATAAATGCTTTCATAAATAATATTTCATTTTTAAATTCCAATTATTTTCCAAAAATATAGGTATATAACTATACCATTCTACGAAAACTCAAATCTATATTTGTATAATATCCGGGAAATTTATTATTTTATTATTTAAATTCAAAAATAGTATTTTTCTATTTTCTGAAATGTTACAGAATACCTTTGTGCAAAACAAAAGAATACGACTATAGTTTCTTTTGAAAAATAGATTGGTTCCAATAACGTATTTTAGGTTTTTTTTCTTTGCATTAATCCGAATTAATGCAATCGCATCATTTAGATAATCACATATTATCTAGCATCATTTCACACAATCACATAAAAACATGAAAAGAAAATAGAATACTATATATGACATCCGCATTCGTCTCAGGGCCTCGGATTTTCACCATAAGGTTACTTAACTTACGGCAGGGCGAAGGCAGGGCTTGCACGGATGTAAAACATATATCAGTATTTATTATATATCATATATATATCATCATGGACAGATAATCAACATTATAGGCAAGTGATAAATATCATCACAGACAGGTAATCACATTACAAGCATGCAATGAATATCACAGAAATGGAATGGTTGGATTTCCTAAAAATCACTCATTTCATTTGAGTCGCAGACGAAACGCGACATTCGTCGTTCGCCTGAATAGCCTGTACATAGCCAAACCATGATCCCTACGAGCACGGCAAGCTGCCCGCCAATCCTAGAAACGAAGTAACCCTCACTCATCATCGTGAGTGGGCTACCTAACATCTTCTAGAATCTGGCAACTCAAACGCTCCTCCGCGAGTCTATCATATACCCTTTACAAGCGCGGCAAGCAACCCGCCAATTCCAAAATGAGGCGGTCCAGTCTCAACGCCTTGAGATGGCAACCTACAACATTCTAGAATCCAGTTGCCTGAACGCTTCACCACGGGGTAATTCTATAACCTGTATTATACAACGGCAACAACGATCGTATCCTGATCGTGTCCCGACAAATAATAATACGATGGACGGCAACGACGACCACATATTGGCCGCTCGTCCCAATAAAGAATATACATGAAAATGAATATAAAATAAATATTACTTATATTCACACGTGGGGCTATTCATTGCGACAATCCGAACCAAACCAAACGCACAATCACGTATCAACAAGTATGTATACAAACTAATTTGAATAAATGATTTAACAAATTATTTTGTGTCCCCATGATCCTATTAAAACTTAACATATTCCACTAGTTTGCAATTCTTCTTTTTAAAGAAAAGAATTGAATGCATGATCCTTAAAATATTAATTAATGTTGCTAACAATAACAACATTGATTAAATGTTTCTGTTCCCTCCCAACATATTTTTTTTTTAAATTGGGCAAACCGAGTGTTTACTGTCGAAGACCAGACTGAGACACGGAGAGTGTCTAGACTGAATTTGGTGGAAGATACTATTTGAATATATATATTCACCTCTCCGAAAATACCAAGTTGATTTATGGAACCGTATATCGAAAGTTTGGATAGATTCCCCTTCATTTGTGAGAGATTTTTTGATTGTGGGGATGCTCTTTCCTGCAGGCGCAAGCCCCTGCATTTAATTACGTTGTCGAGTTTCGATAACAACTTTCTCCTGCTTCAGTAGGTCACTTCATGTCGTGTGTTATTTTGTTTATTATGGTTGCCCGTGAATTGTATACGGAGACTAGTTTATGTCGTCGCCCGTAGGGCGCGGATTAGTCCAAATCCATATTTTAGATTCAGATTTGGGTCAAGGATTTGCTTAACGGGGTCCGCGTTTATACCTTGGTTTGCCGATGGGAGTGAACTTAGGACGCAGATCTCATATAAATGAGGTCCATCAGTTCATATGAAATTTAGGTTTGATCTAAGGATCGTTAGTCATATTTGAGACTAAGATCAACTTAGAAATGAATGAGCATATGGGCTCAATTATCTTAGTTTAAGGACATTAAGGTCCAACATTCCCTATTTGGGACGAATGTTAGTTTAAGGACATTTTGGTCCATTATCGCTGTGTTTGGGACGAATGTCTAGTTTAGGAACAACTAGGTCCAATATTCCGATTTTGGGGACGAATGTTAGTTTAAGAACATTTCGGTCCACCATTCATCTTGCACACATATGTAATTGTTACGTGGCGGAGTGAACGATGGTGACATAGAATGCGCCCAATTTGGGGTGTGATCCGATTTGAGGTGTGCATGTCAATTTGGAAGTGCATCAATATGGGATGTATCATTCCCTGTCTTTGATAAAATTTTACATCAAGTTGGGACGAGAAAAAAGTTGTTGATTGTCGGGACCTGCTACCTCTCTGAAGACGTTAAGGAATTATAACGACATATATCAGAGATGTGAAGAGATGTACCCTTAAACCAAATCTTATATTTGAGGGAAAAGATCATGGTGGATCGTCTAAGTATCGTTAGTCATATTTGAGACTGAGATTAACTTAGAAAGTATGGGATGAAGATCGTTAATTATATATGGGACTAAGATCAGTTTGGATATCATGAATATAAACTTAGCCAATTTGGGCTAAGATTGGGTTTCTGTAACACCCAGCAGTGTTAATTACTCAGTTGCATATAGCACTTACGTGTGTTTCACGTGAGGCATTGAATAGTGCTAAGCACTAGTCTTTTATGGCGCTCACGTATGCTTCACGTGAGGCGCTGAGCGTCTGGCGCTCACGTGTGCTTCACGCGAGGCGCTGCACTAATGCTAAGAACTAAACTTTTCTATTTTCTGGTGCTCACATGTGTTTCATGTGAGGCGCTCACGTGTGTTTCACTTGAGGCACTAAGTTATTAGCTTCTTTTGAGCGCTCACGTGTGTTTCACGTGAAGCGCTAAGTTTTTGGAGATTTAATCTCTGCTGATATTTTTTAGAAAACTTAAATCTCTATTAATGGTATTTTGACTATTAACAATCACCAAGATCACAATTTTGAGCATCTTGGATTGGGTTCTTTAAGAACTAAATTCTTGATTTGAAGGAACTGAGTTCCTTAAGTATTATAGACTCCATCTTCTCTATGTTCTTTTATCCATGTTCTCTTGTTCATATTTTCAGAGAGGTTAAACCTCTGTTAATAGTATTTTGACAATTAATGATCACCAAGATCACTATTTTGAGGATCTTGGATCGGGTTTTTAAAGAACTAAGTTCTTGATTTGAAGAAACTAAGTTCCTGGAGTGTTATGAACTCCATCTTCTTTCTTTTCAATTTTGTTATTCCCTGAATCTTTGATTCTCAAAAACAAGATCTTCCCGATGAGAATTAAATTCTCAACTTGTGGGAAACTTGTCTTGTAGATCTCAGATCCAGATAAAGAACTAAGTTCTTTTAAAAGGTTTAAACCCTTAGATGTGATATGATAGGTAAATGAGATATTTTGATCTCTTCTTTTTTCTTTACCGAGGGTTTTGAGGAGAAAAATCTTCTTCGAAGAGAACTAAATTCACTGTTGCCAAACCTTTTGGGAGAGCCTTCTATATTTTTACAGAACCTTATGGGGTGGTCTCCTCTTTTTTATATCGAGTCATCTTCCCTCTTTTCATCTCTTTACTCTTATTTATAGAAGAAGGAAAAGAATCAATTTGTTGCAAAAATCTCTCATTGAGATTATGATTGATTTCATAATCAATCCAATTGATCTTTTAGATCAATCGGTGAATTTTAATCACCGTTGGATTTTTAATCCAAAGGCTCTCTGTTTAACAGAGAAGATTTCCTATTTTTTTAACAAAATTAGGAAAGTATTTTCCTAAGATAGAATTTTATTCTATCATATGAATTTCCTATTATTTTAACAAGATTAGAAAGGTATTTTTCTAACATAGAATTTAATTCAATCAGATAGTTTAATTGGTGATATTTTATCACAATTGTATTTTAAATCCAAGATTCTCTATTAGAAAAAAATCGTTCCATATTAGAAAGATCAAAGAAAATATATCCCAAATAAAATTTAATTCTATCACATAGAATTTAATCCTATCAGATAGTTTAATTGGTGATATTTTATCACCATTGGGTTTTAAATCCAAGATTCTCTGTTAGAGAAAGATCTTTCCATATTAGAATGATCAAGGAAAATATTTTCCAAATAGAATTCAATTCTATTACATAAAATTTAATTCTATCATACGGGAGCATTTTAAATTGGGGCGCTCACATCATTTGCATGTGAGCGCTGCCAAAGAATGCGGCAAGAGAACTCGCGTGTTTAACACGTGACCCCGGGTGTGGGTTTTAGCCTGTTTATTTTCAGCGCTCATATGCTTTGCATGTGAGCGCTTACGTGTTTAATACGTGAGACATGTTTGACCTTTTTATTATTTGCTTTCAGCACTTGTATACTTTGCATATAAGCGCTCACGTGTTTAACACGTGTGGCCTGTTTGGCCTTTTTGTTATTTGCTTTCAGTGCTTATATACTTTGTATATAAGGGCTCACGTATTTAACACGTGATGCCAAACCAGGAATTCTTTTCCTCATTCTTCTCTCCCTTTTTTATAAGGGAATAAATAGCTCTTAGCCAAAAAAAATTGGCGGGAACAAATGCCCCCCACTATTTTGCTCACGTAAGTATGTACGTTGGTGAAGTAGTGCAAAGTTATGCATGGCCATAGAATTGATGGCTTAGGAGACAAATTTAGGATCCTTTTAGCCGAAGGCTTTATTCATCTTCATGAGCCGTAAGGGTCTCAAAAAGGTTTTTCTCCCTATGAGTCTTGATGATTTCATAGGTGCATATTCTCCCTATAAATCTGTTAGTTATATATATGCCCTAGAGTCCATTGTTGTACATATGATTTATATTATAGTGGATGCTTGGATATATAGAGAGAGGACTTTCTTACTCGACATGATAGTATGCTATTTGGTTTCACTTTGTCTTAATATGTTGACTTGTATTAGTTTACTGTCTTGCTCTCACATGTTGATAAAGCCCTTAGGATATGTACTCGACTACTGGGACTATGATGAGATCATACTAGTGGGGCCATGGTAATCAAAGAGTACATCCTATAACTGTTCCTAGTCAAGGGTGTATCGAGCAGGGCATCGATACACCAGAGTAGACTAGCGTATACGGATCTTGACCCATATGATAGGCGATGGATGATACCATATCCATCGGTGTTTAACATCAAAGATGGTGTACGGGTGCTCAGTGGAGACTGGGTACACTGAACGGACTTGCCGATAACTCCTAGATGGTATTATACCAATCGTCAGATAGCAGTTCTCTGGTGACACTGGTACAGGTTAGTCTGTAGACCCGAGATCGTCATAGAGTCTTGTGTGATACCCACTGTGCTTTGATTTCCACCTTACCACGTCCAAGAGGGCATGCAAAATGGTGGCTTTTGGGTACAGTCCCGAATCACATGGAGGCAATGAGCGATAGGAGGGGTTTCGTCTCTCCCGGTATAGGGAGTTGATGTTGTGATGTGTTCGATTGGCTATAACTGGAAGTCACTGGCCAGAGCTGATATGGAGTGCTACTGGTAAGAGTTATCAGTAGTTTCTCGACCTATTATGAGCCTCACATTGACACGACTTATCGGTTATTGGGGTCTGACGTTTACCACCCCTAGACTGGATATGCGACATATCAGACGAAGAGACCGGACTGTACGGTAGTGTTACTGATTGGATTCACAGGAGACTGTACAGGCTTGCTTGTTGATCTTCTAATCGCTCAATACCTGGGTGGCTGTTACGTTTAGCTGACCGCTTGCAGCTTGTGGGTGTTTGATATGATCACCGCCTACTGCCGGCGTATTGACGATTCTTTAGAGTCCTACACAGAGGTTTCCTGGCTCAAGCAAAACGGAGTAGGAGCACATATGTGATATGTGCGGGACCGAGAATAATACGATATGAGATACCGTATTCTATTCTTGCGATATGAGATATCGGTCAGGTATATGTGATATAGCCGGGTCATCGGATCAAGTGTTGATTCGATGAATTGGTACATGTTATATTAGTCGGTTATATGCTTATAGCCGGATTATCGGATCAAGTGTTGATTCGATAATTTAATGTATAATTATATATGCGATATATTACATTACGTTAACTAATATAAGCTCGCTTAATCGATTCATTTTCTCACTGGATAATACATTGATGTATATGCGATATATGTTAATTGTATTATTTTCTTTTGTTACAAAATATATTGTATATGTGATATATAATATTGTAACAAGTTAGGGTTACAAATGCAACATGCTTTGTTGAGTTTAAACATGGTTAGGGTTTGGATTAGGGTTAGCTTTTGGGTTAGCTTTTCATGAAGCTTCATGAAGCTTTCCTTTTGTCTTTAGCTTTGATATTTTGTATAGATATTAGTTAACCCAATCCAAATCATTAACTCTAGTTTATTCTCTACATGAGTTAATTCCTTCATGCTTAACTCATGGTTGAATAAGTAACCATAACAATAATTCATTATTCATCACAAAAGGATTATCTTCATCTTCTTCTTCTTTGAGCTCTTGAAAAAGCTTTACTAGGTTTTTCTTTTGTGATGATATTGAGTGAGAATTTGAAAACAAAAGAGAGCATAATTCCTACTTCATCATCCTCATCTATTCTAGCCACTTAGATTAGGGTGTTCACTTCTCTAATAACTACTTTAGTGAAGTGTTAGCTTGGGTTTGAGATTCATCAAGATAGATCATCTTAGATCATGAAGACTACAAGCAAGGTGCCTCATTCACCTCATGAAGCCTCTCTAGAGTCGGAGTTCTTGATGATCGCAGCAAAGGGACCTCAACACGGAGCTTATGAAGCGAAGGAACGGACTATAAAGGTTGTAATCCTTATCTTTTTACTTCTTTGTATGTGATACAAACTTTGTTACCCTAGAAATTCTAGCATGATTCATGGTTTGCTTGCTTTGCACCTCTCTAAATTTTAAAGTGGCGTGAGTGATGCTACCAAACTCTAGACCAGGTGCAAGGGAAGCCCAACAGTGGTATCAGAGCCAAACTAGAATTCTAGATACGGTGTTATAACAATTACGAAAACGAAAATCACTTCGAAATACGGTATTAGGAAACCCCATTCTTGCTCTCTGGAAATTTTACAAAAAGTCCTTTAAAAATTTTTCAAACAGGTGCAGAATGATCTTTGGAGCATTATATGAACATGGGTGAAATACGGGGGGGGGGGGGGGGGGGTGCTCGGTTGTTGGCCGATCCCTATAGGCCAAATTCCGTCCAGGTCGGCCCCACATTCTCCTATGGTCCCCGTATTCCTCTTGTGCTCTGGTGTCTCCAGTTTGGGTTTCCTAGTATTGTTTATTTAGCCCAATTTTCATGTGATGATTGGTTTGATCTGGGGCTAATTCGTAGTGCTTCGTAGTCGTATAATTTAACACTGTACTTGTAACCTTGACTATTTTTAGCAGTTCGATCGAAATTCGCGTACCACACTTTGTACCCCGCTGAAATTTCCAAGTGTTGTAATTTTCCGAAGTTGATTGTACTCGTAAAATCGTGCAAGTACCCCTATGGACCCCCTAGAAGACTATAATAACCTTAACTCGATTCTATACCCACGGAACCGCGTTCGAACCTTCGGGTTTGCCGTAGTCCCGTTGTGTCATAGGTGAGGCGTTGGTTAACTCCTTCTATGGCTGTTCCATGGACACTGTAGCACGGTTTTTGAGTGTTTCGACTTTGCTCAAGTGTTGAGCTCACGGGGGTAATTTGTGAGTGTATGTTGATTCGATCGAAACGTTAAACATCGTCATGATATTCTGTGATTGTGATACAATATGTGGAATTAATATAGTTAGGCATGAAATCCGTAATATGTGATATTTCGGGTTTACGATGTCTAAAGTCGATTGTGGATTCCAAATGCTGTAGTTTTACACTTTCTTTTCTGCGACCGTAAGTGTAGTATGTGAGGTATTACCGGTTTCATTGCTATACATCAACGACAATCGGGATACGCATACTTGCTTACGTTGATGATATGAGATTTTATGTGTTGCTGTGATATGTTATATTGGATCGCCGTGTTCTGAATAGCCGGAGGTTTTATGTGAGATGAGGATTTTTATTTTCATTCATGTAAAATTCATTGTATGTAATATTCTTTTATTGGGGAACTTCCGGGTTGAGGATGATGTCACCATTGTATATTATTTACTTTTCCGCATTAGGTAGACCCATGGAGGGGAGCACAAGTAACCGGGTTCTAGGGTCCAGTAGGAGGCCATCTCGAGGAGTCGAGACCGGGTCTCCTAACCCTAGAATTGGCAGTGTTACTTGCCGCTCTCGTACGGGTCTAGGAATGTGGGTTTGGCTATTCATCGCGACCGTGGAATCCGTGTTTTATACAGGCTCGATATAAAACACGGTCCGCCTAATATATCCAATATTTCATATGTTTCTTCTGCTGCTGATATACTGTGATATGATCATATTATATGCGTAGGTCGAATGATTTATTATTGTATATATGATATATAATAAACGTTGCTTATGTGTTACACCCGCGCTAGTCCCGTCCCGGTATGCCGTTAGTTAAGTAACCTGACAGTGCATAACGGAACATTGTGGCGAATGCGGATGGCATAAGCGTACGTTGTATTTTCGTTTCTTCTGTAATGCTTAGGAAGCATAAATGATGGGATTTATTAATGAGATTAATAAAAGAAAAGAAACCTGAAAGATGTTGTAGAATCAAATTTATAAAAAAAAAAAGGGGGTAGCTATAGTTTTTTGCTTTGCATAGTGGTATATGCGATATACCATGCACCTTATTCGATGAGGAAAGAGCCGAGATCCCTTCACCGGGAGTGACCACTTTAGCAAAACTGGCAGATGCTACAAACTCATGGTTTAGTTTTTGATTGCTTCTATAGTTCTTGCTTTGCACAGCGGTATTTATGAAATATCCTGCACCTTATTCGATAAGGAAAGAGCCGAGATCTCTTCACCGGGAGTGACCTATTTAGCGAAACTAGAAAATCCTCAAAAACACTCCTTTTCAAAATCACTTGTTTCTACAACGATATCAAGTTCATTACTTTCATGGTTTTCTGAAAAACCTGCATAGCTCTCCGTCATTTCAGATAAGTAATATTTAGTATTCGTGCTGCGGTAGTTTGGCATGCGTTAAGGCGTAGTGTACGGTAGCTGATTACTACTTATCTGTAGCATGAGATGCGATTGGATTAGGGTATTCATACGGCGTTGTTTGTCATGCGTCAAGGGTCGTACGGGTGGGTTTAATTCAATCACGAAATGTACGGGTTGAACTTGACTAGCGGACTATGGGTTGTTTGGCATGCGTCAAGGTCATAGCACGCTAGGGGTAAAAGCATTATCGGGAATTTCAAGTGTTGAAATTTTCAATGAGATTGCATACCTCCTATGAGATAGTTGGATCCCGATACCCACTGCGAGAAAGAGTTACTCCTGGAAGAGTTTTACACATGACAATTAGCCAATCAAGTAGGTGTATAGAAAGGTGTTTATGGGGTTATGCCTCTGGGAAAATGAGGTTTACTTTAATTAGGTCCGTGCGAAAGCACGGGGAACCTCCCTCAAGGTACCAACACTAGCCTGGCCGAAAGATTTGCGAACTTGTAAAGTGTAATTAATCCCGGCTAGTCTTACCTTTTAGGGTTTTAAGGAAGATTTGATAAAAAGCAGTGGGAGCCATCCTGATTAGATAAGATAATAACCAATATAATCTTGAAAGAGCATACGCTAAAGTGTTTTCTTCTCTCTCTCTCCAAGTAGCGATCATATCAGGCCTTAATCAAGATAATAATATGGATGTATTGACTGAACCCGCTTTTTATACTGAGCAGGGGAACGTTGGTCCCGCTCCAACTTATAATTGTTATAAGTCCGAGCAGGGAATAGTAGAATATCTGGATTCTCACGCCACCCAAACGAAGAATAAGCATGTTGATGCATCTTCTTCAGATGTGTTAGACATCGAGAACTGTTTCTCGGTTCACTCTACGTCCTGGGTATTAGATACCGCATCGGGATCCCATATATGTAATATGTTACATGGGCTACGAAAAGGTAGGGAATTGGGAGAGGGTGATCATTCCGTAAGAGTAGGGAATGGTGCAAATGTTGCAGCCAAAGCAGTTGGCAAATATCACCTTGTGTTACCAAATGGTAATACATTGGTTCTGAACGAATGCAATTACATTCCGACCCTGATATGCAATCTTATATCAGTTTCTTTATTGAGTAAAGAAGGATATAATTTTGTAGTACAGGATAAGTTTATGAACATATTCCTGAATCAAAAATTGATTTGATTAGGATCGTTAAATAATGGCATATACGTTCTCAACCAAACTACAGTACTTAATGTACAAAACACACACAAGAGGAAGAGTTCAGAAATGAACGAATCCTTCTTATGGCGTTGTATACTGGGTCATATCAATGCGACACGGCTAGCTAAGTTACATAAGGATGGATATTTGAATCCGTTCGAATTTTCATCTTATGATACTTGCCAGTCATGTCTCAAAGGCAAGATGACCAAAACTCCGTTTAGTGGACACGGAGAAAGAGCTACGGAACTCTTGGGACTGATACATAGTGATGTATGTGGTCCCATGTCTACACATGCCAGGAATGGTTCTTCCTACTTCATTACATTCACTGACGATCTCTACGGACATGTGTTCCTGATGAAACACAAGTCTGAAGCTTTTGAGAAATTCAGGAAATATAAGCACGAAGTAGAGAACCAAACGGGCAAAAGTAGTAAGATCCTACGATCTGATCGAGGAGGAGAATACTTGAGCAATGAGTTTTTGGACTATCTAAAAGAGAATGGGATTTCTCTCTCAGCTTACTCCTCCCTATACATCACAACACAACGGTGTATCGGAGCGGAGGAATCGCACCCTATTAGATATGGTGTGCTCTATGATGAGCAATGCTGAGTTGCCTATTTCCTTCTGGGGGTATGCGCTTGAGACAGCCATAGACCTATTGAATAGGGTTCCCACCAAATCTGTACCAACCACTCCATATGAGATATGGAAAGGAAAGAGACCACATCTTAATTACATTAAGATATGGGGTTGTCTGGCATATGTAAAAACACAAAATTCGGACAAGCTCGAGGCAAGGTCAGTTCTGTGCAAGTTTATTGGATATCCCAAGCATTCGCAAGGGTATATCTTCTACCACTCCGAGGAACAAAAAGTGTTTGTTTCTCGACATGCCACCTTCTTAGAAAAGGGTTTTCTTATGAAACAAGATAGTGGCAATGAGGTAGAACTGGAAGAAGTTCCAGCTACACAAACTGCGACAAAAGATTTGGTGGAACCAGAGGATTCAGTAGTCCCCGACGAACCCCAGCCTCTCCGTCGATCTAGCAGGGTTCCTCATCCATCTGAGAGATACTACGGTTTTCTCATAGACGGTGGAAGCAAGGATTGCATCATGGAAGATGATGACCCGACTAGCTTCGAGCAGGCCATCACGAGTGGAGACTCTGTGAAGTGGCTGGATGCAATGTGATCTGAGATTGAATCCATGTACACCAACAAAGTATGGACTTTGGAAGTTGCTCCTGAAGGGGTAAAACCCATTGGGAGCAAGTGGATCTTTAAGAAGAAACTTGGTGTAGATGGAAAAGTGGAGACTTTCAAAGCTAGACTTGTTGCAAAGGGTTTTCGTCAACGACCAGGTATGGATTATGACGAAACCTTTTCTCCAGTGGTTATGCTTAAGTCCATCCGGAACTTACTTGCCATTGCTGCATACCATGACTACGAAATCTGGCAGATGGATGTTAAGACCGCCTTTCTAAATGGTGATTTAGTGGAGTGCGTGTACATGACTCAGCAAGAGGGCTTCGTAGATAGTGGGAGCAGTGGAAAGGTGTGCAAGCTGCTTAAATCCATCTACGGGTTGAAGCAGGCATCGCGGAGTTGGAACATCTGCTTTGATGTTGTAGTCAAAGAGTTTGACTTCATCAAAAACATAGATGAACCTTGTATATACAAGAAAGTTGCAGAGAGTAAGGTTGTCTTCCTCGTATTGTACGTGGATGACATACTCTTGATAGGAAATGATGTTCCTATGCTGCACTCGGTCAAGCTCTTCTTATCACATAGATTCTCAATGAAAGATCTAGGTGATGCCTCCTGCATTTTGGGAATTAAGATCTATAGAGATAGATCTAAACGGATACTGGGATTATCCCAATCCAGGTACATAAAGAGGTTTAGTATGGAAGAATCCAAGCGTGGGAACCAACCCACGATCTCTGGACTCACCCTCTCTAAAGAGATGTCTCCAATGACTGATTTGGAGAGAGCTCGCATGCAAGGGATACCCTATGCTTCGGAAGTAGGCTCTATCATGTACGAGATGCTATGTACCAGACCCGATGTAGCATACTCACTAAGTGTAGTGAGTAGGTATCAAGCAGATCCTGGAAAGAGTCACTGGACAGCTGTGAAGAACATTCTCAAGTACTTACGAAGGACTAAGGAGATGTTCTTGGTGTATGGTAACGGAGAACTCCAAGTGGAGTCCTTTACCGATTCGAGCTTCCAAACTGATAAGGACGACTCTAAGTCACACTCGAGATTTGTCTTTACCCTAAATGGAGGGGCGATTTGTTGGAAGAGTTCCATGCAAGAAACCGTGGCAGACTCGACGATGGAGGCTGAATACATCGCTGCCAACGATGCTGCCAAAGAGGTTGTCTGGATGAAGAAGTTCATCACTGAACTTGGTGTGGTTCCTTCCATTGAGCATCCAATACCTTTGTATTATAATAACAATGAAGCTGTGGCTTTGGCCAAGGAACCCGGGTCCCATCAGAAGTCCAGACATATTCTGAGGCGGTATCACCTGATCCGGGAGATAGTTGATCGCCGCGAGATCGAGGTCAGGAGAGTTGACACGAATGACAACACTGCGGATCCACTCACGAAGGCCATTCCCCAGATACAATTTGAGAGACTCTTCGGAGTGTTGGGTATGAGATACTACAACAGCTGGCCTTAGTGCAAGTGGGAGATTGTTAGTTATATATATGCCCTAGAGGCCATTGTTGTACATATGATGTATATTATAGTGGATGCTTGGATATATATAGAGAGGACTTTCTTGCTCGACATGATAGTATGCTATTTGGTTTCACTTTGTCTTAACATGTTGACTTGTATTAGTTTACTGCCTTGCTCTCACATGTTTATAAAGCCCTTAGGATATGTACTCGACTACTGGGACTATGATGAGATCATACTAGTGGGGCCATGGTAGTCAAAGAGTAAATCATATAACTGTTCCTAGTCGAGGGTGTATCGAGACAGGGCATCAATACACAAGAGTAGACTAGCATATACGCATCTTTACCCATATGATGGGCGATGGATGATCTCATATCCATCGGTATTTGACATCAAATATGGTGTACGGGTGCTCAGTGGAGACTGGGTACACTGAACGGACTAGCCGAGAACTCCTAGATGGTATTATATCAATCGTCATATAGCAGTTCTCCGGTGACACTGGTACAGGTTAGTCTGTAGACCCAAGATCGTCATAGAGTCTTGTGTGATTCCCATTGTGCTTTGATTTCCACCTTACCACGTCCAAGAGGGCATGCAAAACGGTGGCTTTTGGGTACAGTCCCGAATCACATGGAGGCAATGAGAGATAGGAGGGGTTTCGTCTCTCCCCGTATAGGGAGTTGATGTTGTGCTGTGTTCGATTGGCTATAACTGGAAGTCCCTGGCCAGGGCTGATATGGAGTGCTACTGGTAAGAGTTATCAGTAGTTTCTCGACCTGTTATGAGCCTCGCATCGACACGACTTATCGATTACTGGGGTCTGACGTTTACCACCCCTAGACTGGATATGCGGCATATCAGACGAAGAGACCAGACTGTACGGTAGTGTTACTGATTGGATTCAAAGGAGAATGTACAGGCTTGCTTATTGTTCTTCTGATCGCTCAATACCTGGGTGGCTGTTACGTTTAGCTGACCGCTTGCAGCTTGTGGGTGTTTGATATGATCATCGCCTACTGCCAGCGTATTGACGATTCTTTAGAGTCTTACACAGAGGTTTCCTGGCTCAGGCAAAACGGAGTAGGAGCACATATATGATATGTGCGGGACCGAGAATAATACGATATGAGATACTGTATTCTATTCTCGCGATATGAGATATCGGCCGAATATATGTGATATAGCCGGGTCATCAGATCAAGTGTTGATTCGATGAATTGGTACATGTTATATTAGTCGGTTATATGCTTATAGCCGGATTATCGGATCAAGTGTTGATTCGATAATTTAATGTATAATTATATATGATATATATTACATTACGTTAACTAATATAAGCTCGCTTAATCGATTCATTTTCTCACTGGATAATACATTGATGTATATGCGATATATGTTAATTGTATTATTTTCTTTTGTTACAAAATATATTGTATATGTGATATATACTATTATAACAAGTTAGGGTTACAAATGCAACATGCTTTGTTGAGTTTAAACATGGTTAGGGTTTGGATTAGGGTTAGCTTTTCATGAAGCTTCATGAAGCTTTCCTTTTGTCTTTAGCTTTGATATTTTGTATAGATATTTGTTAACCCAATCCAAACCATTAACTCTAGTTTATTCTCTACATGAGTTAATTCCTTCATGCTTAACTCATGGTTTAATAAGTAACCATAACAATAATTCATTATTCATCACAAAAGGATTATCTTCATCTTCTTCTTCCTTGAGCTCTTGAAAAAGCTTTACTAGGTTTTTCTTTTGTGATGATATTGAGTGAGAATTTGAAAACAAAAGAGAGCATAATTCCTACTTCATCATCCTCATCTATTCTAGCCACTTAGATTAGGGTGTTCACTTCTCTAATAACTACTTTAGTGAAGTGTTAGCTTGGGTTTGAGATTCTTCAAGATAGATCATCTTAGATCATGAAGACTACAAGCAAGGTGCATCATTCACCTCATGAAGCCTCTCTAGAGTCGGAGTTCTTGATGATCGCAGTGAAGGGACCTCAACACGGAGCTTATGAAGCGAAGGAACGGACTATAAAGGTTGTAATCCTTATCTCTTTACTTCTTCGTATGTGATACAAACTTTGTTACCCTAGAAATTCTAGTATGATTCATGGTTTGCTTGCTTTGCACCTCTCTAAATTTTAAAGTGGCATGAGTGATGCTACCAAACTCTAGACCAGGTGCAAGGGAAGCCCAACAAAATCATGATGATTTCTAAGTGTTCATCGCCTCCTTGAGTCGTAAAGATCCCACTCGGGTATTTTTTTCCTTTTGAGTCATGAGGACTCGTAAGTAGCTTCTTCATTTCATTGGCATGTAACTTTGGCGAATGTGGCCCGTGAACAAGAGTCGGTCTTGACCTCATTATCGGGCAGAGATAGCTTAGAAAACAGGTTTAGATCTATCGTCTAAGGCTTTTCAACTTTATGAGCCATGAAGGCCTCATAAAGATGTTTCTCTCTACGAGTCGAGAGCATCTCATAAGTGTATTTTCTTCTTAAAAGTTGTGAGGACTCCTAAGTACGTTTTCTCTTAAAAGTCGTATGGATCTCACAAGGGAATTTTCCCCTTACGAGTCGAGAAGACTCGTAAGTGGTTTCTCCTCATCATCGGTATGCGACTTTAGAGAATGTGGCCCATGGATAGTATACGAGAGTCAGTTTAGATCAACTTATCGGGCCACATTGCTTAGGAAAGTGGTTGATATCCCCATCGCCAAAGGCTTTTCACCTTCATGAGCCGTAAGGGTCTCATAAAGATGTTTTTCAGTACGAGTCAAGATGAGTCGAGAGAATCTCGCAGGTGTATCCTAACGTGAAATATAGATAACCCATTTTTATAGAGATCTGTTAGGTTTGTGGTACTAAGTTTAAGTCCATCGTACCATTGCGTCAGCTGATGTAGTTCTCGATATGCAGTCTCTTAGATTGCTGCTCGAGTAGCAGAAAGGTTACGCTAGCGCCCCGACCAACTTCCGTGGCTAAATGCGGAACAAATTTTTTTCTAACGATTAGAACATGGCGCTAGAATAACCCTTAACCCGGATCTTAACCATAAACCTAACTAGCAAATAAGGATTCTATCTACTATGATAGAAAATATACCTAAAGAAACCAAGTCCTTCGGGTCTTTGATCCTCTCTTTAAGCTCCTCGATGGAAGTATGGATCGTGCTTGAACTTCGGCCTTCTCGCATCAATGATGATCCACCCAACAGTGCCAACTAAGAGCTCCTACCTCCTAATTGAGGTAACTAGAATACTTAACTTGCTAATCTATGTAGACTAGAGTGTGTAGAGAGTGATTATGGTATGCTTTGTCTCACTAACTCTAGGTTTCTCTACTCATGAGATAATTAGGGTTTGTATTAGAATAAGAGAGCAATGAGAAGATGAGAGTGTAGAATGAGCTTGAAAAATGAAGAATGGCTAAGTGAATGAGATAATCATGCAAGCAAAAAATATCTCCACAAAATATCAACCATGGAAGAATAGTAAACCATGAGTCATGTAATGAGTCATCAAGCTAGCCATGCTTCATTTAATGAAAATGCACACCTCATTTCTCCACATCATTAATCCATTAACTAAAATGGTAATTCAAAATAATAAGGTGTCCTCTTCAAGAAGCACCTTGCATAATTACAAGAATGCCCCTCACCGTATATACATACCCGTATCCGTATTCCGAAAAATACGAATACAAAAAGACAAAATAATCCAAGAATATAATACTAGGATCCGGCTTAAACCAAAGCCCGCTAGTATTATCCTCCCGAACATCGTACGTGCACAAGTGTATGTGTGTGATCGAACCATCCTGTAAAACCATACGGCCTCTACATCGTTTCGTCCGAAGCAGGGAAACCCTCTGTATGGGACTCTAAAGACTCCACAGTACGCTGGCAGTGGGTTTAACCACAAGCACGTCAGCGGCAATAGCTGTACGTAACGGCTACCAAGGTACCTGTCGAAAAAGAAGGCTGACGAGCAAACTCGTCCGAACTTCTACTGAGCCTATCCATGACAATATCCGTACAGTTTGGTCTCTTCGACTAAGAGTATCGCATACCAGGTCTAGGGGGTGGTAAACGTAAGACCCTAATAACACGATAAGTCGTGTTGATGTGGCTCAGGACCAATCCGGGAAACTACTGATCAACCTATCAGTAAATCCCTGCTGCTTTCACCAAGGTCTTGTGGTCCTGACCGATCGAATCACAGTGCGATATCAACTCCCAATACTGGGAGAGACGAATCCCTGACAATCACTCACTGCCTCCATGTAGCTCGGGACTGTACCTAACCAAAACCTGTTTGCACGGCGCATAGAGCCGTGGTAGGGTAGTGATCAAAGCACAGTGGGAACTCACACGAGACAAATGACGATCTCAGGTCCAAAGACTAACCTGTACACATGTCACCTGAGAACTTCCATCTGACGATAGGTATAATACCATCTGGAAGTTCTCGGCGATTCCGTCCAGTGTACTCACACCAAGTGAGCACCTGTATACGATCTTAGGTGCATCAGACCAATGGCTGCGGAACCAACCATCCCCCGACGGGGCTAGAAACGTATACACTAGTCTACTCTGGAGCATCAATGCCCAGTCTCGAAACTCACACGACTAAGAACCATTTAAGGATGTGCTTATGGACTACCCTGCTCCCACAAGTATGATCGCCATCACAACGCAGGTAGTCAATCAAGATCCTACAGGCTTTATCAACATGTAACCATAATATGTAATAACGGGCATGACATATGCCATGTTAGGATAAAGACAAACCATACTAGTATACTACCGTATCATGTCTTTATCAATATGTGCAAGCTGGATAAAGCATCAATAAAAACAAATACACATATCAGATAAAGACAACTGAAATAATATATTATAAAACTGGGCAAGATTGTCCTGTACATACATATCCCCAGCATCCATATTTATACATATACAATACTGGCCTTTAGGGCATACATATCCAACAATCTCCCACTTGCACTAAAGGCCAGTAATTGGCGTACCGAATACCCAACGTCTGCACTAAGGCCAGCTGCTGGTGTACCGCATACCCAACATCTTAAAAAGTCGCTCGAACTGCTCTTGAGGGAGGGCCTTTGTAAATAGATCCGACGTGTTCTCTTTTGTATCCACTCTCCGGACCTCGATCTCCTGGTGATCTACGATCTCCCTGATCAGGTGATACCGCCTTAAGATGTGTCTAGATTTCTGATGGGTCCTTGGTTCCTTCGCTAAAACTATAGCCTCATTGTTATCGCAATACAAAGGTATTGGGTCTACAATGGACGGAACTACCTGAAGTTCAGTAATGAACTTCTTCATCCAAACCTCCTCTTTTGCGGCATCGCTTGCAGCAATGTATTCAGCCTCCATTGTCGAGTCTGCGACGGTATCCTATTTGGAGCTCCTCCAACACACCACCCTTCCGTAGAGGGTAAACACAAAACTCGAGACAGACTTGTTGTCATCCTTGTCACTCTGGAAGCTTGAATCGGTAAAGGACTCGACCCTGAGGTCTCCATTACCATAAACCAGGAACATCTCTTTAGTCCTTCTCAGGTACTTAAGAATGTTCTTCACTGCTGTCCAGTGGTTCTCACCTGGGTCTGACTAATACTGGCTTACTACGCTTAGTGCGTAAGCTACATCTGGTCTTGTACATAGCAACGCATATATTATAGATCCTACCGCCGAAGCGTAGGGTATAGTACTCATGCGAACCCTCTCCTCGTCAGTCTTGGGAGACATCTCCTTGGAGAGGGTGATTCCGTGCAATGCGGGTATGTTACCGCGCTTGGAATCTTCCATATTAAATCTCTTTAGTACGGTCTCTATGTACCTGGACTGCGAAAGTCCCAATAATCTCTTAGATCTATCTCTGTAGATCTTGATCCCCAGAATGTACGAGGCATCACCCAGGTCCTTCATGGAGAACCTTTGTGACAAGAACAGCTTGATCGATTGTAGCATAGGAATATCATTTCTTATCAAAAGAATGTCGTCCACGTACATGACTAGGAATATGACAGTTCGGCCTACAATCTTCTTATAAATACATGGCTCATCTTCGTTCTTGATGAAGTCAAATTCCTTTACTGTTTCATCAAAACAGATGTTCCAGCACCGCGATGCCTTCTTTACTTCATAAATGGATTTAAGTAACTTTCACACCTTCCCGCTGCTCACACTGTCTACAAAACCTTCTGGCTGATCCATATAAACACACTCTTCCAAACTGCCGTTTAGAAAAGTTGTTTTTATGTTCATCTGCCAGATCTCATAGTCATGGAAGGCAGCAATAGCAAGTAGGATATGAATGGATTTGAGTATAGCTACTGGAGAAAAGGTTTCACCATAGTCCACACCTGGTTTTTGACGAAAACCTTTTGCAACGAGTCTAGCCTTATAGGTTTCCACATGCCCATCTACACCAAGTTTTCTTTTGTAGATCCATTTGCATCCAACGGGTTTTATCCCAGGTGGAGCAATATCCAAGGTCCACACTTTATTAGTGTACATGGACTCCATTTCGGATCGCATAGCATCCAGCCACGTATCAGAGTCCCTACTGATAATGGCTTGCCTGAAACCGGTAGGTTCATCTTCTTCCAAGATGCAATCCTCTCGATCACCGTCTATGAGAAAATCGTAGTATCTCTCGGGCGGATGAGAAATCCTACCAGATCTGCGGAGTGGCTGAGGCTCATCTGGGATCATTGAATTTTCTGGTTCTACCAAATCCTCAGTTTGAGTTTGTGGTTCTGATATTTCATCCAGTTCTACCGTGCTCCCACTTATTTCTTTTGCAAGAAATTTCCACTCTAAAAAAGTGGCGCAACGAGCAACGAACACCTTTTGTTCCTCGGTAAGGTAAAAACAGATATCCCAGAGAATTTTTAGGATATCCTACAAACTTGCACAAAACTGATCGTGCTTATAGCTTGTACGGATTTTGTACCTTTACATAGGCCGGACAACCCCATATCTTAATACATTCAAGATATGGTCTTTTACCACTCCATACTTCATATGGAGTCTTAGGCACTAATTTAGATGGAACCTTATTCAACAAGTACGCTGTTGTTTCAAGCGCAAGTCCCCAGAATGAAAGAGGTAACTTGGCATTACTGATCATGGAGCGAACCATGTCCAGTGGGGTACGGTTCCTCCGCTCCGATACACCGTTATGTTGTGGTGTATATGGAGGAGTAAGCTGAGAGAGAATGCCATTCTCTTTTAGAAAGTCCTTGAATTCAGTGCTCAAGTACTCCCCTCCTCTATCAGATCGGAGGACCTTGATACTTTTTCCAGTCTTGTTCTCTACTTCGTTTCTGAATTCTTTGAATTTATCAAAAGCTTCAGATTTTTGTTTCATAAGATGCACATATCCGAACCTAGAGAGATCGTCAGTGAATGTGATGAAGTAGGAGAACCCACCCTGTGCATGTATAGACATTGGACCACATACATCACTGTGTATGAGTCCCAAGAGCTCTCCTGCTCTTTCTCTGTGTCCGGTGAACGGAGATTTGGTCATTTTTTCCTTTGAGACAAGACTGACAAGTTTCATAAGATGAAAATTCGAACGTATTCAAGATTCCATCTTTATGTAACTTACTTAGTCTTTTCTCTCCGATATGACCAAGTATACAATGCCATAAGTAGGATTCGTTCGTATCTGAACTCTTCCTCTTGCGTGTGTTTTGTACATTGAGAACTATGTTCTGATTTAGAACATAGATACCATTACACAGCGTATCTTCTGCAGCCAATACCTTATCAAGGTAGATTTTCATGATATTTCTATCAAGAACAAAGTTATATTCATCTTTATCAAGTAAAGAAACGGATATGATGTTGCAAACTATAGAAGATACATAGTAACAATTGTTCAAAATTATAGTGTTGTCATTTGGCAACACTAGGTGATATTCACCGACGGCTGCAGCATTAACTTGTGCTCCGTTCCCTACTCTGAGAGACATATCACCAGGTCCAACCACCCTACTTTTTCTCAGTCCCTGCAATAAATTACAGATATGAGATCTTGATCCGGTATCTAGTACCCAGGAGGTAGGACTGACCGAAAAGCAGTTCTCAACTACAAGAACACCTGAAGGAGATGCAATAGTATGCTTCTTCTTCGATAAGGTCATCAAGGAATTCATGCTTTCCTCTTTCCCTTGCTCATACTCATGACTGCTGTCATAGTTTAGAGCCGAACTGACGTTCACCAACCCCGAATAAGAATTCGGATCGGTCAAACGATACATTTTATTATCTTGATTAGGGCGTGAAATGGTTGCTACCTGGAGAGAGAAAAGAAACACTTAGTGTGCACTCTTGGAAGATGGGATTAGTTATTATTTTATTTAACCAGGATGGCTCCCACTATTTCCTCAAATTATTCTTCAAACCTTAAAAGAAGAATTAGTCAGGATTAATCGCACGTCACAATGCCTGCTTAACCTTTCAGCCAGGCTAGTATTGGTACTTCGAGGGAGGTTTTACAATGCTTTCACGAAGTTCCTTAATTATATAACCTCTTTTCACTAGAGGCGTATCCCCGCTAACACTGTTCTAGATACCTACTTGGTTTATTGTATTGATTGTTTAGTGAAATAATGTCCCGAGAGTAATCCTACTCATCAGTGGGATCGGGATCCAACTATCATTGTATGATTGACCTAGATGGAATCCACTCTAGTCACCACACTTGAGAAGGTATGCTAAATCTGCAAGTTTCCTGTTTGTTTGAAACTCCTGATGTGGTTTTTGCCCCTAACGGCTTTATGACCTTGACAATGCCAACATATCATAAGCCGCTAATCAAGTTCGGCCCGTCATTATCTTGATTAACTTAGACCTACCCGCATAACCCTTGACAATGCCAACATAGCTATGCGACTGTCCTAAATAATCGGAAACAAAGCTGCAAACAAGCAATACTCAGCTACCGATCACTACGCCTTGATAATGCCAAAATACGTAGCTCGAATACTAAGTAGTACTTGTAGGAAATGACGGAGGGCTACGGCTGGGGTTTTGGTGAAAACCCCGTTAACGTAATGAACTTGATATCGTTGAAGGAACCTGAGTAGTTTTGAAAAGGAGTTGTTTAGGCTCCGCATTTTGAAAATTTCTGGTTTTGAAAAAAAAAAAACAAGTAATCTATAGTATAAGCTTTTGCTCAAGAGGTCACTCCCCGTGAAGGGATCTCGGCTCTTGCCTCATGGAATGAGGTGCAGGATATTCATGATCGAACACCACTATGCAAAGTGAAAGAATATAACTATAGTTTTTCGAAATTTATTCCAACAACATCTTTTAGGTTTGTTTTCTTGCATTAATCAAATTAATGCGGTCCCATCAATTAACCTATCACACCAGAAAAGAATGAAAATATGAAGTACGTATATGCCATCCACATTCGCCACGGGGCCCATCATCACCCGTTAGGTTACTTAACTAAAGACAGAGCGGGGGCTGGACTAGCGCGGGTGCAAAACATATACCACATCTACTAGTATATATATAAGTATATATAACATTCGTCCCAGGCATGATAATAAGCAACATCACAGAATCTCAGCCAACAATACAGAAAAAGTGGATAATCTTGGAGCCCGGGTTTCATTTGAGCCGCAAATAAAATCTGACGTTCCCGGTCGTATGGATAGCCTGTGCAATGAAAACCTGGACCCCTATAAGCGCGGAAAGTTACCCGCCAATCCCAGAAGTGAGGCAGCCCCCTTCAACAAAGTGAATGGACTACCCAGCGCTTCACGAAATCCATTAACTTGGGCGCCCCACCGTGGGTCAACCTATACCCCCTACGAGTGCGGCGAATAGCCCGCCAATTCTAGAATGAATACCCCTCCGTCTCAGCGCCATGAGATGCGGGTTTGTTGCCTTCTACAACCCGGCTATTCGTGCACTCCACCGCTGGGTAATCCTAGTACAGAAAAAGAAAATAATATGTAAAAATGGTGATATCGACCTCAACCCGGTCGTGCCCCAAACAAATAATATACAACCCGAAAAACCCGGCAGTCCACATGTCGGACGCTCGCCCTAAAAAATGAATATACAAATAAATCTTTAACTGTACCACTAACATTGCACCACATGCTATCCACCATGACTATCCAACCACAATCACAGCACAAACAGAAAACATCAACGTGAATTTCATGTTCGCAAACCCGTCTAAAAGAACATATAGCAATTAGACGAGTTGTACCGATCAAATGATATTCACGGTCGCAGATAAAAGTGAATGTACTGTAAACTATTAAATAGTGTCAAATATAACGACTTCGAAACACTCCAAATTTCCCCTAACTCATAAACAACGGAACATCAAACTTGGGCAAAAACAAACAACACCAGAAACTCAAACTCCACGAGATAAGAACACATACCAAAACTCGAGAAAATCCACCATACAAAAACTGGTGAGATTGGAATTTTTTAAGGTTTGGCCGGCCAAAAATAGTTAGAATCGTCTCATTTTTTGTCAGTGTTCATCCCTCTATGAATAGAGCACTCTGCACTTGCTTAAAAAAAATTTGAAGCCTCTGAAAAATCGACAGAAACTAGAAGTTTGGTTTCAATGTTATGGAGTTGTTTCGGTTTCGTTTTTTTAACATTATTTAAACTTGCTTGTGTAGGGTTTATAGGCTGGCTCTGATACTATGAAAGGATACGCTAGCGCCCCGGCCAACTTCCGTGGCCAAATGCGGAACAAATTTTTTTCTAACGATCAGAAAATGGTGCAAGAATAACCCTTAACCCGAATCTTAACCATAAACTTAACTAGCAAATAAGGGTTCTATCTACTATGATAGAAAGTATACCTAAAGAAACCAAGTCCTTCGGGTCTTTGATCCTCTCCTTAAGCTCCTCGATGGAAGTATGGATCGTGCTTGAACTTCGGCCTCCTCGCGTCAATGATGATCCACCCGAGAGTGACAACTAAGAGCTCCTACCTCCTAATTGAGGTAACTAGAATACTTAGTTTGCTAATCTAAGTAGACTAGAGTGTGTAGAGAGTGATTATGGAATTCTTTGTCTCACTAACCCTAAGTTTCTCTACTCATGAGATAATTAGGGTTAATATTAGAAGAAGAGAGCAAGGAGAAGATGAGAGTGTAGAGTGAGCTTGAAAAATGAAGAATGGCAAAGTGAATGAGATAATCATGCAAGCAAAAAATATCTCCACAAAATATCAACCATGGAAGAATAGTAAACCATGAGTCATGTAATTAGTCATCAAGCTAGTCATGCTTCATTTAATGAAAATGCACACCTCATTTCTCCACCTCATTAATCCATTGACTAAAATGGTAAATCAAAATAATGAGGTGTCTTCTTCTAGAAGCACCTTGCATAATTACAAGAATGCCCCTCACCCGTATATACATACTCATATCCGTATTCCGAAAAATATGAATACAAAAAGACAAAATAATCTAAGAATATAATACTAGGATCCGGTATAAACCAAATCCCGCTAGTATTATCCGCCCAAACATCGTATGTGCACAAGTGTACGTATGTGATTGAACCCTGCCGTAAAACCATACAGCCTCTGCATCGTTTCGCCCGAAGTAGGAAAACCCTCTGTGTGGGACTCTAAAGACTCAACAGTACGCTGGCAGTGGGTTTAACCACAAGCACGTCAGTAGCGCTAGCTGTACGTAACGGCTACCCAGGTACCTGTCGAAAAGGAAGGCCGACGAGCAAACTCGTCCGAACTCCTACTGAGCCTATCCATGCCAATATCCGTACAGTCCGGTCTCTTCGTCTAAGAGTATCGTATACCAAGTCTAGGGGGTGGTAAGCGTCAGACCCTAATAACCCAATAAGTCATGCTGATGTGGCTCGGGACCAATCCGGGAAACTACTGATCAACCTATCAGTAAATCCCTGCTGCCTTGGCCAAGGTCTTGTGGTCCTGACCGATCGAATGACAGTGCGATATCAACTCCCAATATCGGGAGAGATGAATTCCTGACAATCAATCACTGCCTCCATATGGCTCGGGACTGTACCCAACCAAAACCTATTTGCACGACTCAGTAGAGCCGTGGTAGGGTAGTGATCAAAGCACAGTGGGAACTCACACGAGAAAAATGACAATCTCAGGTCCAAAGACTAACCTGTATAGATGTCACCTGAGAACTTCCATCTGACGATAGGTATAATACCATCTGGAAGTTCTCGGTGAGTCTGTCCAGTGTAATCACACCCGGTGAGCACCTGTATACGATCTTAGGTGCATCAAACCAATGGCTGCGGGACCAACCATCCCCCGACAGGGCAAGAAACGTATACACTAGTCTACTCTGGAGTATCAATGCCCAGTCTCGATACTCACGCGACTAGGGACCATTTAAGGATGTGTTTATGGACTACCCTGCTCCCACAAGTATGATCGCCATCACAACGCAGGTAGACAAGCAAGATCTTACGGGCTTTATCAACATATAACTGCAATATGTAATAACGGGTATGACATATGCCATGTTAGGATAAAGACAAACCATAATAGTATATTACTGTATCATGCCTTTATCAATATGTGCAAGCTGGATAAAGCATCAATAAAAACAAATACACATATCAGATAAAGACAACTGAAATAATATACTATAAAACTGAGCAAGATTGTCATGTACATACATATCCCCAGCATCCATATGTATACATATACAATACTGGCCTCCAGGGCATATATATCCAACAATCTCCCACTTGCACTAAAGGCCAGTAATTGGCATACCGAATACCCAACGTCTGCACTAAGGCCAGCTGCTAGCGTACCGCATACCCAACATCTCAAAAAGTCGCTCGAACTGCACTTGAGGGAGGGCTTTTGTAAATGGATCCGTTGTGTTCTCTTTTGTATCCACTCTCCGGACCTCGATCTCCTGGCGATCTACGATCTCCCTGATCAGGTGATACTGCCTTAAGATGTGTCTGGATTTCTGATGGGACCGTGGTTCCTTCGCTAAAGAAATAGCCTCATTGTTATCGCTATACAAAGGTATTGGGTCTACAATGGACGGAACTACCTGAAGTTCAGTAATGACCTTCTTCATCCAAACCACCTCTTTTGCGGCATCACTTGCAGTAATGTATTCAGCCTCCATTGTCGAGTCTGCGAAGGTATCCTGTTTGGAGCTCCTCCAACACACCGCCCCTCTGTAGAAGGTAAACACAAAAGACGAGACAGACTTGCTGTCATCCTTGTCACTCTGGAAGCTTGAATCGGTAAAGGACTCGACCCTGAGATCTCCATTACCGTAAGCCAGTGGACAGTAGTGAAGAACATTCTCAAGTACCTGAGAAGGACTAAGGAAATGTTCCTGGAGGTGCAAGCCCCTGCAGTATCACCTGATACCTGAGAAGGACTAGCTGTATGTAAAGGCTACCCAGGTACCTGTCGAAAAGGAAGGCCGACGAGCAAACTCATCCGAACTCCTATTGAGCCTATCCATGACAATATCCGTACAGTCCGGCCTCTTCGTCTAAGAGTTTTTTTTATTGTGGAGACGCTCTTCCCTGCAGGCGCAAGCCCCTGCAGTTAATTGTGTTATCGAGTTGCGATAACAATTTTCTCCTGCTCCAGTAGGTCACTTCATGTCGTGTGTTATTTTGTTTATTATGGTTGCCCGTAGATTGTATACGGAGACTAGTTTATGTCATCGCCCGTAGGGTGAGGATTAGTCCAAATCCATATATTTTAGATTCGGGTTTGGGTCAAAGATTTGCTTGACGGTGTCTACATTGGTAGCTTGGTTTGCCAACGGAAGTGAACTTAGAACGCAGATTTCATATAAATGAGGTCCATCGGTTTATATGAAACTTGGGTTTGATCTAAGGATCGTTAGTCATATTTGAGACTAAGATCAACTTAGAAACGAATGAGCATATGGGCTCAATTATATTAGTTTAAGGACATCACGGTCCAACATTCTCTATTTGGGACGAATGTTAGTTTAAGGAAGTTTCGGTCTATTATCGTCGTGTTTGGGACGAATGTCTAGTTTGGGGACATCTTGGACCAACAATCCCATTTTGGGGACGAATGTTCGTTTAAGGACATTTAGGTCCATCATTCATCTTACACACACGTGTATTTGTTACGTGGCAGAGTGAACGATGATGACATGGAATGCATCCAATTTGGGGTGCGATTCGATGTGAGGTGTGCACGTCAATTTGGAAGTGCATCAATGTGGGATGTATCATTCCCTATCTTTGATGAAATTTTACATCAAGTTAGAACGAAAAAAGAGTTATTGGTTGTCGAGATCCGCCGCCTCTCTGAAGACGTTGAGAATCCTCAGGGTAGAGATAGCAGGAACTCCGACTGTGGAGAATCCTCGGGGTACCAACAGCGAATCGATGCCCTCGAAAAGAAAATTGAAGACATGCAACATGATACCCGTTAGGTCGGAGGAGTAGCGAAGTACTCCGCTGATTCGCTCACAAGGCCCTTTATAGAGTAGCTACGAGGTGAGTGGGTCTCGTCGAGGAACAAACCGCCCAAAGTGGCCCTCTTCGACGGGAAGTCCGATCCGAAGGACCACTTGGACGCGTTTACGACAGGAATGAGCTTCCAAGACAACTCAGATGCAGCTCGATCTTAACCTTTGACGAGAGCCTTCCCCACCACCCTCATCCAGGCTGATCGGGATTGGTTCCGTGGGATTGCGCCACACTCGATCTTAACCTTTGACGAGCTGGTGACTCAATTCCTCGGTCATTTCGTCGGTAACCAATAATAGAAAAGAACGGTCGACTACCTGTTCACCATCAAGAGCGAAGACAGGGAATCCTTTAAGGGATACGTCACCCACTTCTATAATGCTCTCCTAGAAGTCCCCGAGCACCGCGATGAAATGATTATCACCACCTTGAGGTCGGGTCTTAGGCACAAAGAGTGGATCCGCTCTTTTGCATTGGCGCAACCTAAGACCATGGCCGAAGTGAAAGCCTGGACTGAGCGAGAAATCCAACTCGAGTCAAAGGTGAACGCCAACCTACCCCGCGGCAACCAAACGGACCGAAAAAGACGGGACAAAGAAGGCCGACCGTCCAAAGCCTTATTCTCCGAGGTTTCATGAGTACACTCTCCTGAACATCTCCTAGACCGAGCTACTAGAGGAGGCTAAGGGCGAAAGGTTTTTCAAACTCCCGCCGGCTACTTAGAACCGAGGCAAAGTACTCCGCGGCCCATACTGCGCCTACCATAGGTTGCAGGTACACCCAACCGAGAGCTGCAAACAACTCTGGGACTATATTAAGGAACTGATTCGCTCCGGTCACCTAGAGAAATACCTGCGAGACAAGTGGCAGGAAGATTGGGAGCAAATGGACCAACCCCCTCCCGGGGAGTTGACAATCGGGAAGATCATGGTCGTTTTAGTAGGTTCGACTACGGGCAACGGGGGTGCCAGCCACCTCCGGCCAGTCATGACCTTGAGTGATCCGCCCTACAAGAAGTGCAAGAAGGATGATCCAATGACCTTCACCGACGAGGACCTTCACGACATATCACTCCCGCACAGTGATCTCCTTGTGATAACAGCCCGGGTTAACCGATACGAGATCCGGAGAATGTTGATCGACTCGGGGAGCTCGGCGGATATCCTGTTTTATGACAGTTTCCAGCGTATGGGATTAAATCCGTCCGACCTCCAACCAACCTCCCACGTCCTCTCCGGGTTCACGAACCATTCCGTCTTGGCCGAGATCGATCACCCTCCCTCTCAACATCAGGAAAGCAGGTAGAGCGCGAACCATACTGGTGAACTTCCTCGTTGTCAAGATCCCGTCGTCCTATAACATCCTCCTGGGATGCCCCGCCCTAAATGCCCTCCAGGCTCATATCTCAAGCTATCACCTCACGCTCAAATTTCCTTTGGACAACGGGGGGTAGGCCGGGTCTACGGAAACCAGCAAACCGCCAGGGTCTGTCTCGCCTCAACGTCTCCCTCGGAGGAAGAGGTTGACGATTTTGAAGACGAGCACGATCTTCAGGGGTCCCTGGATACACACGGCAAACAAAAAGAAATTTGAGGCGCCCCAGTGGAAACTTTGGTAGAAGTTCCTCTCAAGGAGGGAGATGACGGCCAGATTGTATAGATCGGCTCTCTCTTGATAGGAGGCGCTCGCGACAATCTGATCCAGTTCCTCCGGAACAACTCCGATGTGTTCGCTTGGACCCCAGCGGACATGCCCGGGATCGACCCTAAGATGATCTCCCAAAAATTCGGGGTCGACCATATTCCCCTAAAAATTAAATACAATAATAAGAGCTAAGCTCTATTAATTCCAATGAGGCAGCGCCTCACGTGCTCCCCACAAGAGCGGCAGAGCCGGCGCCAGTCTTATAGGATTAAATCCTATAATGGCACCGCACATGAAGTTCACATGAGCGCCAACGTGCAAAACACGGGAGCGCCTGTCATATATAAGAATTAAATTCTTAAGTGGCGCCCATATTCATAACACGTGAGCACTAGCGCCCAAACTAAAGCAGGTAGAATTAAAATCTACATGAAGATTATTTGTTAAAAACTAAGGATATTCTCTGTTAAACAGAGCCGTTGGATCAAAAATCCAATGGTGATAATAAATCATCAAATGATAGAATTAAATTCTATTAAGAGAAAATATATCTCTAATCTTTCTAAATGAGAAGAATATTTTCTGTTAAACAGAAAGTTGTTGGATCAAAGATCCAATGAAATGAAAGAACATATTTTCCCAATCTTTCTAAATAAGAAAGATATGCTATGTTAAATAGAGCACCTTTAGATCAAAAATCCAATGGTGATTAAAAATCACCGTTTGATAGAATTAAATTCTGTATATGGGAAAACATTTCCTTAATCTTGTTAAAAACAAGAAAACATATTCTGTAAAACAGAAATCACTGGATCAAAATTCCAACGGCGGATAAATTTCCCTAAATAATCTTTGAGATCAATAAAATCAATTGGAATCTATCAATGAAAGATTTTCTCAAAACTAATCAACAATTTGCCTTACCTATAAAAAGGACCTAAGACTTCAAATCTCACACACACGCAAAAAAAAGAAGGAGGAACCTCCCCATAAGCTTCTGCAAACAAAAGATAGAAGCTGCAACTGAGAATTCAATTCTCTTTCAAAGAATACCCACTTGTTCTTTCAAACCCTAAGTAAAGAAAAAGTAGGGATAAAATATATCTCTTTTTCCTAGTATAAAGAAAATAAGGGTTAAACCCTTCATGAAAAGAACTTAGTTTTTCTCTGATCTGAAATTTGTAAAGCAAATCTCCCCACAAGTTGAGAATTTAATTCTCATCAGGGAGATTTTGTTCTTTAAACTCAAAATCTGGGGGAAAGAACTAGATTAAAGAAAAGGAGAAAAGTGAACTTATGGTTTTAGGAATTTAATTCCTCTACAAGCAGGGTTTAACCCTATAAAAGGAACTTTGTATAAAAAGAAACTTAGTTCTCCAATAAAAAAAGAGAAGAGAGAAAAGATTCCAGATCTTCAAAAACAAAGATCTTGGCGATCATTAGTGGCCAAAATACAGTTAACAGAGATTCAATCTCTGAAAAGAAAAGGAACTCAGCGTCTCATGTGAAACATACATGAACGCCGAAAAGATTCCCCAAATAAAGGACTCAGCGCCTCACATGCTTCTCACATGGGCGCTCAAAACAAAAGCCCAGCGCCTCATGCGAAATACACGTGAGTGGTGAGTAAAAGTGCTTAGCACTTCATATTCAGTAAAAAAGGCTGAGTGCTTTGCACTGATTGGGAAATGCCCACGTCCCAACACCTCACGTGATATATACGTGAGCACCATATAAAAGTGCTTAGCACTATATATTCAGTCAAAATGACTGAGTGCTTAGCACTGATTGGGCAACGCCCATATCTCAGCGCCTTACGTGATACACACGTGAGCGCCATATAAAAGTGCTTAGCACTATATATTCAGTCAAAATGACTGAGTGATTAGCACTGATTGGGCAGCGCCCATATCTCAGCGCCTCACGTGATACACACGTGAGTGCTATATAAAAGTGCTTAGCACTATACATTCACTCAAAATGACTCAAGTGCTTAGCACTGATTGGGCAATGCCCATGACTGAGTGCCTCATATGATACACATGTGAGCGCCAGAACTCTAAACAAGTACATAGCACTTTAGCATAAAGGAAATGGACCGAGCAAACAGAACCACAAATAACTGCTTAGCACTTTTAAATTAAAAAAACTGAGCAGACCAAGCTCAAATTGGCTAAAAGTCTCTCTAAAAGTTTCTTGCAGCTGAGCCCAATTGCTCTTTTGTTAGATCTCAACTAAAATTTAATGATCCTTAAATATTGCTAATTTGATCTTAATCTCAAATAGGACTAGCGTATCCTTAGTTAAAATAAATTGAGCCCAAATGCTCATATACTTAAGTTGATCTTAATCTCAAACTAGATTAACGGTCCTTAAATAAAACAAAATATTTTTTAACTAAAGAAAAATATAACCTAAGTTCAAACCCCAAATTTAAAATATACGGATTTGGGCTAATCCACACCCTACGGGCGATGACATAAATTAGTGTTCGTATACAATCCACGGGCAATCAAAACAAACAAAATAACATACGACACGAAGTGAACTGCTTGAGAAGAAGAAAGTGGTTATCGCAATACGATAACGTAATTAACTGCAAAAGGCTTGCGTCTGCAGGGAAGAGTGTCCCCACAATAAAAAAAACCTTTTACAAATGAGGTGGGGTCTGATGAAGTCTGCTAAAACGGTCGCATCTATCCAAACCTCCGATATACGGTGCTATAAATCAACTTGGTATCTTCGGAGAGGTGGATGGATATGTCCAAATAATATCTACCCCCAAATTTAGACCAGACGTACCAACGTCTCGGTCCGGTCTTTCGGCGGTAAACAGACCTGAAAGTCCAGCCAGTCCGACTAAAGAAAAGAAGTTTCTCCCCAATGAAGCAAAAAGCGATAGAGGAGGAAGTGGACCGACTGCTCGCGGCCGACTTCATTAGGACCCTGGACTACTCGGATTGGCTGGAGAACGTGGCCATGGTCAAGAAAGCGAACGGGAAATGGCGCATGTGGGTCGATTTCACTGATCTAAATAAGGTCTGCCTCAAAGACAACTACCCACTCTCTCGAATAGATCAGCTGGTCGACAGCTCGGCCGGTCATGAATTACTAAGCTTCATGGATGATTTCTTCGGTTATAATCAGATCCGTATGAATCCGGCCGACGAAGAGCTAACTGCCTTCACCATCAATCTGGGGGTCTACTGCTACAGGGTAATGCCCTTCGGCCTCAAGAACACCGGGGCTACATACCGGCGGCTGGTCAACAAGCCGTTCAAACCATAAATTGGGAGAAATATGGAAGTCTTCATCGACGACATGCTCGTAAAGTCCACCTTATCAGCCCGGCACACTGCAGACCTCGGCAAAACATTCGACATCCTGTGGAAGTACAAGATGAAGCTGAATCCAGCCAAATGTGCGTTCGGCGTCACAACCGGAAAATTCCTTGGATTCATGGTCACTCACCGAGGAATCGAAGCGAACCCGAAGAAAATCAGGGTCATCATCAATATGGCTACACCCAATAGCTATGTTGATATCATGCGACTCACCGGTAAGTTGGATGCTCCGAGTCGCTTTATATCCAGATCCGGAGAAAAGTACTTGCTTTTCTTCAAAACCTTAAGGAAGATTCCTAGGTTCGAATGGTCCGAAGAGTGCCAAAACGATTTCAAACAACTCAAGGCTCATCTGGCGACCCCACCGCTTCTCACCCGACCAGTTGAGGGGGACGAGTTGTTACTATATATAGCCATCTCCTACCTGGATGCCGGCACCGTGCTCATCAGAGAATTCGAAGGAATATAGAGACCGATCTACTGCATCGTCCATGTTTTCAAGAACGCAGAGGCCAGATACCCAGCCATAGAAAAAATAGTTCTTGCACTCATCGTTACCTCCAGGAAGCTGCGGTACTATTTCTAGGCACACACGATCCTCGTCCTCACCCAACAACCCTTAGGGAATATCCTCAGCTCCCCCTAATCGTCGGGCCGCTTAGAGAAATGGAAGTGGGAGTTGTCCCAATTCGACATCAAGTGCCGACCAAGACAAGCTATCAAAGCGCAAGCCTTAGCCAATTTCGTGGCCGAATACAGTATTCCCAATAAGGAAGGAGCATCAGCGCGGGGCCCTAGCCTACAACCCTCAATCGAGGAGACGCTCGGCCCGATCCTGGATTGGGTACTCTATATAGACAGATCCTCCACGGAGGAAAGGAGTGGGGCCAGTTTAATCATCTGTGGCCCGAATGAAGCGAAGACGGAGTACTCTCTGAGGTTTAGCTTTAAGGCATCGAACAACGCAGCAGAATACGAGGCCTTATTAGCCAGGCTGTGAATCGCCTCCGGCGTAAGGCTAAACACGATTAGGATACGCAGCGACTCCACGCTAGTCGTCGGCCAAGTGACCGGGCGTTTCGAAGCCCGGGAACCACTAATGATAAAATACCTAGCGGAGGTAAAAAGACTTTGGAGAAATTTCGACGAGGTCCAAGTGGAGCAGATCCCCAAAAACTTGAACGCTGAGGCCGACGCTCTGAGCAAACTCGCATCTTCCTATTCGGCCAATCACAAAAGAAATAGCCTCTTCGAAGTCCTGCCACGACTCAGCGTGGAAAATGAAAAGGTAACACTCCAGATCTACATGACTCGAGAGGATGTCCCGGATTGGAGAAAACCCATTCTAGAATTTCTAAATGAAGAAGTACTCCATGAGAACCGGGACGAGTCTCACCGGCTTCGAGCGAAAGCTCGCCACTTCGTGTGGAACAAAGGAAACCTGTACAAAAATTCGTACACCCAACCTCTACTTCGATGCGTCGATCCTGATGAAGTAGACTACGTCCTACGAGAGATACACGAAAGGGTCGGAGGGGCACATCAAGGGGCCTACAGTCTAGTTCAAAAGACACTGTTGCAAGAGTATTACTGGCCGACAATACACCAAGACACAGGAAAGCTGGTCAGAAGGTGCAAGAACTGCCAACTCTTTAGCAGCATCCTTCGGCTCCCCACCACCAAACTGACGCCACAAAGTTCCCCTTGGCCGTTTGCACAGTGGGGGATTGATATAGTTGGCCAGCTCCCCACCGGCACGGGGGAACATAAATACATCTTTGTCGCTGTAGACTGCTTTACAAAATGGATAGAACCCGTCCGGATCAGAAAACCGAACGACGCCTCTACGATAAAATTCCTGCAAAATAATATAATCTCCCGATTCGAAATCCCAAGGTGCATCGTCACTGACCATGGAACCAACTTCGAAAATGACAAAGTCGGATAATTTTGCAATGACTATCACATATTGATGAAGTTCTCCGTGGTCGCACATCCCCAGTGCAACAGGAAAGCCGAAATAGCAAACCAAGGCGTCATCCGTGGGCTCAGAGCCCTCCTGGAGAGTAGACAGGGTAGCTAAGTTGAGGAACTGCCTTTGGTACTATGGGCATTGCTAACGTCAAGAAAAACACCTATGGGGGAAGCCCCGTTTAGCCTCTGTTACGGCACCGAGGCAATGGTCCCTGTGGAAATTGGATTGCCCAGTTATCGAGTCGAGCATTTCGACGACGAGGCTAACATCTTGGCGCTACGAAGCAACCTATATATCTTATTGGAAAAAAGAGATCGAGCACAAATCAGGATGGCCTCCTATCAGCAGTAGACCGCCCGTTATTACGACGCCCGAGTTAAACATCGAGCTTTCAAGTCAGGAGACTTGGTCTTACGGCGAAACAAATTCTTGGACCAAGGAAAGCTACACAAATTCTCCCCGAAGTGGGACGGGCCATTCCTCATGACAGAGGCATTACCCGGCGGAGCCTACCGCCTCTAAGACTCTGGGGGGCGTGATTTTCCTCGGCCATATAACGTCGAAAAGCTTAAATTGTACAGGTGAACTTGTACCCTTTCGAATAATAAAATTATCTTTTGTGTCGACTAAAATTTCTAACCTGAGCTCTCACGCGAGTAGATTCCTGCTCCGCCATAGGGCAGGCGGGTAGTCCCTACCCATTGCACTCACTCAAAACGGCCAATCTCCCGCCCGACAAAGCACGGACTTTGTAGCATCCGGCCACGGGCTTTCCCCGAACAGGTAATTAGGCGCGCTCAAAGAGCAGCCAACCTGAGTCTAACTCTACCCCGGGGCGCTTACGAGCAATAAGGTTCGATGTTCCATAATCATGAGCAATGAGAGATCTTTAAGCCAAAGAAAATTTATTAAGAATTTATTCGTATGTATTCTCGGCTCCTCAGTCTTACAAAGAAAAAGAAAAAGAACATAATCCCTAAACTATTGCAACAAAGGGGGAAGTGGGTTAAGAAAACATTGAATATGATACTCGGAGGAGAGTTCCTCCAGCCGAGCCCAAGCGACCTCCGCCTGCTCCCTCTGTTGGTACCTATGGAGCCTAGAAGCCACGGATTCGTCGGGAGTTCCCGCCGCCGTACACGACGCCACGACCAACCTCTGCTGAAAACATTCGAGAAGAATATCTGTTGAGCGATCTCGCCTGCTTTTCGAGATCAGACACAGCTCGTGGGCTGTGTGCATCTTGTCAAACGCCTCCTCCATTGCCTGCGGGGACAGGGCCTTATAAAGACTCGGGGAAGTCCTCCATATAGCATAGATAATCACCTGCAGGAGAGGGGATCGATGGGGTAGTAGACACCCAAAGTGACCCTCCAGACGACCTATCACGGCCTTATACGTCACCTCGGAACGATCAAGACCATAGAAATACACTTCGTCTCGAGATACAATGTCCCGAATGGTGTACGCGTGGCCCGTCATCAGGAAAAGACAAAACGGCTAGAAGTAAATCAACATGGATGCCTGATGGGGAGACCATGCCTTCTCTATTTATAGCCTCAATAAAAGTTTTCCAACAACCGAGATCTTCCCACGCCACAGCGCGAATCATAGAGTATTGCATCTTCCCGATAAGGCGCGGCCATATGCCGTTCGATTACTTGCCCGCTCCCCCATGCGGATCCAGCAAAGTTGAATGACATCTCCAAGAAATCCCAAGAATCAAGGAGGCAAAGATACGGAAGCCCTCATCAAGAGGCGGCCGAGTAGTTTCCTACTCGGTTTATCCGTTGGGGGCAGCTTCCTGCCCGGCTACTCTGCTGATTCAAAGTCCTCGTCATGAGGTGGCTGAGTAGTTTCCTGCTTAGCCCATCCGTTGGGGGAAGTGTCACGACCCGAAAGTACGGAACATGACCGGCACTTAGGCTACGAACGTCTCAAGGCGTACGTGCTCTAAGTAAGCCGAGCCCAGAAATCCAAACCAAGAAAAGTAGTGGAGTGAAGGAAAGACCATATGTAAATCAACCAGTTTTGCAACATAATATACAACGCCTAAAGGCGAGGATCACAACAGAAAAGGGAACTCAACAGCATGAAAACCAGGGAAATATAACGTGCGACTCTAAGGTCGAAAGAATAAACACCACTGGTCTCTATCACAAATAAGTACATGTTTGGTTAATGGAACTTCTAGATACAACTGAAATATAATATACAATGTATAATGATGGGTACGATACAAATAAACCCACCTACTAGCAAGCCATCCGAAAGAAGCAGTGCTCGCAAGCCGTAATGAAACCCGTACGGCAACACCTGCAAGAAACTGGGGCACAACAGGGGTGAGTTGCCAACTCGTGAATAGAAAAACATCTACGAATAGAAAATCTCATGTATGACGCAATCTTAGGTCATACGATCATAATATATAATCCTCAAATATATAACCAGCATTCTATAACAATGACTAGGGTAATATCTAACCCAAGTGTAATCACATAAGCCCATGCCAGTGCCTCAGGTAGCAATATATCATATGGATAATGTATGATTGCATGAAAAGTATGATCAATGTAATCAAAGTCTGTATGTGATCAATGTCGGTATATAGGTGGATCCCGTCCACGTGTCACCCAATGACAATAAGCATCATGCATGTAAATATGAGGGTATAGTCAAAATCATGGAAAAGCCTCATGAAACCTGTGCCCAGCATCGGCACAAAACATAGCCACAATCTCGATATCTCAATGTCTCTAATAAGTCTCACTATCTAGGGTGCCGTCAATCCAGACCGGCCCCTACCATCAATCTCAAGACCACGACAGTATCCTCCGGATATCCGACGTGTCGGATAATATCACCGGTCGGTAGTGCTCCTCTGCCAGGCTCAACGCCATCTCCTGCGATCTTCTTGCCCCGGGGTACCACATCGGGCCCACCATGTACCCGCAATCGGCCTTATCCGCCTCCTCGAATCGGGTTTCACATGTCGCTCTCAGCACCGAGAAAACATATGGTGGACGCACTGAAATATCATATCATGGGTAACTGGGTTTTTAAAACAATTACATAATCTCTTTGAAATACCACGGTTCCCAAATCCAGAAATATCATAGAATAACATATCTCAATGCGTATAATCAGAAAACATGATGTATGTGACATATCAATGAAGTGCAAGTATAACAGTATATCATGCAACATGGAATAATAGTATGCACATACAAGGGTCATATCTTGCAGCAATAATACTACTGTGTAGTGACATGGCAATATGAAGATGTGTGTGAACTGGTAAGTAAGTGTACGTGGTACATACGCGTCATCGGTAATGGTGCTGGTGTCCTAACAGCATAAAGTCAACAATAGAATATGAATAACAATAAGTATGCGATGCAGAGCAATAATAATAATGTGCGGGAGCTGAATACCAAACACAATGATAGCTAAACTGCATCTAATGTCATAAGAGTCAAATAGCTACACCACTATAAGGCTGAGCTAAAGCTAACAGTAGGTAAGGGAAACCGCCTAACCTCTGAGTCGATACATATAAATATATATAGTCGGTGATCCCGCCTCGATAATATCACATCCGATACCATATCTCTATAATCGGTTATTCCTAAATCAAGAGTGCGGATCAAACATCAAATTACAGCTCGTACGTAAATCCGTCGTACGGCATCCCCAAATCTGGGTACGGGTCAATATCACATTCGTCATATCATTCATCTGGTATTCTCTATATAAAATCTTATAATCTGGGTACTGACCTACATCTAGTACAAAGATAACATCATCGCTATAATTATGATCTGACTACTGATCGACAGTCTCGTATAAATCGATATCATCATCACATATCATCACAAGGAGTAAACATCGCCGAATGCGGCCTATCATACTAATCTTGTCATATCATATCATGTCACATCTCGTAAGGTACTCACATGTCGACCATTTTGTATATATATCACTATCCTTATGGCATTATCATCCCGAAATCTGCTAAAGCATCAAGACCTATCTCAAATATGAATTTTACCATATCACTGATATCATAATCTCGGATCAAATATCATCGACTCATCTCAAACCCAAGTATCATCCTCAAATCCGTATGTGAACACATAGTCCCATACCCACGTGAACACATATCTATATAGAATCCTATAACCACATATGTAATAAGGATGTATGCAAGTATGTATATGTGTATATGTATGTGTAGTGCACCCACCCTAGGGTTTCGTAACCTTTCACCAATCCAACACACCAATATCCACTTTAACATTATTATTGATCCCAAATGACATATAATATTTGTAAATGTGTATACGCATCCGTATACATCACGACGAATTGCGGGGGTGCTATACGCCATCCACCCGACTTCTCCCCGTAGATATAAATCTACTCACATTTCTTTATGCGTGCCGGTACCGATGTCGCCATTTGCATCTCCAACACCTCGACACCACGTGGGGTATCTACAAGGATATCACATGCTAAAACACATGAAAACCATGTCGGAAACCAAAATGGTGCACGCTACGTCTATAGGTAAAAACCTACAGCCTTGCGTGCAAACACGGCCAATATCCCTCTGCCGTTGGCGTTCAAACGCCACCCGACAGAAACGAATCATCGAATACCAAAATCCACATGAAAACAAGTCGTAAATCATGCGCCAACTCAAGAAAATCAACCCAGATTCTACCCTAGTTGGAACCAGACAAAACTAGACATACCAAGGGTCAAGTTTACAGGTAAAAGAGCCGTGCACGCAAAACGAGGGGGTTTCCTCCTGCTCTGGCCGCAAATTGCGGCCAGAAGGATTATATCTGCGGCCATAAAATTGAGGTGGGGGCTAGGGTTTTGTGGGATGGTTTCAGGGTGCCTGCACAGCTTACTGCCAAGTCAATTTTATTTTAGGGTTCCCGGGGTGAAAGCAGATCTCAGAAAGGTCAATAAGTCGACAGAATTGCTAAAATACGCCAAGTCGAAACTTTCAGGTAATTAACTGGAAATCTGGGGTAATCTTGGTTACAATGGTCTCAAATACACCTAATAAGGTTACCCTAACGATCAAAACCATCACTTGGTCACATCTCACTCCAAATCACTAAAACTAGCACTAGATCACAAATATAACACTAAATTTCAGCCTATTACCCATAACTTGCAAGAAAGGAGTTGGGTTATGAGATTATACCTCAAGGGTGGGTCCTAGGATGAAGGAGAAGGGAAGAAGGAAGGACTGTGCTGCATGCTGAGCTGCTCCTTTGTGGCTCTTGTTGCAGTTGCAGCTGCTGCTGCTGCTGTTTTCTTCACTGCTGATGCGGTATGTGTTTTTAACAGCAGCTTGTTGCTGTTGCAGAGGTTTTTGTGTTGTGGTTGGTGTTGTTTTGGGTGGGTGTGGTGGTGTGAGAGTATTTGCTGAAGTTAGGGGTTTTGAAGCAGTTGCTGATGATATTTGATATGGGCAGATGATGTTGCAGCTGATGTGATAAAAATTGGGCTGAGGTTGTTGCTGATGTGTTGATATGGGGGCTGATGTAGCTGCTGAGGTGAGTGTGTAGGTATTGGGCTAAGGTATTAGGGGCTGGTGTGTGTGTGTTATGATGGGGTTGCTGTTGATGTTGGCTGAGTTTTTTGGGCTGCTGATACAGCTGCTGATGTAAGTTGCTGAAGTTACTGTTGCACTCAGCAGCAGCTGATGTTGGTGAGTGTATGTGAGTGAGAGGGAGAGATGTGAGAGGCAAAAAGCTTTGAAATGACATGGAGGGTGATATAACCTATAGCCACCCCTCTCTCTCTCTTCTTAAAGCTAGCACACACAAGCCATCATGGCTCACCCTCTCCTTTCACAAGTCAACCCCAACCTTAACCAATCCTTAACAAAGCTAAACCCTTAATTAACCCACTTAACTTAACCAAATGGTTTAGACCCACCATAGTCATCTAAACATGGTTCAACCCTAAGCCATCATGAGTCCATAACATGAGACAAGTGTGGAAAATGTTATGTGCACAATTTTGCACAAAAAGCCAAAAATCCAATTAGCGATTTTTGATCGCTATTAACACTAAAGTCGCTTATAATTCATCATAAGAACTGTAAATGGCATATTTCCACAAAATAACCTATTTTAGAATTTCCAAAAAATTTCTCCGGAATTTTCTCAATTTATCGGTATTTAATTATTCCGACTATTAAAATATTCATTAAAAATTAATATTAAATTAGGAAAATTCCCAAAAATAATACTTTATTTTTTTGAAATGTTATAGGAAGCTTCCTGCCCGGCTACTCTATGGATCCAAGGACCTCGTCGTGAGGCAGCCGAGTAGTTTCCTGCTCGGCCCATCCGCTGGGGGCAGCTTTCTGCCCGGCTACTTTGCGGATCCAAGGCCCTCATCATGAGGCGGACGAGTAGTTTCTTGTTCGGCTCATCCACTGGGAGCAGCTTCCAGCTTGGCTACTCTGCGGATCCAAGGCCCTCGTTGCTAGGCGGCCGAGTAGTTTCCTGCTCGACTCATCCAAGGCCAATTCCAAGGATGTCGATCTACCAATACTTAGCGTTCGCTCATTCGTATGTCGCGCTCGATCGCCACCTCGACTTCAGGGTGAGGAGGGCCACCAACCTACCTATACTTGGAGTTCGTTCATATGTCGTGCTCGATCGTCACCTCAACTCCTGGGTGAGGAGGGGCACCGATCTACCTATACTTGGCGTTCGTTCGTTCGCATGTCGCACTCGCTCGGCACTCGACACTCGACTCTATATATATGCTTGGCGTTCGCGAGACGCCGATCTATCTACACTTGCAAAAGTAAGAACGTTGCATAGACAAGATAAAAATACTTTATTGATATTCCGGGTTATATACAAGGTATTATGGGCTCTCCAGCCTTACAGGATGCCCGGAGGCTTACAAAAATTTAATAACAAAAGAGAGGTAGCTCAAGCTGCCTTCTCGGCCGCCGCTTCTTCTTGCTCAGCGCTTCCGTCAGGAGCTTCGGTTGCGACCTCCGGCTCGACGCTTTGCCCCGCCACCTCGCCTTTTTCTTGCTGGCTCGGCGCCGTCTCTTTGGGGCACTTCCTTGGGAAGGAAATACTTTGCACGAAGCTCCTGGTCATCGAACCCAGGCATAGCTTACTTGATAGAGTCAAGGGCGTTGTGCTACCCGACGGCCGCGGATTCAGCAAGGTCAATGTAGAATTGATCAGAAGCTGATTGGTTGCAAAAAAGTGTTTTGTAAATAACCGCAATCAAAACGGTGTCGCTAATAGCTAGCCGTGATGAATACGGATCGTCTGCAGGGAAACAAGAACTTCTTTTCTTACTTTAGACAAGTTGATAAAAGAGAGGATGGTTTGTTATCGTTTTATTTTAATATGGATATAAAATTTATAATAGAAGGGCTTGTAGGGTTTATAGGACTTAGTAGTTAATGGATGAATGTTTAGAAATGACTCTTTTTATCTTTTAGTTATTTAAAACTAAAGAGATAGCAATGAATGTGGATTAGGGTTCTCGGAGGGATTAGGGTTTCCCTCTACTGACCCTTGTCCTTTCATTGATCTCTATTCATCTCAAGCCCTTAACAAAACAAATGTTTAACCAATCTTAAATCGTGGTCGTGACTATCAATAAATTGATAGCGCGCCCGATAAGAAGGTAGACATTTATTTTTCTAAAGTTTATAAACATTAAAATGTCAAAAAAAATTAAAAGATATTCCATCCATTATTCTACCCTATCCAAAAACCCTAGCAAGTAAGAAGTTACTCGCTCATGGTTAGTAGCATAATAGAGAGGTTGAAGATGAATGAAACCATAATTAAAATGCAGAAAAGTAATGCGGAAAAGTAAATACAAAAAGAATTAAAACAAAAACTATCTTTATTAATTAACTATTGCATTATAACTTTTCTCCTTAAAAAGTAGATTACAAGAACACTAGTTGCTCGCTAGATCTTTCTCTAGAATTCTGCGATGGATGGATAGAAGTATTAGTTAGATAGCTCCCGGTTCTTTTATAAACTTTGAAATGTGCAACCCTAGATGCCATATTAAAGTATGTGAGATTAGGATCATGCCCCTGAAAATTCACATCCAACGGCCTCTAAATGACCGCCCTTCCGCCGCTAAAAGCCCTATTTGACCGCCCTTCCGCCGCCGTTTGGTGGGATCGTGACTTGGGATTTTTTCTGGCTTTTTTCTCGATATTTGGAGATCCTCTTGATATATAGATTTTAACTTGTATAAGAAGTGATTTTCCTATACCACGATCAATTATACTATGGTTGTCACAAGGTGTTTCTCCACATAGAGTCTGGATAAAATTTCAGGGTTTCTGGTCACTAGATATATGGTTTTAGATCTAGATTTGGGAAGCTTCCTAATTTGGGTACTTGATGCTATTCTAAAGTGTTTTAGAATGGACGACTCTTGGCGTGGTGGTGTACCCACAGGTGATGGAGTCACCCTATCTAAAGAGATGTCTTTTAGACTGATGAGGAGAGGGATTTGCATGTGTTCCCCTCCGAACGGCGGCCGACGACGCGAGGGCGTCTTGGCCTGAGGTTCGGGGCAGATGCTATTTGGTTTTATCCGTCCACCTCTCCGAAGATGCCAAGTTGATTTATGGCACCGTGTATCGGAGGTTTAGACGGATACGGCCGATGTAGCAGATTTCATCAGATTCCCCCTCGCTTGAGGGTTTTTGATTGTGAGGACGCTCTTCCCTGCAGGCGCAAGCCCCTGCAGTTAATTACTCTACCGCATCGCGGTAACAACTTTCTCCTTTCCCAGAATTTCACTTCGTGTCGTGTGTGTTTTGTTTGTGGTTGCCCGTGGATTGTATACGGAGACTGAGTAATGTCGTCGCCCGTAGGACGTGGATCAGTCCAAATCCGTATTTACTTAGATTTGGGTTTGGTATTTTAGTTTAAGGATATGTTAGCCATGTTTAGGCTAAGATCGACTTAAACGTTCGTTAAGGATACATTAGCCTTGTTTGGGACTAAGATCGACTTAACGTAGTGATATATGGCCATCAGGACTCGTCACCTCTCTGACGTCGTTGAAGGATTACGACGACAGGTGTCAGAGGAGCTCAGAGATGTACCCTTGAACCAAAGTTGATTTGGAGTTTTATCATTCATTTAAATGTCTAAGAATACGTTAGCCGTATTTGGGGCTAAGATCAACTTAAACGGGACCGTTTAGATCCGGCAAAAAAGAATTTGGAGGCTCTATTGTTCCAGTTTAAGGACATAGTGGTCCATAGGTAGTTTAGGGACGTTGCAGTCCATTCTCCAGTTTAGGGACGTGGTGGTCCATATTCCAGTTTACGGACGTGATGGTCCATATTCCAGTTCAAGGACGTGGTGGTCCATATTCCAGTTTAAAGACGTGGTGGTCCGTTATTAGTTTAGGGACGTTTCGGTCCGATATTAGTTTAGGGACGTTTCGGTCCGATATTAGTTTAAGGACGTTTCGGTCCAACATTAGTTTAAGGACGTTTCGTTCCACGAGTTTAAGGACCCCGCAGTCCGTATTCATATGTGGTCGTTGGGACCGTCGCCTATCTGACGTCGTTGAAGGATTACAACGATAGATGTCAGAGGAGTTCAGAGATGTACCCTCGAACCGGAGATAAATTGATTTAGGAGAGCAATTTTGCTCAGTCAATTTAATTTAAGGACTTATGGCCGCGATTGGGCTAAGTCCAATTGGAAGCACTTTTATTTGTTGTTGGTCTGTTAGATCTGTGCCATGGCTGTTTATTTATTTTGGGCTTTGCTCAGACAGAGTGTCAATTTAAATGGGGCTCTGCCCCTTTTATTGCTTTGCAATTTATTTAGGCCTGTTAGGTCGGCCTGGCCCTTTAAGTAATGCACTGCATTTGTGCAAAGCACTAAGAATCTTTTTAGATTCAAAACAGAAGTGCAAAGCACTTTTTGATCCCTTGATCTAAACAAGTTTTTCCTTGTTTCAGAGAACCAAAGGTTCATAACAAGTGCAAGGCACTATTTTTATTTTTATTTTATTTGTTTATTTATTTATTGAAGATCCATGATCTTGTTCTTAGATCACTGATCTGTTCATAAGAGAAATTTCTCTTCTTTCAAAGGTTTTTACCTTTTTTATTCTTGAGGAGTTCTTCAGAGTCCTCTTTCTCTCTTTTTTAAAATGTTGATGCCTTTGAAATGAGGTCTGGGGTCCTTTTTATAGTGCTCACAAATTAGTTAAATTTGTTACAGAGATCTTTTTCTGAGTGATTTGGGGAAGTTTTCCCACCGTTGGATCTTTGATCCAAAGGCCCCTGCTTTACAGAAGAAAATCTTCTTGTTTTAACAAGAACAGAAAAGATTTATTCTGTTTTGCGCAACTCCCCCAGCGCGTGACACGTGTCTCGCAGCGCAGCGCTTGCGCAGTTGTGTTTGCGCAACTGCGCAGACACGTGTCGCGCAGCGCAGCGCTTGCGCAGTTGTGCTTGCGCAACAGCGCAGACACGTGTCGCGCAGCGCAGCGCTTGCGCAACTGAATGTTGCTTCTTTTACTTTTTGTTTTTTAAGAGAGCCTTGCTCTGATTGGACGCACCGCCTTAGGCGTTGCGCTGTCATATCAACTTCTGACATATGGCGCGTTGCGCGCAGCGCACAGTATTTGAAGCGTTGCTTCAAAATTTGAATTTTTTTGAAATTTAAACAGAGCCTTGCTCTGATTGGGGAAACAAATGCCCCCCCCCCACCGTTGCGCTCACGTGGCGCGCACGTGAGTGCAGCGGTGGCAAAACCTCAGCCTTTGGATCAACTGATAAGTTGAAGGGGCGCAGGCGCCTATAAATAGGACCCTTGGTCCTTAGAAAATTCTTACAACTTTTAAGAATTTTGATTCTCAGAGCCTTGCTCTTGCCTAAGAATTTTCAGAGCCTTGCTCTTGTTCTTTCCCCAAGAACTTCAAAGTTCAGAACTTAGAATCACTCTAGGTAATTTAAATTAAATTTAATTTAATTAACAGAGCCTTGCTCTTATAGATCTTTGATCTAAAGAAGAAAACCCTTTAGAGTTTTATCACCAGAGCCTTGCTCTCAAAAACTTACAGATCTACAGAGATCTTGTCCATGGGTTTTAACCCATGAACAGAGCTTTGCTCTTGGAACAAATGAAGATCTTTTTAGATCTGAAAAATGAAGAATTTTTCATAAGTTTCCATGGATTTTTCAATATTCCAACATTTTAATTCTTTTAAGTGTGTTAAAAAAAATTTGATGGATCTTTCCATTATTACCAAAGAGCTATGCTCTTTTGAGGAATCTTGTTCCCCTGAGACCAGAGTTTAACAAATGTCACTCTGTGACAGAGCTTTGCTCTAAAAGAGGAGATTTTCTCCTTGTCTCTAGGGATTTCCCATCAATGAGGATATTCTTTGTGGATCTTTTTCCATGAATTGACAGTCTCATCTAATGATGGGATTGTCTTATTAAATGATGCACCGTCATCCAGATTTTGTGGGTCCCCCTTTGGTCCCCTACCCACTGCATCACAGTGTGGAGTAAGATTTTAAAATGCCAAGCGTTAGAACACTAAACGGTTATTTTTGTCTTTCCACAGAAAACATGTCTGACGACTTGTCTTTCCCCTTTGTTCGCTCGGAAGGAGGGTTCCCTCATTCGCCAGTGGACCGGGTAGCGCTCGCTCTTATTAAGGATCATGACCCCGAGTACAAAAAACTCCACCTGGGGGGGAGGTGGTACAGCCAGATCATCCAGGGTCGCCGCAGTTTCAGTTTTGCCACGCCGTCTGAACCCATAACTCCAATCCCCTATGCGGACGAACCCCCGGCGAAGTATGCCGTGGAGGTTAAAAATTGGAATTCGGATGACCTCCTCCAACCCGCAATTGGTGCTATTCCCGTGCAGCCGCCGCCGGCAATAGATATTTTAGGAAGGCGAATCTGTCAGGGTGAAGCACGCTCTTGGGGACAGGCCTATAATATTGGATTGGTGCCGCGACCGCCCGCCGGATACTTGCAGTGGGCCCGATACATCTTATCGGCGAAAAGGACTCATCTAAAGAAGATTGGGTTGTATTCAGCCATCTACGTCTCGCTCTTTGAGTATCCCTCTCCTCCAACGTGGCGGATCAAAGCCTTCATTGAACAATGGAATATCCCCACCCACACTTTCCTGATGGCGGATAGGGAGGTCTCAATTTCCTTGGAGGAGTTTGCCGAGCTCTCGGGTTTACCGATGAGGGGGGAGCATTACGATGAGTTGCTACCTCCTGACGAATACGTCTTTGTCACCAAGCCGCTGGTGTTTGACCTAACTCCGGAAAATGCCGTCCAGCATCAGTATCCGGGCCTGGTGAAGATGTTGGAGATCTACGAAGGACTCCATCTGGAATTGGGCGACCGGGGCGTCAGTTTCGCAGATTTTATTGCCCGCTTCATTCGCCCAGAGCTCCTATCAGAGCAGAGTGAGAAGTTTTCTCAGCTCGATGACCCTTTCGGCTTCGGCTTAGACCGCCGACCTACATCGGAGAATGATCAAAGGGATTTTTATCTCCCCGGCGCTGTCGTCGTCCCTTTCTCAGAAATTGTCGTCCTGGGCATGGATGAGGAGACCTTTTTTATTGGGTTCTTGGGTTTGTGGCTATGCAGCTTTGCGCTCCCCATGCACCCGCGTCACATGCGGCCCTCCGTCTTTTACCCAGCGCATCGTATGGTGGCTGGTTTACAGTTATCGGTAGGAATCGCCGGGCTGGCCTACCTTTATAAAGGACTTAGCGTAGCGGCGGACGCTAGTGAGCCGGGGATACAGCCCGCTAACTTCCCGACGCATTATTTCACCTCCTGGATGGAAATGCATGTGCAAGGGGTGTTCGGTGTCCATAAGATTCCTCCGTTCTTCGAGAAATGCAGACTCCCGAGAGTCATGCGGTTGGTCGGCGCTTCAATTGTGTTTGCACCCCCACGGGAGTTTAGGGGGCTGCTCCTTCGTCCACATCTGGTCGGAGCGAAGATTTCCTTTATGGATAAGGTTATAACCATAGGCTCAGAGACTGCTAAGTCAGTAGTGCCACTGCGTGATGATTTCAAGGACGGGGCTTCCGTATTGAAGGCTCGGGAAATCCTCCACCTCTACTCCATTCGGCCGGGCTATCTAGTGTTTAGGCAGAATGAGACCGCATTTTTCATGAGGTACAACCCGCACCGGTTTGCTCAGCAATCGAGCTATAACCAAGGGATCCCGATGGAAGCTTTCTTGGAAAACCCTGTGGTCAGCCGAGAGGGGATGAAGAACGCAATGCACCATTTCACACGGCTTAACACGGGTTCCTATTTCTTCATTAGTGAACCCAGCTGTGTCCCTAAGATGCTTAACACGTACGTGGCTTGGTATGCGCATGCGATGGGCCCAATTATCTTAACGGAGAAGCGTATACTGGTTGACCGTAGGGGTGCGCCTCTTGGCGGTGATCGCAAGGCCCCCTTACAACCAAGGATCCCGGTCATTCCTCCGTTTAAAGATGCCGGAGTCGACCGACCACGCGTGTTGAGCCCCCCGTGTAGATTGCCGCTATCTGCTACGGTGAATGCACCACAGGCGCCCCGTGTTCCTACGAAGACGGTTAGTGTAATGTCGCCAGAGTCCGGCGTAGGAGCGGATATCGGGACCCGCCGCCCCAAGGTGACTGCCGAGCGCAAATCAATTCCAGGTGCATCTAGAGCTGGCGGGCAAAAGAAGAAGAAGTCGATCCTTTCTCTCGACGCGATCCTCAATTTAGAGCCTGAGGCCCCTCTTAACAAAGGAATAAGTGAATATGGCAGCAATAATGGCTTCTTGGTAGACCCTGCAGACACCAATTTGGCGGCCGCTATTGCAGCTTCTGAGCGATCAGCAAGGCTCGAAGCGATGTTGAGCAAACTCACGGAGTCAGGTGATCATTAGCCGCTGTCCTCATCATTTCATCGCATTTTTTTTTTATTCTTGACTAATACTTTTCCTATTTTCAACAGGTGTCTCTACCGAAGAGGCTATTGCTGCCTCTTTGAAAACCTTCCAAGAGGAGGAGGAGAAACGTGCTCTAGCAGGCGTTGGTACGTTCCACCCCCTTTTCTTTCATCAGAAAAATTTGTTATCTCTTCTGATGGTCAACCTAACCTTCTTCCTTTGTTTCTTTGTAGGGGCTATATCAGTTAATGCGGGGATCCTTCTCAAGCCTGTTACTGACGTCCCGGTCTCGTCGGGGCTGTTGCAAGAACCTCGACTTGACAAAACGACGAGGGATGCCTTGAAAAATTTAGAGGCATCCCTACTCACGGACGAAGACGCCTCAATGAGAGAGGCTCTGGTGAGGTCCGTCTCAACGGCCCAGGAGGAGAGAAAGCGGCTGAGGCGCGAAGCGAAGGCGCGCCGGACTGCTTTGGCTATGGGAGCGGGCCCAAGCACCGTCCCTCGGGCAGATACTCCTTTCGGAGAGGCCCCTGTCGCCCTATCCACTGCTCGCCGACAAGTGGCGCGCGCCGTTCGAAGCGCAAATGATAAGTCCACTTCAGGTAACATTTCCTTCAGAATTTTTATTGTGAGAGTTATAATGTCGACGGTTCTTATATCTATTATTTTGCAGGGCCGAGTCCGACCGAGGGTGAAGCGGAGACCGTTGAACCCAGGGGAACAGAGGAGGCAGTTCCTGCCGAACTCGAGCCGACAGTGGGCAACATAGTTGAGGCCATGGAGCCAGGTGCGGAGGTTGAGGGGCCTATAGCCGAGAAGGTCGTTGATGCCGAGAATGAAGTGGCGGCAGATGAAACGATCATTACAACTGAGTCCGGGGTGATGGCGGACGAGGCACTTGAGGCTGGCGACCTCGTGGTGACGGTAGATGAGCCGATGGAGACAGCGGAGCCCGAGGAAGTAGCGGGTGAGATGGGTACGACTCTTGGGGAAGAGTCAGCCGCTTCCTTCCAAGAGTCCGACAACGCTCCAATCATTGCCCTCCCCGTCTACGATCTTCTGCCGTCTCCTGGTCGCGCGAGCACGACGACGGTCCCTATCGAGTCGGGTGATGAGGTTACGGGTGGTGGCCTCATGTCGATGGAGGAGGGAATTGCCTCAGTTTCGGCTGGCAGCTCGTCGGGTAAACTTCGAGTTACCATCATTCCCTCTTTTTTTTACATATCTTGCGATCTTTTCTAACAATTCTGTCTTTGTTTTTAACGCAGGCGCGGCCAGTGCCGATGCTCCATTGCTCGAAGGAGCACCGTCAACTACTGCTCTGGCGGTGGTCATCTCCCAGCCTTCCCTCGTGCCATCACGGATGCTGGAAGGTATGGATTTACGACTCATGAGTTAGTCTCTTAAACGTGTAGCTTATGTACTAACGTTATATCATTGTGTCCTTTCAGGAGTGCTCTTTGATCATCTATACCAAGTGTTGCTCCCACACTTCTCCTTCCCATCCGAATTCGCTTCTCCTTCTAGTGGTGCCGGTGAGCATACTTTCATTTTGATGTCTTTATTTCCTCTCCCCCCCCCTTTTAGCAATGGGATGATTTCTGACTTTTCCTCTTCCCTATTGTAGTGCCACGAATTGAAGGAGGGGACGCAAGACCTGCCACGCCACCGGCCCTTCCAGCTTTACCATCTGTTGCAGCTGGTATAGTAAATTTCCTTTTTGACGATTCTTTAACATCTCTTGAACCATCATCTAACAATGTTTTGTTTTGCAGCTATCGTTCCGGCTCCGATCCCTCTTGAGTCTCGTGTCCTTTCTTGAAACGTCCATCTTCAAAGGGTGCCGTGATGTGTTTGGGCATGCTGAGCGGGTATATCGAAGAGCTTAACGCGGACGCTCTCCCTTCTGCCGCAGATTTCGCTGTGGAAGTTAATTCAATGTTGGCGACGCTCGTAAACTTTCACAATGAAGGCGTCGTCGAATCTTGGGTTAACCACTGCAGGGAGGTCGAGGCCTGCCTACATCGGCTGGAGTCGACGCGTCCTTCTCCTGAAGTTTTGGCCATAAGCACCCAACGGACAGCCTGGCTCGAGCAAAGCACTTCTTATTTCCGTCATTTGGATCAAGAAGCAGCTTTACGGTTGAAGGAACGTCAGAAATCTTCAAGCGCAGCTGCTCGCTTGCGCGCTGAAGTCAGGACGAATGTTGCCGAGGTGAAAGTTGTCTTTGAAGGCCTTCTGGAGCGTATTTTTAATGGGCTAGCCCTGAAGCGGAAGCTTGATGCCGCCGAGCGTGATGCCCGAGGCCGTGAAGCAGCTCAGCAGGTCGTTGGGGAACAGCTTGCCTCCTTCATGCAGCAGCGGGATCAAGTAGAGGCCGAATTGGCGGTGGTGGCTAATCAAGAGAAGGCGTGGAAGGAAGTACGCGAGCATTTGATAGAGCTATTCAAGAGGCTTCCTTCTCAGTAACTCTCCTTGTATCGTTTGTACTTGTAAATAAAAGAATGTATATATATACATATTTTTTATTCTTTGACATAATGTATCCTGTATCCAATCAAGTTTATGAATAAAAGATACACCTTTTTTGTAATTTGTCATTTTCTCCGTCTTTCTTTCTTTCATTATCAGCATGCCACCTTAGTGACCATGACGAGTATCCCGACTTTCTTAAGAAATAGCGATGGCTTAGGCCGCAGGTTCAGATCTGCTGCCTAAGACTTTTCAACTCTATAAGTCGTGAGGGTCTCATAGAGATTTTTCTCCCTATGGATCGAAAGGATCTCGTAGGTGGGTTTTCTCCTTAGGAATCGTGAGGATTCCTAAGTGTGGTTTTCTCTTATAAGTCGTGAGGATCCTATAAGAGAATTTTCCCTTCTTACGAGTCGAGAGGACCCACAAGCGGTTGTTTCCCTCCTCGTCGAAATTCGACTTTGGAGAGTGAGACCCGTGAATAGTATGCAAGAGACCATTTTGGATTGACTTGCAGGGTCCCATTAATCAGGAAGCAAGTTTTTTAGTCCCTGCTGCCTGAGGCTTCATTTGCATGTTGAGACGAATCGGGAATTTCCCGCGGAGACACTAGTTTCTCTGCGAGCCGACGCGAATCAGGAGGCTCTCGTCAAGGAGTGTTTGTATCCGTGAGTCGAGGAGTTTGCTAGGGATTATTTGTTTCCCAAGCGCTAAGGATTATTTGTTTCCTTGGGGTTTGAAACGAGTCGAGGATTCCCACGGAGGCACTGGTGGCTCTGCGAGTCGACGCGAATCAGGAGGCTCTCGTCAAGGAGTGTTTGTATCCGTGAGTTGAGGAGTTTGCTAGGGATTATTTGTTTCCCAAGCGCCAAGGATTATTTGTTTCCTTGGGGTTTGAAACGAGTCAAGGATTCCCACGGAGGCACTGGTGGCTCTGCGAGTCGACGCGGATCAGGAGGCTCTCGTCAAGGAGTGTTTGTATCCGTGAGTCGAGGAGTTTGCTAGGGATTATTTGTTTCCCAAGCGCCAAGGATTATTTGTTTCCTTGGGGTTTGAAACGAGTCAAGGATTCCCACGGAGGCACTGGTGGCTCTGCGAGTCGACGCGGATCAGGAGGCTCTCGTCAAGGAGTGTTTGTATCCGTGAGTCGAGGAGTTTGCTAGGGATTATTTGTTTCCCAAGCGCCAAGGATTATTTGTTTCCTTGGGGTTTGAAACGAGTCGAGGATTCCCACGGAGGCACTGGTGGCTCTGCGAGTCGACGCGGATCAGGAGGCTCTCATCAAGGAGTGTTTGTATCCGTGAGTCGAGGAGTTTGCTAGGGATTATTTGTTTCCCAAGCGCCAAGGATTATTTGTTTCCTTAGGGTTTGAAACGAGTCGAGGATTCCCACGGAGGCACTGGTGGCTCTGCGAGTCGACGCGGATCAGGAGGCTCTCGTCAAGGAGTGTTTGTATCCGTGAGTCGAGGAGTTTGCTAGGGATTATTTGTTTCCCAAGCGCCAAGGATTATTTGTTTCCTTGGGGTTTGAAACGAGTCGAGGATTCCCATGGAGGCACTGGTGGCTCTGCGAGTCGACGCGGATCAGGAGGCTCTCGTCAAGGAGTGTTTGTATCCGTGAGTCGAGGAGTTTGCTAGGGATTATTTGTTTCCCAAGCGCCAAGGATTATTTGTTTCCTTGGGGTTTGAAACGAGTCGAGGATTCCCACGGAGGAACTGGTGGCTCTGCGAGTCGACGCGGATCAGGAGGCTCTCGTCAAGGAGTGTTTGTATCCGTGAGTCAAGGAGTTTGCTAGGGATTATTTGTTTCCCAAGCGCCAAGGATTATTTGTTTCCTTGGGGTTTGAAACGAGTCGAGGATTCCCATGGAGGCACTGGTGGCTCTGCGAGTCGACGCGGATCAGGAGGCTCTCGTCAAGGAGTGTTTGTATCCGTGAGTCGAGGAGTTTGCTAGGGATTATTTGTTTCCCAAGCGCCAAGGATTATTTGTTTCCTTGGGGTTTGAAACGAGTCGAGGATTCCCACAGAGGCACTGGTGGCTCTACGAGTCGACGCGAATCAGGAGGCTCTCGTCAAGGAGTGTTTGTATCCGTGAATCGAGGAATTTGATGAAGATACTGGTTTCTTCGGAGTTGGACTGAGCCGTCGAGATTTAGCTTCGTCTTCTGGCGGAGCCTGCTGGGAAAGTATGGTTCCCTCTTTGTTTATGCCCTTGGATTGTATACAGGGATCGATGTGATCTTAACTGTAGGGCCAAAGTCTTATCATCATTTTTTTTGTTTCATCTCTGCGATGCTCTATCATTTCAGCTTTTATATCGCGAAGGTCGCGATTACCCAATCATTTCGGCTATTTTTCGCGGTGCCCAATCATTTCGGCTATTTATTTTATTTTTACTCACTGCTTTTTATTGCGAGTTGCCCTATCATTTCGGCTATTTTGCATGCATACATTTTTATTTGCTGCTTTTTTATTGCAAGTTGCCCCATCATTTCGGCTATTTCGTACGCATGTGCGGCTTACTGGATTTTCGCCGTAAACCGAAAATTAGACACCGATCTCGGCATCAGCATCGCTACAACTGGGATATTACCAGGAGCGAATCATTATTTACCTCTGTCGATGTCGAACAAAGGTGGCTTCTCGACCAGGGTTAGGGTCCCGTCGGCTAAGGCTTTTGACTTCATGAGCCATAAGGGTTTCACGAAGTTATTTCTCCCTACAAGTCGTGAGGATCATGTAGGTGTATTTTCACCTTAGGACTCGTGAGGATTCCTAAGTATTCGTTTCCTCTGTAAGTCGTAAGGATCCTACAGGAGGGTTTTCTCCTCATAAATCGAGAGGATTTACAAGGGTTGTTTACCATGCGAACATATCCCCAGTCACGGATGAGACTTGGTTAGGGAATTGTTTATTCGCGCCCGTGGATTGTATACAAGGGTCAGTATTGAGCCACTTGTAGGGCAATATCGGAAGTTGTGGGGGTTGCTTAAGCACAGGTTTAGGTCTCTGTAACATAAGACTTTCAACTCTTATAAGCCGTGAGGGTCCCATAAGAGAGTACTCCTTACGAGTCGTGAGGATCTCGCAAGTGTATTTTCTCCTTAGGAAAAGTGGGGATCCCTAAGTGTGCTGCTCCCTTGTGAGTCGTAAAGATCTCACGTGGGTGGTTTCTCCTTATAAGGTCGAGAGGACCCTATAAGTGTCCTTTAACGAGGTTGCGCCCTTTCAGGTTTACACAAATACTCGCCGGTAGCCCTGCTGTTTTTACTCACGGAGCCCTTTCGCGTTTTCATCCGCGCCCATTTTGCTTATGGACATACCGTTTTTTTTTATTATTCTTTTTATTTTTATATATATTTTTTTCTCTGTATTTTTTTTACGAGGTCGCGCCCTTTCGGGTTTTCACGAACACTCGCCGGTAGCCCTGCTGTTTTTACTCACAGAGCCCTTTCGGGTTTTCATCCGTGCCCTTTTTGCTTATGGACATACCTTTTTTTTTATTTTATTTTTATATGTTTTTTTTATATATCTCGTCAGCCTAAACATGCTGCGGTAGTAGTTTAAAGACGTTTCGGTCTGCTATTAGTTTAAGGACATTTCGGTCCGTCGTTAGTTTAAGGACATTTCAGTCCATCGTTAGTTTAAGGACGTTTCGGTCCATCATTAGTTTAAGGACGTTTCGGTCCGTCATGAAGAAGGCCGGCTACTTTTTATAAAGCTTGAGCTTAGGAAGATAGCGAGCGGACATAGTCGTCGTCATCTATCATTGACCTAGGCTGTGGCTTATTAAGCATAGTATTTCTTTAGGAAGCGACCGTTTATTGGCCTGAAAGGCCTTTCACCGTGCATATCTATGAGTAGATAGGCCCCACCCTGGTAAACTTTATCTATGATGTATGGGCCTTCATAGTTTGGCTCGAATTTTCCCCGCTTGGCGCGATTGGGGATCATAGGCCTTTTGACCACTAGCACGAGTTCGCCTTGGCGGAATGTCCTCGGTCGGGTCAATCTTTCATATGAGCGCGTCATCTTTGCTTTGTAAGCTTCTAGATTTTGTTGCGCTATGAGCCGGGTTTCATCAAGTGAGTCAAGCTCCTCAAGACGAAGGTGAGCATTTTCTTCGTCCGTCAGCTCGTAGTGGACTGCCACTCGTAGATAGGGTAATTGTATCTCGAGGGGGAGTACTGCTTCTATACCGAATACCAACGCATATGGCGTTGCGTTCGTGGCCGTCTTAAACGTAGTTCGATACGCCCAGAGAGCTTCTTGCAGTCTTTCGTGCCAGTCCTTCTTATTTCGGGACACCGTTTTCTTCATGATCTTTGTCAAGGTCTTGTTGAAGGCCTCAGCTAGACCGTTAGCTTGCGGATTATAAACCGAGGAATATCTCCAGTCTATATTGTGCTGTTGCGCAAAGCGACTGATCTTGTGGCTTCTGTACGCTGGCCCGTTATCGGAGATGATCCGTCGCGGAGTTCCAAACCGATATATGACGTGCGTTTTGAAGAAGTGGAGGATATTTTCCGTCTTCACCTCTCTTAACGGTACTGCTTCTGCCCATTTAGAGAAGTAGTCAGTCGTCGCTAGGATGAAACGATGTCCTCTAGACGATGCTGGTTCGATGGGGCCGACTATATCAGTCCCCCACATTTCGAATGGCCAGCTAGCCACCGTTGGGTGTAGTGGATTTGGATGCTGATGGATGAAATCCCCATGAATTTGACATGAGTGGCACTGCTTCGCATATTCGAGGCAGTCCTGGATCATCGTGGGCCAGTAGTAGCCCATCCGTTTGATCTTCAACTTCATCTTTGGGCCCGCTTGGTGAGAACCGCAGAGTCCGTCGTGAACTTCTTGGACGACCCTTTTTGCTTCGTCAGGTCCTAAGCATCTCAGCCACAGAGAATCAAATGACCTTTTGTACAGAGTATCATTGACGAAGGCGAAAGACAGAGCTCATTTTATGAGCTGATGTTTTGTGGACGCTTCTTTGGGCAATCGGTGGGACTTAAAGTAGTCTATGAAGACTTCCCTCCAATCATCGGTATTTTCCCAATCTTTTACTTGCAGGGTTGTCTCTTCATTCGCTCCTTTTTTTTCGGATGATTCCGGAGATATTTCTGCTGGGGCAAGCACTCGACGGCTTTGTACCACGATTCTAACGTCATCAAGGTTCTCGTCAGCCAGTTCTTTAGCAAGTTTGGCCAGTGCGTCCGCTTTGCTGTTTTCCACGCGCGGTATGTTCTCCAAAGTATAGGAGGGAATTTGGGTCAACAGTTGTTGCGCTTTTTTGCCGTACTTTACCAATTCTGGCTTGCACGTTTGGTAGTCGCCATTTACTTGACTGACGACCAGTTGAGAATCTCCGTATATGAGGAGGTTTTCAATTCCCATGTCAATGGCGATCTCGAGGCCTGCTATCAGAGCTTCATATTCGGCTTCGTTATTTGTCCTCGGCTCTGTTAGGGAGAACGCGTAGCGCATTATCCCTCCTTGTGGAGTTACAAAGATGAGTCCTACCCCTGATTTAATTATAGGGGTACTTTGATTTAATTAAGGGTCCGAGATTCTTTTCAGGTAGCGTCCGATTGCGTAGCAGGATATTTTCGCAAACCTTTGGCTCTTCTTCTTTTCCCGAAGTTGACTCTTTAAAGAGAGGGGCGAGTTCCAGCTCCTCATCAGAATCGCTCCCGAATGTAGGCACTTGTGACCCGCCAGTGTTAACCATGTGACAATCGCCGGTAGTTCTTTCAAGCTCTTCGGTCGTATTTCTTTGCTCTCGATGAGTTTTACGTTTTTCCCGCTTAAAGCATTGTCGACGAGCAACATATCCTTGCCACCATTTATCGAAAGCTTTGCATTCTTGAGTGGGGTGCGAAACCTTCTGATGGTATAAGCAATAGGAGGGGTGCATTTCTATTTCACCAGTAATTTTTCCTTCAGAGGATGGTAGCTTCATGCCCATTGATATGGCCTTAGCAAACCTTTTCTTTATCTTGAATTGGCTTTTGTCGGTAGCGAAGGTATTTTGCTCCAGTGGAATCGTCTCAGCTCTTTCATCAAGTCGCTGGCGCTTGGCCCTTTCAAATATAGCCATCTCGCGTTCTCGATCAGCTTTACTTTTCAGTCGAGCTTCGTTAAGGAATGCGTCAATCATTTCGACTGATAGCTCCAGAATTTTTGATTCGGTATCTGCTCCCAGCGTTTTAGTGCTAGAATTCTCCTCATCGTTCGTGATCGAATGGGAGATCATATGACAGCTTGCTACATATTCCTCGGATTCATCCGATGAACTTTCTCCCTCATCTTCTTCTTGAAAGACGTGATTGAGGAACTCTTGGAGCGTAATGGGAGTCCGCGCCTTTTGGTTGTATTCATCCAGCGCGTCAATTTGCTTTTGTAAGTCTGTGCGCTTGTCGCCAGGCTTCATGGGTTTCTTAGATTTCTTCTTCTTCTTTTTCGAAGATTTTGACGGCTGGTTGCGAGTGCTTGAGCCACCACCTTCGGTCTTTGGAGTTGGACGTGGCTTCAACATCCCTTCAATGACCTGCGGTTCCAACGGGTTCTTCCACCTGATCGCTGGACATGCCTGAAGATCATTTAGCATCTTCTTTGTCTTGGATGATAATACAACCTCCCAAGGAGCTTCTTCAATGACGGAGCATGTTACCCCCGGCGTATTCGTCCCCTTAGAGGTATGGGGCTGCGGGGGATTCACTTTCCATTTATCATATAACGCGAACTTGCCCTGTCGGTACTGGTTTTCAAGCCAATTTTTGAAAACATAGCAATCTTCAATCGGATGGCCCAGTACTCGATGATAAGGACAGTAATCAGGCTCGTTGACGTCACTTGGCTGCAACGAACGTTTTGGATCCGGCAAATTTATGAGTCTGTTGCGCAACGCCAGCTCGAATAACCTCCTTGTTTTATCGCGGGGAAAGGAATAAGGACGTCCCATCCTATCCTCAAGGGGTACGTACGGGCGCATATTATTTTGACGAGCCACTGGCTTCAGGTCGCTCGGTTGTTGTTGAGCATTAGCGAAGACGATCGCTTTTCCCTTCCCTTTGTCATTTCGGGAGTCCGGCCTTGGAAGAGGAGGTTTATGGCCCATCTGATCCATCTGTGCTAGTTTGTCGATCAATGCTTGGAAGGTAGTTGGCTTGAAAAACATCATAAATTGTGAGATGGTTGCTTGCGGATCAAGGGTTCCCACAAACATACCCACCGCGGGAGCTTCTTCGATGCGCTGCTCACACTTCGACCATAAGTTCCGCCATCGTATAGCGTACTGAACCCATGTCTCACCTGGCTTTACCCTGGCATTAATCAGTGCCGTCATCGGGGTACGCTCACTGGCACTTGCAAAACGTTGAGTAAACAACAGCTCCATCTCCGCGAAGATTTTAATAGAGTCGTTTGGGAGCTCAGAGTACCACTCGAACGCCGTATCCGATAAACTTCCAACAAACTGGCGCAGTAAAAGCTTGTCATCACCACCGGTATTGCCACAGAGTGCCCTGAACTGGGCAACATGCTGGTGTGGATTGCCCGTCCCCTTGTAGACATGGAACTTGGGAATCATATAACCGGGTGGGTACTTGATTTGATCGTACCAACTTGGTTATGGCCGCCCCGTTTTTACGACCTGACCAGCCGCTTCGGTCACATGATGAACCCGTATTTGCTGGGCGATGTATTCATCCAAATCAGCTTTTGAGATGGTATCCTCTTTAGCTGCGGATAGAGCCGGTGGAGAATTCGACGTCTCTCCCCTATCGTCTTCAAGAATGATCGGGGGATCTTCAGCAGGTGGATCTTGTTGAATCATCATACCCACCATATCCTGGAACAGGAGGGCCATTTTCTTTATGTTGGCTGCCTGCTCCGCAGCTTCTTTGTCTTTCTTCTCTAATACGCGACGAAGGAATTCGGCGTCCGTTTCTTGTTCTTGACGCTCGTCCGAGGATGTTTCCGGGGTTTCTTTCGGCCCTGTAAGTGCGGCCATAGCGTTCATCATTTCTTGGAGCTTCTGCTGCTGCTCCTGAGCCTTGGTCACTGACCTCGTGTGCGGTCTATGACCTGTTGATATGCGGCTATCTTCTTTTCCCGATGCCATGTAAACCGTATGAACTATTATGCCCCCTGACTTGGGGCGTTTAGGTTCACCATTTTTAACTTTTGCCGTTGACACGGGAGTTTTCTCTGGCCTCCTTCTTTTGTGGGCTATTGAGGTTGAAGGAACCGTTGAAGGAGGCAGCCTAGCAGATGCTGTCCCCTGCTGTTTAATTGGGCGGTCTTTTTCTTTTTGCACCTTCATCTTCTTTCGTTGACAGGAGTGATCCGTGTCGATCACGGAGTCTTGAACCCTCCTCCAAACTTTATAAATTCTTGAGGACAGCCGTTGAGGGGGCTGTTCCTGTTTTGTTTCCGGAACTCTCTCCGCAGGTGGGGGAGATCTTTTCAGTATAGCGGTTGGAGAATTCTTACGTACCCTGCTCAGCAGTTCAAAGCTGTTCCCAGTTGGAACAGCAGCGTTGATTTCCACCACTGGAGCCGGTGGAGTTATCCCTAAGGGGGAGTTGCCCCCTGCCTTCCTCACTCGTTGCCAATGGCGACGTCGAGCATGATGAGCCGTTGGGACTAGCTCGGAGATTGAGACATCTTCTTTTTGCCCCCTGTCTGAATGAGGCGCCGCCGGTGTTAACCTCTTAAAGACTGAGGTTGTCTTCTGAGGTGTGATATCCAACCTATCGAAGACAGATCCTCGAGCAGGGATAGGAGCAGGAATCGTCAGTCTTGAAAAGACTGACTCTTTGACAGGGGAAGCCGCCTTAACGTCTTCCGGAGCAGCGGCCGTTGCCCTCCTTGGGACAGCCAGTTTAGAGTTCTGATTTAGCCTGGTGAAAACAGAGGCTGTTGGTTCGGCAGTGGGCGACCTGTTGACAGGGGCCGTCATAGCAGTGAGCCAGTCGAACACCGACTTCTTGTTCACTTCCGGTGCAGGTATCGGCATAGAGAAGCTTGTAGGTGGGACCATGGTCCCGAAAAACAGGCCGGTGGTGGCCTGGGTCACCTGTTCTACCGGCAGAGTGAGGAAAGAGGCCGCTTGGGGCCCATATGCTACACCTCTAGGTAAGGTGGAGCGTCCGTTGCAATGGCACTTCACGTAGTTGGTGCAGTTAGAAGCCATGGATGCTTGAGTTCTGCGCCAGACAAAAGACCAAATCTTAGTAACTTGGAAATCCAAAGTCAACCGTTAACAAACCGCGATTGGTTCGCGAGGACGACACACGAAGTATGGAGTGGAAAGAGGAAAAGGTCCCACCGGGCGTGCCAGAATCTGTTCCCCTCCGAACGGCGGCCGACGACGCGAGGGCGTCTTGGCCTGAGGTTCGGGGCAGATGCTATTTGGTTTTATCCGTCCACCTCTCCGAAGATGCCAAGTTGATTTATGGCACCGTGTATCGGAGGATTAGACGGATGCGGCCAATGTAGCAAATTTCATCAGATTCTCCCTCGCTTGAGGGGTTTTTGATTGTGGGGACGCTCTTCCCTGCAGGCGCAAGCCCCTGCAGTTAATTACGCTACCGCATCGCGGTAACAACTTTCTCTTTCTCCAGAATTTCACTTCGTGTCGTGTGTGTTTTGTTTGTGGTTGCCCGTGGATTGTATACGGAGACTGAGTAATGCCGTCGCCCGTAGGACGTGGATTAGTCCAAATCCGTATTTACTTAGATTTGGGTTTGGTATTTTAGTTTAAGGATATGTTAGCCATGTTTAGGCTAAGATCGACTTAAACGTTCGTTAAGGATACATTAGCCTTGTTTAGGACTAAGATCGACTTAACGTAGTGATATATGTCCATCAGGACTCGTCACCTCTCTGACGTCGTTGAAGGATTACGACGACAGGTGTCAGAGGAGCTCAGAGATGTACCCTTGAACCAAAGTTGATTTGGAGTTTTATCATTCATTTAAATGTCTAAGGATACGTTAGCCGTATTTGGGGCTAAGATCAACTTAAACTGGACCGTTTAGATCCGGCAAAAGAGCATTTGGAGGCTCTATTGTTCCAGTTTAGGGACATAGTGGTCCATAGGTAGTTTAGGGACGTTGCGGTCCATGCTCCAGTTTAGGGACGTAGTGGTCCATATTCCAGTTCAAGGACGTGGTGGTCCATATTCCAGTTTAAAGACGTGGTGGTCCGATATTAGTTTAGGGACGTTTCGGTCCGATATTAGTTTAAGGACGTTTGGGTCCAATATTAGTTTAAGGACGTTTCGGTCCAACATTAGTTTAAGGACGTTTCGGTCCACGAGTTTAAGGACCCCGCAGTCCGCATTAGTTTAAGGACGTTTCGGTCCACGAGTTTAAGGACCCCGCAGTCCGTATTCGTATGTGGTCGTTGGGACCCGTCGCCTCTCTGACGTCGTTGAAGGACTACAACGATAGATTTCAAAGGAGTTCGGAGATGTACCCTCGAACCGGAGATAAATTGATTTAGGAGAACAATTTTGCTCAGTCAATTTAATTTAAGGACTTATGGCCGCGATTGGGCTAAGTCCAATTGGAAGCACTTTTATTTGTTGTTGGTCTGTTAGATCTGTGCCATGGCTGTTTATTTATTTTGGGCTTTTCTCAGACAGAGTGTCAATTTAAATGGGGCTCTGCCCCTTTTATTGCTTTGCAATTTATTTAGGCCTGTTAGGTCTTTTTGACTTGGGCCTGGCCCTTTAAGTAATGCACTGCATTTGTGCAAAGCACTAAGAATCTTTTTAGATTCAAAACAGAAGTGCAAAGCACTTTTTGATCCCTTGATCTAAACAAGTTTTTCCTTGTTTCAGAGAACCAAAGGTTCATAACAAGTGCAAGGCACTATTTTTATTTTTATTTTATTTGTTTATTTATTTATTGAAGATCCATGATATTGTTCTTAGATCACTGATCTGTTCATAAGAGAAATTTCTCTTCTTTCAAAGGTTTTTACCTTTTTTATTCTTGAGGAGTTCTTCAGAGTCCTCTTTCTCTCTTTTTTAAAATGTTGATGCCTTTGAAATGAGGTCTGGGGTCCTTTTTATAGTGCTCACAAATTAGTTAAATTTGTTACAGAGATCTTTTTCTGAGTGATTTGGGGAATTTTCCCCACCGTTGGATCTTTGATCCAAAAGCCCCTGCTTTACAGAAGAAAATCTTCTTGTTTTAACAAGAACAGAAAAGATTTATTCTGTTTTGCGCAACTCCCCCAGCACGTGACACGTGTCTCGCAGCGCAGCCCTTGCGCAGCTGTGCTTGCGCAACTGCGCAGACACGTGTCGCGCAGCGCAGCGCTTGCGCAACTGCGCTTGCGCAGTTGTGTTTGCGCAACTGCGCAGACACGTATCGCACAGCGCAGCGCTTGCGCAGTTGTGCTTGCGCAACAGCGCAGACACGTGTCGTGCAGCGCAGCGCTTGCGCAACTGAACGTTGCTTCTTTTACTTTTTGTTTTTTAAGAGAGCCTTGCTCTGATTGGACGCACCGCCTTGGGCGTTGCGCTGTCGTATCAACTTCTGACATATGGCGCGTTGCGCGCAGCGCACAGTATTTGAAGCGTTGCTTCAAAATTTGAATTTTTTTGAAATTTAAACAGAGCCTTGCTCTGATTGGGGAAACAGCATGATTGTCATATCACTTGCTTAGGCAATTGAGTCAATCATGAAATGTCAAGTACAACACCAGATATTGATTTTGCACAGGCTGCAATAAGTATATATTAATCCAATCCTGGAGAAATATTAGGAAGCAATTATGAACATAAGATGATGTTCTTGGTATATGGTAACGGAAGCCTCCTTCGGGAGACGGTAATCATTTCATGCTTCCAAAGTAACCTAGATGACAGAGTGACTGCCAGAGTTATAGTTTTCTCTCTTTTAAGGGGCAGTATGTTGGACAGGTGGTCCAAACGGATACTGTGGAAGGCATGGCACAAGATACTGATTAAATTCAGTGGATTATACGGTCTAAGAAGTTTGTTGGATTTGGAGTTCATTTATTAACTGGGTCCCATCAGATATCCAGACAAATTCTAAGACAGGTATTGCTCATTTCGAGAGATAGTCTTTCTCCGTGAAGTTGAGATATATAGAGAGATAAAGAAAGAAACACTGGAGCGGATCCACTCACTGAGGCTATTTCTCGAACACAATAGTTTCACCAACGAGCTTTGTCAGACTGATTAGTAGAGAAGTTGGGTGTTCGGTATCACACGGGTTGTGAGTATGTGATACCGCAATTATTAGCCTTAAGTACAAGTGGGAGATTGTTGGCTATAGTGCCCTCAAGGCAATTATTGTAATCGCAGGCAGGTGATTATGATGATTAAGGGAGGACCTATACGAATAGAACAGTCTTACTCAAAATGATAGTATGCTATCTGGTTTTTCTTTATCATCATATACATGCATTATGTGGTATTACATATCACTATTATATATTGATAGAGCCCTTAGGATTCTTGCTTGACTACCAGCATTATGATGGCGATCATATACGTGAGAGATGGGTGGTCTATAAGCATATCCTTAAATGTGCCTAGTCGAGGGAGTATCGAGACTGGGCATTGATACTCCAGAGTAGACTAGTGTGTATTTATCGAGACCCCGACGAGGGGCGGTGGCCGGTCTCACAATTCATTGGTGTCAGTTAGTCACCTAAGATAGTATACATATGCTCATTGGGTTATGAGTACACTGCACGAACTCGCCGGGAACATGCTAGTTGGTATTATACCTATTGTCAGATAGCAGTTCCCAAGTGACATGTGTACGGGTTAGTCTGTCGACCTGAGATCGTCATTTGTCTCGTGTGAGTTCCCATTGTGCTTTGGTTACTACCCTACCACGGCTCAAAGGAGTCGTGCAAATAGGTTTTAGTTGGGTACAGTCCCGAGCCACATAGAGGCAGTGAGCAGATCGTCGGGGATTCGTCTCTCCCGGTATTGTGGGTTGATGTTGCGTAGTGCACGGGTGGCCATCACCAGAAATCCTTGGCCAAGGTAGTCGAGAATTACTGATTTGGATCAGTAGTTTCTTAGTTGGTGATGGGCTTCATACCGACGCGAAATGCCGCGTTATTAGTGGTCTGACTTTATCCACCCCCTAGAATCGATATGTGATACTCTTAGATGAACAGACCCGACTGTATGGTGATTGTCACGGACAAGCACAGTAGGGGTTCGGATGAGTTTGCTCGTCGTCCTTCCTTTCGCTCAATACCTGGGTATCCGTTACGTACAGCTAGTGGCGCTGACGTGCTTGTGGTTAAACCCGCTGCTAGCGTATTGACGAGTCTTTAGAGTTCCACACAGAGGGTTTCCCTGCTTCGGACTAAACAATGTAGAGGCCGTATGGTTTTACGGCAGGGTTCGATCATATACGTGCACTTGTGCACGTATCATGATTCGGACGGATAATACTAGTGGGCATTGGTTTAAGCTGGATCTTAGTATTATATTATTGGATTATTTTCGTCTCTTTGTATTCATATTTTTCGGATACGGGTATGTATATACGGATGAGGAGTATTCTTGTAATTTATTATAAGGTGCTTCTAGAAGATGCCACCTCATTTTTGTTTTAAACATTTTGTTAAATGGTTAAATGAGGTGGAGGATGAGGTGTTCTTGGCTTTAAATGAAGCATGGGTTTGTGGTGACTCATGGGGTGACTCATGAGTTACTATTGCGGCATGCTTGATTTATATGTGTTGTGAGATATTTTGTATGCTTGATTCATGACTTGTGGTTCACAACACTTAGACATTTTTTCAATGGTTGCTACACTCTCATCTCCTCAAGCTTCTTCTTCTACCTCCACCTTTCAAGTCTCAAGTGTTGTGAAACCTAGGGTGTTTGGAGACAAATTAATCCATCTTTAGATTCTATATCCTCTAGGCTATCTAGTTTAGCGAACTAGGTACTGTAATTACCTCGGCTACGAGATTGGAGTTCGAACTATAAATCCTCAGGCGGATCATCTTCGATGGAGGGAGACCAGCGATCAAGCTTGATCATGGTGGCCTCTATGAGCTTAGGAAGAGAGTAGAAGACCGAAGGACTCGGATCATTCGGTATAACCATTCTAAACTCCTCTTTAGTTTGCTAGCTTTAGGTTTATGGTAGATCCGGGTTATAGAGTTGTTCTAGCGCCAGTTTTGAAAATTTTTGTTCCTCAAACGGTCACGGTAGATGGCCAGGGCGCTGGCATAACACAACATGGAATCAGAGCCAACCCATAAACCCTTAGCTAGCAGTTTAAACGATATATAAAGTAACGAAACCGAAATAACTCCGAAACAATACGGAAAATATTCAAGTTGATGTCGAATTTCAGAGTCTTCTAAAACATTTTAAACAATTGCAGAAGGCTACTCGTCTTGTAACAAGAACACCCTCAAAATACGAGCCCCAAATGCCAAAATTTGGTCGGCGAGATTGAAGAAATACCCGGCCTGGCCGGTCCTTTATTGATGTTGGGGCTCAAAATTTTTTGGGTGTTTTGGTCTCTTGAATATTGGTTTTCAGGTATTGTTTGTTTTTGCCTAGGTTCGATATTCTGTCATCTCATGGTTTGGGGCAATACGGAGTATTTCGTAGTCGCTATTTTAACACCGTTTGTTAGTTTTAGTGCATACATTACTATTTGCAACTGTGAATGTCATTAAAGCGGTATAACTCGTCTAACTGCTATATGTTCTTTTAGACGGGTTTGCGAACATGACATTCAGGTTGATATTCTGTGTTGTGATGTGGTTGTGGTTGGATTGTCGTGGTGGATAGCCAGTGGTGCAATTGTAGGATGTTTATCGCCACCCCCATCGAGATGGGAATACGCGTCACTTGTCAGGTTTACTACAGATTCCACCTACCTAGGATAGGCGGGGGATTATTGATTGTGGGGATCTAAATCTCCGGCAGCCGCGGATTAAGCTGTCGTTAATTACCTCTCGCCTTTGAGACGAAGGAACCTCCGATTGACGGGTCAAACTGGTCATGCGAACTCAATGTGCAGTGTGCGTATGTGTTTTGGAGGGGAATTGGATATATCAGGGGGCCCGCAGAGTTTTACGGGGTCCCGCTATCCGGGGACAGCGTTGTGGAGTGTGTGTGTGTGTATGAAAAAAGGAAGAATAGCGTCCAAAGGACGCGTGGTTGCCAGCGCCTCACGTGCCTAGCACGCGAGCGCTGGGCGCTGGCGCCTCACGTGCTTGGCACGCTGGCGCTAAGCGTCGGGCGTCAGCGCCCCATGTGCTTGGCAAGCGGGCGCTGGGCGTCAGCAAGAAAAGGGACTTGTTCCCTGCACTGGGAGCTGTGCTCCCAATTTGACTCCTGGAGTTAAACTCCTGAAAAAAGATTAAATTATGGAGTTAAACTCCAGCAGATCTTGAATGGAGTTAAACTCCCAGAAATCTTTATAAAAGATTGAAGGGGACCCCCTTCTTCTCTCCTTTAGTCTTGGATTTTTTCCAAAGTGGGATTTTTGGAGGTGAGTCTCCTTCTTCTTCCTCTCGGTTGACCGGATCTTAGAGAAAATGGGGGATTTAAAAATCTCCCCTATTTGAGATCTGATGGAAGATCTGAGCTCCCCTTTGTGGGTTTTGTGGTGAAAAACTATTTAATTTTGGAAAAGGAATAGTAAAACTCTTGATTTAATTGAAAAGGGGAAGAAGGTTTAGAACCTTGAGGAAGGAGAAGGAGGCACAAAAACCCTAGATTTTGAGGGGAATGAAAAGTTATGCTTTATTTCATTATCATGTTGCCTTATATAGGCTTACAAATTTACATATAGACTCTTGGGCTTTACAAAATGGCATTTTGCCCATCCCATGCCTCATGTGCTCATTTCTTTTGCACATGAGCCATGGGCTTTACAAAAATTTGGCTTTATGCCCATTTTTCTCACATTCATGAATAAAAAATTACATCAAAATTATTTATTACATGATTTCATTTTGGCATGGGAGAGGCCGGCCGCGGGGCTCGACTTGGGCATGGGCCCACTTGATCTGGGCTTGGACCAGCTTATTTGGGGTTGATTTTGACTTTGACTTGGTCAACCGGGGTGTAATTTTTGACCCCCAACAGCAATGATAGTTGTACAGTTTAGGTTCATTTGTACATTTGATATTGCGGGTCGAGCGTCCGACATGTGGACTGTCGTCTCTGCCTGTTTAAAAATTATTTGTTTGGGGCACGGCCGGGTTGAGGTCGATGTCACCCTTGTACATATATTTTTATTTTCTGTACTAGGATTGCCCCGCGGTGGAGTGCTCGAATGAAGGGTTATGCTAGCGCCCCGGCCAACTTCCGTGGCCAAATGCGAAACAAAAATTTTATGACGATCATAAACATGGCGCTAGAATAACACTAAAACCAGATCTTTACCATAAACCTAGTTAGCTATTAGGGTTCTATCTACTATGATAGAAAGTATACCAAGAGGCTCAAGTCCTTCGGGTCTTCACTCCACTCCTTTGGTATGCTCTTTGTAGTGTCCATGATCAAGCTTGAACTTCGGCCTCCTCGCGTCAATGATGATCCACCCGAGAGCTCCAACCTTAAGCTAAACCTCTAACTTGAGGAAACTAGAATACTTAGCTTGCTAATCTAAGTATACTAGAGTGAGTAGAGTGTGATTTGGAGTAGCCTAGCCTCACTAAACCATTGATTCTCAACTCATGAGACACTAGGGTTTTGAGAGGAAGAAGAAGAGAGCAAGCTTAGGCGAGAGAATATATTTGTGATAATGATAATAAAAAAATGGAATGGCTAAAATATATATGACCATTTTTCATGGCATGAAAATATCTCACCAAAATATCTAGGTCAAAAATATCTTCACAAAATATCTATGGTCAACAATTCAACCCAAGTCAAATGGTCAACCAAGTAGCCATGCCAAATACAATTATCATTTATCAAAAATAACAAAGTCTTTTCTTTTTCTCATATTTTTTTGACCAAGTCAATGGTCAAAACCCTAATGAGATGTCTCCTTCTTTACCCCCGCTCATCTGTATATACATACCCGCATCCGTGTTTCGAGAAACACAAATACAATGAGATGAAGCAAATCCAACAATCAAATACTAGGATCAAGATTAAACCAAAGCCCACTAGAATTATCTGCTCGAACACCACACGCGTATAAGTGCACGTATGTGATCGAACCTTTTCGTAAAACCATACGACCTCTACTCGTTTCACCCGAAGCTGGGAAACCCTCTGTGTGGGACTCTAAAGACTCGACGGTACTCTGGCAGTGGGTTTAACCACAAGAAAGTCAGCGACACTAGCTGTACGTAACGGCTACCCAGGTACCTGTCGAAAAGGAAGGCCGACGAGCAAACTCGTTCGAACTCCTACTGAGCCTATCCGTGACAATATCCGTACAGTCCAGTCTCTTCGCCAAAGAGTATCGCATACCGGGTCTAGGGGGTGAACGTCAGACCCTAATAACCTGATAATTCGTGCTGATGTGGCTCAGGACCAATCCGGGAAACTACTGATCAACCTATCAGTAAATCCCAACTGCCTTGGCCAAGGTCTTATGGTCCTGACCAATCGATCACTGTGCGATATCAACTCCCAATACCGGGAGAGACGAATCCCCAACAATCGCTCACTGCCTCCATGTGGCTCGGGACTGTACCCAACCAAAACCTATTTGCACGACTCAGTAGAGTAGTGGTAGGGTAGTGATCAAAGCTCAGTGGGAACTCACATGAGCCAAATGCCGATCTCGAGTCCAAAGACTAACCTGTACACATGTCACCTGAGAACTTCCATCTGACGATAGGTATAGTACCATCTGGAAGTTCTCGGCGAGTCCATCCAGTGTACTCACACCCTGTGAGCACCTGAATACGATCTTAGGTGCATCAGACCAATGGCTGCGGGACCAACCATCCCCCGACGGGGCTAGAAACGTATACACCAGTCTACTCTGGAGTATCAATGCCCAGTCTCGATACTCACATGACTAGGTACCATTTAAGGATGTGCTTATGGACTACCCTGCTCCCACAAGTATGATCGCCATCACAACGCAGGTAGTCAAGCAAGATCCCACGGGCTTTATCAACATATAACCGCAATATGTAATAACGAGTATAACATATGCCATGTTAAGATAAAGACAAACCATAACAGTATACTACCGTATCGAGTCTTTATCAATATGTGCAAGCTAGATATAACAACAATAGAAATAAATACACATATCCTGATAAAGACAAGTAAAATAATATACTATAAAACTGAGCAAGATTGTCCTGTACATACATATCCCTAGCATCCATATGTATACATATACAATACTGGGCTCTAGGGCATATATATCCAACAATCTCCCACTTGCACTAAAGGCCAGTAATTGGCGTACCGAATACCCAATGTCTGCACTAAGGCCAGTTGCTGACGTACCGCATACCCAACATCTAAAAAAGTCGCTCGAACTGTGCTTGAGGGGGGGCTTTGTAAATGGATCCGCCATGTTATCTTTTGTATCCACTCTCCGGACCTCGATCTCCTGGCGATCTACGATCTCCTTGATCAGATGATACCGCCTTAAGATGTGCCTGGATTTCTGATGGGACCGTGGTTCCTTTGCTAAAGCTATAGCCCCATTGTTATCACAATACACAGGTATCGGATCAACAATAGACGGAACTACCTGAAGTTCAGTAATGAACTTCTTCATCTAGACTGCTTCTTTTGCGGCATCGCTTGCAGCAATGTATTCAGCCTCCATCGTCGAGTCTGCGACGGTGTCCTGTTTGGAACTCTTCCAACACACCGCCCCTCCGTTGAGGGTAAACACAAAACCCGAGACAGACTTGTTGTCATCCTTGTCACTCTGGAAGCTTGAGTCGGTAAAGGACTCGACCCTGAGGTCTCTATTACCGTAAACCAGGAACATCTCCTTAGTCCTTCTCAGGTACTTGAGAATGTTCTTTACTGTTGTCCAGTGGTTCTCACCTGGGTCTGACTGATACCGGCTCACCACGCTTAGCGCGTAAGCTACATCTGGCCTTGTACATAGCATCGCATACATTATAGATCCTACCGCCGAAGCGTAGGATATAGTGCTCATGCGAACCCTCTCCTCGTCAGTCTTGGGAGACATCTCCTTGGAGAGGGTGATTCCGTGCAATGCGGGTATGTTACCGCGCTTGGAATCTTCCATACTAAATCTCTTTAGTATGGTCTCTATGTACCTAGACTGTGAAAGTCCCAATAATCTCTTAGATCTATCTCTGTAGATCTTGATCCCCAGAATATACAAGGCATCACCCAGGTCCTTCATGGAGAACCTTTGTGATAAGAATAGCTTGACCGATTGTAGCATAAGAATGTCATTTCCTATCAAAAGAATGTCGTCCACGTACAAGACTAGGAACACGACAGTTCTTCCTACAATCTTCTTATAAATACAAGGCTCATCCTCGTTCTTGATGAAGTCAAAATCCTTGACTGTTTCATCAAAACAGATGTTCCAGCTCCGCGATGCCTGCTTTAATCCATAAATGGATTTAAGCAACTTTCACACCTTCCCGTTGCTCCCACTGTCTACGAAACCTTCCGGCTGATCCATATAAACGCACTCTTCTAAACTTCCGTTTAGAAAAGCCGTTTTTACGTCCATCTTCCAGATCTCATAGTCATGAAAGGCAGCAATGGCAAGTAGGATCCGAATGGATTTGAGCATAGCCACTGGAGAAAAGGTTTCGTCATAGTCCACACCTGGTCTTTGACGAAAACCTTTTGCAACGAGTCTAGCCTTATAGGTTTCCACCTGCCCATCTACACCAAGTTTCCTTTTATAGATCCATTTGTAAAAGAAAAGCCACTTCTTTTCTTGTTCCGGGAAGTACTACTTGAAACTAAAGTTCTTTCCAACGGGTTTTACCCCAGGTGGAGCAATATCCAAGGTCCACACTTTATTGGTGTACATGGACTCCATTTCGGATTGCATAGCATCCAGCCACTTATCAGAGTCCCTACTGATAATGGCCTGCCTGAAACTGGTAGGATCATCTTCTTCCAAGATGCAATCCTCCCGATCCCCGTCTATGAGAAAACCGTAGTATCTCTCGGGCGGATGAGAAATCCTACCAGATTTGCGGAGTGGCTGAGGTTCGTCTAGGGCTATTGAATTCTCTGGTTCTACCAAACCTTCAGTTACAGTTTGTCCTTCTGGAATTTCTTCCAGTTCTACCGTGCTCCCATTAATTTCTTTTGCAAGAAATTCCTTCTCTAAAAAGACGGTGTGGCGAGCAACAAACACCTTCTGTTCCTCGGGGTGGTAGAACGCATATCCTTGTGAATGCTTAGGATATCCTACAAACATACAAAGAACTGATCGTGCCTCAAGCTTGTCCGGATTTTGTTTTTTAACATAAGTCGGACATCCCCATATCTTAATAAAATTAAGGTATGGTCTTTTCCCTTCCCATGTTTCATATGGGGAGGTAGGCACGGATTTGGTCGGAACTCTATTCAATAGATATGCCGCTGTTAAAAGCGCATGTCCCCAAAATGAAAGAGGTAACTCGGCGTTATTCATCATGGAGCGAACCATGTCCAATAGGGTACGGTTCCTCTTCTCCGATACACCGTTGTGCTGTGGTGTATACGGAGGAGTAAGCTGAGAGAGAATTCCATTCTCATTTAGGTAATCTAGGAATTCCGTGCTTAAATACTCCCCTCCTCTGTCAGATCGGAGGATCTTAATACTTTTGCCAGTCTGGTTCTCTACTTCGTTTCTGAATTCTTTGAATTTCTCAAAAGCTTTAGATTTGTGTTTCATAAGATACACATATCCAAACCTAGAGAGATCGTCAGTGAATGTGATGAAGTACGAGAACCCACCCCTAGCATGTATAGACATTGGTCCATATACATCGTTGTGTATGAGTCCTAAGAGCTCTGGTGCTCTTTCTCCGTGTCCGGTGAACGGAGATTTGGTCATCTTTCCGTTGAGACAAGATTGATAAGTTTCATAAGATGAAAGTTCGAACGTATTCAAAAGCCCGTCTTTATGCAACTTTCTCAGTCTTTTCTCTCCGATATGACCAAGTCTGCAATGCCACAAGTAGGATTCGTTCACATCTGAACTCTTCCTCTTGCGTGTGTTTTGATTAAGAACATAGATACCATTACACAGTGTACCTTCTGCAACCAATACCTGATTAAGGTAAATATTCATGATATTTCTATCTAGAACAAACTTATATCCATCTTTATCAAGTAAAAAAACTGATATGATATTGCAAACCATGGAAGGTACATAGTAGCAGTTGTTCAAAATAATAGTATTGTCATTTGGCAATGCTAAGTGATATTCACCGATGGCAGAAGCATCAACTTGTGCTCCGTTCCCTACTCTGAGGGACATATCACCAGGTCCAACTATCCTACTTTTTCTCAGTACCCGTAATAAATTACAGATATGAGATCCTGATCCGGTATCTAGTACCCACGAGGTAGGACTGACCGAAAAACAGTTCTCAATAACAAGAACGCCTGAAGAAGACGCAATAGTATGTTTCTTCTTCGATGGGGTCATCAAGGAATTCAAACAATCCTCTTTCCCTTGCTCATACTTATGACCGTTATCATAAGTTAGAGGTGAACCGACGTTCCCCAGCCCCGAATAAGAATTCGGATCGGTCAAGCGATACATTTTATTATCTTGATTAGGGCGTGAAATGGTTGCTACCGGGAGAGAGAGAGAAAGAAACACTCAGCGTGCGCTCTTGCAAGATTAGATTGGTTATTAGTTTATCTAATCAGGATAGCTCCCACTGTTTCCTCAAATTCTTCGTCAAACCTTAAAAGAAGAACTAGTCAGGATTAATCGAACGTCACAATACCTGCTTAACCTTTCAGCCAGGCTAGTGTTGGTACTTCGAAGGAGGTTTTCCAACACTTTCGAGAAGTTCCTTAATTATATAACCTCTTTTCCCTAGAGACGTAGCCCCGCTAACACCTTTCCAGACACCTACTTGATTTATAGCATTGATTGTTTAGTGAAATAATGTCCCGAGAGTAATCCTACTCATCAGAGGGATCGGAATCCAACTATCATTGTGTGATGGACTAGATGGAATCCACTCTAGTCACCACACTCTCCTTTATATTTGAAACTCCCGATGTGGTTTTTGCTCCAGGCGTCTTATGACCTTGACGGATGCCAACAAATCATAAAGCGCAAGTCAAGTTCTACACGTCATTATCCAAATTAATTTAGACCCACCCATACTCGCCCTTGACGGATTCCAACAAGGCTGTATGATTGTCCTAAACTAATGCATCTCAATGCTACAAATAAGTATTATTCAGCTACCGTATACTATGCCTTGACGGATGCCAACAAACACAGCACGAATACTAAATACTACTTATCTGAAATGATGGAAGGCTACGACTGTGTTTTTGGCGAAAAACCTGTTAACGTAACGAACTTGATATCATTGAAGGAACCTGAGCAGTTTTACAAATATATATATTGGCGAAAACTTTTGCTAAAGAGGTCACTCCCTGTGAAGGGATCTCGGCTCTTTCCTCGTCGAATGAGGTGCAGGATATTCCAAAATGAATACCACGATGCAAAACAAAAATAATCGACTATAGTGAAGTTATTATGTTGACGCAAACTTTTACTCAAGGGGTCACTCCCGATAAAGGGATCCCGGCCCTTGCCTCGTCGAATGAGGTGCTGGATATTCATAACCGAATACCACTGTGCAAAGCAAAAGAGAACGTCTGTAATGTCATTTTTTCGAAATCTGTTTCAACAACATTTTTTGGTTTCTTTTCTTGCATTAATCAAAATTAATGTGGTCCCATCATTTTAATCCTATCACACCAGAAAAGAACAAAAATACAATGTACGTATATGCCTTCCGCATTCGCCACTGAGCCCCGTCATCACCCGTTAGGTTACTTAACTAACGACAGAGCGGGGGCTGGACTAGCGCGAGTGCAAAACATATACAACATCTACTAGTATATATATAAGTATATATAACATTCGTCTCAGGAATGATAATAAGCAACATCACAGAATCTCAGCCAACAATACAGAAAGGTGGATAATCTTGGAGCCCCAGGTTTCATTTGAACCGCAAATAAAACCCGACGTTCCCTGTCGTGTGGATAGCCTGTGCAATGAAAACCTGGACCCCTACGAGCGCGGCAAGTTACCCGCCAATCCCAGAAGTGAGACGGCACCCTTCAACAAAGTGAATGGGCCATCCAGCACTTCACGGAATCCGGTAACTTGGGTGCCCCTCCGTGGGTCATCCTATACCCCCTACGAGTGCGGCGAATAACCCGCCAAGTCTAGAATGAAGCCTCCTCCGTCTCAACGCCATGAGATGCGGGCTTATTGCCTTCTAGAACCCATCTATTCGTGCACTCCACCGCGGGGTAATCCTAGTACATAAAAAGAAAATAATATGTACAAATGGTGACATCGACCTGATTGAATGATTTTGTTTAGCTTATGCACTTTTAAAAGATGAATCAAAAATATTTAGTAGCCGCAATCAAGAACGGCGTCGCTTGGTAGCTAGCCGGTGAGTACGGGTCGGTCCACAGGGATTTTGTGAATTTCCTAATTGCCCTAACGAGTTATTCCGAACGGTGTGAACGGATTGATTAAATCTAAAAAAACTAAATCTATCTAGATCTAAATCTTGCTAGGGTTAGGTTTAGGGTAGGTTTGGAAATGTAAATAAATCTCACTGCTTTCTATACCCAAATTAAGATCTATGAGGAGTTATGGTAATTATTAATAAAGGGGATTAGAACCATTCGGGAAGATTTTTCTTCCTCTAGGTTCTTGTCCTTCCTTTATCGATCCTTACCCTAACCTCCATGGAAAACACGCTCAACCGGGCCTTTATACTACGGTATCACCACTACCTCGTGGGATAGGGTACCGTAGGGAGCGGTGTGTGCATATATGCATGGAGTCCTATAAAAAAGTGTGATGGGCAAGAAAGGGATGAGAGATATGCATCTCTCAAAAGCCTTCCCCAAAGCTAACCCTAACAAGCGAGGAGACTACTCGCTCATTAGGGAATTGAAGAACATTCTATCTATCTAACCAGGGCAAGGAATTAAAGATCTATACTAAGATAATTAAATAAAACTACTTACTTTACAGATGGCTCTCTCCAAACATTTACACAAGACTTGTCAGATCTGAATAGATGATATGAAAAGAGGCATCGATGCTCTCCAAAAGAATTCTGAATTTTATTAATGAAAGGAGGCATACCCTAATACAAGAATTTGGGTCTCTATTTATAGGATAGAAACCCTAGGGTTACAATTAACTCGCATATCTGCTATTACAAAAATACCCCTTAAGAAAAAGACATATTCAACGCCCGCCAGCGCCTCTGGATTTTGGTAAAAATTTCCACCAACCCGGGCTCAACCCGGCCGCGGTTCCGTGGCCAAAAGCATGCTTTGGCCGCAGTTCCGCGGCCAAAGTAGGATCTTGTATTCTGAAACTTCCTGTGCTGGTTTTGGATGTATTTAGGTACTTTTTTCTTCACTTTGTTCTTCAGGTTGGCTTCTAGTTCTCTTCCAGATTCCACAGTGAATAATTGTAGTGGACTTTTACCGTTGCTTCGTGACGAAGTCTTGAACCTTGCGCTGCCTTGTACTTTTTGAACTGATCTTTATGTAGGCTTGATCAAGATCCTTCTATTTGTCGGTCGTAGTGATTGATCTCAAAAACTATCTATTACCGCAATCAAGAACGGCGTCGCTTTGCAGCTAGCCGGTGAATACGGTTCGGTCCACAGGGATTTTGTGAATTTCCTAATCGCTCAAACGAGTTAATTCCGATCGGAGCCGGATTGATTATTAAATCTAAAAACTAAATTAATCTATATCTAAATCTTGCTAGGGTTAGGTCTAGGTTAAGTTTGGAAAGTCAATAAATCTTACCGCTTTCTATACCCATATGAAGATCTAATTAGGTGTTATGGTAATTATTAATAAAAGGGATTAGAATCATCGGGAAGATGTTTTCTTCCTCTAGTTTCTTGTCATTCCTTTATCAATCCTTACCCTAACCTCCATGGAAAACATCACAACCGGGCCTTTATACTACGGTATCACCACTACCTCGAGGGATAGGATGCCGTAGGGAGCGGTATGTGCATGTATGCATAGAGTCCTATGAAAATATATGACGGGCAAGAAAGGGGATGAGAGATCTTCTTCTCTCAAACCTTTCCCAGATCTAACCCTAACAAGCGAGGAGACTACTCACTCATTAGGGAATTTAAAAACATTTATCTAGGGCAGAGAATGAAAATTACCTAGGGAAAGAATTGAAATCTAAACTAGGGCAATTAAATAAATCTACTTACATTACAGATGGCTCTCTCCAAACATTTACACAGGGTTGTCAAATCTGAATAGATGATATGAAAAGAGGCATCGATGCTCTCCAAAAGAATTCTGAATTTTATTAATGAAAGGAGGCATACCCTAATATAAGAATTTGGGTCTCTATTTATAGGATAGAAACCCTAGGGTTACAATTGACTCGCATATCTGCTATTATAAAAATACCCTTTAAGAAAAAGACATATTCAACGCCCGCCAGCGCCTCTGGATTTTGGTAAAAATTTCCACCAACCCGGGCTCAACCCGGCCGTGGTTCCGCGGCCAAAAGCATGCTTTGGCCGCAGTTCCGCGGCCAAAGTAGGATCTTGTATTCTGAAACTTCCTGTGCTGGTTTTGGATGTATTTGGGTACTTTTTTCTTCACTTTGTTCTTCAGGTTGGCTTCTAGTTCTCTTCCAGATTCCACAGTGAATAATTGTAGTGGACTTTTACCGTTGCTTCGTGACGAAGTCTTGAACCTTGCGCTGCCTTGTACTTTTTGAACTGATCTTTGTGTAGGCTTGATCAAGATCCTTCTATTTGTCGGTCGTAGTGATTGATCTCAAAAACTATCTATTACCGCAATCAAGAACGGCGTCGCTTTGCAGCTAGCCGGTGAATAAGGTTCGGTCCACAGGGATTTTGTGAATTTCCTAATCGCTCAAACGAGTTAATTCCGATCGGAGCCGGATTGATTATTAAATCTAAAAACTAAATTAATCTATATCTAAATCTTGCTAGGGTTAGGTCTAGGTTAAGTTTGGAAAGTCAATAAATCTTACCGCTTTCTATACCCATATGAAGATCTAATTAGGTGTTATGGTAATTATTAATAAAAGGGATTAGAATCATCGGGAAGATGTTTTCTTCCTCTAGTTTCTTGTCATTCCTTTATCAATCCTTACCCTAACCTCCATGGAAAACATCACAACCGGGCTTTTATACTACGGTATCACCGCTACCTCGAGGGATAGGGTGCCGTAGGGAGCGGTATGTGCATGTATGCATAGAGTCCTATGAAAATATATGACGGGCAAGAAAGGGGATGAGAGATCTTCGTCTCTCAAACCTTCCCCAGATCTAACCCTAACAAGCGAGGAGACTACTCACTCATTAGGGAATTGAAAAACATTTATCTAGGGCAGAGAATGAAAATTACCTAGGGAAAGAATTGAAATCTAAACTAGGGCAATTAAATAAATCTACTTACTTTACAGATGGCTCTCTCCAAACATTTACACAGGGTTGTCAGATCTGAATAGATGATATGAAAAGAGGCATCGATGCTCTCCAAAAGAATTCTAAATTTTATTCATAGAAAGAGGCATATGGAGGCATAGAAATTACAATGATTAGAGTTCCTATTTATAGAGAATAGTAAACCCTAGGTTACATTTGATTCGCATGTCTTAAATTACAAAAATAGCCCTTAGGTTGACTAGTCAGCGCCGCCCAACATTTTGGTAAAAAATACTCGAAGTAAAGGCTTCTTCTGGCCGCGGAACCGCGGCAATGGTAGGCTTGGGCCGCGGTTCCACGGCCCATTGGAGGATTTATTTCCTCAGTTTTTCTGTGCTCCTTTTGGGCTTTCTGGGCTTTGTTATTCTTTGGTTCTTTTCTCAGTTGGGCTTCCAAGTTGGTTCCAGATGTCCAGTGAACAAATTGCAATGGACTTGTAACCGTTCGTTTTGAGTCGATGTCTTGAATCTTGCTTTGTGAATTGTTCCTTATGTAGGCTTGATCAAGAGTCTTCTGTTTATTGGTTAAAGTCCACTTTTGCATCATCTTTTCATCGTTTTCACTGTTTTCTGTCCAAGAACCTGTAACCTGTAATATGTAGCAGACATGCGTCAAAAGTACATGTTTATTTATAAAACGGATAAGAATGGGGAATATAATAATGCAATATTATGGTATGAACAAATACCCCCAAACTTATCTTTTGCTCGTCCTCGAGCAAACTTATTTTTATTCACTAAAATCCTAACTGCACTTTCGCAGGGAAACGCGATTGCACTGAGCTCGTGCAACAAGCCGTTAAACCTCTAGGTGTCCCTAGTAGGAGGAGTGTTGTCTCCTGAGGGTTTTCAGCGGATACTACCCACAAAATCCTATCAATTCGGCTTTTCGACTTTTGTTCTCCAATTAGGGTTTCTAACAAGGAATTCTATTATCGTCGACTCGTAAATTATCCACCCATATTCTTCACACTTGCTCATCATTTAACTTAAGATTATATATGTTCTATTGACTTACTTAGCTTTCGGCATTTCTTAAGTTTTCCTTCTAGGGTTCCATCTCCACTTAGGAATTTCTATCAACTCTACTAAAGATATAAGTTCTATTCTTCATTCCTTTCTCTCATCTAAACTCCAATCACATATCCCTACGTGTGTGTATGAATCACCCCTACACTTGGAAATTCAAATCAAGCAATCATACCCTTGTCCGTTGTCCAAAGCACTTATTAGTTGGTGAATTTTTAAATGAATTTTGCTTACACATCCTTCATGCGACCATTAATACTTCTGGAGGTACCAACAACCGATTACAAGATGCGTTTGCACATTAAAGCGTACTTCCTAGTTTTGCAACACCCAAGGCTTTAGCAGTGACTCTCAAACCAGTTGGTCTAAGGCACTAGGTGATGAAGCACCCTCGCTAAATATTTTTCTATTTTTGCAGCCTTAAGTAATCACAAAAACCAGTGTTCATTTTTTCTTTATTCACACTTGAATTTTTTCTTTTATTTTCATTGTACTAAGGACTTTAGATAAGAGCATTTCAAGGTCTCTTCTACTATTCCAAGTTTCAAGGTGCATGATTGTGCAAATTGTAGGGTATACATTTTCAGAATCTAGACTTAAGCTAGGAACTATTTTTCAAACTTATACTCTAATAAGAACATCAATACTTTTCCTTTGTTTCAACTTAGCCCAAGAACTGAACTCAAAATTTGCCTATTTCTAAATAAACTACAAAGACATATTTTCTACCGTTAAACTTTAAGGGAGGTTATTTTTAGGGTTTTTAATTTACTAAGTTTAAGATCTAGTTGTTCCTAGCTAGTTAACATTTTGTCAAACTCAAGTTAATTAGGCCAAAATTGAATACATTAATTTTTATAAGTTTTGAAATTTTTTAATTTTTATGGGTTTTCAAATAAATATGCAAATGCAAAAATATACATATGAATGCGAAGGAAGAAGACATACCGAGCATACCCCCAAACTTAAACTTGACAGTGTCCTCACTGTCATGCTACACCAAGAGGGTCAAAATTGCCGGCACTCCCCTGTTTATTTATTTATAAATTTTTTTTTTAAATTTTTTTATTTTTATTTTTTATAGAAAAAGAAAACAAAAAATATGTATACATATTTACAACAAGGTCCCCCCCCAAACTTAAGCAAGGCCTTACACAAGCCAAATGTTAGCACCAACCATTTAAAAATTCTATCGTGATAATGGTAAAGTTGGTGAAAGAATGGGGTGTAGAGAAATGAGATGAGAAGCACACGAGATCGTGTCGAGATGGAAGCAGTATACGGTCTCGGTGGAGGAAAAGAATGGCGGAAGGGGAAAAGAAATGGTAGTGGTTCTACTTCTTCAAGTGGAGGTTGATTAATTACAAAATTCGTATCGTTTAAGAATGCAAGTTCGTCGGCGAAAATATCTTCGAAACTATCATCGAAGGTCCAATTGAAAATTATCGAACTCAAAATGTCGGATTGTGATTCATCAACACTCGATATTATTAAAGGAAGATTAGAAGAACCAAAGAAAGTGGGAATACGAATTTGAGGGTGGGGATGGAGCGTATAAATTAGCACAATTTGTAATGACCGATGTGTAAAAAGCGATTGTGATAATCTATCAACCCGCGAAAAAATGAGATTAAATCTCTCAAGAGTCGTGAGCAAACATGGGTACGTCGAACTAGGTATTGGAGATGAAAGCGTAACGGTCTCTTGCACAGTCGGAACGATAGGAAGGACGGAAGGAAGTGAGTGAGGAAGGGTATCAGTTAAGGATTCAGGAGGGTGTATTGGAAAATTCGACACATCAAACGAAAATGGTTCAACCTCAATATTATCCTCAGTACTATCCTCATAATTCTCCTCAATATTTTCCTCAAAAATTTGCTTATCCATGCCAATATCATCAAAATCAAGACGCATATGAAGTTCGGGAGAAATTTTTAATGACTCGGGATGATGAATTGGACATAAAATTTCAATTAAATCGAAGGGTTCATCATCCGAAATATTCCCGACGTCTATATCCTCAATCAAGTGAAAATCAATTTTTTCTGACACCTCATCAAAAGCATGGATATTTATCGATTTAGGTTCTAGAGTGGAGGTGTAAAGATCGAAAGGATTAAGTGTGGTTTCACTCGAAAGGGGTTCTTCACAATCTGGCAAATCAAGAACTACAAATTCACACAACTCGTTTTTATTTTCAACTGGTGAACTATTTTGGACAATCGATGGAAAACCGGAGTTGTGGACTGGAATTGGGTATGGGTAGGTTTGATTTGGAAATCCTCTCAAATTCTCACTCTGTCCAACCGCCGTCTCATACATTGGAAAATTTGGAGCTAGTTGGAAACTAGCTACCGGTTCACTAGGTTGCATAAGGGCGGCCACGGACGCTTCCACATTCCTAACCATTTTGTTTGTTGCTAAAATATAAGCTTGCAACGACTGTTCCAAACTAGACATGGGTGGTGAAGGGGTTTCGGTAAAAGATTCGAAATTGTTTGGATACATGAAACTCCCAAAAGGTTGTGTAGAAACAGGGTCTAGTGAAGGTGGGAAAATCGGGTAGGACTGGTAGGAAGTGGATGGTTGGACATGATTAGGATCAACATGTGGATAAAAAGGTGGATGGACTTGTTGATTCCCAGAACTAGATGAGGAGAGAAGGGGGAAAGATCGGCTACGAGATTGAGCGATATGCTCAGCAATGGACATTGGTTTAGGAGTTACAGCAGAACTTGAAAAGTGGTATCAACATACGAAGGTGGTGAAGGTTGACATGGTTGACACAAAGTGGGTTGCAAAGTCAAACTGTTTCTCCTAGACGCTTCTATTTGATCTTTCAAAGATATTTTTGGCATGGAGGGATTTTCTTTAAATCGACCGAAACAATTGACGTACGACGCAAAGTTAGGTTTAGGATACCAAAGTTCGGCAAGAGATTTATGATGTGGGGTACCCATGATAGAAGAAAGAGAAGAGAAAGAAGGTAGGTGGTGCAAGGATTTCTTAGCGGCAAAATTTTGCAAGTTTTTATAAAAGATTTTTTTCTTTTTCCCCTTTTTTTATTTGGAACCGTTTGCAAAAAAGATTTTTTTGATAAAGGGCTAAGACACACTTTCGATCAAACAAAAACGCACAATCAGGCCTAACTCTAGGGTCACCTAGGTCAGCTAGACAGCTCCTAACTGTTCCAAAGGGCTAGAGATAGGACCTCAAACCGCCTCTTCACCGCCAATTGCGGCCAGGTAAGTGCCAGGTAAGTGGGAAGGAACCACAGTAGTGGGCCTAATTAATAACCACTAGCCTTTGACACACTTGCCTAGACACCGCAAAGTCAGGTTAGGATAAACGGTCGATTCCTATAACTAGTCATCTGTCCTATTGAGCTCGAAGTCTTTAGGGCTGAGTCTAGTATTTTTTTAATTAAAAATTGGTCAATGCAAATGCCTTATGTGATTTCTGGGGTCCTGAGAAGGGTGATGAAATCCCCACCCAATTTGAATTGGTTAAAAGCCCCTTAAAGTCAGTTTTAAAGATATGCAAAACAGAAAAATCACTTGCAATCAAATCTTTTTATTTTATGCGCGGCGCAAAGAATCCTGCACAAGATTATTATTTGGAAGGGGAAAGATTTTTCTTAAGCGCAAAGAATCCTGCAGGAGATTTGTCAGAGGAGATATCAGAGATTTGCAGAGGAGGAGAGCAGAAGACTTACAGAGTATTTTTTTTTTATTACCGCGCTTCTGCCCTTTTTTAGGGAACCGATCTGTCGCCTCCACCGCGGAACCGCCGTGAATTGCCTTTTCGACCGCGGATCCGCCGCGGGTTCGTCACCTCGGCAGTTTTTTTTTTATGTGTATACAATATAACTTGGATCTCTACCTAACAGCTCGGGCTTTTGGGTTAGAATGGACACCCAAGTTGTGTTGTCTATCCGTCGCTTGCGGGCTCCGCCCCCAACAATAAATGCAAAAGAATATTAGTTGAAAGTAAAATTAATAATGAATCAAAACCAAAATTATCTAAACTAGTGCCAAAAAAATCAACAGCAACAATAACAGCCAAATAACTAGGATGGTCATTACCTAGAATATGGTCAAGCATTTCCAAATATATAATACTTAATCTAGACAATAGGGACAGCCGATTATGCCCACACTACAAAATAATACTTTTTATTTTATGCTCCGTACGGTTTTTTTTTTATTATTGTTTTGGGACCAGATCACCGCGATTCTTCTTGTTGACTCGATCCTCCAAATTTCTTCTGTTGTCTATTGTGATATTCCTCTGTTTGTTCGGATTTGATATTTGCTGTTTTGATCTCTGTAGATTTCCAGATCCGAATTTGTTTATAGATCCTGCAAAATTCACACAAAAATACCCTTCCCAAAAATAACAGATGATACATTTTTATATTTTTATTTTATTTTTCAGATTTTTATGATTTTTTGAATTTTGATTAACCCGAAATTGCAAAAAGGAAATTACTACGCCATCCCCAGCAACGGCGCCATTTGATTGATCTCAAAAACTATCTATTACCGCAATCAAGAACGGCGTCGCTTTGCAGCTAGCCGGTGAATACGGGTCCACAGGGATTTTGTGAATTTCCTAATCGCTCAAACGAGTTAATTCCGATGGGAGCCGGATTGATTATTAAATCTAAAAACTAAATTAATCTATATCTAAATCTTACTAGGGTTAGGTCTACGTTAAGTTTGGAAAGTCAATAAATCTCACCGCTTTCTATACCCATATGAAGATCTAATTAGGTGTTATGGTAATTATTAATAAAAGGGATTAGAATCATCGGGAATATGTTTTCTTCCTCTAGTTTCTTGTCCTTCCTTTATCAATCTTTACCCTAACCTCTATGGAAAATATCACAACCGGGCCTTTATACTACGGTATCACCGCTATCTCGAAAGATAGGGTGCCGTAGGAAGCGGTATGTGCATGTATGCATAGAGTCCTATGAAAATATATGACGGGCAAGAAAGGGGATGAGAGATCTTCGTCTCTCAAACCTTCCCCAGATCTAACCCTAACAAGCGAGGAGACTACTCACTCATTAGGGAATTTAAAAACATTTATCTAGGGCAGAGAATGAAAATTACCTAGGGTAAGAATTGAAATCTAAACTAGGGCAATTAAATAAATCTACTTACTTTACAGATGGCTCTCTCCAAACATTTACACAGGGTTGTCAGATCTGAATAGATGATATGAAAAGAGGCATCGATGCTCTCCAAAAGAATTCTAAATTTTATTCATAGAAAGAGGCATAGGGAGGCATAGAAATTACAATGATTAGAGTTCCTATTTATAGAGAATAGGAAACCCTAGGTTACATTTGATTCGCATGTCTTAAATTACAAAAATAGCCCTTATGTTGACTAGTCAGCGCCGCCCAACATTTTGGTAAAAAATACTCAAAGGAAAGGCTTCTTCTGGCCGCGGAACCACGGCAATGGTAGGCTTGGGTCGCGGTTCCGCGGCCCATTGGAGGATTTATTTCCTCAGTTTTTCTGTGCTTCTTTTGGGCTTTCTGGGTTTTGTTATTCTTTGGTTCTTTTCTCAGTTGGGCTTCCAAGTTGGTTCCAGATGTCCAGTGAACAAATTGCAATGGACTTGTAACCGTTCGCTTTGAGTCGATGTCTTGAATCTTGCTTTGTGAATTGTTCCTTATGTAGGCTTGATCAAGAGTCTTCTGTTTATTGGTTAAAGTCCACTTTTGCATCGTCTTTTCATCGTTTTCACTGTTTTCTGTCCAAGAACCTGTAACCTGTAATATATAGCAGACATGCGTCAAAAGTACCTGTTTATTTATAAAACGAATAAGAATGGGGAATATAGTAATGCAATATTATGGTATGAACACGTAGTCTCACTTTATGTATCGTCTTTTGTCTTTTTTCACTGTTTTTATTCCAAGAACCTGTAACCTACAACTAAGTACCAGACATGGGTCAAGAGCACATGTTTATTTGTAAAATGACTAGGCATGGGGAATATAATAATGCAATATTATGATATGAACACGACCTCAACCCGGTCGTGCCCCAAAATAATATACAACCCGGCAAAGACGGCAGTCCACATGTCGGACCTCGTCCCGCAATATCAAATATACAAATGAATATAAACTGTACCACTAACATTGCACCACTTGCTATCCACCACGACTATTCAACCACAATCACAGCAGATGAACAAAACATCAATGCGAATGTCACGTTCGCAATCCCGTCTAAAAGAACATATAGCAATCAGACAAGTTTACCGATCAAATGACATTCACGGTCGCAGATGCTAAACTAAATACTGATAACAAAATACGTATTTTAAAATTACGATCGACTAAACTTTTCCAAGTGGGCCCTAAGTTCTAATCGAGTACTGAAACAAATATGGGCCCAAGAACTAAACATCCCAGAAACCATAATCCCAATAATAAGAGTACCAGAAGAAATACTGTTCACTTTGGCCCCAAAACGGTCGCGGAACTTCCGCCAATAGGTAGTTTATGCGGCGGTTCCGCGGTGGTTTAGAGGGATCATATGACCAGTTTTCTTCTGTTGTCTTAAAAAAACCTGCATAATTTTCTGAGACCATAAAATTGATAAACACCCAGTGAGTACCTGAATATGATCTTAGGTGCATCAGACCAATGGCTCCGGGACCAACCATCCCCCGACGGGGCTAGAAATGTATACGCTAGTCTACTCTGGAGTATCAATGCCTAGTCTCGATACTCACGCAACTAGGGACCATTTAAGGATGTGCTTATGGACTACCCTGCTCCCACAAGTATGATCGCCATCACAACGCAGATAGTCAAGCAAGATCCTACGGGTTTTATCAACATGTAACCGCAATATGTAATAACGAGTATGGCATATACCATGTTAAGATAAAGACAAACCATAACAGTATACTACCGTATCGAGTCTTTATCAATATGTGCAAGCTAGATATAACAACAATAGAAATAAATACACATATCATGATAAAGACAAGTCAAATAATATACTACAAAACTGAGCAAGATTGTCCTGTACATACATATCCCTAGTATCCATATGTATACATATACAATACTGGCCCCTAGGGCATATATATCCAACAGCAATGATAGTTGTACAGTTTAGGTTCATTTGTACATTTGATATTGTGGGGCAAGCGTCCGACATGTGAACTGCCGTCTCTGCCTGTTTATAAATTATTTATTTAGGGTACGGCCGGGTTGAGGTCGATGTCACCCTTGTAATTTTTGACCCCCAACAGCAATGATAGTTGTACAGTTTAGGTTCATTTGTATATTTGATATTGCGGGGCGAGCGTCCGACATGTGGACTGTCGTCTCTACCTGTTTATAAATTATTTGTTTGGGGCACGGCCGGGTTGAGGTCGATGTCACCCTTGTACATATATTTTCATTTTCTATACTAGGATTACCCCGCGGTGGAGTGCTCGAATAGCCGGATTCTAGAGGGCAACGGGCCTGAATCTCATGGCGTTGAGACGGAAGTGGCTTGACTCTAGAATTGGTGGGATATTCGACGCATTCGTATGGGGTACAGGTTGACCCACGGAGAGGTGCTCAAGTTACCGAATTCCGTGAAGTGCTGGGTGACCCATTCACTTTGTTGATTGTCGTTGCCTCATTTTTAGGATTGGCGGGTAACTTGCCACGCTCATAGGGGTCCAGGTTTTCATTGCACAGGCTATCCACACGACAGGGAACGTCGGGTTTCATTTGCGGCTCAAATGAAACCCGAGGCTCCAAGATTATCCACCATTTTGTGTTGCTTGCTGAGATTCTGTGGTGTTGCTTATATCATGCATAGGAAGTGTTATATATATTTATATATACACTAGTAGATGTTGTATATGTTTTACATCCGCGCTAGTCCAGCCCCCGCTCTGTCGTTAGTTAAGTAACCTAACGGTGCATGACGAGACCCCGTGGCGAATGCGGATGGCATATACGTATATTGTATTTTCGTTCTTTTCTGGTGTGATATGGATTAATTGATGGGACTGCATTAATTTTGATTAATGCAAGGAAAACAAACCCATATGATGTTTTTAGAACCAAGTTTTTTAAAAACTAACATTACAGACGTTTCCTTTTGGTTTGCATAGCGGTATTCGGTTATGAATATCCAGCACCTCATTCGACGTGGCAAGAGCCGAGATCCCTTCATAGGGAGTGGCCTCTTGACCAAAAGTTTGTGTCATTGTAATAACTTCACTATAGTTGAGTCTTTTGCTTTGCATCGTGGTATTCAATTTGGAATATCTTGCACCTTATTCGATGAGGAAAGAGCCAAGATCCCTTCATAAAGAATGTCCTCTTTAGCAAAAGTTTGCGCCACTATATATTTGTAAAACTACTCGGTTCCTTCAATGATATCAAGTTCATTACGTTAAAGGTTTTTTGCCAAAAACCAGTCACAGCCCTCCGTCATTTCATATTAGTATTACTTAGTATTCGTGCTACGTATGTTGGCTATGTCAAGGTGTAGTGTGCGGTAGCTCTATAATGCTTTCTGTCGCATGGATATGTGGATTGGTTAGGACAGCCGTGTAACCATTTTGACTGTGTCAAGGGTATTATGCGGGTGGGTTTAATGCAATCAAGATAATAACGGGTTAAACTTGACTAGGTCCTTTTGATATGTTGATTGTGTCAAGATCACTTGGGTCCTAGGGGTAAAACCCACATCGAGAGTTTCAAACATACAGGAAACTTGCCAGGCATGCGCATATCTTCTGGAGCGTGGTGACTTGAGTGGCTTCCATCAAGTTATCATGCGGTGATAGTTGGATCCCGATTCCCACTGATGAGTAGGTGTTACTCCTCGGGTGATTTTAGATGATCCCGACTAATTCTCCTTTTAGGGTTTGAAGGAGAATTCGAGGAAACAGTGGGAGCCATCCTGATTAGATAAAGTCATTAACCAATCTAATCTAGGTTAGAGTGCACGCTGAGTGTTTATTTTCTCTCGCTCTCTTTTTAGCAGTGACCATGGCCTGACCTTAAAAACTCATGAACCAAGTTAACCGAATATTCTTAAAACACTTTGGCTTTTGGATTGTCATTTAGTCGCATATATCATTGCCGCTCCTACATCCCCTTTGCATTTCTCCATAATGCTCCGTATCACTATGAAGGTACATATTGCTTGGGTATACCATCATATAGTTATATACGAACTCGAAGGAACTTGTTCTAGTTCGAGAATGGATTCTGGTTCTAGAGAAAATGAATAGGATTATTCGGTTGTCTTTTATCTTTACCTTCTCTCAGGTTGCAAGAGCTCCTGGTATTAGGAGAGTACACCTATTGCGCTTATTGGATAGTCTTCTTCCAAACCATAGGCGGATGTTGAAAGGTAGGGAAGGAAGAAAAAAATTAGCCTAAGTGTGGTATACAGAAGGTAATAAGTAAAGACATATAAAGGGATTAGATTAAGGGCAAAGGAAATTGCGACTGCTATCATTCACGACGAAACAGCGTATACCTTGCATTTCTCCAGAACACTCTGTATCACTAAGAAGATCTACATTTCTTGGATAATCCATCGTATAGTTACATACGAACTCGAAGGAACTTGTTCCAGTTCGAAGATGGTTTCTGGTTATGGAGAAACATAATAAGGATTATTCAGTTGTCTTTGTTAGGGTCGAAAATTGCACCCTGATTGACCAAGTCAAAGTCAAGGTCAACCCCAAGTAAGCGGGCCCAAGCCCAACCAAGTGGGCCCATGCCCAAGTCGAGCCCCGCGGCCGGCCTCCCTATGGCAAAATAAAAATCATGTAACAAATAATTTTGAGTAATTTTTTGTGTATGGATGTAAGCAAAATGGGCATAAAGCCAAATTTTTGTAAAGCCCATGGCTTATGTGCAAAACAAATGAGCACATGAGGCATGGAATGGGCAAATTTCCATTTTGTAAATCCCAAGGGGCTATGTGTAAATGTGTAAGCCTATAAGAGAGGCAACATGATGAAAATATCTAATACACTTTTCATTTCTCTAAAACTCTAGGTTTTGCCCCTCCTTCTTCTCCTTCCTCATGGTTCTAAACCTTCTCATTTCCTTTGAATTAGATCAAGAGTTTTGCTCTTCCTTTTCAAAAACTAAATAGTTTTTCACCACAAAACCGATAAAGTGGAGCTCAGATCTTCCATTAGATCTCAAAAAGGGGAGACTTTTAAGTCTCACCCCCTTTTCTCTAAAATCCAGCCGATCAAGAAGAGGAAGAAGGAGACCCATCTCCAAAAATCTAACTTTGGACAAAATCCCAGTCAAGATAAGATCTAAGACTCAAAAGAGAAGAACCTCTGAAGATTTTTAGGGAGTTCAACTCCAAGACCCAAATCCTCAAAGGAGTTTAACTCCTAATCCAGACCTTCAGGAGTTTAACTCCACTCAAAATCCTCTTTTTGGAGTTTAACTCCTATTTCTGAGGTTAAAAACCCCCTCCTTTCGCTAGCGCCCGAGCGCCCGCGTGCCAGGCACGTGAGGCGCTAGCGCCCGAGCGCCCACGTGCCGGTCATGTGAGGCGCTAGCGCCCGAAGCGCTAGCGCCCGAGCGCCCACGCGCCGGGCACGTGAGGCGTTAGCGCCCCAAACGCTAGCGCCCGAGCGCACATGCGCACGTGAGGCGCTAGCGCCCGAGCGCACACGTGCCGGACACGTGAGGCGCTAGCGTCCAAAGCGTTAGCGCCAACGCCCAAGTGCCTAGCGCTAACCCAAGCGTTGGCGCTCACGCGTCCTTTGGACGCCTTTTTCCCCTCATTTTACATATACTCCACACTAAAAACACCTCTCCCGTTAGAAAAAAATTCTAACGGGGCGCTGCCCCGCACCCCGTAAGGGGGCTGCTAGCCCTCTTGACCCCTAGCCCGCTATCCGGGTAGCGGGACCCCGTAAAAACTCTGCGGGGCCCTCGATATATCCAAAACCCCTTCAAAACACAACACTGCACATTGAGTTCGCATGACCTATTTGACCCTTCAATCGGAGGTTCTCTCCCTCCAAAGGCGATGGGTAATTAACGGCAGCTTAGTCCGCGGCTGCCGGAGATTTGGATCCCCACAATCAGTAAACCCTAGCCTACCCTAGGCAGGGGGGATCTGTAATGCGCCTGACCAGCGCGCGTGTATTCCCATCTTAATGGGGTCACGAGAAACACCCTACAGATTCTGGCACGCCCGGTGGGACCTATCTTTCCTCCCATATTTCGAGTTAAACGTTCATGCGAACTCAATCAATATACATATCGATTGTCTGTACTGAAATCATGTTTCTTTGTGCAGGTTAATAAATTTCAAATTGCAATCTCCGGAAGCAATAAAATGTCTCTAAGGATCATATCAGCTCTCGACACAGCTCCCATCTCTTACACGATGAAGATGGACGCCGGGACGGTCCTCCCGGCCAGTCTTGGGCGAAAATGGGAGGAGCCACCGCTACCATTTGGGTCTATTATGTTCATGTCAGCTAACGTCGTCCCGGCTCCTCAAGCTCCGGTAACAGACAAACCGGTCTCAAAAGGGAAAAGGCAGAATGTCATGGTCGCGAGGGCACCTCTGCCTAAGCACAAATCCGTTTCCAAACGACCCTCCATCGCTCCAGCTGGGGGCAAGGCCATCAACGTCAACGAAGCAACAGGGCATCTCGGGCAAGCTCCAGCGGTACCCTCAACAACTGCTCGATCGGGTATCTTCTTTAAGCTCCCTATCAATCGACTCACGGTGGCTTCACAGAAAACGGATGCCCGCCAAGCCCTCAAAATCAAGAAGCTAAGGCAGAAAAGGCTCAGATACAGAGCCAACAAAAGGGCTAGGGCTCATAGTAGGCTGGGTTTCATGAAGCTCCAAGAACGGGATTACCCCGCCAAAGATAAAGAGACGGCTGGATATATGGTCCACACTGTCTACATGGTCGGGCATGAAGAAACGAACCCTCCTATGTTTCACAGCCGTGGTGATGATATGGTGGACGCTACCCAACGTCGACTCGGTCTAAATTATGAAGAGCTCCCTCAGGCTGATAAGCCAAAAGAGCCCGGGGTTCCTGCGGAATTGAGCTCAGGCAATAAGGATGACCCGGTTGTCATAACCGGAACTATAGAACAAGCATTATTCCGATGGTTTCAGAGGCAGCTCAGGACAAGGATGAGAAGTTAGCCAAGGTACAGTCTAAGGTCGACGAATTAGCAAACGTCACGGCAGATCTCGCGACCCAAGTCGCCCGATTGCAATTATAGCTGAATCAAATTTTGGTTCATAAGCCAGGGATTGATACCCGGAGGCAGCCAACTGATACCCCCTTCAGCCTAAGAGCGGAGCGTTTTCGCGAAAAACGGCCGCGATCAGCCTCCAATCCCTCCGATACATACACCGAAGGGGAATCGCCTCTGAAAGAGAAACTAGATAAGGTCTATTCCTTCAAAGGGAACAAAGTCCACAAGATATTCAAGGACGCCCTAAGAAACGGTCTACAACTGCCAGAATCAAAGAGGCCGCAAGAAGCGAATATGACCGATGACCCAAAATATTTCCCCTATCACAGAGTGATAGGTCATGCCATTGAGGATTGCTTTGTCTTCAAAGATTGGGTCGAAAAGCAATACAAGACGGGAGAGATAGAACTGTCTAAAGGCGCGTTAGCAAACAATCAAGCTACGACCGCCGATTTCATACAAATGGAGACCGGAGCCCTTCGGGAACCTGATTCTCTCAGACATTTGCCATTATCTAAAAAGGGCGAACCAAAGACTGATCGGCCTCAAGGACCAGCATCAGTAAAGGAACCTACTCCATTGGAGAGAAAGAAGAAAGTATACTCCTTCAGGAAGGATGAAGTCCGCTCGTGCTGTTGCCCGGGCCCAGGCTCGTGCTGCTGTCGCCGGAGGTATATATCGCACTTCAATTTTCGTTAATCCTTGATTTCTTAATACTACTTTTTCTTAATATTGCTTGTCTTGATATTTCTTGTAGATGCAGGACAGCTCCATCCCGAGAGGGGGACTCGAGGGCCGAATCAGTCCCACAGGCTGAGACCCGACTGAGATATTCGCAGCCTTGAACAACGGTCTGCAACTGCCTGTTCCGAAGAGGCTACATGAAATGAATATGACCGAAAATCCCATATACTTCCTATATCATAGAATGGTGAGTCATACCATCGAAGACTGCTATATTTTCAAAGATTGGGTGGAGAACCAATACAAACTTGGGAAAGCCCCACAGTCGTCAGATGTACCGACAAGCCACAGAGCTACGGTCATCAACACAACTCTGCCAAGATCAAAGTTCAATAAGCTGGGATAAGCAAGCTAACCACCACGTCGTTAAACTGGGAATGATAGATCTCTAAGTCTCTAAACTGGGAACCGCTGACCACCACGTCATTAAACTGGGAACAGTCGACCTCTAAGTCGTTAAACTGAGGATGAAAAAATGTGTAAATAAAAAAATATATATGTGTATATATATAAAAGCCGAAATGATGGGGAAACTCACAATAAAAATCAGCGAGTAAAAATAAAAATGAAAATAAAGCCGAAATGATGGGGCAACCGCGAATAAATAGCCGAAATGATAGGGGAATCGGGACCTTCGCGATAAGAAAAGCTGAAATGATAGAGCAATCGCGGTAAAAGAAAAAAGAAAAAAAAATGGCGGATGATAAGTCGCTCCTGGTACCATATTCCAGTGCAGCGATGCAGACGCCAATCAAAATTTCAAAACTTTGAATGTCTCAAACGGCGAATAATGAGTCGCTCCTGGTACCGTATCCCAGTGCAGCGATGCAGACGCTAACCCAACTCTGAATGTCCCAACGTCGAATGATGAGTCGCTCCTGGTACCATATTCCAGTGCAGCGATGTAGACGTCAACCAAAATCCAAATTCTCAAACGGCGAATGATGCTTCGCTCCTGGTACCATATTCTAGTGCAGCGATGCAGACGCCAACAAAAATTCAAATTTCCAAAACTCTCCCGGCCCTACGGTTGGTCCCTAAGTTGACCACCGTATACAATCCACGGGCTCAAATAATTCTCATCATACCCATGCCCCACCGCAACCACCAGTTACGCGGTTGGTCTCCGCCCTCGGAATTATGCTCCATTTGGGAAGACACACTAATGTGTCCTTACAATACATGAGAAGAACAAACCTTCGTGGGATCTTTACGACTCACAAAGGAAAAACACACTTGGGAGTCCCCACGGCTCCTAAGGAGAAAGTACACCTACGAGATCCTTTCGACTCGTAGGGAGAAAATGCTTTTATGGGACCCTTACGATCCATAAAATTGAAAAGCCTTAGGTGATAGGGATTTAAACCTGTCTCCTAAGCCATCGCTCCCCAACAGGGAAAGGCAAATGATGAATTGCTCCTGGCACATGTGCTTCAGTGTTAGCAACGCTGATGCCGACCCCTACCCCAAAATTCCAAGCTTGTTAAACTGGGCACAATAGACCCCTAAGTCTTTAAACTGGGAACAGATGACCGCTAAGTCGTTAAACTGGGCACAATAGACCCCTAAGTCTTTAAACTGGGAACAGATGACCGCTAAGTCGTTAAACTGGACACAATAGACCCCTAAGTCTTTAAACTGGGAACAGATGACCGCTAAGTCGTTAAACTGGGAACAATAGACCCCTGAGTCTTTAAACTGGGAACAGATGACCGCTAAGTCGTTAAACTGGAAACAGATGACCGCTAATTCGTTAAACTGGGCATGATAGACCTCTATGTCGTTAAACTGGAAATAGATGATCTCTAAGTCGTTAAACTGGAAACAGATGGCCCCTAAGTCATTAAACTGGGAATGAGGGAAATCCACTCATGTGTCCTCACGATGCATGAGGAGAACAAAACTTGCGAGATCCTCTCGACTCGTAAGAAAACACCTACGTGGGATCCTTACGAAACACACTTGGGAGTCCTCACGACTCCTAAGGAGAAAATGCGCCAACGGGATCCTTACGACTCGTAGGGAGAAAATGCTTTTATGGGACCCTTACGGCCCATAAAATTGAAAAGCCTTAGGTGATAGGGATCTAAACCTGTCCCCTAAGCCATCGCTTCCCAATAAGCAAAGGCAAACGATGATTTGCTCCTGGTACCATATTCCAGTGTAGCGGTGCTGATGTCGATCCAAAAACCAATTCCTAAATCCTCCCGGGGCAAATGATGAGTTGCTCCTGGAATTATTCCAGTGCAGCAATGCAGATGATGACAAAAAAAATCCCCAAATGCTCTCATGGCAAATGATGATTCGCTTCTGGTACCATATTCCAGTGTAGCGATGCTGATGCCAACCCAAATCAAACCAACAACCTCTGCGGCAGAATCATGCTTCGTCCCAGAATATACCCCGTGTCAAAATATGCTTCGCCTCGGTGTATCTGCCTTCCCTGTCGGAATTATGCTTCGACTCAGAATAAACCAGCGACACTCCGTGTCAGGGACAAGTCGATCAGCGACACTCCGTGCCGGGGACAAGTCGATCAGCGACACTCCATGCCGGGGACAAGTCGAACATCGACACTCCGTGCTGGGGGCAAGTCGAACATCAGCGACACTCTGTGCCAGGGACAAGTCAAACAGCGACACTCCGTGTCGGGGACAAGTCGAACATCAGCGACACTCCATGCCGGGGACAAGTCGAACATCAGCGACACTCCGTACCGGGGACAAGTCGATAAGCGACACTCCGTGCCGGGGAAAAGTCCAACAGCGACACTCCATGCCGAGGACAAGTCGATCAGTGACACTCCGTGCTGGGGACAAGTCGAACATCAGCGACACTCCGTGTCGGGGACAAGTTGAACAGAAACACTCCGTTCTGGGGACAAGTCGAACATCAGCGACACTCCGTGCCGGGGAAAGTCGAACAGCGACACTCTGTGCCGAAGACAAGTCGATCAGCGACACTCCGTGCCGGGGATAAGTCGAACATCAGCGACACTCCATGCCGGGGACAAGTCGATCAGCGACACTCCGTGCCGGGGACAAGTCGAACAACTAGCAACACTCCGCGCCGGGGACAAGTCGATCAGCAACACTCCGTGCCGAGGACAAGTTGAACAAACAGCGACACTCAGTGTCGTCGACCGTCCATGTCATAAAAAGGGCAGTGCAGGCTTCCTACAAAGAGGGAACCAAATCACTCCGGACCAGGGAAACGTCTACCACGGACACTCCGTCTCGGAGACGCGTCAAGCGTCGACCGTCCATGTCGTAAAAAGGGCAGTGCAGGCTTCCTACAAAGAGGGAACCAAATCACTCCGATCCAGGGAAACATCTACCACGGACACTCCGTCTCGGAGACGCGTCAAGCGTCGACCGTCCATGTCGTAAAAAGGGCAGTACATGCTTCCTACAAAGAGAGAACAAAATCACTCCAGGCTAGGGAAAAGTCTACCACGGACACTCCGTCTCGGAGACGCGTCAAGCGTCGACCGTCCATGTCGTAAAAAAGGCAGTGCAGGCTTCCCACAAATTGGGAACCAAATCGCTCCCGGCTAGGGAAACGTCTGCCATGGACACTCCGTCC